>ML675612.1:20105792-20705792 GCA_007922155.1 Mesoclemmys tuberculata | reverse complement strand
TTGGTTTTCAAACTGCATTAGTGTAATCTGGTTCTGATAGTTAGCAGCTGATTAGTTAAGCTTTTGTTTAGGTTTTTTCTAATTAATAGGGACTTCCAGTTGGGTTTGTGAAGATGAATATTGAATGGTGAGGTGAATACACAGAGGTAGCTCATGGCAGCTAGAAAAAGACAGTATACATCACAGGCTATAAGACATTACAGTAAGATTCATAGATTCCAAGGCCAGAAGGGACCATTGAAATAATCTAGTAAGAAGTATCTAGATGCGTGATTGTCATGGATCATATGAATTTCTTACTCAGGGCTGGATTTGATCAGCTTGTAATTAAATTAGTCTTCTTCACTAAAGAACTGAGTAGGCCGAAGCCAAAATAATTTGGCTCCTATATTCAACAGGAAAAATTTGCCTTCTGAACCGATGTCTTATTGCATCCCACAAAAGAAGCTGTAAAAGCTGACAGGGACTTTTATTAGAGAGACCAGGCGGGGGATGTAATATCTTTTACTGGACCAACTTCTGTGGCCCAATAAAGAAAACGAGCTCTGTGTAAGCTTGTCCTTTTCACTAATAGAAGAAGATAAAAGATATTACCTCATCCACCCTCTCTGTCTAAAATTCTGAGACCAATAGGGCTACAACACCACTGCATAGGGATTTTTTATAGCAATTTACTCAAGGTATACCAAGTTCTATAGCAATCCCATGCCCCTTGAGACACCAATAAGATTCAGATTGGATTTGCTGACATGGTAGCAGGGCAGAGTCCAGGAAGTTATGTGGGTCAGTGCTTGAATAGTGGCCTAGCAGATAAGATTCTAATTTCTCATCCCCCCTACTCAGGTAGTAAATTTGGAAGGAGTGACTCAGTCAACCAAGATGAAGCTGCATTTAAAGATAGGAGATGGTCTTGAACCATAAATATGGTTCCAAATCAGCACTAGGGCAAGATCAAATCTTGATCTGAACTTTGCTGCTCAGACCTAGTGCTAGTTAACATGCAGTGGTGGGATGAACCAGTTTAGACAAAACTAGAACAAGTTTACAGCTTTGTAGATTGCATTCTTCTCTCAAATGTCCCCTTAATATCAAGGGGTTGCAGTCATTTCAGAGAACACAGAATTTGTCCTGCCACTTTTTTTTAGGTTTGAAAAAGCTCAATTTCAAATTAAAAATCGCCTGTGCTACTTCCCCTTCTGATTTTAGGAAGGACTAAAATGACAAATACCAGAAGAATAAGAGAGGTTACTCTTGTGGATTCCAGCACAGCTCAAGTCAGGAAATGCTGGCAGTCTTGTACTAATGCTTACTGTTGCAAGACTTTCAGTCCAGTTTCCAGACCCAAGAAGTTTGGTGTAACATCCAAATGTCTGATGTAAATCTCCAAACTTTTTGATGGAAACCAGAAATTCATTGAAGATGTATAGCTTCTGAACTAAATACCATAAAATAACACCCTCTTTTCCCTCCTCCAACCCCCTTCTCTGGTTATAACACCTTTATGAATCCCAAATTGGAAAGGTTTAAAAAAGAAAAAGTTGGCTCATGCTACAGTTCATTCTGTTCTTGTCTACATATACCCTTCTTGACAAAAGCCAAAGCTGACCACTGTCCGTCACATTAACTTGTGTGGTGGCTTAATGTATTAGCAAAGTTATTTTAAAGCCTTTCTTTTGAATCAAATCACTAATGCAATATGGAGTGTGTGAGCCCATAAAGGACTGTGAACAAAATTTGACCCTCTTTCTATATCATAAAAGTCTGCACTACCAGGGATTTTTTATATAATAGAACTGGTAAACCTCAGAGATGTGCTTGAGCTGCACTGACTGGATCCAGAATTGAACTTTCCCAAAGTTTACTACTTGCTTATATCCAAATTAAGAATAATAGTGGTCATAACACAAACATTAAATGTAACTGTGAAGTCTGATACTGATATTGATAAAATAATCAAATAATTTGTCATTGAGAAACATTTTTCTTTTTTACTTTCAGCAGTTCCTAAATATTAAAAAAGTCAGGCCATTGCAAATTACCTTTATTCCAAAGCACCATTTTCAGTGGCCTAAGGGCTTTAATTTTGCTTCATAAGTACGTAATCAAAACATTATTTGGATCCTGTTACCAGGATCTGACTTGTTACAGCAAAATTAAACAGTCATTTCTGACAATGAGACACAAGCAGCACTCCTTCAAACATTGTGAGAGAAATTAAGGCATCTCTTTAATCATGAGTGGCTCATGTGCCATTCTGGCTATTTCAAGTGCACTACATCTTTCAGAAGTTAAAATCAAATATTGTAAAGCACTCTGAATTAAATCAGGGCTGTGCTTTGCATGGTGTAGAACCTACTTAAGTGAAGACTGTTGCATAATAATGTGAATTGAAGTAGCCTACTGATTTTTTCTTCATCTACATAAATGCAGAACAGGGAATATTACTAATGAAGTGTATGCTGGGTCACCTAGTCACCTTATGAAAAGGTTACCACTTTATTTTAAGTATCCCATCAATCATTATGAGGTAATGTGGTATTCCATATGAAATTACTCATCATAAGAAATTCATGAAGATGTCAAATGTACACCCAGAGAACTTTATTAACACAGAAAACCTTAAACATGACCAATTCCCAATCTTTCTGCAGATAACCCAGGTTTTAATGCTTTGTCTTGTACACCCACTCTGCTCTGTACACTCCCCTCAATGCAATGGGGACTTACATGGTAAAACCTTCCTACCTAAAATTTGTACAAGGTGGCAATAAACATGGTAGCTAGTCCCTATAAGCCAAGGATCTTGGGTAAAATTTTCAAAAGTACCTAAGTGCTAGGACAAGTGACTAGGAGTGGGATTCGCAAAGATATGGAGACACCCAACCCCCATTGAAACCCATGGGCGTCAGTGCAATTTAGGCTTCTGGGTGCTTACATTACTTTTGGAAATGAGACGTAGGCTCCTGGGGTGGGATTCATAAAGGTTTTTTGGCACTTAACTCCCATGGATTTCAATGGGAGTTGGGCATCGAAATACCTTTGTGAATCCCATCCCAGGAGCCTACGTCTCATTTCCAGAAGTAACGCACAAGCCTAAACTGCACTAATAGTCAGTGGGTTTTAAGGATCTAAATCCCTTAGGGCCAGACTCTTACGATATTTAGGCAGCAAATGGGATTTTCCAGAGGCAGCTAGTGCCTGACACCCATTGAAATTCATGAGTTTTGGGTACCCAGAAGCTTATGAAAATCCCACTAGGGGCTTGAATACCTTTAAAAATCTGGCTGCTAGGTGCTTTGAAAATGTTACCCATTGTCTTATTCTGTGTTTGTAAAGTGATATGCATACCAGCAATGCAATAGAAATAATAAGTAACGAATAAAATATTCATAATCTTTTTTTTTTAATTATGAAACAAAGGTTTTAGGAACTGGAAAAATGTTGGACCTTGAAGCTTGGAGAGGTTTTGAGGAAGCCATCTTCTTTACCTACAGTCACACTGATTGGGATGCTTCAACATGGTTGATAATGCCTTTTATTGTGGACGCAAATATCTCATTATTATATTAGCCAGTCAGGCTTGTTGATTGCATAAGAACTTTCTATTTCTTTTATAATACAAAAGCACACGTGATGTTTGATGATAACAGCCATCCTTTGGCCTATGCTTCAGTAATACAACCTAGAGGGTGTGTGCCTTTATGACAGAAACAGACATACTAGTTTTTTCACTACTTAACTGTTATTTATCATGTTCTAATGATCATCATATAATAGTTTGATAATACTTTAATGACAACATTCTTGGCATAATAATAGGTTGACACCACAGTAATAATGCTAATTACAGAAAGAAAAATTTTCCAGTAAAAATTTTGATACAAATGGATCTTCAGAAAACAGTTTACTTTTCTAGCTGTCTCCCACAGCATCAAAAAAAAGAAAAGGTTTGACTTAGTGGCATAAAGTAAAATTCAGTCCCCTTTGTAGAAGAAAAAGAAAAATAATGTTGTTTGAGTAAGATTGTTCCAGGGAGTTAAGATATAACTGTTCTAGAAAGTTGTTTTGCTGAGTACGTTTTGTACCAGGTAATATCATCACATAGCAGTGGCACTTATTCAGTAGAAAATGATTTGGTCTCCAAACTAAGAAGAAATGTTATCAGTCTTTAAAAAAAAAAAAAAAAAAGACAAAAGATATAAAATCCCCAGCTGCATTCAATGTAGATTTTTTTAATTCATGTACAAATCCTCAGTGCTTTTCTCTTTAAAAATTACACCTGTCAGTGGTATCCTTTAAATGATTGTCTCAATAAAGAATATTTCCCTAAGCCAATTAAATTGGCTCAATTAAAACTGTGTCAATGTTTACATGCCACTCAAACTCTGCTGAGCAGGGAATGTGTGCCAGTGGTGACACACATTTAATTCCCGGTGGGGGGGAAGGGGAGAGAAGACAGTTAAGGCCAAAATTTCAAAGCATTGAATGCCCCTACTTTAGGCCACTGTGGATGCAATTACATGGCCTGAGTTTGTGCCCACAACTGAGTATCAAAGGATGGTGCAAATGTGGTACAAGGGGAAAGCGTGTCTGAAAGTGTGTCTGGGCCTTACATAGTAGCTGTCTCTGTATGTCTTGCCAAGGTCCAGGTGTGACACAGAAGCAATCATGAAGCTCTTTGTGGAGCTACAAAGGGATCTGCAAAGACAAACACAGGAGCCATGCTATATCGGTGGTGGTTAATGGCCACAACATGTGGAGAAATCACAGGTATTAGAATCCAACCGGCCACTTCCCTGCATGGAATAATGTCCGAGTGCAGGCGGATTAATTAATATAACAGCTTCCCCTGAGATGGGATATACCAACAGCAAGTCACGAGAAAATTCTAGTTATTATCAACTGCCTTCATATTACCCTAGGCACAGCCTCCTCATGGAATGAAATGGCTCCAGATAGGAGAAAGAGTTCCATTCTATCCAAGTACTACTTGCCCGTGACGCCAGTCATCTATCTTATCAGACAAGGGCATGATTTATACTGCTTCCTCTGATTATCCACACTTGCTAGCACAACTTCGTTCCTCCTTCCCACAACTCCAAGCCCATTAAAATGGTTTGCACAATAACTAGCTAGGCATAGAAAATGGTACTTGTTCTACATGGTGCTTCACTGAAAACATTAACTTTTGCAGTGAACAATACAGTTTAAAAGCTTGTATGAAAATAAATTATAACTTTAAAAAAGGGCAAGGGTGACACAAGCCAAGGCATTTATTCCAGACTGTCGGAGCCCTAGTGCAGCAGTTCTCAAACTTCATTGCACCCCGACCCCCTTTTGAACCCAAAAATTACTACATGACCCAGGCAGAGGGACTGCCCTGGCTGGGGTGGCCAAAGCCAGATGGCTTCTGTCTTGGACAAGGGGCTGTAACTTGAGCTTTGCTGCCCAGAACTGAAGCCCCAGGCCCCGGCTAGTTTAACACCAGCCCTGGTGACTGCATTAAAACAGGGTCATGACCCACATTGAGAACTGCTGTCTCTAGTAGATTGCAAAGGCTATAGTACAAATAATACCGTTAATGTCTACACCGCAGTTAGAGTGATTGCAGCATATGTAGACATAACCCAGCTACCTTTAATCTTGCTAACTCGGCTACTAATAGCAGTGAAGCCACAACACCACAGACTGCAGTATGAACTAGTCAGCCCAGTACAAACCCACCAGGGAACTTCGGCATCTACAGAGATGGCTAGCTAGCCGGTACTGCCATGGCTACATTGCCATTTGCACACAAACTAGCTAGATTAAAGCTAACTTGGGTATGTCTACATGTGCTACAGTAACACCTCCAATTGCTGTGCAGACATACAATGTAGTCTGCAGCTCTGTCTTGGGGCAACACTATATCTTGGATTGACATTATGCTGCTTGATGACAATGTTGCCACATATGAAATGTATCTCGTTATTCTCTATAGTCAGTGCATTAATAAAAAGAACATAGAATTCCTATTTAAACTATCTAAAATAATGGAGGAATCAAACACACTGTGTTGCACAAGATGACAAAACGGAAAAAACAACCAGGACACTTATTTTTAACTTTAAATGCATGAACAAAAAGTGTGCTCATTAGAAATAGTATCCATTAATAATTGTATATAATTTTTCAAGAGTACATTAAATGAAAAAAATAAAAATAAAAAGATATGAAACTATGAATTCAAAAAGATCCCACGATCCCATTCCAAATGCTTTGAACAAAACAGCCTCTTATAAAAAAGAAATTAATTGGCAAGAAAAAAAAAAAACTTTGAAAGAATTGAAAAGGAAAGGAAATTACTACATGTTACTATAACTGGGGACAGATTGTATCACAGGATTATTAGAATTTGGAGGAAAACATTATTATTTTCTAAATTGAATTGGATTATTTATTACAGTTCTAAAAAGTATTGAACACAAGGAAGATTCCAAGCAAATATTAGATTAGACCAGGAAATAATGTATATGAGAGAAGTGGCTGTAAGATAAATCTCTATATAAACATTACAAATATTAAATTCTTCTTCACGTAGCTCAGATCTGATAAGAAAAACCTTGCATTTTCTAAATAGCTAGCACTATAGTTCTAGTCACTACCTAGGTAGAAAAAAAAATGCTGTCAAAATTTGACCTACAAGAAATCCTGTATTCAACAGGGCAAGAAAGGGGTGGGAACTTTCCACTCCCATCCTAGCTTTCCCAGACAC
This sequence comes from Mesoclemmys tuberculata, assembly GCA_007922155.1. Lineage (NCBI taxonomy): Eukaryota > Metazoa > Chordata > Testudines > Chelidae > Mesoclemmys > Mesoclemmys tuberculata. The sequence goes on along the minus strand of ML675612.1, from coordinate 20,699,038 downwards.
TGATCCAGAGACTATTTTACAGACCTTCCATTACAGAAGCCATAGAGCTGTTCTGTGGCAGGATCTACAAATCAGGCAATGTGATACAATGGCACTCACACACCTATCTCTGCCCTGCTGTGGTTCCTTAGAATGGCAGTTTACCTGAGCCTCTCATACACGTTAATAGATTTATCTTCACAACTCCCGTGAGACAGGGAAGCATTCCATAGTTGGGGAGATGAGGCACAGGTATTGAAGTGAAGTGTTGCAGAACCAGAAACTGAGCCGAGGTCTCCTGAGGAATCCAGATCACTGGCATAATCACAAGGCAACCCTTCCTCTTTCAGTCAGTTTATTTCTACTCCATGCGGGTACTGTTTGGTAACTGGGCAGTTGTTGGACAGAATCTATGTACACGCTCAAGCTTATTTTGCAGAGTGTTGGTCATCTTCTCTCAGTTAAAGTCAAAGGTATTGCACTGATGTAATGACTTGAATTCGTGTTGGGACCACAATCCCAGTAAGTACAATGGGAGTCCTCAGAAACCCTTTAAAACACTGCTCTCTGTTACGGAAAGCGACATTTATTTTATATTTTACACTCTGTCTCTAGACAGCTGAAAAGATTCTTGATGAAAGGCCTGGCTGGTCAGCAAACTGACTGTCAGAGTCAGTGCTATTCACCTCTAGGCTACTGGTTTGAACGTAGTCCAGGCTGTTCAAATGAAATGTAAAGTGGTATCAGTCTAGTTCCTAGGAAACAAAGATGACCTTCACTACATTTGTTACACAGACCAGTGGAATTACCAGTTAATGGAATGATTACCATTCATGCAGGAATGGTGTTCTGCTCCTATACTAGTCCATTTCAGGTAGATTAATTACCTTCTGAGAAAACAATTAAATTCAGTTTCTCTCTTTTCATTCACAATAAAAATAAGAAAATATAAAAGAGTTCCCAGGCTCAAGCCACCTTTATCATAAGTTACAAATACAATCACAAAGAATAAGCCAGCCATTTCCACTCAGCCCCAAACCAGAAAATAATCAACCCCAAACAGTAACATTTTTCATCCAGAGACACCAGCCATTATAATGTTCTTGCCTCAAGAAACATGGTTAAATAGATGGGCCTTTCATGCCCTGAAACAACAAATACAAGCTAATTCACACCAAGTAGAGGAGTAAATTCACTTATGGAAAACGCCCAGCTGGTGCACCTCTCTCTTTTAAGCTCAGGAGAGTTCACTTTAGGCATCTTCGCTGAGGGCAGATGTATTATCCTGGGAAGAAGGAAGTCTCTCAAATAGATAGGTACCAAACCATTTCAGGCTTTGTAGGTCAAAATCAACTTTTTGAATCCACCCAAAAACCAACAGAGAGCCAGTGCAGTCTACAGAGCAGCTCTGATTTCTGGGTTGATTTAAGATACAGAGTACTTTACTGTAGTTAAGTTCTGAAGTGACGAATGCATGGACTATAGTAGGAAGGTCCACATCTGCAAAATATGGTTAGAAACTCCCAGCAAATAAAAGATGAAGAGAAAGGACACCACTATTATTTGATCATTTGACAGCAGATAGGCATCCCATGTCCCCTAAATATACCTTCCTTCTAGATGAAGAACAGTTTCCATAGCAGTAATTTCCACTGGGGTTCAGGGTGACCACAATTAACATATGAATAATTTGTGTAAATGGTGGTCCAGAAATATTTTTATTAGCTTTGTCTGCACTGGGAAAATGTATCATGTTAGAAAACTTTGCTCTCATTATCAGTAAGGACAGTCATGTCTACAAATGTTTTAGCTGGCTGTGGTTAAGCTTGGGAATGATCAGAATGCTTTTTTTAAATAGAGCTTGTCCCTGTCTACTTGAGGTAGTAACATGATGCATTTCCCCAATGTAGATATTACTTAAGAGGATGGAGAATGGTTCACATCCATGCTAGGTTCTCTCTTCCCTCACCAGCTGCCAAATGGCTTATCTTTAGATCTGTTTCTCCTTTTAATTTTTAACACACAGCTTGAAAAGCTAGTATATTTATGTTGGTCCTTAAATTCATGTCTATGCCTACAAGGAGACAATAAAATATGTGCTTTAAAGACTGTATCTGAAAGTACTATTACTGTACAGTTTCCAAGTCTTATTACTAAGCTTTGATTCAAGAGCAGTCCAAAATGACCCTTTTTATGCTCATTGCCATCTTTTTCATAAATACATGTAATTAGAGGAATTGAAAGCTCAATATATTCTGAGTTTTGGTATTAATTACTATGTGGAAGATTGACCTTTTCAGAATTCTACACCACATTAGCCTTAGCCTAGTAATTCGGATGGCTGAGATATTGGAGGTAATATTACTATGTTGATCTGGTGAGAAGTTTTTCCTTTTTTGTTTATACATCTTTTTATAATTTTTTAAGTAAGGTGACTAGCTGATTTAGTGAGCTCCACCCATCATTGTCAGATCATAAGAGTGAACTTCAATTCTGTACCAGTCTTAACAAATCGCATGATGAAAACTGTCAACATCATGGGCAACTGCTTCCTAAGAGAGTGACACTACATGCCAATTAGGAGCAAGCAGGTGCCAACATGTTTTTCTACTTTGGGACACATGGGCAGGAAAATGGATTGAAGCAACAAAGCTGAGTCTCAACAGGGAACTGTTGAGAGGTATGTTCCATATTATCCTTTGCTCACAAATTCTCCCTGTGTCTCAACCCTTCCCTCACCCCAGTCCCTGCTTGTCAGGCTGATAAGAAAGAACCGGTCATTTGGAAGCTGCAGAGGGAATTTTGTTTCAATCACAGCCAAGCTGCTTCAAGCAAGCTCTAATAGTATAGTAAGCCAAAGACTTCAGGATTTTTTTTTTTTTTTTTTTTTTTAGGTAGAAATACAACAATTCTGTAAATCCAAGGTTGGAAGTATTCCCAGGTTTTTGACAGAAAGGAAACAAAGGTGGACATGTGCAGTTTTTTTTAAAGTGCAATCTCATTAAATTAAACCCCTTCCCCTCCAACAACTCAATTCTAGACTCTCTTCTCTCTGATTTATAACACTTAAACTAAAGGCCAAATTCAGGGCTGAAGAAGCGAGGGCAACTGGCTGTGTCAAGGCAGGCAGTTGTACTCTAAGGAGAAGGCGGGCACTTTTCCACCACTACCATCCCTCAGTTTTACACTTCAGAGGACAGCTCTAGTTAATTCAGAGGTTCCACAGGCACTCTGCCATCTGAGGCGAAAGTGGCAATGTGCTAAACAAACACACACCAGTTGCCTTGAACAAATCAGAGGCAGAGTTCCAAATGAAGAAGCCTAAAAGGTGTGTCTGCATTTGGGCTAGGAGATGCGATTAATTAAGCACTTCTGAAAGTTTACCCAGTAAGCTCTGTGTGGCCAGGCCAAGGCTTTCTATGCTTCATGCACTTTTGGATGCTATAAAATACATGGAACAGAAATATTAACTTTATTTGAGGTTTTTATGGAAAAACATATACAATACATAACCTTGTATGGGGTTAGCAGGTGCTCAGCACAATCCAGGATTTTGCCCATTGAGATCGCTTGTGTTTTAAAAATTATTTATTGAAATAATGAGTAAGAAAGCCTTTGCTGATCACTGACTTGAGCTAGCACAGTTAATCTTTTAAGCCATGCAAGAGAAGCCAGAAAAACTGGATTATATCTCCATAAATTACCTCTCGCTTCAGCCCTATAAAGCAACTAAATGATAACTTGATCCAGGCTGATGTGGGCAGCCCCAGGTTACCCAATGAAAACAATGGCAGGCATCTGGAGTTAGCATAAAAATACAAATTTTGAGAGAAAACAGAGGAGGAGATATTGAAGAGTCATCAACAGTCTTGGGCTGGCGTGTGCCTCTGAGGTCCTGTCCTTGACTGGAGGTAGTTCAGAGCTGTACTGTCTCAAAGGAAACATTCTAAAAAGCAGAAAGTCTCTTGCAACAAACCAGTGCAAAGGAGAGCTCTGAAAACGGCAATACCTCTTGAAGGAGTGCAGTGTATTTCTCATCCAGGGGCGCAGACAGAACTGATTTTTTGGAAGGGCTTGTGGTTGACATGGGTGGGCCAGCCAAAAAAACAGCACTTCCAGCTTCCAGTCACGAGACCGGAAGCAGGAAGTTTGGGAAGCAATCGGCCCAGAAACTAAGCTGCCCAAAGGGTCGGCCATGGCCCATTCACTTTGAAAGCAGGCCCACCCAATTGGTTGCAGAAGTTGTGCTGCCGACGCTCCACTTAAGCTACTTTGGCAACTGGAACGTAGGGCAGCTTAGTGATTCTTGGCCGATTGCTTCCCAAACTTCCTTCTTCAGGTCATGTGGCTGGAAGTTAGGGAAGCAACCATCCAAGAAACTAAGCTGCCCCATGGTTGTCAAGGTAGCTTAAGCGAAGTGCCAGCAGCAGAACTTCCACAATCAATTGGGTGGGCCTGCTTTCAAAATGGGTGGTCCATGATCCACCTGTAGCTACACCCCTGAACAGTGTGGGGGGAAGGCAGAACCTCCTTTTGAGTGCTGTGTGCTCCTGGCAGAGCAACTTCTGAGTAACCCCCATGCTTCACTGCATGCAGGGGTTGCAAGTCTATCTGGCTCACATATGAGCCACATAGGTGAGAGTCATCTTATTCCCTTCCCCACTCCATCCTGCACAGCTGTAAAGTATGTTAATCAGAATGCAGCTCACCAATAATTAAATCGGTAAAGTAACTGTTGATTTTCAAACCATTATCTAAAACTCATTTCTACTAAACCAAACATCCTAGCTTGAGGCTAATAGTATGGAGCTATCTTTTACTGTGGTTAAGAAAAAAACCCAAAAACCAAGACATAAAAATAACTTTTCAGGGAATGTGAAGGATCTGCACCAAGAGGTTCCGCCTTCAGAACGTGAAACATGCTGGCTAGTTAGATTCCTTCTTAACTCCCACATCATTCAGATAGACACAGCTGCCTCTGTTTCAATCGACGCTTGAAATTCTGGAAAGGCAAACCTCAGACGTCTCCATAGGGCTAAAAAGGGCTGTTGTCAGTGTTTTACTACCAATAATTTAAGCCTTTTGGGAAACTGCACCTCTGTAATTCACTCTATATTTCTCTGAAACTCTCCTTAGTGACATCTCAAGACTGGCTTGAAACAAATTGATATTTAGGCCTATATCCTTAGCTGGTGTAAATCAGAAGAACTCTATTATCTATAATAGAGGTATTTCAATTTACAGCAGCTGAGTATTTGGCCTCATGATCAAATGAACTAGAAGAAGAATTTAGATGATGGTAAAATGAATTGGAACTACCTATGAGGCAAGCTGCTACTCAGTAAAAGTATGGGAGCAGAATCAGGCCCAAAATGTAGGGGGAAACTGATATGCAACATGGCAATTGTGCATAATTTCCCACTATCAGGATCCCAGCCAGGGCAAGGGTCAGAGCAGGAGCAAACCTGAGGTTGGGAGTGGCAGAGGAGTCAATACCAAGGATCAAAGTCTGAGTCAGGAAGTTAAATTCAAATCAAGCCAACATCAAAGTCAGGCTTTCAGGAGCAGTCATGGCCACTGCAAGCTACCTACCCACTTCCTGGAATGCCTCTTGAGTTTATATAGGGCAGGGAGCTAATCAGGACCCACAAGGCTGTTGTCTGTCAAACCCTGGAGGTGGAACTTCCCATGGCCTGTGTCCACCGCAGGTTATGGGAAATGGAGCACAAACTAGTTACAATTGCCACTGGGTGGCAATATGGAGCTGCTAGCTGCTTGGTAACTCTGCAGGCTTGGGTTCTAGACTTGTGGAGCCTTACATCCATTTGGAAAACTTCACATTACAGCTACGCCAAGTCCTCCTGCTCATACTGAAGTCAATTGCAAAACTACCTTTAAATCCAATCAGAGCACGAGCGAGACATTAACTATTGCTTCCATAAACAGACTTGAGAACTACTTATGTTTGTAAGAATTTGCAGGACCAGGCCCTTTGTGAGGATTATTTATTGCTATACCGACTTCTTTTAGTTATCCATATGTTATACATTCATTCTCTATTCTGGAAGACTGAGGCAACATTACTGTCTGAAAAACCAGGAAGCACTAGATCACTAACATTTTACCATTCACAATTTATCACCAATTCTATTGTGTACTCAGCTAAGAATCAGTAAAGACTCTGGGTCTGACCATTAGAGATGCCCTCCTTTTATAAAAATGCAATTTTGTGCCTGAAAATAACCAAAATTTGGGCACAAAACAGAAAATTCACTACCCATTGATGGAGGCAAAAATGGAAGCCTCCTCATAACACAGCTCAGAAATTGAGTATTTACATACAGTATATTTACATACAGAGATGCTAAAAGTTATGCAAATGAACAGAGCTTTATTTAGTATAGTTTCATTCCATGAACAATAGCGCACAGTTCTGAGAGGTGCTGAGCAGCTCTCTTTGACTCCAATTCTATTTGTAGTCAAAGATTTTTCCTGCGCAGGAATGCAGGCTTAGGCTGTGATTGAACAATTACAGATTGTTTAACTTTGCCATTAAAATGGCTAAAACTTTTCTATAATAATTTGCCTTTCACTAGAACTTTCATAAATTTACAAATAAAAAAATTAGCAAAATAAAGTTATGAACCCCACTCCGCACTAGATGATATCACGTAAGAAATATCTAACATATGATGCAATACTTTTATATGCTGCCACTGGAGTAATTATTGAGGTTTCTAAATAAATTATGTCATTTAACATCTGTTATTAAACCATATCCACATTTATTGCCTCATAACAATGTCATTACAGATGAAAGCTGAGCAGATGAGCAGAATGAATTGTAAAGACTAATAAATCTACAGTATTTATATAAATATTTGCTTCTCTAACTCTCCATCCTTTTAATTGCGACTATTATCAGCCATCTTAACTCTAACATAGACAAGATGACTAACCTTCATTCCCATATAAATTACCATTCTGTTCATATGAAATAATATTTGTAATTCCAATCTCATAGTGCTTGGAAGTGTCAGAGCTTGTGTCTAGGCACAGGAAGACTCATGTGTGTGCTAGTAACCTCAAGAAAAAGCTTCTTAGGCAAAACCAGGCAATCCATGGGGTCTATCATTGTCCCACCATGACTGCATGCCATTACCCTTATTCTTCTTGGAGAAGTGTCAGGTTTCAGAATTAAGATGAATGGGGCAGTTCACAGTTCTTGAAGCGATTTTCAAGCTCCCTGCAGATTCAGGTAAGCGTTAGTTTCACTTGTATCATATTTCCAAGCTTTTCTTTGCAATCAAAGATTAGACACAATTTTTAAAAATGAAAGCTGGGATTCTGATCCATCTGATTTCAGGAATTAGGCTCATAGGCATAGGCCTATAGTGTCTATGTCTTTTAGGCATAGGCCTATAGCACAGGTGTCAAACACAAGGCCCATGGGCCGAATCCGGCCCGCCGCCTTGTGTTATCCAGGCCGGCAGTTTTTTCTGAGCCGAGCTCAGTAAAAGTGTGCGAGATCTCGCGTCAGCGCGTGTTACCGCGAGATCTCGTCTTAAAAAGGAAAAGGCCGTCGGACTCTCCCACTCTGCCGCCGAATTTCACCCTGCAGGGAGATTTCACAGCGGAGAGTGGAGTCTGCGAGTACCTGAGAGTCCCTGCTGTGTGTCCCACTCTCCTACTCTGCCGCCGAATTTCACCCCGCGGGGAGATTTCTCGGCGGAGAGTAGAGTGTGTGGTGTTTTAGTGTTTTACTGTTTAGTTTGTATGCGTTTGTTTAGTGTTTAGTTTGTATGCGTGGCCCCCTTGAACTGAATTTAATTTAAATGTGGCCCGCCATAGGAAGTGAGTTTGACACTCCTGGCCTATAGTGTCTATGTCTCAATCCAGCCCTGTGGAAGGAAAAATAAAATAGTTTGTGCAGCAGCAGCATCCCTTACAAGGATCTCAAAGTGCTTTTCACACATTAACTAATTAGTCTCTACAATATCTCTGTGAGGTAGATACTATAAACCTATTTGTAATGATGGGGAAACTAAGGCACAAAACTTTTCTGATTGGTAAAAAGACAGCTCTATAAAAGCGGCTGCTGCTTGTAAGATAATGAGTCACGATGGCTTCTGCAAACTCCCCTGAACATATGGCATAGGCAATTCTGATCACAAAGCAGAAACAATACCATGTCACTGACTTGACCAATCATAACCAGCCCAACTCGACGATTAAAAAAAAATGTGAAAATTTGAAGCCAATATTTTGCTGTCATACTAGAAGAGAAGAATATTGTAACCAATTTGGTGGAAAATTTGAAAGGCTGCTCCAAATTTGTAAATCTCTTACATACGTGGAAATAGGCAAATTCAAACCAAAACCGCAAATGAAAATTCTGCCTAAACACTAAATTCTGCATTTTGCCAGTGGTTTTGGTGGAGCACTTGTATAAAAATTAAGCCTATTTTCCAATAGCCTATCCTGTAAATGTAGTTATCAAATCAAAAGATAAATATAACTTTCAGAGCACAAGTAGAATAAACTATCCAGACACCAGTGAAGATCCTGAAGACCTACTTCAGAAAGCTTGAAAGCTCACTGCCATTTGCCCATTAGTCTTAAGATAAAGAACAAGCCACAAAGCTGCTGAGAAACATACTGCACTGAGCCAGCCAGTGCACTGTCAGCATGGGAACTAACAGATCTAATCCCTCCATTGCTGAAATGAGATAACATTTCAGAATGAAATCATTGCATCATAAACTTGTTCTGCATGTGATTTCCTTGGTGTGCATAGAGGAGACAGTGTGCAGATTGAGAGAGAGCACTAATTTAAATTATCTTTTTAATCAGTAAAACTTTAAAAAATATCATACTATTTCCTACTGTGCTGTCCTTGTCCAACTTGTATATAAACTTAATTAATTAATTCTGTCTTCCAAGATGAGGGAAGAATTCGACTAAACACCACAACAGGAGAAAAACAGAAGCATTTCCTGTCTGTTTCTCTCTCTCTTCCCCCCACTCCCAATATTTTGTGAATAAAACTGTGTTGTTTTTAGATCTAGCTAAGGAAGAAAGACAGCAGCACATATGTTTTCTTTTAAATTAAGCTGTTTTATGGGGAAGGAAGGTGTTTGGTTTTATCTTAAAGTGAGATCAGATGGCTGGAAGAAATAACTCTGATCCCAGAACAAAAGGAAAGTAGCACATTTAACCACTTAATTTTGTTTGACCCTGAGCTAATTTTCCGTTGTATTGACTGTATGTCTCTCCTTTCTGTAAATCGGTCTATTCCCAGCTTGGGAACATGGCTAGAATTCATCCCTGCCTTGATCCTGTCTCTTCTGAATCCTTAATCTCATTTTGTTTTTACTTGGCAGTTTTCTCTTTTATGGTCTTCTGACTAGATCCCTATTCTCTGAAGAGACTGGAACAAAATCTGAGTAAATGGGCTTTGTTCAAGAGATCTCCGTGGGAGAAAAGTACCTGCAACCCGAGGCCACCGAGAAACAGTACAGCCACTACAAATAGACCTAATTTCCCTAGTCTCCTCCTAAATTGTCCCATTAGCCATGCTTTTTCTTCTTCCAATAGTCGCTGGTTCATGCTGCTACAGAACCGGCCACCAGAGACCTCTGCTCTACAATGTATACAGAAAGCAGAGTCCCCCAAAGTGCCTCCTCCATGGTCTGCCTTCTTGCTTAGTGCAACGTCCGGGGTTCTGCTGTGTTTAAGGACCTCCACACCTGGGGGGTGGGATAGCAGGATTTGTTTAAATTTTCAGGGAACTGGACTAAAGGAAATCTGTCCATATTCTCCCATAATTTGTCACCCCCCCTGAGCTCCTCTCCATATCTGAATCCAATATAAATTACCTTCCTGTTTAAAATCTCTAACTTGCTGCTCGCTGGTAGTGGCCACTTCTTCTGCTGATCATTCTTCCAATCTTGACCTGTCTGTATAATGTTTTGGAATGAGTAAAAGTGCTCCCCCAATGTTACATAAGCACCTTAAGAGAAAGATCTGCTACTCCTCCTAATACAGTATTATTCGCCTCGCCTTGGCCTCAGAAAAATGCCAGAAAAGAAAGGACAGAAAATTGTCATGCAGCAATCGTGGCCCAAACCTGGCTTCCAACACCACCTGCAACATCTTCCAATGAGTCTGCAGCTCACGGATCAGACTCTTAGGAACCAAAGGACTCATATAAGATAAACACCTGTGAAAGAGATCCTCGTGTAACGAAAGATCTCCAATAACTCATGAAATTGCAGAATTTTGGTGTGCGTTGTTCTTCCTGCTTCTTGTTAATAAAGTTAGTTGAAGAGCGTCTCCACACATGTACAGTTCACACTGCAGCATTTCAACAAGAAAGCAAAAAATGACTGCACTATACCCTCTCCCATGACTCTCCACAGTTAGGTGCCACTATGTGTCTTGAGCTGCCGCATCTGATGTTCTCTGACCTCATCAATCATAGCCACCAATTGACTTCCTGCTCTAAACCTTACCATGAAAGCTTCCTGTTCCCCTCCTTTTCACTTTATTTTATGACTGCCATTAACCCTCAATCACCATACCATTCCCCTCAGAAATTTCACTTGCATGTTTATGGCTTTTAAATTTTGTTTCTCTTCACTTACCTCCAATTCCCTTTCACTACATTTCTCCTTTCTGCAGGCCTCTGTATTCAATGATATACAGAGATATCTTTAATACGATTGTCACTGTAAAGTGTTTGATGAGGATTAATATGAAAAAACGAATAAATGAAATTAAAAAAAGAAAAGGAGGGGGAAATCAGCTAATGGACATGACAGTATATGTTTTGATAAAGAGCTCTGTATCGTACATAATTTTTCATTACTTCATTCTGGGATGTTGTTCTTTCTGAAGTGATTATATGATAATTTGCAATGTTGATAACAACTTGTCTGGGTTGTTTTATTTTAGGTGGGAGGTGTTTATGCTACACTCCTGTTCTCCATAGCCTTGATTCTGCCATTCTTACCCACCCTGGAACTACACAAAGTGAGGTACTACTCACCATGAGCAAAAATGGCACAAGGGGGCCTTAAGTGATCTGGGAAATAGACAAAGCCATTGCCAGCTGGACAGGAGACACTCTCTGCTGCATAGCTTAAAAGTGTGTAGGGGCTTGTGCTCACAGGTCTGCATGATAATTCCATGCATGTAGAAAGGAAAATATTTTAGTAAAGATTCACTATGTGAATATGATAAGCAGCATCCTGCCTTTCAACATTTAGTTATATATCAGAAAAGTCAACTTCATGGTTCAGTCCTGATTCCTTCAATCCACTCCCACTGTGTGTAACACTGGCTCTAAATTATTATCTGCATTAAAAGTACCTATACATAAGTGTTGGATAATATACTTTATGATGTTTCTCTGATTGCTAGAAGCTGGAACTGGCCAACATGAGATGGATCACTTGATAAATTGCCCTGTTCTATTCACTCCCACTGAAGCACATGGCACCAGCCACTGTCAGAAAACAGGATACAAAACTAGATGGACTACTGGTCTGACCCATTGAGGCCATTCTTATGTTCTAATGTATATTATTAAAATAGTGATATAAATTAATTATACAAAAGCATTTTATACCATGTGTAGGGCCAAGTAAAGTTATAAATTTGAGATGGATCAAAACTGAAATACATGCTTCCTAGTTATGCTAGTGGTTGGTTACCCAACCATGCAATTAACTGTACAAATCCACATCAAAATGTTTGGAGCTTGAATTAATTACCTGAACATGACTCACTGAGATTAGAACCAGTATTGTCTCTTCAACATTTAGCACAGCTTCCAGACAATAAAGGAGTGAATTAAGAAAACATTAGAGGAAAAGGAATTAAAAGGAGAGCTGTCAGAAGAAGGGAAGAGGTACTTAATGATGTTGTGTACTTTCTCCTATGTAATTGCCATCTCTCTTGCTCTCACACTTCCCTAACTACTGGTATCTAGTGATTTGCAAATGGACCAGAAATAGCACATATATGCAGTTTAAAATACCTGATACTTATATGTTTCTTTGTACTTTGTGTTAGCAGATGCCCTGTTTTCATGAGATCACCAGTTTTTGTGGAGATACAGTAAAAGTGGTCTCAGATTCTCTCTCACTGCCTTCTTGTTCAGACCTTTGAGGTGTAAATTAGAGAGGCAAAGGTTTACTGGATGCACTAGGTGCATTCCAGTTGTTCTAGTGTCTACAAATTATTTAAAAAGTAGGTATTCTGACATCAGAAATGGAACCAAAGACATAAAGAGAACCTCTGGCCCCAATGAAGTCAATAGAGTTTTGTCATTGACATCAGTTAGGTCTAGAATTTCACCCAGTGAGGTTTCAGATGGGTTTCCAAGTTTCACAATGGGTCATTATCTCTATAATGAACCATGAATTCAGGCACAGATACTGAAGTTCTGATTGAGACAGGTCCACGGTTGGACTCATCTCTAATACATAGGACACACATGCAAATTCTAAATTGTACGTAGTAAAAATATCTCTGCTTCCTTTTCCCATTTACACACCCCTTGCAACTGAAAAAAAAATTTGCAAAAGATGTGTGGGTGACAGGGGGACATTTTTAAACACTCTGGAATTCTACTGCTACATATAGGAAGAATCTCTTTGAAATGCCTGAATAATTTTAAATACTTTAGCCTGGACTTCTGCTTTTTCAAGCCAATCTCAGTGAAGTACCTGATCAAGCATTCAGTGACAACTGTGAAAATTTTATCATCATCATATTTCAGATTCTACTACCAGCCCAAAGATCTTCTGCAAATCTCACCACAAACTTTTCAGGACAATTTCTTATTTCAGATGAGGGAAGCAACTCCCATTATCTTCAAAGAGAGCCTTGCTTTCATTTCTGAAGACAGTAATTTGTCCTTAATTTTCAAACTCGATATGCCATATTACATACCTAATATCTACATATCTATACCACAGAGCTTTCTGCAAAAATCATGTACATAATAATTCTATAGTCCTTGCCCTGGCTTGTGGGGTTTTTTTGTTTGTTTGTTTTCATCCATCAAAATAAAATGATCACTGTTATCAGGGCCCCCACATGGGGGGAAAAAAGGTACACTTTACCGGGGCCTGGAGTCCCTGAAGGGCCCAGCCCAGGCTGCGATCCCCATGGGTATATGTGTGGGAGAGGGCCCGTGTTACAAGTTTGTCCTGGGCCCCCAAAAATTATTCTTAGGCCCTGACTGTTACACCAGGAGTACATTCAGCATATACTTTTTTCTCTGATCAAAATGGTGTAACTCCCCCGGCTGTATGTTTATCTACCCAGGTTATATTACATCATTTTCCAAAAAAATGTTTACCAATACAAGCATATAGAATGATATTTATATCAGGTGGGGTTTTTTTTTTTTTTTTTTTTTAATCTCAAGGGGATGGTTATCAGCAAATTCATTCCTGATCCTGCACTTTACCTTCATTTTTCTCCCACTTTCTCCTTACATAGACACATACATCTAGCCTACGCTAATGCTATGTAGACAGACTCGTGCTAGCTCTCACTGAGCTAGCATGCTAAGAATAGTACAGTAGCTATGGTTGCATGGGCAGCAGCAATGGCAGCTTGGGTACAAGCTTGTACAAGTACAAACCCATCTGAACGCCATGGATATGTATTTGGGAAGGCTAGCGCATGCCAATGCTGCCCGTACTATGACAGCTACACTACTATTTTTAGCACGGTAGTTCAGATGAGAACTAGAAGGAGTATGTCTATGCAATCTGTGGAATCACACCCCAGGACATAGCGTAGATGTAGCCACAGATACTCTACTTCTGTTTTCTTTAACCTTTTCCCCAGCTCACTGTATTACCATACCACTCTTTTCCTCCATGATTGATCTTCACTTTTTGTTTTCATACCAGCTCATTTCTTCTTCCCTTTCTACTGCTCATCAGATGCTATTTACATATGTACATATGAAAGAAAACTACCAGACTAACTTCTCTCATAGGGTGATGACTTGAAATAAAAGGCAACATAACATATAATGGCATATTCATCTAGTGGTTCCATGGTGACAGTAAACAATGGAGAGAGCTGTAAAAGTGGTCGCCATTAAACACTCACAGAGATAATGGCTGTTTCTTTTGATGAAAAGAGCAGATTTCACAAGTAGCAGCAGCAGAAGTGATGGCCTTTAAAAAAAAGTGTTCTGAGAATTGGCTTTGTCTCTGTTTAGTAAAGAAACAAGTTTAAAATCTCAGTTGATGATATGGGTCCATCCAATAACCAACACTATCATAATTCATTAAGCCCGAGAAGATTAATTTTATAACGACAGCCCTATCAACTCCATATTTATAGCTTCACATCCACTTTATCCTTACAATAGTTTTCTTAAATGATGTTTTTCTTTGTGGCTCCTTAGATGATAAACTCTATTTACTAGACACCATCTCATAAGTTATTTCAGATAATTTCAATATAAACCCAGGCTGAATGCCAGTTTATGCTTCTTTAAAAGGCCATCCACTTTTATTCAAGTTCCATTTCCTATTCCTGCAGCATATCTTATCACCCATCCATAAGCAGATGCCTTAAAGGCATCCCAAATGCAACATGGTGAATGGGCTGAGCTGGAATTACACTCAGCAAACTGAATGATTCTCTCACCCACATACTCATAAAGATCCATCAACAGAGAGAGATTACATTTTCATCTTCTGTTCAGAGAAGTTTCAACGCCCAAAAGCAATTGTTTGTACCCAGTCAAAGCATGTGCAATGCTACATACTGCACACGTTCATATCTCAAAACGGCTGTAACGAATTAGGTATGTTCTGAGTTTCCAACACAGAACTGAACCAATGGATGGGTAAAATTAACTTTAAATATAAGAAACATCCTTGCTTTCTTCACCCTCCCTGACCAGCCTTCTTAAAGATGTGAGGATTAAGAGGCTATGACTACAGACCATTTATTGTAGCTGAGGAAAAAATTCTTGACTAGGGTGTACTTGTGAATGTCATGTCATGAATGAAATGTATTTAACTAACAGGATCTGATCTAGTGTCAGAGGGAGAGGATCTCAACCAGTTCACTCCTCTAGAAAGATTTATTAATTAGCATTATTCGCCAAAAAGTCACCTACCTGCACCTCCTCCTTCTGGTAGAAGCTTCATCATCAGAGTTTCTATAGTGATAGATACCCAATACGCATTTCAATACATCAGAATTGAAATTCAAATTAATTATTTGCCTTTGATATTCTTTTCCTCCAGCCAATTTTAAATTATAATTTCATTTTATGTATATATGAAACACACATGCAGAGAAACAAATTATTTTAGTAATATAACAAACCAAAAGGATCCCAAAGTGCTCAGAGAATTGACTCTAGGAGTACTGAATTGCTAATGTTTACACAGACCAAATGAATGGAGGAGTCTATAGCATAATGCTTCCAGGGAGGGTTAGAGTAGATACTTTATTCTCTCTTCTTTTAGCAATGGCTGGAACATTGTATTGTTCCTGTTCTATATACAATAGTAAACAAATAGGGCCAGATTATGGCTTTTTAGCCAGGGCTTGCATAAAAGGTAAGGATGAGGCACTGTGTCATTGGGAGCCCCTGGAGGGATTCTGGCTGGCTTTGCCAAAACTGCTCCTGTGGCCCTGACTATCAGCTCTGCCACCATTTGAAATTGTATGGAAAGTGCTCCCTTTTGCACTCAGCCATCTGCTTTGGCCAGTGTGGGGTTAAGAGGCAAAGCTTTGGACCCCCTTTCATTAAATTCTCCCCAACCCCTTTCTAAGCCTTTCAGAACACAAATGTCAGCTGTGCTAGCTCGGAGCACTTTCCACACTCGCCAGTTGGGTTGTGTCTCACTCTGGCACAGGAGAATAAGGAAAGACCTCTCTTCCACCAGTATGCATCTGCACAAAGCCAGGAATTTCTAGTCCAGACTCCTGGGCCCAATACTACTTGAATACAAGTGGAGTCATCAAATATGTTTGGTTGAGATTTGCATCCAGATTTAAATAGATACATTTTAAATCCATCAAGTAAGTTGAAAATAAGCTTTCCATTTTAAATAAGAAAGCAAAATGTTTGACTAATATGAAAAAGATTCTACTTCTGGAATCTTTGTCAATCCTATTAGGCACAGTAATCTTCAGATCTACATACAAACAAAGCAAATTTCTGCACTAGGATTCTGTAAACACTGATTTTGAACAAAACAGTCTTCAGCAAACCACGAGAATCCATAATGTGGATGTGAACTGGGTGACCTCATTGCTGTTGTCTGCATTGTTTAAATCCCTATGCTGTGTGGTGACAAAGGGTTAAAAAATCTTTGTAGTTCGTCTATCTTCCACGCCTTACAAGGGCAGGGGGTGGAGGAATTGGGAGCTTGGAGAGGAGAGAGTTCCCCTTATCTGGTTTACTTTAGTTGGTTTATGGCATTTTTACAATTTGCTGTAGTTTTTCTTTTTAAAGGAGTTGATTTTCAAACCACGCACTTACAAACACACACTTATACAACTCAGGTTTGACTTATTGAGGGGTCCACACTGTCTCGATTCAGCCCATGATACCGATGGGGTGAATGAACCCGATAACGGAACGCTTATTTAGCGGGAGGGGGGAAGGAAAGGCAGACAGACAGACACAGAGGGAGTCCTTTGAAGTCAAAGGAGCTCTACTGAGCAACAGAGCTACAGAGTCTCATGAGTTAGGGAAGGGGAAGGGGTAGCCTTGCGGCTGCAGTCACTCTGCCTGTCCGTTGAGTCACTAGGTTCAGGCAAGCCCCCTTGCAGTTCAACTAAACACCAGTCATCACCAACAAGGCTCGCAGTGGCATCGGGGTGGCTGAAACTTGCCTTAGCCCAAGACTTGGTCAACGGCTCATAAATCTTTTGTTCATTTATACGACATACGTTCTATGCTCAATTCAAATTCACTATTTATTGAGGGTTTTTCTCTCTCACAAATTGTCTTCCCCTACTCTTTTACAAACTATTAATACACAAATGAAACTTCAAAAACAACTGATTACAATAACACATGTACACAAAACAGTTACCCCAAGAGTTACAGCGACAATTACCCCTGGAATACAAGTAGAATTATTACTTAGTTTTACATTCACACTCACTACTCACCACACAGATGAATGAACTCAGCTGCAGCAAAAAACCAAACATATCATGGCCAGATTCTCCTTATTTTTATGCTACATTTTCATGCAGGTGGAACCTCTATCGTATTCACACCCAGGGTATCATTCACAGAACAAAGCCCCATGGGTTATCAGCTCTAACACCCTACTCTATTACTTTGAGCAACAAGCTGGAGAGAGGCTGGATCAGATCTTCCATGCAATGCGATTCTGGTGCACCCCCGATTCATGGCTCTCTGGAAAGCCTTAGGTCTGAAAACCCCTTTATAATCTCTTCTTCAGCATATGCGTCTGCTAAGCCAAAGATCAATCCTTTCCTTATCGTTTTATCAGCAGTCCCCCTACTCAAAATATACTGCTGATTTACAAAGCTAATTTTTGCAACAACTGCAAATTCCCATATTTGGGCATGCAACGGCTACACTTGCAAGTTCCTCTTATCATGGGCTTACTTCTTGGTCAAGGTTTGTTTTTGTTTTTTTTCCTTTTGCTGTCTCTGAGCCCCTCACACATGGGTTTGTAGCTTCTCTCAAGATGGACTTGGGGCATTTATTTTACAAACATGTTTTTACCCTGTCACAACATGCTGGACCGGGCAATCTTTTGGGGAAATGATAGAAGGGTATCCTTCACCTCCCAAATCTTAAATTTTGCAGATTTCAGCCCAGCTTCTACTTCAGTTAACGTTCACAATTAAGGAAAGCTCCCTTACTGAAAAATTCAGAAGCATTAAAATGAAGGCAGCAGTTAAACTGTGAGAGCGACCTGTCAAAGGGTCAGGCTGAGAATGGTTTACACTGAGTTTAAAAATTACCATAAACAGTCAGATGGGCCAGAATCTCAGCAAATAAGATTTGACGCCTGTGGACCTATGCTGAATTATACCACTAAGATTCTGGCCCAGCTGATCCTGCACTGTTGACTTTGATCTCACATGTCGCACTTTTCAGTCTCATTTTTTATATCTAACCTGACAGGTTTTTGAAAATCAGTTGACTCAATTGCCTTCCAAAATTGCAACCCTCCAGGTCATCATTAATGAAAAACATATCAAGAGAGCTGAAAACGTGTATGAAATGTCTCATAAAGGGCTAGAGCATATTTCTTTGCTACTTTATGCCTTTATACCTTTTCATTCAGTCATAGAATCTCGTTTAAAATATTGCTGATTGTACCCAATTTTATTAAAAAAAAATTAATCGGATGCTTTACTGAAGCTATAAATCCATTCTTAAGTCAAGCAAGGAGACAAGATGGTCTTTGATAACAATAAGATTTAACCAGTCATCCTGCCAAAAAACGTATTTCCCAAACTTTTTCATGTATTGAATTTATATAGTTCACTTTCTATAGTAGCTATAAAGACCATCCAACCTTTGTAAAGTAATTCTAATTCTGATCTCCCCTGGCCAATTAGAAATTGAGTGCTCTTCATTTTACACCAGCTGTTGAGCAAATTGAGTTAATGAAATTGTCCCTCCTGAATCTTCTGAATTAAAAAAAATAAATAAATAAAAACTGCTATCTTTGACCCCTTTATGCCTGATTGGCTGTGAAGTGCACAATAAGCAATAGCTGGGCAATGTTATTTTCTACCCAGCTCAGTGCAAAAAGCTCTGATAAATAGCAACAATAAAGGCTTCAAGCATTACAATCAATACATCACGGAATAATGTAAATCCTGCCCATGTATGACTTGGGATTGTGTTCTCTTGCAAAAAGCAAAAGATTGATGCGCAGTACCAGAAGTGCATCTTTTTTTCTCAAGTCAGAGCTATAAGGAAGACACAAAAATGTGCTAAAGTTGCTTTGCTTGTATTATGGAGTTATTGCTATTTTTTTATCTCAGTTTAAAAAGAACCCAAGAGACATTGTGGCTCCCAGGGCTCTGTAAAAAACAAGTTAATGGTATTCAGTCTTTAGACACATTTACACATTCTCCATCTGCTTGGGAGGAAAAAACCCCAGATTTCAATAACAAAAATTGTACAGATCTGCCTTGAGGCAACTGAAAATGCATGTGATAAGGGAATTGCCATGAAGCGCAAAGGACTATTTAGGTCTTAGTGCTTATTGACTGGAGACTGTAAAGGAGATGTGAAGGATGTGTGAAAAATCCTAAATAAAAGAGCTAAAATAACATATAATATGGATAAGAAAATGTGCTTGAAAGGGCCACAACTATCACAAAAGAACAGTGAATGGAAGAGGGGAAGGGGAGCTATGTATGACAAGAATGAAGATAAGCAATATTCTGCATCCAGAGCCTGATTCAAGAGACATACAGTACTCTGCACTTCAATCATTGAGTACATTGCATCAATTCAAATGAAGTCTAAAATGCACAAATCTTACTTTCCCTCTTCTCCTTACCTTTATTGTGATAGATTCTACTCTCTGATGAGGTCAGGCCCACAGACAGTAAAAAAAGCTGCAATATGCAGACTAGGAAGACAATAAAAACTTCAAAAGTCATGATGTTGTTATTCCAGACTCATAACTGAATTGAAACCCTGTTTAATATTTGTGATTGTTCACAAATATTGCATTAGTGCAGTATATGGTATTTATTCACAAAATTAACCAATATTATAGCAGACATGAAGAACACACATTTTAACTAAGGTTAACCACATTTTTCAATTCCACATAATTTTCCCAGGCAAATTCTTTGTGGTCAGAAATGTTCCATGACTGGTCTCAGTCCAAAGCTTTCTGGAAAGTTTGAGCAAAATTAGCTCTGCCATTTTTGAACTATTCAGTTCGGGGGGGGGGCATTGTTTTTCACTAATCTGATTTTTATATATATACGCATATGCTATCCAAATGCAAAATGACTGATGTTACAAACTTCTCCCTTCTCTTGCTTTGCTCATCCAAGTGCTTGAAAGCCCGAAAAATAAATTAACCAGAATGTTAAAGTTATGAATAGTTAAAGTCACCTGTTTTGCAATAATGTTTTTTTCTAGTGTCCTTATGACATTTTTGTTAGAGTTGTCCCAGTTCAGGAAGCACAACCTGAACTTAATCACCCATAACCTTAAAACCACTGAACCAGTTTTCTTTGATTTTTAGGTCTTAAAACCTACAAAAAAGCCCAGTTCGAAGAAAAATGGTCCTTAACATGAGACTTAAGGTTAAGAATGGCTGAAATCAGCACATGCATCCTGATCAGAGACTACCTTAACAAGTGATTCCTGGATTTTAGGATATCTATGCTGGAACAGATGCATTTTACCCACATTTTAAAAAATTCATCAATCCTACTAGCCACTTCCCCATGAAATGTCCTTATTTCTGTGTCCCTCTTTTATCTTTATCTGTAGGAACAGTTTTAGACCATAGTTAGAGCAGGTCAGAGCACGAGGTTTTCTGCCATTGAAAAAACATAGGGTCTGAGATGAAAACTTTTTGAGGGAACCCCTTGTTAAAATTTTGGCCATACATCACTACATGGCATGTTCTGCTATCCTCAAGTGGAAGATACAAAGTGATGGACGAAATATACAAGCTAAGGCTAAACACACTGCAGGCAGTTGCTTTGCTGTTTCCTACTGCCACACAGTTCTACCAGTACATTTCAATCATGACACCTGCCCAACATATACCACTATTGTTCCAGTCCTTCAGTACAACCTGCCTATGTCTATACCACAGAGCCTCTTCTGGCTTAGTATAGCCCTGGTGAGGATGCAGCCTACATTGACAGAAGGCATTCTTCTCTCTGTGCAGAAAACTATCTCCCTGAACACCATTAGCTGCATTGACCAAAGTACTCTTCTGCCCACATATCTGCGTCTACACTCATGGTTTTGCTGGCATAGCTACACCAATCAGGGGTATGGACTTCTTGCACCCATGACTGACGTAGCTGTGTCAAGATAACCTTCAATTGTAGGCCAAGCCCCTGTCACTAAGGCAAAAGGTACTGTGGGTTTGTAGGCAAATGGAAGTTAAAATGGAACCACCAAGCTCATTTTAACTCATGGCCAGTTTCTCTTGTGACTCCATTTAGGATTTGAATATAGGTCTTAGATGCCTTGTAAGCCTTCTGCTTGTGACATTTTGTTTTAAAAGTGGTTATTAATTTAACAAAATTACCAATTTTGAAATTCAGGGTGTATCTTCAATATTGCACAAATAGCGAATGCTGCATAGAAAAATAGGAACAATGTTTACATCTGTACTCTAAAATAGCACAAGATATGGAAAGCATTGGGTGAAATTCACTTCAAGTGCGGTGTTATTGCAAGATCCTTGGCACAATTTAAGCCTCACAGACAGATTTGCTCAGGAGTTCTGCCTTCTGAACAATTGTATAGGGATACCTGCATGCTGCAGGAAGAGGCTCCACACTCTCTCCACATACACTGGTGCAGAAGGCTATGTTGGGTGCACATCAGGGTGGGGCAAAACTAGAGAAGGGGCTGCAGAACCAGGCTTTTGCACAAACCAGTGAAACCCACAACTCACTCCTCATGTCCAGTACCATTTTCCAACTGGCCCATGAATTGAAATGCCAGACCTATATTCTGGCCCTAGTTTGGAGGTTGGATTCCAGCTCCCCACCCCTCTCCACCACACACCCTGAATACTTGGAATTTACACAGGTGGAATGAATGTCTCCTCAAAGTAGTAAAAGTCATCTTCAACCTACAGAATTCTGATCTCTGCTTTGAGTCAGTTGTGAGAAAAATGTGGTTAAAGCAAAGCTGTACAGGAAACAAAGTTGTTGAAGATAAATTCAAGCCAGAGCCAGTCTATGGCTCAAAAGTATCTCAGGAGTGATATATAAAGTCAGTGTGACCACCACAAAGCAAAGCCAGAATATCCTCACCAGTTTGACTTTTCTCTCTAAGAAAAATAATGAAAAAGGGACTCCTTCAAGCTGTTTTAACCCTGCCATATTACTCGGCAATGGAGTTGACACATGGCATCCTCCAGTCTCTGACCTAATTTAACACAGGGTCATCCCATGAGACAGCCTTTTAGTGACTTTGAGGATGAGGCATAAGAGAGGGATGAGAACTGAAATTCTACCATATGCTATAACATATGTACAGTCAGCTTACATTACACTGAATTTATGTCATCGGGGGCCCTCCAATTTAAACATATAATAAGAAATCCTGCCCTCAATTACACTCCTGGTAACTTCACTGACTTCAAACATATATAGTTGAGGGAAGAATTTGGCCCATATGATCATCCCACATAACCTTCAAGGTGTGTGCCAATAAAAATAGTATATTTTGAATATACAATCAGATCATTTCCTATTATAAATGACATCTACTATATTACAACATCATGCATTATAAATGTACCAGATTAAGTAGCCTGCATCTTTCTATGCATGTTTAACATTAATTATCCAAAATACTATGATTTATTCATTATATTGTGGTAGGGGCTAGAGACCCCATTCGGGATTGGAGTCACGTTGTGCTAAACACTGTACAAGTGGGAGGAAGGCACTGTCCTTGCCCTGAAGAGCTTAGAACCTAAGGTCCTGATCCTGCAAAGACTTCTGCATGTGCTTAAATTTAAGTACAAGTGAGCCCACTGACTTCATTGGGGCTACTTATGTGCTTAAAATTCAGCATGGGAGGAAGTCTCCAGTCCTGTAAATAGGTTGTGTGTTTATGTTATATCATTAATTACCCTTTCACATCATGTTTAAGCACTGAGCATATGAAATAGGCATCAGAGAATTATAGAAGATTAGAGTTGGACGGGATCTCTGGAGGTCATCTAGTCCAGCCCCCTGCTCAAAGCAGGACTAACTTCAGCTAAATCTTCCTAGCCAGAGCTTTGTTAAGCCAGGCCTTAAAAACCTCTAAGGACAGAGAATCCACCACATCCACAGATAACCTACTCCAGTGCTTTTCCATCTTTTCACATATACTTAGAAATCCAAAGAAATTACATATTTCATAGGCATCCTGTCTCAGGGAACAGTTTGGGAATCCTCCATTTGCCTTCGAATGAGTCAGACTCCGAATCATGTAAGGAGCAAACCCATCAGGAATGACACTAATAGCAAATGTATTCTGGAAATTTATTTTTGATTTGTAGAGCCAAGCAGTGATCGCAAACACCAAACTCCACCCTGTGAGCCAAGCTCAGGGGTAGTGTAGATTATGCTCCAATAAGGAGATATAGCTCAGTGTGGGTTTAAATGGGTGTATTTTCCATACTCAGGGGAACATTTGTAGTAGGAAAACAACCCACACGAAGGTGCAAGATGGAAATTATGTGGAATGGTGGAAAGAGGAGTGGCTACTCTAATACAACTTCTGAAACCCCTCCCCCCACCCTCCTTGGTTGCTTTTCCTGATAGAATCAGTGCTAGGGAACTGGAATGTGTGATGCTATTTTCAGTTGAACTAGTGTAAATGTGAAATAACTTCACTGAAGTCAATGCTAGTGCTACTCCATATATATACACACCTCACCAAAATAAGAGCAAAATCTGGTCTTCATCTAAGTCACACCAACTCACAATGATTTATCAAGGTATAACTTATGCCTCTCTTTATGTTACCATTGAATTTGGCCCAGTATTTGTAGATATTTGGTAACATTAAATACATATGTTCCCCATATTTATGGAACCGCTGACAGCTACATGTCTTTTTGTCACTGAGAATGTGCAACAAAGATTATTGCAGATGCAGTTCACTAAAAGGTACAGAATTCAAAGACTTCTATGTGTGAAAGGTAACTTGAGTAGGAGCATTGTTTGCATAACTGAATATGATGTTGGGAGTCCTGTGTTTTAATCCTGATCTCATGTATTGCTTTGGAGTTTTTCAATGTCTCTGCCTCAACTTCCCCATTTTAAAAATAGGAATAATATTTATTTGCCTATCCCATAGAGGTTGTCTGAGGATTAGTTAATGTTTGAGTGGTGCTATTTAAGCACTAAATGTTATTACTAAGGATTTAAGATAGGATAATACAATATATTTGAATGGGATGGTCATTACCTTGACATAAATTCAATGTAGTGTAAACTGACTGTCCATATGTTATAGCATATGGCAGAATTCCAGTACCTCTGTCTATCTTATTCGTTGTCCTCCGAGTCACCAAATGGTGGTTTCGCAGGGGGACATTGTGTGAAATTAGGTCAGAAGCTGGGTGACTCTGTTCCAGTGCTGATTAACACATGAGGTACAACTGACAAATCAAGATGGACTGAAACTTCCCTTTTAATCTCCACGGGTGAAAAATTGCAACTATTTATAATATACTTACACAGTTCAGTGTATTTTCAATTAGGGCCAATTTTGTTACATGTGTTAAATGGACACAGACAGCAGAAAAGATTTTATTTTCTGGCTTTCTTGAGGCTAGTAGAAATAAAGGAGTTTTTTCCCAAACTAATAACTAACAAATGAAAACAATTGGTCATTGATTTTAAGCCTCTTTTATTTTAGTATTTTTGTTAAAATCCCTTCAGGAACTTGGGTCTAGGGCATATTTTAAAAGAGCTGGAACTCAAAATTAACCTATTGAATGCACCTAATATTTTAGTGAAAGAACCTTTGTCTTTGACAATTCATGCAATATATCAAATCCCAGTCTCATCCTATTTTTAAGGAGATCCAGAAGTAAGCTGTTCTTGGTAACATGTGCTTCTGTATACCACAGTACACCACAACTACATAAACATAGTAAAAATATTACTATTTCATAAAGATAAATATTTAAGACTGGAAATACTATGAGAGCAAAGGAGAGTAAATTTTGGTGAATTAGCGGGTGTTGTCACATTGGTATTGAATATTTTCATACTTGTCATAAACAGTTGGTGATAAAATCTGGATTCTATTTTTTATACAAAGTGAGAGTGCCACTTGGGTCACAGTGAGACCTGATTTGAACAGCTGTGAGCCTTGATTTACACATAGTACATAGCTTCAAACACACAAAAATACATTTCCAGGGAGGCTGCAAATTCAATAGGCCACTCTTCTGACCAGAAGTCTGGTCTATAATTGATTAAGCGTATTTCATAGAGAATAAAGGAGGTTTGGTCAAAGCAATGATAGATACATATCCTCCAGTGCAGAGAAACTACAAGGGGTTCGGGGTGTGAAGCAAAGGTGTTTTAAAGCTCGTCTTGTACTCCTCTGAACATACTGCTGCTCTGTGCAAAATAGTCCTTTGCACTGAGTTACAGCAGTCAAGGGGCAGCTGAAAAATTTACACCAGACTGCAAAAAGCACAGGGAGTCAAAAATACAGACAAGGATAGGCAGAACACAGAGCATTTTGGCCCGCCTCCCTTTCCTCCACCCAACCCCATTTTCCTTGACGAGTCTGATGATTTTCCAAGATGAGTTTCATGGCACAAGAGAAATGCACTGTCTAAGCCAGATTTTCAGACAGAATACACCTGAAGGGCATCACAAAACATCCATACTGAAGCAGAAGAACTGGCCCATAAAGCACAAACCAAATAACTGAAATAACATTTTGTGGAAAAAAATAGTCAAACAGTATCTCATGCTGCAAAGAGAATGTTGCCTTGAACTGATCAGTTAAAGCAAATTCAGTTAGAAGCTCAAGAGAATATAATTAATAGATTTTACAGCCAGAAGGGACCACTATGAAGTAGTCTGATTTCCTTCAAAATACAGGCCACAGAATTTCACCCAGTAATTCCTCCATAAAGCCCCAAAACTTGTGGTTGAGCAGCATACCTTTTAGAAAGATATCCAGTCTTAACTCTGAGTGATGGAATTTACCACATCCCTTGGTAAACACAAAGATTAATTACCCTTTATGTTAAAAATATTGGCTTTATTTTTCATCTAAAATTTGCCTAGCTGCTGCTTCTAGCAGATTAAAGAGGGCAATGTATAAGATCTCTTCTCTCCATGTTGATACTTATAGACCACAACTATCTCCTTATAACCTTCTCATCAATAAGCTAAATAAATTGAACTCTGTACAGTTTTCACTGGAAGGCAGGTTTTCCAGTCCTTGAATCATTCTTGTGGTTCTTCTCTGAACATTCATATTTTTCAGCATCCTTTTCCGAATAGAATACGATGGATAAGAAAACATCTGATTTCCAGCATACTAAATGTTTGGACTCTGACCCACGAGAAGCATAATACAAATTAACCAACCACCACACTGGATATTGCTACAATACTTTCTAGCAGAAAGTAGGATAGAGATTGCTAGGCATGCATAGCTGCATTTTGTTGTGTACATTATTTTATTTTACTGTGTTGTGGGTAGATTGTATTTTTTAAACATTGTGGGTCAGTGATATACTGGCATAACTTTATTGAAACAAATGGAGTTACACCAAGAATGTATCTGTCCCATTGTGACTTGTGTGGTATGACTAAATTCCAGTACTTGTTAAAATATGATACAACTAGAATCTTCCTCCCAAACTTCACTCACACTGAAGCCAAGATCAACTTTTTTGAAGTTGAAAAGGGTTAATGAAACATTTTGTTCATTTGTTTACACATGACCACTTCCCAGCCACAACCAGGACTGAAATGTTGTGAAGAGGGCTATTTCCAACTCGGAATTACTAGTTCGGTTTAGTGATGGGTTACAATCTAATGACTGGAGGTTTGGTTAAGATAAGTACCCATAAGTTTGGAGCCCAACTGTCTGAGCCTCTTGGGTTTGCACAATTAAGCTGGAAAACTTGAGAGAACAACCTTCTCTCTTGCAACTGGAACCAGGGAAAGAAGAAGCTGGCAAAAAATGAGAGATATTAATGAATGACTCGGTTGTGCCTTTTTGCAACACCACAGAGAGTCGCAAGGGGCACATCTACACCTTACTGAAAACCCATGGCCCTAAGCCTCAGGCAGTTGGTCAGCTGACTCAGGCCCACAGAGCTTGGAGTGCAGGGCTAAAAATTGCAGTGTAGACATTTGGGCTCAGGCTGGCCCTGGGACCCACCCTCCTCATGGGGTTTCAAAGGCTGGGCTCCACTGAGCTGAATGTCCACACTGCAGTTTTTAGTTCAGCAGCCTGAGTCCCACAATCCAGAGTCAACTGACCCAGGCCAGCCGCAGCCATGCCTGGGGTCTTTTATTACAGTGTGGACATACTCAGTGACACTTCGGGATCCTGTGCATGCAGGGAGAGCGTGCTATACAGCATACACTACGTTCTGCAGCCACACATTTTCCACTGGTTTCACCCCTCCTTCCCATGCCTTCCCTTTAAAAACTGCAGTTGTGGGAGCTTGCAACAACTGCAAGGCAAACACAAAAACTGCAGTTATTAGAAACCCTAAACAGGGAAAATAAGGGTTGAGAGGAGAGGCTGTTGCTTATACCCTGTACCCCACTCCAGACACATATGCAAAGGGGCTGGCTACAATCCTAAATAAAAAGTTGTTCACAAATTTTCAAACTTGCTAAAAGTTCTAGTTCTAGATTTGGGATGAAGGTCAGAGTCCTTTACTTATTTATCCAAACTGGCTGGCCTACCCCAATTCAGAGACTTATCAAGACTTCGAATTGCCTATTTTAACTGAGTCTCTGCTACTTAGGCAAGTGAGGTGTACATGCCTGCTATTGTTCAGTCATTACAGTCCATCTAATAATGGATTACTGTTATCTAGTAATGGATAACTGATTTTTTGGCAGTTCCAGAAAATAATTTAAAAAAATTGTTTTAAACAAATTGTTTTGGTGAATCAAAAAGTAAAAAAAAAAATATTTTGGGCTCAACTGAAATGTTTCCTTTGACCTGAAATGTTTTGTCTCAGTTTTGAGCCATATAGTTTTTTTTAAATAAAATTGAATAAAATTTTGAAACAAAGCAGTTGTTTCAAATGAAATTGTTATTTCAAGAAACATTTACATTAAAAAAAAGGCTTCCCCCTAGAGCAAAATCAACACAAATTTATGAAATATTTTATTTGGCCCAAATCTGCATTTTTGTCCGAAAAAAACTTCAGCCAAAAATTTCACCCATACATTAAACCTACATGTGTGTGTGCAAACGCGCACGCACGCACACACACTATTTAGATGGAAGAGCCATTCTCTCTGGAGGTATCTATCGAAGTTCAGCTCTTAACTTCACCTAATCTGGTTTTTAGCAGGGACTGAAATGATAAATGTATTGGGCCATATTAATCCCTAGTGTAATGCCACTGACAGCAGCATGGCCAATTATATTTAAAGCCTTTACCTTCATTTAATCAGGTAACTAAAAGAGGGCACAGTGATCAGTACTCTATCTAGGACAACCAAGTCCTAACTGCTACAGAACCTAATGAAATCAAATGTTTTCTAACAGCCATCAGTCAGAAAGTGGCATGTGCAGATTGGTAATTTGCTACCCATGTTTCCGTGCGTTCAATTCCACTCAGTTTATTAAAGTCAAACTCAGTGGTTCTGCCTTCATGTGGTGAATGCGCCAATAAACTGTTCTTTTTAAGGTGGGGTGAATGGAGGTAGTAAGAATGTGATTGCATAGCACCAGTATTTAAGCACCACAAACAGTTGCCTCAATTGAGACAGAAATGAAGGGCAAACATCATGTCTGAAAGTCACCCTGGGGAGACTCTCTGACTCTTTCTGATGTGAGGGAAGCAGCAGAAAATATCCTCTCCAATTTAGTGTTTAATAGGGGGGTGTCTGTCACTGGATCCAAGGCACCTAATCCTTGACTGGAAAATTTATTATTATTTAAGGGTTCTATTTACCAATGAACTGAAAAATATTTCTGAAAAACCTAATTTATTAAAAAAATAGACAATAAAAACTGGGTCTAATTCTGCAGCTGAATCAGAAAATAACAGTGTAGTAACTCTGAGGCTGAATTTGGATAACTATTCCTCTTTTGGTGCCATGAATGTAGGAGTGGTAATCTAAATTCCTTTTGGATACCCCCCAGAGTAAAAGAACGTCCAACTCAAAAGCAAACAATATAGGTGCTTCATTGTTAGGATGAATGGGCCCTCCTATTAAGGGCTTCCTTAAGCACTCACAGCTACAGTAAAAAAGAAATCTTTATTTGACATGGCAGGAAGTAAAGGCCAAATACTCCAGGCATAAAGGCATAGATCCACAAAGGTGCTTAGGCTCCCAAGACCCAGTTTTAAGCTTCACTGCAACCCACAAAACTCCCACTTGGGAGCTGCCTAACCCTTTAGGGACTTAAGTTTTTGCAGTAAATGTTCTCTAGGTGTTTAGCTTTCAGTCACTGGACATGCACACTGCTGCCCCACTCGGGGCACCTCTCTCCTGCCTAAAACCCAGAGCAATCTGCAAACTAGGAGAAGATAAGCGTCTGTCCACCTAACTTGTGTGTAGGGCCTCAAATCTGTAGGTGTACTCAGAGATACCTGGTACCTATCAGGTTCCATTCAGAATCTACCTGGAGGAGGAGGAGGAAAAGGTGGCAGTTGTAAAGAGTCATTGGTGCAGGGGGTCTGGACCTGGGCTCGCTCACCTCCCAGATGCCCTAACCACCAGGCTATAGTCATTCCCCCTCTCATTCTCTCTGGCCCAATGACTAATTATTTATACTCAGTGCAACAGCTTCAACAAGAGAGGTTGGAGGAACCCCAAATCAGAATATCCCATAGCTCAGTGGTTAGAGATTCTCCTCAGTGGTGTGGGATACCTGTTCAAATCCTCTTTCCCCCTTATGCACAGAGCAGTTGATGACAGACCTTTTTGTCACACTTCAAAGGACCAAAAGAAAATCAACAGGCAAATTAATGCTGCTATAAGTAATTTTAGTTTATATTCCACAACTGCACTAGCCATCGGGCAGAGGTTTTGTGCTAACATAGTAACTAATGAGAGAACGGCTCTTGTCAGAGCTCTGCGACCAAGGGGCCCAGAAGAGTATTGTGAATAAGTCCACACTGTGGCCTGATGCTCTGGCATACTCACAACAGGGCTTCCTCAGAATTGGTAATATTTGGAGGCCACATGCTCTACCTCCCTTAAAAGAAAACTTCTTCCATCTGAGGGATGGTCCCATTGGAAACTCAGCAAGATCCACCTCATAGGCCTCTATCCCTTTTTAGAAATTTCAGTGAATATGTACAATGTTGCCCTTAATTTGGTTAATAGATTTGCTCTTGCATGACATGAACCTGTTATTTTATAAACTGAATAATTTGTTTAGTTATTGGATATGATTTTTATCATGTACCCTCTTCTAAGGGAAAATGTTATATGATAAACTTCAGGTAACCACACGTTCCAACTATATGCATCCTCTCATTGTACAATGACCATTAGTGAAACTTACTATGACCCTGCCTGAACAGAGACCAAAGTGGGAACTTTGGGTTTACCTCTTTACATATCAATACTCAGAATGCTCCTGCAGCTCAGAGTTACTTCACAGCAATTTTGGTGTCTAGAAAAAACCCCTGAAAGGTCTGGGTATGCTTGTCTATATCTTGAGCTATTTTCCATGAAGCAAATAGCAATATATATTGAAGGAGCTATTTAAGCCAATAGAATCATAGAAAATTAGGGTTGGGAGGGACCTCAGGAAGTCATCTAGTCCAGCCACCCCGCTCAAAGCAGGGCCAACCCAACTAAATCATCCCAGCCAGGGCTTTGTCAAGCCACATCTTGAAAACCTGTAAGGATGGAGATTCCACCACATCCCTCGGTAACCCATTCCAGTGCTTCACCACCCTCCTAATGAAAAAGTTTTTCCTAATATCCAACCTAGATCTTCCCCACTGCAACTTGAGACCATTGCTCTTTATTCTGTCATCTGTCATCACTGAGAACAGCCTAACTCCATCCTCTTCGGAACCCCCCTTAAGGTGGTTGAAGGCTGCTATCAAATCCCCCCCTCACTTGTCTCTTCTGCAGATTAAATAAGCCTATTCCCTTAGCTTCTCCTCATAAATCACGTGCCTGAGACCCCCAATCATTTTCATTGCCTTCTGCTGGACTCTCTCCAATTGGTCCACATCCTTCCTGTAGTGTGGGGCTCAAACCTGGACACAGTACTCCAGATATGGGCTCATCAGTGCCACATAGAGGGGAATAATCACTTCCCTCAATCTGCTGGCAGTGCTCCTATTAATGCAACCCAATATGCCATTAGACTTCTTGGCAACAAGGGCACACTGTTGACTCATCTCTAGCTTCTTGTCCACTGTAACACCCAAGTCCTTTTCTACAGAACTGCTGCTTAGCCAGTTGGTTCCAGTCTGTAGCAGTGCATGGGATTTTCCCATTCTAAGTGCAGGACTCTGCACTTGTCCTTGTTGAACCTCAGATTTCTTTCGGCCCAATCCTCCAATTTGTCTAGGTCACTCTGTTTTCTATCCCTACCCTCCCCTCAGCTAAGCATCATCTGCAAACTTGCTGAGGTTGCAATCCACCCCGTCCTCCAGATCATTAATGAAGATCTTGAACAAAACCAGCCCCAGGAGCAACCCCTGGGGCACTCCACTTGACATCAACTGCTAACTAGACATCGAGCCATTGATCGCTATCCATTAGAGCCCGATGATCCAGCCAGATTTCTAGCCACCTTATAGTCCATTCATCCAACCCATACTACTTTAATTTGCTGGCGTGAATACTGTGGGAGACCATTATCAAAAGCTTTGCTAAAGTCAAGGTATATCACGTCCACCGCTTTCCCCACATCCATACAGCCAGTCATCTCATCATAGAAGGCAATCAGGTTGGTCAAGCATGACTTGCCTTGGTGAATCCATGCTGACTGTTCCTGACCACCTTCCTCTCCTCCTTCCACTTGGAAGGGAGTAGCTTAAGATTCACTAGTCAGACATCTCAGTTCCAAGTTTCTGGGTTGTTTGTCATCCACAATATGTTTTTATGACTTGGAAAATATGCTTTGTACCTTATCAACAAGAATGTCTTGCTGTCTTAATGAGCTCTTGGGGTCAATCTTGCTTCCATTGACTCCCATGGTGTAGACCTTTATCTTTTAACAACTGTTTTCTGTCTTGTACAATTCTTTGGTGTTGTCATTTCTACTTAATGGAGATTACTGATAGGAGTCAGTCTAGACCATATTCTGCAATTTAATATCTTAAATACTTTTCTTTAAATACCTTTCATCTCTCTTCAAGTGCCAGGCCCTGCCTCACTGGCTGCCATGTTCAGAACATGAAACTCAGTCATTCTTCAAATTGCCTGCAAAAATCAAATCGTAATTAACAACATTCAGGCTGTTACTGGTGACTATTTTTTATTTCTTCCCTTAATCCCATTCTACAAACCTTGGATGATCTCCCTCTCTAAACTGAGGATATCTTATTCTCTCCCATTCATGCTGCCAAGATCTCTGTTTTTACGATTTGTCATTTCATATTTCCAATGGGTCTTTGCTGACCAGGTGTAAGGCAAAACTATGGATATTTTATCTAATTCTAAAGGACATCAAACTATTTAATCTAGTTTTTATTTTTCAATTTAGAAAGAAAGGAATATGTGCCTTTAACAATGAAAAGTTTTTAATTTTCCACTTCAAACAGTTTCCATGGCTAGAGGCTCTTTTATTTCTTTGACGTTGGCTAGTGAGGATTCTTGGAACATAAATATATGCAATAAGCCAATAATTCTGCCTGCCTTTCTGCTGCTTTTGAGGGTATCTCAGTGCTGGCAAATAGAAGGGTAATGGGACTTAGAAGGAGGGAAAAAACAGCAATAAAAATATAAATCACAAAAGGAAGGAAATCCATTTGGTCCTTGGCTGCAAAGACACCGCTCAACTAATCCATGCTGAGTGCAATCCAATACTTCTTTATATAATCCTGTACTCGTGGAAGAAAATTAAAGTTTAATGCAATAACAGCTGACACAAATCACTTCTGTTGCCCAGAAGCAGATTAAAGAATAGTTAAAATCATACAAATCTAATTTCTCTCTCTTTTTTAAAACTTTTTTCTTCAACATCTTGATTCTTTAATAATCAAAAACTGATGCTACAGATTAAACATACATTACTAGAGTTAAGTGAGATCGGGGGAGGGAGCAGGAGGGAGGACAAAGACAGCCAAGAAATTATTTGTGCTCAAATGATACATGTTAAAGCTCTTTCAAAATCCATAAATTTTTTATAGGCTGATATAGGTCCTTCCCTATAATCAATCTCTGTCAAGGGGACTTTAAAGTAGGCATAAAGGCAATGGAACGCCATTAGTCATAATTGGAGATGTAGAGGTCTATTGCATCCCACCAGTTATTATGCATAACTGTTTCTGTGTAACATATTTGAGTTCTGCCAGCTAAGGAACCAATTGGGGATCTCTGTTAAAGACATGACAATGATAAAAGGGAACATGGTTAGGGTTATCCTCCATCCCTATTACCCTAGCTATAAACTACAACCATTACCACTTCCCTTCTAGAGAAAAATGGACTAAAGAAACAGCTGAGAACCTCTCTCATGTATATTCTATTCCACAACATATGTTCTTCTGTGCCAGAGATGGAAACCACGCATCTGGAGTTTGATCAGACTAAAATTTTTTATCTTTATATTTAAATAGTATCGGATTTTTCATTCCATGCCCTGCCCCCCAAACAAACAAAAACTGGTTTTCATTTGTCCAGGCTCCAATAAAGCCTCCCCTAATACCCATATGGTATCGGTGGTACAATATGACTGCAGATTCAGCAGGAGCACATGCAGAAGCAATAATGGAAGTTGTTCTGTTATTATTTCCTGTGGAGTCATCACAGTTATCAAAAAACTAAGGTGGGGTTGAAAGTTTGTGGAACACTTCCCTGGGGTATGTGGGGTGCACAATTTCAATGTCATTTTACCCTTCCTCCAGATTTTGTGGTAGACCTTCTGCAGGCTGGTATCCATGCACAGAGAAGGGGAGGACTACTGGTGGGAAGGGATGGAGATGAGGATACATTATAGTCCACTAAGCATGCAAGTATTCCCCTTCTCAATTATCACAAAGTCAGTATGTGGAACCTGCCCTAAGGGAATCTTCCAAGGGAAACAGCCAGCCTGGAGACACTGCCATGGAGGAGTGGGAGAGGCCAAGCTAACTTGGATGCAGCGTGGGGACTCTCTGTATGGATGTCCTTGTCTCTGGTAGATATGAAGGGATCCTCAGGTTTGGGCGTCTGAACAACCTCTTTGTTCCAGAGAGGCAACTCCACAGGAATAATTCAGAGGAAACTACATCAGAACAACTTCACAGCTGCTGGTCTACAGGGATGTGTGGGGGTAAAAATGGGATGTAGTCAGGGTTTCCCTGTGCCTCAGTAATACTCAGCTGCCACATTGGCTTCCTGGGACAGTTGGCAGTTGGTGCATGTCAGAATAGCTTGAAGGCTACTCTGACATGTGCTAGGGAATTGGTCCAATTCACAGCTGGACTAGCATCAGTGATGCATAAAGATGGTTTAAGGTCACTTTTGTACCAACCCACTCTCCCTCCTAAATTTCCCAGTGCACTCCTCTCTCTCTTCTTTGTTTTCTCACTGACTGTTGTCTCTACCACTTTTTCAATTGGGCACTGCTCTATATTTCAGCATGTGACATATTGGTTCAGATTAACAAATTGTTACAGCATGTCCACGGTTTTTAAACAAAGTCACCCGTGAACCTTTATGAGGGAAGGTCCCTACCTATTTTCTAGTTTGTTGCAATATATTTTAAAAACTTGGACTTTTCTAAAACACACAAGGATCTTAGAGGTTTATTTTCCTTCTTTCAGTCTCCTTGGCCCCGTTTAATCCACCAGAAGAGCACAGCACCTGCATCTTTTGTTAAAAAAAAATCATAATCTGTTCTGATTATTTGGACACCGCAGTGGCAAGAGTCAGTCAACTGAGTGCCACAGGATTTGTAAGTTAGTTCATAGCTGGTTAGGCTGGCTTCCTTTATGAGTTGGAAAAATTGTTAAATGCAGTTGTAGAGGGGTTTGGTTTTTTTTTTAATAATCCCATTGCAGCCTGCCAAATTTAAACTGCAGATGTCATCGCCAGGAATGCAGTAGCTGAATCTAACAGGTGGGGGTAATAAACCCTGACATTTCCTGCTAGTTTAATTGTACTGGGTGTGATGGGATACCTTTCAGTACAAATATGGTTTTACTTGATGACAGTGACAAGTCCACAGACCTACTTTTCTACTATGTATCCACATGATCCATGGTGTAAAGTTCCCACCTACAACATACTTTATGACCTTTCAGGTGATGAAACCTCTGACCTATATCATTCTTATCTTTGCTGGTTCAGCTGCTGGGTGGTGACAACCTGCTAGACTCCATGTCGGGTCTAACTGTGATTTACTGCATATTAGAATTAAAGCGTTAGCATGATATTCCTGTCCACCCAACCCTAAAGGGCCTTGGAAGTGGTACTGAGGTTCTCTGGAGGAAATTGCTACATACAGGGATTTGTTATGAGCCTATTGCTGACTGGTGCCAAGGCAGTTCATAACTCTAAGTACAACATGACATCAATATGACTGGCTCTGATTCTTTTTCCTTTTGGTCCTTCTTTTTGACAATTTTGTCAAATGCCTTTTTGAATGCTCTGTATGAAGCACGAAAAACGTCTGATGACTGGAAATATCTCCAGTTCTATCTAGCCATTTTTTAAAAAGAAAAATATTATAGGTTGAAAAAAATTGAGAACTAATTAAAAGCAGAAATACTAAAAGCAGACCCAAGTTATTTGCTCATTTATATCACTGTAAATTCAGAGAAAATCCAGTGATTTCACTGACCTATTCTGCTTTTACACTAGTGTAACTGTAAGCTAAAGTTTCACTCAAATCTTGAATTTTTAAATTTCTTTCTTTTAATGTAAGTTAAAAAATAGGTGATTCATTGTAAAACGAGAGTAAACCTGAGTGAAAATAGCTGAATAGAATTGTTACAAAACCAAGTATTTGGGGTTTGCTCCCTTGTACAAAATTATTACCACTACCAGATTTAATCATCATTAAAAGGAAAATTAATTCTGAAATGGATTTATAGATTCCAAAGTCAGCAAGGACTACTGTGATTATCCATTCTGACTTCCTATGTAACAGAAGTCATAGAACTTCCCCAAAATAATTCCTTTGGCATATCTTTTTTAACATCCAATCTTGATTAAAAAATTGTCAGAGCTGGAGAATCCACCATGACCCTTGGAAAATTGTTCCAATGGTTAATTACTCATTATAAATGCATACCTATTTCCAGTCTGATTTCGATTAGCTTTAACTTCCAGCTATTGGATCATATTATACTTTTCTCTGCCAGACTGAAGAGTCCATTATCAAATATTTGTTCCCTATGTAGTTATAGACCGTGATTAAGTCCCCCTTAACCTTATCATTGTTAAGAGAAGAATTCCTTAAGCCTACCACTACAATGCATGTTTTCTAATCCTTTAATCATTCTTGTAGCACTTCTCTGAGCCCTCTCTAATTTATTAGCATCAAAGTCTTGAATTGTGACTCCAGAACTGGACACAGTATTTCAGCAGCAGTCACACTACTGCCAAATACATAGGCAAATTAACCTCTCTACACCTGCTTGAGAGTTCCCTGTTTATGCATCCCAGGATAGCATTAGCCTTTTTGGACTCAGCATCATACTGGGAGCTCATGTTCAGCTGATTATCTCAGATGTCACTGCTTCCCAGGATACAATTGCCAACCCTATAAGTATATCTACACTCTTTATTCCTAGATGCAGACATTTTACATTTAGCTACAATATAATGCATATTGTTGGCTTGAATGCACCTTACAAGTGATCCAGATTACTCTGTATCCATTACCTGTCCTCTTCATTATTTGCCTTGTCCCCAATTTTTGTCATCTTCAAATTTTATCAGTGAGCATTTTAGGCCAGATCATTGATGTTAACTAACAGAGCCAAGAACCAGTCCTCGTGAGACTCCACTAGAAACACACCTGTTCAACGATGATTCCCCATTTACAATTGCATTTTGAGGCCATCCAGTTATCAACTTTTTATGGAATCATAGAATATTAGAGATGGAAGGGACCTCAGAAGGTCATCTAGTCCAATCCCCTGCTCAAAGCAGGACTATCCTCAGCTAAATCATTCCAGCCAGGGTTTTGTCAAGCCTCAGCTTAAAAACCTCTAAAGATGGAGATGCCACCATCTCCCTAGGTAACTCATTCCAATGCTTCACCACTCTCCTAGTGAAAAACCTTTTCCTAATATCCAACCTAGACCACCCCCACTGCAGCTTGAGGCCGTTGCTCCTTGTTCTGTCATCTGCCACCACTGAAAACAGCCTAGCTCCATCCTCCCTGGAACCCCCTTTCAGGTAGTTAAAGGCTGCTATCAAATCCCCCCTCATTCTTCTCTTCTGCAGATTAAACAGACCTAATTCTTTTAGCCTCTCCTCATAAGGGGGCTCCAGCCCCCTAATCATTTTTGTTGCCCTCTGCTGGACTCTCTCCAACTTGTCCACATCCTTTTTGTAGTGGGGGGCCCAAAATTGGACACAATACTCCAAATGTGGCCTCACCAATATCGAATAGAAGGGAATAATCACTTCCGGCGATCTGCTGGCAATACTCTTACTAATGCAGCCCGATATGCCATTAGCCTTCTTGGCAACCAGGGCACACTGCTGACTCATATCCAGCTTCTTATCCACTGTAACCCTCAGATCCTTTTCTGCAGAACTGTTGCCTAGCTCGTTGGTCCCCAGTATGTAGCTGTACATGGGGTTCTTCCGTCCTAAGCACAGGACTCTGCACTTGTCCTTGTTGAACCTCATCAGATTTCTTTTGGCCCAATCCTCCAATTTGTTTAGGTACTTCTGTATCCTATCCCTCCCTTCTAGGGAATCTACCACTCCCCCTAGCTTAGTGTCATCTTCAAACTTGCTGAGGGTGCAATCTACCCTCTCTTCCAGATCATTAATGAAGATGTTGAACAAAACTGGCCCCAGGAAAAACCCCTGGGGCACTCCACTTGTGACCGGCTGCCAGCTAGACATGGAGCCATTAATCACTACTTGTTGAGCCCTTTGCTCTAGCCAATTCTCTATCCATTTTGTAGTCCATTCATCCAACCCATACCTTTTTAACTTGTTGATAAGAGTACTGTGGGAGACCGTATCAAAAGCTTTGCTAAGATCAAGGTATATCACATCCACCACTTTCCCCTCATCCACAGAACCAGTCACCTCTTCATAGAAAGCAATCAGGTTGGTCAGGCACAACTTTTCTTTGGTGAATCCATGTTGACTGCTCCTGATCACCTTCCTCTCTTTTAAGTGCCTTAAAATGGATTCCTTGAGGACCTGCTCCATGATTTTTCCAGGGGTTGTGGTGAGGCTGACTGGCCTATAGTTTTTAATCCATTTAATGTGTGCCATATTAATTTTATATCATTCTAATGTTCTAAATCTAAATGTTGTGCAGTATCAAGTCAAATGCCTTATAAAAGTCTAAGTATATTACATCTACACTTTTAGGGAAAACACCAGAAAGGAGTTATCTGTGCATCAACTAGAGATGAGATGAACTCCGGATACCCCATTATTTCCCAAATACACCTGCCCTTCCCCAAAACATTTCAAGCAGCATGAAAGCAGGAGGAGGAGGTACTGTGGGGTGGAATGGCAGGGGGTTAATTACATGCTTAGAAATAGATGTCAGATTTACCAGCAAGCCTCCAAAAAGCCCTGTTTTCAACAGAAGCATCTCTGGGAACAAATCTCTTAAGGGGAGAAAATAAAGTCGTCAGAATCTCAGCAGGTGTATCCATGTAACTCCACTGACTTCAATGGCATTGGATCGATTTATATCAGCTGAGAATCTGGCCCCTTTGAATTTAGCAGTTGTAGGCAACATGAATTTCACGGTACGTTAAGATCTGGATACTGACATAAGGAAGTTGTGCGTGTTTTTAAACAAACTTGGTTGTCTCTGGAAACATGCTTTGAATTTATCTTTTGATGTGCTCTTTGTTTCAAGATAATTTTATAGACGTGTGTGTCTGATGAGACGTTTGTAGCCAGTTCATAATTAATTAACTGGTTAAATTCCCTCAGACTTACTATTTTTTGCTACTTGGCTGATGAGCTGAAGGTCTCCTAAGTGACTCACCTTTGTACAGATAATGCTTTTCTTTTCCCCCCCTTCTAGCCAAGATATAGGTGCAGCTCCTACTAACGGAAGGTGACATTCAGTACCTTTCTTAGACATAAGGAAGAGCTCTGTGTAACTTGAAAGCTTGTCTCTCTCACCAACAGAAGTTGATGCCTACTAAAAGATATTACCTCACCCACCTTCTCTCTGTAATATCCTGCAACAGATGCAGCTACAACACTGCATAAATCAGTTCAGGACATTCTATTTAAAAGATGCAGTACTAGACCCTTAATTTATTTAAATTTAGTCAGTCATTCTCATAAAAACTAAGGATGAAATTCTGACTGATGTGAATGTCAAAACCCCCATTGACTTCAGTGAGGCCCAAATTTCACCTTTGGTTTCTTGCCCCTATAGTTGTGAAGAAAAACCTTGAAAATGTGAACGAAGCTTAAACTGATGCAGATGTTTTCCTGAGGCTATACCAACACTACAGGGACTATAGTGGCATAGCTACAGTGCTGTAGCTATGCCAGGATAAAGCCATAGTATATATGCAGCCTACAGAGACAAAAGATTTCTTTTCTGTCACTGAAAAAACAACATCTTCCCCCTCAGCGATGGTAGCTAGATTGATGGAAGCATTTTCCCTATGCATAGCATAGCAATGGTGCTCAGTGATGTGGATTTTTCCCTCTGCACTGGAGCTATGTCAACCTAAATTTTCAGCATAGGCCAGGTCTGTGTCCAGAGGCAGCCTAAAACAAAAGTTCTGAGAGGTATGAACAGCCTCATTCATGTCAGTGGATAGCAACTGTGAAACCTAAAAGGTACCAGTTTAATTGTCAACTAATCCAGCTAATGTGCTTATCCTCCAATCCCAAAGTGCCTTCCACAACTCCCCAGGTTCCAAAAACCTCAGCTATATTCTACCCAGCTGTCAAAACTGCCAGCTTCCCCTGACAACTTCTCTGAGGTAATTTTGCACTGTCAGTTTAAAAATCTGCAGAGTATTAAAATCTGAAAATGGGGGCGCATTGTAAAATAAATGGAATCGCCTATCAAAATAAACAGGAGCTGCTGTAATTATCACAGGATTTATTTTAATGAGGCATCATGGTTTATTGGACATAGCACCATACTGGTAGTCATGTGACCTTCATTCTATTCCCAGCTCTGTCACTGACCTGGTGTGTGAGCAAGACACTTCACCTCTCTGTTCTGTGCTTCTGTTTCCTCTCCTACTATTGGACTGTTTTGTCTATTTAAGTTATAAACTCTTTGGGGGGCAGGATCAGCCTCATGCTATGTATTTGTACAGTGCTTACACAGTGGGCCATGATTTCTATGGGGGCCTTTAGGCAACAGTATAATTCAAATAAATAATGAAATACTCAATTTGTTAATTTAAATTAAGGTGGCCCACCAAAATGCCACAGAGCACAGGATCCCCACCATATAATTTACATCAATGCATGGGTCCTAGACAACCAGTGTTTGCTGTAATAATGGGTGGAAAACAAAAATTGACACAAGGTTCAAGTTTCCTGGCAGTGCAAAATGTATATGTATGGCGCACATTTTGCAACTGTAGTGCAATGGTAGAACACAGAAGTGTTCTATTCATATAGGTTCTTATACATTGCTCATCACCATGGTATCAGAGCTCCTGAGTTAATGTGGGTGCCTGCTTTCACACCAGGTTTATACAGTCCTGAAGACAGTGCAGCATATTTGTAGTGAAAACATAGGGCCACCCACCTGCCACTTTGATGGCTCCCAAACTGCCCTTTATGGCAAATGCCACAGAAAGGATTGGCTTTAAAATGTTGGTTTCATTGCGGCACAGGATTTAGGGGTGCATGCAACTGTGACTGGACACACACAATCAGCCCTATTAGAAATCCTGTGTGGTAAAACTGAAGCATAAAGTGTAGCACAAAATGACAGATTAAACTGTCACCCCTGTTCTCACAAGATGTTACAAAACTGAAAAATAAAAGCTACAACCAGCCCTTCCAATCTGAGGCACACAATGGAACACAGTGTTTGACACTGGAGACTATGGGAGCGTGGCAGCACCTGCTGTTCAGAACTACTCAAGCACTCTGTAAAATTGCCTGCTTCTTATAAGTATTCTTTGCCCACTAATCCCATGCCAGAAACTCTTCTTAACTATCTAACAGGTAAAATATTAGCTGGCAAGGGAAAAGGAAAATAAATAAGGACATTGTTTTACACGCAGTATAGTTGTAACTGTGTCAGTCCCAGATATGAAACAGAGAAGATGGGTGACATAACATCTTTTATTGGACCAGCCTCTATTGGTGAGAGAGACAATGCCTTTTGTGCTGTATTCCATCTACTCTAGTTGCAGAGAGGAGAACACAATGATTTACAGTTAGAATACTAACATTCCCTACTCACTCTGCAGATTCTACGGGGTTATTTCTCTGCTCTAACCTTAAATCTGTATTTTTTGTAGGACTAGCCCCGCAGACTAGAGTGGGTCTGCTAAAATATTTGGTGTTTATCAAAAATGTATAATTGTTACATCTCATTTCAAGAGTATTTTTAATGAGGATAACAGAATATGTTTCTGGTGTCTATTTTAACTAGATCACTAGTTCTAGATGAGACACACTGCTATAGTCAAGCAAATAATTATCCACTCTTTTAGCCCATTGGTAATGTTATTGAAAATATTCTTTAAATTATCTCCTTCTAAACCATGCTTTTAAATTATATTGGCATCATCTCCCTCAGTATGTTTAAAGCACATAATCAGTTCCACTATAGGTGTAAAAGAGGTGTCTTGTCAGGAACCTCAGGGAGCCCATCTCCCATTGGATTTCCTACTGAATGCCTCCTTTGAAAGTCCCAGTCTTTATCTACAGGTACATAGCAAAGGCAATGGCAGAATGAATTTCCCCACATACTTGTCTTAATGATGTACCTTAGCCTTACACTAGAGAAACCACTTTTAGGAGTTAGAGGATTATTTTAGGCCAGGTCTACACTAAGAGCACTTTGCCAGTGTAGCAATACCAGTATATTATGCCAAAAAAATGCTCTTCATGTGGACACACCTTATAGCAGCATACCTGTACTTTTGCCATCATAGATTATTCCAGCCCCCCTCACCGCATCCCTCAGCAAAATAATTAATTTCCAGGCCGATTCAGCTCTTGTTCTCTCTGCTGAGATTGCCATGCCAATTGAGATGAGGTTGATAATGATCCACTAAAACCTGGACTAAGGCCACTACAAGTCACCCAGGAGCCATCAGATGACAATATTTGGTCTACCACCAAACTGGCACATGTACAGTGGGTGACCTAAAAATGAAAGAGCCTGTATCTTATTATCAGCCTCTAGGCCACCCAGTCTTCCAAATTCCTGTTTTCATAGTTTATACATCAACCACAACATTCTGATCTAGACTGAAATATGGCAAAAAGTCAAATGTTTAAAGGAAGCTTAAGTTCTGAATACAAAATATGTGGATAGTTACTGCAATAGAGAGTCACAAATAACCAAACTCACTCCAACCTTCTCTCCGGCCTTCTCTTCCATTTATTTTTTCTTTCTTTCTTTTTTGGCATTTGTGTGTACACACACACACACGCGCGCACGTGCGCGTGCATTCTAACCACTCAAAAATAAAAACCGAGGGCCAACGAGGACAATGAACTCTTCTCCAAGGGAAGAATTTGGTCCAAGATACCTGTAAATTATTTTATTTATTTATTTT
This sequence comes from Mesoclemmys tuberculata, assembly GCA_007922155.1. Lineage (NCBI taxonomy): Eukaryota > Metazoa > Chordata > Testudines > Chelidae > Mesoclemmys > Mesoclemmys tuberculata. The sequence continues at coordinate 20,656,046 of ML675612.1, read as the reverse complement.
TTTTAAAACAACCACCAAGCCCTTCTATGCTGGGGGCAAAAAAAAAAAGAAAAAAAAAAAACAAAAATCACCCACTGAAACTCAGAGAAAGAATATTCATATCAAATCTAACCAAACCAGTCTAACCCAAATTTTGCATAGAAACCCTTGCTCATGAGTTATGAATACTTTATGCCAACTTTCATGATGGTTTTATCTGATTTGTAGACCCCATGCAAAAAAGACCTCCAGCTATAGGATTTCCATAAGACATTTTAATTAAAAGCCTGATCCTACTCCCATGGAAATCATGGGGAGGTTTTGTTGTTGGGCCGAATGGAAGAAGGATAGGGCCCAAACCTGTTACAATAATAGACATTCCTGTGCATTGGTTTCTTTGTGTGGAATATGCATTGTTATCAATGGCCCTTTTAAAGCTTGATTGATAGGTCAGAACATGCCTCGCTTGTTATTCTATAAATGAGCCACAAGGTTGATGGAATTCCAAAGAAAACAATCTCTTATTGAAAGTCTGCTTAACAGGGCACTATTTAGAACAGCTCAGTTTAGCAGCCCCTGTTCACAAAGCAAGGACAGAGAGACAAAGAAATTACAAGCCCATAGATCTCAGGCAAAACCCATCACTAGCCCATCTCAAAGATGGACTCTGACCAGTAAACAAAAAGATGATAAAGTAAGTATGTTAAATGGGCATGAGAATAGAAGCTGAGTGCTTTCACATAATTTAAAATGTATTATTAATCAAGGACATGTACCCTGCTTCACCTGGAAGCAGCATACTTCTCGGTAATGGGAGGGAGGGGGAACCAACCAAACACCTAAATTCTGTGGATTAACTAATAGATTAATAGATTCCAAGGCCAGAAGGACCGATTGTGACAATCTAGTCTGACTTCCTGTATAACACAGCTCATAAAATTTTCCCCACAATAATTCCTAAAGCATACATTTTAGGAAAACATCCAATCTTGATTTAAAAATTGCCAGTGATGGAGACCCCACCATAACCCTTGGTAAATTGTTCCAATGATTAATTACTCTCACCATTAAAAATGTACACCTTATTTCCATTCTGAATTTGTCTAGCTTCCAGCTTTGGCTCATATAATATCTTTCTCTGCTAGATTGAAGAGCCCATTATTAACTATTTGTTGCCTAGGAAGATACTTATAGCAAGGTCTTATATAGAACTTTCCTCAGTAGATCTGAAAGTGCTTTACAAAAGGGATCATTATCCTTATTGCTGCTTTGTGGATGGGGAGGCACAGAGGAGTGGAGTTTCTTGCCCAAGGTCACCAAGCAGGCCAGCACCAAACTAGGAATAGAACCCAGTTCTCCTGATTCCCAGGACAGTGCTTTATCCACTAGACCACACTGTCTACTTAATTACAGCTCTACAATCCCATAGACTTCATCAACGGTGTGTAGTTATAACTAATGGCAAAATGTAACCCAGCATTCTAGTTTATCCTTTGTGTAACAAAGAAGAGACACAGTGCAGTTAATCTAGGAGTCTACATGGCCCAACATAATTTTGTACAAGTGCAGATGAAACACTACAGCAATCAGTAATCAAGACAGTTTATTACAGTAAAAGAACAAACAAATAAACGACTGCTGATTTAATAATGGAAACTGCCAGCCCTGCTGCATTTCTAGGAATGCATCACCGATTTTGTGCCTTAGTTACACATTTCATTTTGTTATAGTAGTCAAAAGCAGAACAACAACACTTGGACATTTGCAAAGTACTTTGGTAATCCTGACCCCACCTCTGTCAGCTGGGTAAATAAATTCTATTCACCACCATTTTAGGAGTGTGGACACAGAAGCATAAAGATTTAGCAATTTGCCCATGTCTCCAGAAGGAGTTGCTGCCAGAGCTGGTATTAGAATTTAAGTATAGGATTTTCCAAAAACACTCAGCATTGAGCAAACTCCGTTTCCAATGAAGTCAGGGTAAAACTCCTATTGACTTCAGCAGGAGCAGATTCAGGCCAATGCTAATGCTTTAGAAAATCTCACCCCCCGAGTTCTTGGCTCAGAGTCCTATTTTCAAACCACTATAACACACCTTGAGAATTTTGGTTAGCAGCAGAATTAAATAAGTATTTATGCCAGGGCAGAGAGAGAGTACACAACAAAAGAAGGTCAGAAAACCACCATAACACTATCGGGCTTTGAACTCCTGCAGATTTCTCAAACAATCTACAATCAAAGCCTTAAGATATTGAAAGGGTCTGCAAACCAACTGTAAGCTTATCTTGTTGACCATCATGCTAATGCAAGACTGTTTTCTGCTGTAGATTTTCAACAACTATTAAAATCTAATGGAAAGTGACTCAACTGATGGGACTTGTCCTGTGGAGACAAATTCATAGTCTAATAAGCTTCTGTCATAGGAAAATATACTTAAAAATTGGAATTATCATTAAATAATGGGTAAAAGTGGGAAGGCCAAAGGCAAGAGAGAATAAGGTAATTCATTAAAAAATAATGCTCAAACATTTCAGATAGAGGGAACAGCCACTCCCACTGTTCGCTCTGTGTAAAAAAGTTACCAAAATAAAGCTAACAAGAAAAGAACAGAAAAACTTTGTTTTTCCACCTTATGAATTCTCCATTGTGTTAGTTTCCAAGCTGAGCGAATTCTCATTGTGACACAGCCTTAACCCGCCATCTGTTACGAAATGGTGCATAAAACATGTAAATGCTAAACTCACGTTATATCAACAAATACAAGCTTATTAACTCAAGGGCCGAGTCCTGTAATCCTTGCTCAGGTAAAACACCATTGCAATCAGTATGAGCTGAGCCTGAGTAAAGGCTACAGGATTTGGCCATTTCAGCCATATTCTCTTCCCTGACCAGAGTCAGAGCAAACAGGATTGAGGTTATTATTTCTCCATGCCGGTTGGTGTGCTTGTGTGGAAGAGCAGGATTATCCTCCCTATCATTGAGAACAGGACGCTATCCCACTAAGCAAAACTCAGTCGAGCACTTCAGCTCCTGAGATGGGTTTGGGAGACTTTTGGATTCAGTGGTCCATTCTCACTCTCACCTGCCATGACAGTGAGACTGGAGCCCCAAAGAGCACTGCTCAACAGCGCAGGAGGTTACAAATCCTCCCTGCAAGTACTCTATGCTCTTCCCCAGTGCACAGCAGAAGCCTGCCTGTTAAGTGTCCATTGTAACCACACAACAGGGACAGGATGTTAGGGCTACATTGTTTAGAATGAACTGACATGCTATCAGTCTAACATTGCATCCATTGATCTTTGTATTAACCTCAAATTGTGGTTTTTTTTTTTAGGAAGATGGATAGTATTGTAAGTTCTCCAGATATAAAACTATCTAATCAAGTGGGAAATGTTTTTAGCGGTTTATAAAAAGTTAGCTTACTGTATAAGACACAAGAGTTTTATTAAGTAATATTATTCTCATGGTTGTTGTTTTATTCTTACATTATCAAACAATCTGCAGAAATTTGTTCTGCTTCAGGCAATTCTTACCCTTGCTATACAACTGTTATGTTCGTTTTTCTCATTAAGATAAGTACTTTGATCTCTCAGCAAACATCCAGCATTTTATAAACTGTAACATAAAACTCAGAGTAAAGTGATGACTAAAAAGATCATAACAATCAACGGCACTTCTCAGATAACCCTAAAATACACAATGGAAAAATAAGGCGGGGCAGGGGGAAGGGGGAAAAGGAGAAATGCTTTGATTGTCAGTAGTGTTTTACAATCTTTTAAGCATCAGATTATTTTCTCCTTCAATAAAGTCCCTTTAAAATCAATTTTTTACAGTCATCAGAAACCTGGGTCAACTAAAATAGTTCCCTTCATAATGAAAATCATCCTTTATAATTTAGAATTGCTCTTTCAAGGGGCACTAACCATGATCCACTTTAATGAGAGCATATCTAGCCAATTATAGGACATGAAAAGCATAAAGCCTTTATTTTAGATGCTTTTGACATAATGAAACTTACACTCCAAAGAAGGTTATCAGTTTAAAATACACAATTTATTAAGATGTACTGTTAGTTATAGGGTGGGTCTTTTCTATTAATACTGTAGATGTGTCTTTTCACAGAGCAGAGTCCCACATTGTGGCCAAGACATGGATGTGTGAGGTCCTTTAAATAATTAGAAAGCAGCCCTGTAGTTCATTCATTCATTCATTCATTCCCTTTCCCTTTCTGAGAAAGGGTAAAAGCATTACTTCCCATGGCAACGTATGAAAATTAGATTTGTCCAGCTCAGGCAGGAATCCAAGAATTAACACAATTTTCTAAAAAATAAAACTTATGGCAAGGTGGAACATAAACTAGACTGTCATGCAAAAACATGTATGCTGGGAAAAAAAGATGTAACCTCTCAGGGTTTACAGGCTAGCAGGTTGGGCTTACTAGAGACAAGTTGTCTCTCCTATCCTTTGAGGAAAATGGTTCCAGCTCCTCCCTCCTTACCCTCTCTCTGCAGCCACTTCTGTCTACTAGTTTTACCTAATTAGGGTGCTAATACTATTCTGTGAGTCTGGCAGAATTGTTTTTCTGTGCAGAGGCCCAGGGAAGGACAATAAATGAGATGGAAGAGAAACATAACAGAATGTCTGTGGGAGATGGAGGGTGAAATAAATGAAAATAAAAAGGTAAAGAGTGGGCAGGAAATAAATCTGTATCTTCAAAGGGGGATAAAATCACCTCTCAAAGGTGAGGGTATAACATGAGGGTTATATCATCTCACCTAGATTGCTCTGCAGATGGAGACACACTGGCTGCTGCCACAGACTGGTGTAGGGAGAAGAATAATCTAAATATCAAACATCACAAAACAAAACAAGAAAGAAATTGCCTTCTTCTGAAGTTATAATGGTTACAAGATCAACCTTCTGACTTTATAAATTACTGTTTGCAGAGGCACTCACTTAGTTACTAGTGGCAGTTGCCCTGTTCTAGTCTCTCAAAGGCACTGAGGTAATCAGATTCCAAATCCAGCATTTACCGGAAGAGATCTGAACCATCACAAGGTTGGAGGGTGTTTCAATCTGAAGTTTTGGTTCAGCCCCATCTCTGCTGACTATAAGTTCTGTTACTTTAACCATTTCTGGTTTTGTCTCCCTAACTACAGAAAGTAAAGGAACAAGAGATAAAATAAGAAATGCCCGTAGGATGACCAGATAGCAAGTATGAAACATTGGGGAGGAGGAAATAGACTGCCTACATAAGACAAAGCCCCAATATTGGGACATCTGGTCACCCTAAATGCCAATGAAATCAAGACTTCTGGGCTAAATACCATAAACTGGAACACATTGCTTGTGATAACATACTAAAACTGGCTGGTAAGGCACAAATTCTGCCCTCAGACCTATGTGGATTTCAGTATGAACTAACTGTGAGCATCAGAGCAAAATCTCACCATTAACATCTGGGCAGGAGAAGGAGAAACCATGAGTTAAGAACATACTGCCAAACCATTTAAAAACGTATTTAGGACAACTTGCCATGTGCAGTGGTCAGTTTTAAAAACATGCTGATTGTCTAATAGAAATGAATATAGTTTCTCTGCATTTGTGATATTCCCTTGATTTTCTTTAATTAAAAAAAACAAACAAACCCACAGATATAGGGATTGCATAGGGAATATGCAAAGGCTGAGAATCTTATTCATTTAACTGAAGACAAACACACAAGTTTTTAAGGGCAAGCATTGTAGAATACAAGTAATTAAAAAGTCAACATTTGCCAGTTGCTTCCACTCAATACAGATCTCCTATTCTAATTACAAGGACAAACTCTGGTGATCTCAGATGCCACTGTATATTGTTTGCAAATGCTGACTTTTTAAATGGCAACCACTGTAAAACATTCTCTTAATAAATGCTGATGTGATATTTTCAAACAGATTGGACTCAAATTAATTCCATTTTATAAATTCAGAGCTGGTGTAAATATAGGGATGGGGTGTGAAAGAGTTATGTATATAATATTCAGTGTGATGGATGTGATTCTGCGTATTGTGCTAAACCACAGGCCTTTCCTCAGCTCCAGAATCTCTGTATTTATTATCATAATCCTCTTACTGTACTGTACGTGTCATTGGTGTTATCTTCATTCTTTGTAATCTCTCTGAAGACCTGCTGTGACCTCTGTTAGCTATGTTTTTGGGTTTGTTTGTTTGCTTTAGTAAGACTGTACTAAAAATGCTCCCATTTGTCATCACTAAAAACTCAACTTTTGCCAGCAAATACTACAACTCTTTCCTTTCTAAGAACAGAGAAAAAACATCTAGTAGTAGCTGGCAAATACTGACTTCCTACCGGCAACCACTCTGAACTATCTGATAGAGGATTTGAGCTTTAGTTGGTGTTTATAAAGTACCTTGAGTATCTTGGCTCACAGGTATTGCATATGCACAGTAAGTACACAATATTTTTGTCTGCTGTACAAAACAGATCTGTGAAGTGTTTCTATAATTTCTACACTTCAATTCTAGATGCCACCTTTCTAAGAAAAAATGATTAAACTAAAAAGGGACTTAGCCAATTCAGGAAGCTTCAGGGTTTTCTGAAAATGTAGTTATAGCCTACCTGTGAGTAAACAGTGTGTGTGTAAGTAACATTTTAAAATGAATTTAATTTTTTTTTTAAACCTACCAGATTGAAACCAGTGGAAACACTTTCCATTTATCCTTAGGACACATACATATAATAGGCACTCAGCATTGCCTTGTCCATATGTTTCAGTGAGACTGGGAAAGATCTCTCAGACTGGGAGAGCAGCTCATTACCCACTCATATAAAGAGGGTCCATGGGTGTCATCAGCTGCCATTATGATTTTTGACAATGTGGTTCTTTGTCCACTAATATCTGACCATCTCATTTAACAGACTATAACATAGGCAGCAGATAGTAACACTTTGGTCATGACCTACCTGAGCTGGTCTCAAACTGGTGCCTTAAAAGTTAGAGTAATTGAGTAAACAAATCTGCTCTCCACAGACCAGTTTGGCACCATTTTCCCACAAGTCATTTCCCAAATTATCCGTCCTGAATGTAGTACTGGCAATAGTGATACAGCATTCGTTTTCCTCTGATATCACTCTGGGGAGCATCTAGCTTCCAGAAGGCTATACCAGAGAAAATGAATATGAGCAGTCAAGGTCCTTGTCATCATATAAGGAAGCTGGGGAGATAGATTCAGGTTTCTAGCTGATCATATGCAATTTAGTGTGAAAGAAATACCTTTCATTAGATACATAATCACAAGAAAACTGTATTGTACACTATTGTTGGGCTACAGAACCTGCAGTAATATTAAACATGGCTGTGGTCACCTACACAAATATATGTTTCTGGCTTATACTTGGTAACATTAAATGAATGGAGCCAGATCCTAGGCTCCCTATCTGGCTGGTGAGCACTGCTCAGGCAGGGCAAAGCAATGAGAAAGCTGCCCTACCAGGGCAGCTGGGGATTCCACTGGCATAGGAAAACACCAGGTGGCAAAAAGCCAGAGTAGCTTGTTCTGCACTACCCACTGCCAGTGTCCCCCCTCCAGCACACAGACATATTGGGAGCAGGCCAAAAACAGAAGTCATGGCTCATTCCCCAAACTGTCAATGTAACTTAAAAGCAAGGTCCAGTACTGAGGGATCATTTGGTCCCATTATTGGGATAGGAGAAAGGTGATCTCGAGCCATGTTCCTTCCCCACTGATAATCCTGTGATAATAGGTGCAGCTTGACCAGACCAGTTGATCTGGTCCATAATTTGTGAATGCAAATGACACATGTAGAACCACCTCTGGACCTAAGCAGACCCTATTTGGCCCAAATAGGCCAAACTATAAACTATAAAGCTGCACTTTGTGTGTTAAAGAACAAATGCGGTATTCATTCCCTATGCTCCACTACAGTAGAATTTGATCTTCGACATGCAAATTTTGACTGTAGACAGATGCATATATTGGTATAAATCACACTTCAGCACCTAAATGGCTAAGAACAATAATAGAACATAATACCAAACAGATTTATACACTCCTGGGTAATCCACTAGGCTTGTCCCTGCTGAAAAGCCTGTCCCAGTCTATAACAGACACAGCCACAAACAGCCAACAAATTCCTGGGATTGAATGAATGTCAACCACTTTAATTCATGCAGGGGGAGGGTATATTTTGTTTACCAATCTCTCTTCTGAGAAGGTAGTATAATTTTTCCCTCACAGTAAAGTAAAAGAAACTTGAAATTTTAGGGCTATAAATTGCCCTGATATAGCGACTAATAACCCACCGCCCCCCAAACAACAACAACAACAAAACCAACAAATGGCTGTCAGCATTGGCTTGTATTTGAAACTAGGCGGGGCTCCCCTCCAGACCCTGAATGGAAACATTATTTTTTCCTCCACTAGAAGCCATCATCACTCTTTCACCAAAAGGAAGGTCACACTATCTTTCACAAAAGATTTGCCTGCTTGTAATTACTGCCTGCAGTGTACAGACAAATGCAATCTTTTAAAATGCTAACTGTATTATACTTATACCCGAGGGATCCAATGGTACAAATGCAATGTGGCCTAACCAGTTTGTCTTAGCAAGACCTTACAGTGCTGATTTGAAACAGCTGAACTAAATCAACAGTTACCTTGAGCCAGAGGCCTTTGGAGAGCAATTAGAGTCAAAGCTTGGGTTTTGAACCCAATATGCTCTGTCAGTCTCAATGATTTGTGTTTGTTGTACTCAGCCTCATTTCCTGCGTGAAATACGAGGCTGTATAAAGAGGAAAAATTCCCAAGATTAAAACATATTTGACCTCAGTGTATTTGTGAGCATGAAAGTACACATGTCTAAATGACCATTTTGGTTTGTAGTACAAAGTTCTATTGATGTTGGCAGGCTGAGTTTCCCTGTCTCAAAACCACATGAACGGTTTCAAGTTTCAGCCAAAAAAATGTTTTCCACATGCTTTAGTATGGGCCAATTTACACAGCAGATTTTGCTGAGACTGTGGCCAAGTGCTTCATAAAGAGCTGCCTTCTTTGGGATCAGGGAAACCACAACAGACACATTGCTAATACAATCTAATTATCTGCTTGAATATTTTTCCAGATGAATCCAATGTCTAAAAATACTGCAATAAAAAAAAGGTATTATTTGGCTCCTTGGACTAAAACAGTGGCATAAAGAACCTGTTTGTCTAGAGGGAATGTTATAACATGTAATTCTACAGCTGTGTTTAAATCAAACAAAACAGAACACCCTGAGGGTAGGCTATTTGATGCTTCTTGTTTGAATTATCTTCTGAAATGAAAACATGACTGAAAGGGGTGACTCCTTTCCATGAAAAGTTGCAGCTCATAATTGGGAGTTAATTTCCCTTATTTGTGGTTCATAATTTGATTTTGGGATAGCCAATTTAATGCATAGTGAAGAAGCTCCATTGATTTATTTCATGGAACAAGCTGAAACACTTTATGTATCAGATGTTGTGGTATGTAAAACTGTGGCATGAGTAAACTTCCTCCATCACTGAAACGTGTGACAGGTAGATCATTTATTTCCACAAATCCCAGACCTAATGTGCAAATAGGAAGTGGCTGGTTTTCATGAAGTCCTGGGTTATCTAACTGTTTTCTTTCAGTGGAAACAGATTTTTTTCCCCAGTGTGCATAAAAATCACCAAATTGGTGTAATGTATTAATTTAGGATCTGATCACCCTGTGGGACTTTTGGCTTACTTTTGTTCTTGGTCAAGGTATTTAAACGGAAAGATTGAACTGAAGTCCACTAGTCTTGGCTTTGTTAAAGCAAGTGTTTTGCCATTACACACTGTATAATTTACATTTCTATGTAAGTTCCAGATCTTGCAACCAACTGTTCTTAGAATCCCATCTCTTAAAGGTAGACATATATTTAATGAGGGATTTAGATAACTGGTCACTGATGAAGGAAAAGATCTCTCAATATACAAATGAGAGGATTTGTTAATTACTAAATGGAGATTATAAGACATAATCAAAATGGATGTTTTATACTATTTAATTTTTCCTCAAGCAATAAGAATCAGTATCTACAACATACTGGGAAAGCAGCGACATACCATTGCTATTTTGGTTATTTCCAATCACAACCATGAAACCACTGTGAACAATATTCCTAATTTCCATCACACAGTGATGCCAAGGTAGTAGGACTTGAAGCAGGCTGAGTCTGAAGCTGTGGCTGTTGAGCTGAAGATAATATGGGAAGAATGCTTAAAACAGCATGAGAAATCACAAACAAACATGATCTCCTTGAATATTTTTGGCATTTTAGCCAAACCATTCAGTGAAGAACACTATTTCCATGCATCGATGTTTGGTCAAACATGATTTATCCAAGCTTGTGGTTATGTGGGAACTCAAACGTGTATTAAAGACAGCATGTGCCAGTCTTATGACTTGGCTTATTGGACAAGAAGTGGTAAGTGTGGGATAGGGAGATCAGTCCAGAAACATAGCTGCATAGGAGATGTTCCCAGTGGCTTAGATTTGGCTTTGGTTTTCTGTTTAAAAAGAAAAACAAACACTATCACACTGACTACCCTCTCTCACCACATCAGCTCACCACAGCTCAGTGTGTTTACCCTTAATTTTAAAGAGCAAATTTATGGCTTTGCACGAGTCCAGCAAGCTTTGGAAATAGCATCTACATTAGACTAATAGTTTTAAGGCCAGAAGGGACTATCGTGACCATTTAGTCTAGCATCCTGCACATCGCAGGCAACAGAACCTCACCTATCCGCTCCTGTAAGAGACCCCTACCCCCTGGGTGAGTTACTGAAGTTCACAAATCATGATTTAAAGACTTCAAGTTATGGAGAATCCATCTTTTAGTCTAGTTTAAACCAACAACTGACCTGAGTCCCATGCTGCAGAAGAAGGCAAAAAACTTCCAAGATGTCTGCCTCTCACTTAAAATTCACAATTAAATAAAGTTCTTTTTGTAATGTTAACACACTAATCCCATGAGAAATAATTTTACAGGCCACGTACTATGCACTAGACCCCACCATGGCAGCTATAAAGAAAACCCTTTTGCTACAAGATGATGTACATCTTGGATAATGGTGAGCATGTGTCCAGTAATTAGCATTATGGGATAGATATAACTTAGTTACTAGTGTGGATGAAAATTCATTCACTGAGGCCCGGTCCACACTTACCATTGCGATTCGGCGGCAGTTGACGGGAGATACGCAAGTGACACAAATCACTTGTGTATCTCCCGTCGACTTTGCAGCGTCTCCTCTGCGCGCCATCTACACTGCGCTGCGTCAAAGGGAACAGCGCTCCCTTTGACGCAGCGCTATGCCACTTACCGGGGTGGTTTTCCTGCGTCGCTTGCTGGATCGACTGAGCGCATCTATAGAGACTGCTCAGTCGATCCAGAGCAATCGATCTGATGGCAGCAAATTTGCCGCCGTCAGTGCAGACCCAGCCTCAGTAAAACACACCAATAAGTAAAATACAATTCTGAATGTTTTTGTCTAGACACACACCCACTTGAATTAATGTCTTAGCCTGTTAATTGTGATGTGATTTACTCCACAAGCTTCATAGTTCCTTCCTGCCTTTCAATTCCTGCATTAGGACCAATTTTTACAATAATATGAATGGTAATTTCAGTGGCAATTGACAGGAAAAATGCATTCCAAGACAAGGCACCTAGACTGGTTTGAAGTAATATTTTTACCATGGACTTGACTAATTGTGCTGCCGTGTATAGCAACAGCTGTAAAACAGCTTACGGGTGTGGTTTTGGGTCTTTTCCCCCATTATTTCACCCCTTCTGGAAGCTTATGTCTTTTTGACTCTTCCTTAACGATAAGGCATTTATGTTTCGGTGTGTTTAGGAAGGGAAAGATCCTGTGATTTAGTTTCTCTCACACACAATTATAATTCAGGGGAATGACCGACTTATGGTTAAGAATGTGTTGTCCAGTGAATGTGTGAGATTCAGAACTACCAGCCACCCACATCTCCATATCTGGCTTGCTCAGACATAGACTGCTAATGAAGGTACATGTATTCCCTGTCTCTTGTGCAAAAATAGGGTACTAGTTTTAGTGTTTTCAGCTAAATGAGTGATTTCTGAAAGAACAGGGCCCATCCAGACAATAAGGAGAAATCTCAAGAAACATTTTAACCAATAAGTATGCTATCACCAAAAGGAAAAAAAATATCAATAAAAAGATCTTATGAGAAGAAACAAGTCATGATGGAAAATGGGATGTGCATGTGTGCCTGATTCAAGTCCAGTGAACTCAGTGGGAGTCTTTCCATCTACTTCAATGGGCTTTGGAGCAGGCCGAAAGAAGGTAAGCCTGCTCCTATTAATGCAGCTCAATATGCTGTTAAACTTCTTAGCAACAAGGGCACACTGTTAACTCATATCCAACTTCTTGTCCACTGTAACCCCCAAGTCCTTTTCTGCAGAACTAATGCTTAGCCAGTTGGTCCCTAGTCTTTTTAGCAGCATATGGGATTCTTCGGATCTAAGGGCAGAACTCTACACTTTTCCTTGCTGAATCTCATCAGATTTCTTTTGGCCCAATCTTCTAATTTGTCTAGGTCACACTGTATCCTATCCCTACCCTCCAGCATATCTACCATTCCCCCCAGCTTAGAGTTATCTGCAAACTTGCTGAGGGTGCAATCCACCCAATCCTCCAGATCATTAATGAAGATGTTGAACAAAACAAGCCTCAGGACCGACCCCTGAGGCTCCACTTGATAGCGGTTGCTAGCAGGACTTTGAGCCATTGATCACTACCCTTTGAGCCTGATGATCCAGCGAGCTTTCTATCCACCTTGTAGTCTATTCATCCAACCTGTACTACTTTAATTTGTTGGTGTGAATACTCATAGACTCATAGGTCAGAAGGGACCAATATGATCATCTAGTCTGACCTCCCGCACAAGGCAGGCCACAAAACCCTACCCATACACATTTATAACAACCCCGAACCCATGACTGAGTTATTGAAATCCTCAAAAGTGAGATTTGAAGACCTCAAGCTGCAGGGAATCCACCAGCAAGCGACCCATGCCCCATGCTGCAGAGGAAGGCGAAACCCTGAGCATGTGGGCAAGACTCACCAGCCAGCACCCAAAAAAGATTTCTCTGCAGTAACTCAGTTCCCATCCCATCCAGCATTCCCACAGACCATTGAGCAGACTTATCTGCCGATAATCCAAAATCAATTGCTCAAATTAAACTATCCCATCATAACATCCCCTCTATATACTTATCAAGCTTAGTCTTAAAGCCAGATAAGTCATTTGCCCCCACTACTTCCCTCGGAAGGCTATTCCAGAACTTCACTCCCCTAATGGTTAGAAACCTTCGTCTAATTTCTAGTCTAAATTTCCTAATATCCAATTTGTACCCATTCGTCCTCGTGCCTATAATAGTACTAAACTTAAATAATTCCTTAAATAATACTGTGGGATACTATACCAAAAGCTTTGCTAAAGTCAAGGTATATCATGCCCACTGCTTTCCCCATGTCCACATAGCCAAACCACTTTCCCTTGGTGAATGCATGCTGTCTCTTCCTGATCACCTTCCTCTACTCCAAGTGCTTCAAAATGGATTCCTTGAGGTTCTGCTCCATGATTTTTCCAGGGACTGAGATGAGGCTGACTGATCTGTAGTTCCCTGGATCCTCCTCCTTCCCATTTTTAAAGATGAGCACTATATTGCCTTTTTCCAATCATTTGGGGCCTCCCCAGATTTCCACGAGTTTTCAAAGATAGTGGCCAATGGCTTTGCAGCCACATCAGCCAACTTCCTCAGCACCCTCAGATGGATTACGTCCAGCTCCATGTACTTGTGCATGTCCAGCTTTTCTAAATAGTCCTGAACCTGTTCTTTCAGCGCTGAGGACTGCTTACTCTTTCCCCATACTGTGATGCCCAGAGCAGCAGTCTGGGAGCTGACCTTGTCCCCGTGAAGGATTTACAAAATATGTTTCCCCCACCTAAACAGATGATGAGGTTACCACTTGTGACAGAGTCAGACCAGATGGCTACCGGAGAGTGCTAGCAGGCCAATATACTAGCCCCAAGATCAGCAAGTCCCTTTTCCCTCGGTAGCTGAGTAGGGGTTACTCCAAGTTAATTACTACACCTGGAGCCAATCAAGGCCCCACCTAGGATTTGTTAAAAGCCTCCCCTCCACAGAAAGGGTGTGGTTGGAGTTGTGGGAGTGAGGTGTTCTACCAGAGCAGGCAAGACACAGTCAAGAAGCCCGGAGAGTTTTAGAAAAGAAGCAGAATGCTGGCAGGAGCACACCTTGCAGGTACAAAGACTGTGGGAGGGAAAAGCCTGCCTGAAGAAGGCAAAGGGCCTTTCACAAGCCTGAGGGAAGAGATTCCACCCAGTAGGGGAAAGATCAAACTGGACATTTGATTTTGCATAAAGCCTCCCCTGGCAAGGAGGGCCAGGAAGGGCCCCTATCCAAGTTGGATACAGATATTGGGTCAATGGGGTAGGGCAGTAACCCAGGGAAGCTAGCATCTTTCCTGAAACCACAGCATGAGACTGCTACTTCCATGGTCCCTGGGCTGGGGTCTGGAGTTAAGAGTGGGACCAGGCCCTTCCCCACCCCCACAAGCCATCACAGCGAAGAGGCAAGGGCCTATGAGAACCAGAGACCAGACTGGGAGCCAGCAGGGAGTGATCATCTTAGAGAGGCTGTATTACCCTCACCAACTCTATGGCATGGAGCCATGAGGGGAACAAGCTAATGCACAGCAGCAGAAGCCGGTGCCATAAGGGAGTTTGATGCTAAATAGATAGTACCACAATTGCACATGTATTAATTACCAGAGGAGGAAATGCAATACAGAACATAGGAAATGGACTACAATTGGCAGTCTGAGAAATGCATTTCTAGCTAACAGATTATGGGTCATAAGCAGAATATTCTTGGTAGATAGAAGTTATTTAACTCCAGTTGTAGTAATTTCTGTTGTATAATAAACTCAATTTCTCCTGAAACTGTAAAGTTCCCATGCAGCACAATTCCAGGATGCAGTGGCATGGTTATGACAATACTTGTGGGTATTATGGACCGCTGTGGGAATTTACTAGATTAGTGCTTTCCACAAAAAAGGAACACATACACAAGTGTAGTGTTAAAGTAGGTTTTTGTGATTTGTTTTTTAACCTGCCAAAACTGCCTTTTGTGTTTATAGAAAACAGAAGAATTCAAGGCAACAATGCAAAATGTTCCACTCGCCATAAAGCCTGCATCTCTCTTAACTTTTCACATCAATTTTGCCATGCAGTGCAAATGTTTCACTCTACACGGGTATTATTGTGAGTATCGCTGCACACAATACCAAAGTCCACAATGGTACTTGAAGATAAATAGAAAAAACATAAGAACAAAGAACACCATTTAAAGAGATCCCTAAGCTGGTATCTCTTAGAATTTCCCTTCAGACATCAGGCTGTCAGCCTCTTATTAAAAGAAGGTTCAATATGATTCACGCAATTCTGGCAAATTGCCAAAGAGGTTGTTAAATCACAACAGAGAAAGGCAGACAAATCTTCAGACTCTTCAAGATCTTTCTGAGGCAGCACTTACTGACATGGGTGCACAATTTCTCACACATACTCGCCACAAGCAATCAAGAGATGTTTGACCTTTATCAGGCTTCCCGCCCTTTCCCCCACCTACAACAAAAGCTAGTCAGAGAAAACATTGCATTATTTTTCTGCGTTGCAGATCATTCCTAGTAATAGTACATACTATACAGAATTCAAACCCAAGAAAGTTACCAAGTTCACAGTGTCTTCTTGAATCTTAGCAGAGAAGAGCTCTGTAAGATTGTCTCTTTCATTAACAGAAGTTGGTCCAATAAAAAAAAAATTACCTCACCTACCTTCTCTCTCTGAGTACATCTGTCATTTCACTCAAGAGCAGACCTATGGGTAATCATTTAATCAAAACTACTGCTCTGATTGCTACTTGTACAGAAAATTATAAAGCTGCAACAGCTTCAAAGCCAGGATTACAAAGATTAAATGGACACTGCTTTTTGCTAAATGTTGGGTAAAAATGAATGACAGCATCCTTAAATTTGAAAGATGAGAGGGAAAATTATTAATTTGGTCAGACCAGCATTTCCTAATTTTCATTTCCTCTCCTCATACTTACAGTAAATTATGCAACCGAGAATGCAAGGAAGACACGAACACCAGAGACCACCTCATTATCATCCGCGCGCTAGAAGATGCTTCAGCCTAGCTTAACGACTTTTTGCCTTTCTGTTTAAGATACCAAAGCCTAGTAATATAATGTGTCTTTAATTTATGGGAAATCAGGATGATTTTGGGGAGGGGAAAGTCTTAATTCTTAATCAACTAAAAATCTAGAGATGATGATTCTGGAGACATTTAAAACCAAACATGAGATGAAAGGAGGCAATTGACTAAAATTGCAGTTACCATACAGAACTGCTAGTGACCTTTTCTTTGCAGGTACAGATACACTAAATGATGCTGCCATTTCTGTCCAGGCTCCTCTTTCACCCTTCCCAAAAGATTGACATTTTAAAAGCAACATGTCTAAAATGAGACGTTGTTACCGGAGATGGGGCAGTTCTGTGCTCAGATACACCCGTGCAGCTCGCAGTGAATTTAATGAGCGCTGAATGCAAAAGAGGGCAGAACTGGACTCAGGGCTCACAAGCACACTGGTGGTCAACAAAGTAAAGTTCCATAAACTGGCTTCATTTCACTATCCTGGAGACTGTCTCTAATTTTAAATTCAATTGGAAATCCTAAACATAAGAGAATTTAGTATGATTAATACTATACTTTTTTACTAAAAAGTGATGAGCACCTTAGAAATATCAGATGGATGATAAAGACTTTTTATTTGTATTATCTGTTTCAACATTAGCATGTATA
The DNA here is from genome assembly GCA_007922155.1 of Mesoclemmys tuberculata. Classification (NCBI taxonomy): domain Eukaryota; kingdom Metazoa; phylum Chordata; order Testudines; family Chelidae; genus Mesoclemmys; species Mesoclemmys tuberculata. The sequence continues at coordinate 20,639,067 of ML675612.1, read as the reverse complement.
ACTTAGGACTATCAGTCATTAACAGGGTCATATCATGCCATCAAACTCCCTAAGGCCCTAAAAATGCAGAGCCTGTGCCTCTCAAATATTCTTTAACCATAAGTCCTGACATGATATTAAAGAGACACACATCATGAATAACTCAAAGATCAAATGGCTCCAGCAGCATTCCCACAGCTCTGCAATACTGTCCTTACCTACCTGGTTCTGCAGTTCCTCCTTCCATACTATGTTACCTTCTCCTAGCATCCTGCTCTGTGTCCTTAGCACGTTAATCTTCCATTATGCATGGTTAACTGTAGCTTTTCCCCTAGACTGGCTGGCATAGCTGTAACTGCCAAATGCATGTCTTGACACCCTTCCTCTTGCAAAGAAATTCCCAGCAACCTTCTCCCTCCATCCCTGTATTTTTAAAAGAAATCAGTGAAGAAATAGCTTACTCTTCTATAGTTTTTGCATAAGAATAATGTAATCACCTTCCCCAAACTGTGGTACCCTAGGCCTTAGCATCTACCAATTAATATGGCTCTTTTAACACTCCCTTTCACTACTCCTAATTATTGTCTAGCATTTAATTACTTTGAGAGACTGATATTGCTAGATGATGGAAAAACACTAACAAGAAAAGCAGTAAGATTGTAAGTGGTATTATGTATAGAGCACTGCTGAGAACAACACTCTGTTGTGCTATTATGTAGCAGAGCCAGTTAAAGGCAGTTGATTAAGGCTCAGTCTACACTAGAAAATGTTTGCTAATACAGCTATACCTGTATAATACCTAGCTCTTACATAGCGCTTATCTTCAGTAGTTCTGAAAGCACTTTACAATCTTGAATGTATTTATCCTCAATACTCATGTGAAGTAGGCAAGTACTATTATCCTCATTTTACAGATGGGCTACTGAAGCACAAAAAGCTAAATGACTTGCCCATGGTCACACAGGAAGTCTGTGGCAGAAAAAAGAACTGAACCAAGTCTCCCAAATCGTAGGCTAGACCCTAACCTCTGGGCAATTCTTCCTCTATAGCAGATAAATATACTGGCAAATCCTCCTAGCATAAATGCAGGTTATACTGGCAAAATAGTGGTTTTGTTGGTATAGCTTACATCTGTTGGGTGAGCAAAATAAGTTCTGCTGGCAACAGAACTTTTATGGCAGCATAATGGTGTCTGTACTACAGCTTTTGTCACAAAAGTGGCACAACCCTAACTCTGATTGCTGTGCCAGCAAAGTTTCTAGTGTAGAACTAAGCTCAATTTATAATATGGCTTGCAAGGATTTACAACCTCCATTAGCATGAAGGCTTCACTGTTCACCCCATACATTTCAATAAATCCCATCTTCCTTAGGGCCCATCCTATACATCCAGGTTTCAAGGACAGAAGTTCTAGTCCAAGATGAACGTGAGTTGTAACGCAATGATGGAGTATCGTGTCACTGTATTTTTAAGTAAAGTATCCATGAATTTCAGGATATGGCTCTTGCTTTAAATTCATGATTACATTTTCTCGTAACACAAAAGTTCAAGTGTGACTAGCTCAGGATTACACTAAAGTAAGAAATCAGTGAATTTGTCTTTATCCTAAAAGCCCATAAGGAGGCTTCAACATCAAAAGAACTGCCTAAGTTGATCTGATGCTTGTCATCAACAATTTCTCCAAAGGATCAAACTAATTTAAAGTGGGTTAAATAACACTGACCTCTAATACGCCTTAATCTCTTTGACTTTCCTCATACACATTAAGGAGTTTACACATAAAATAACATAAAATGTGCCTGTATTTAAGCCCATTTCTATTCTTCATTTTTAACGCCAGGGGGGAAATGAAAATTCTTGTAGCTGTTTCTATAGCGGGTAAAGAGAGAAATGGGCATCTACATCCAGAAAGCTGCCTGTTAAAACACACACGACATTGCACCCACAAAATCTTCTCACACATGTCAGTGTGCAAAGGGCCTGATTGATCACTACAGTACTCCAGTTTTGCCCCAATGGAATGTCCTTGATTTCAGTGGTATTTGCAACATGGTTCAACTCACTGCCTTGGCACCTCCTGTTGGCTGTCTGGGGAATCAGCTCTCAGCTGGACAGATGTCCCCCTCTGCGGTGTCTCAACCTCCATTCTAGCTCTGCTGGGCCTGCCGTCTCATGACTCGGCCCACCCACTGAGTCACAATCCATGTTCCCCCCTTCTGGAGGATTCTGTAGCTTGTTCTTGCCACTTCCCTTCATGGCCACTGCAGTCCTGCCATCACTCCAATGGCAATCAGGGGACGGGGACCCAGAGTGTGGCAGCCTTCCACTGAGTCCCCCCCAATTCCTCCATGGATTTCCCTGGGCCACTTCCCCACAGCCCAAGTACCTTATCTGCCCTTGCTTCAGGGTGTTCCACTCTGCTGAGCCCCAGCAGCCAGCCACTGCTCTGTGCAGGGCACTGACAGTCCTCCCTTGTCAAGATCCTGGTAGTCATTCCCCTTGCACTGTTCTGCAGCTCCCTTTTATACCAGCCTCCTAGGTCCTGATTGGCTGCCATGCGGCTCCTTCCTATTGGCTACCTTTCACACAACCTCCTCAAGAGCCCTCTTAACCCTTTCCAGGACAGAGCAGGACAGGTGCCCCACCACAGTATTACACTAACACAAAACTGCAAAAAATGCAGTGGTGGGCCAGGTACAATATATCCAGTTGCATTAATCATCCAGCTAACAATATGCACATATGGCAGTTTGTACATGCAGATACCAGCATTGTGCCCCTAACTGAACAGTTTGCATGTGTACGCAAGTAAATACACACATGTATGTTTGAAGGAGGTACATTGCTACCAACTTTTCTATTGCCCTGAATAGCCAGTGTATTCAATGTGCCACATATTCATAAAATGCTATGGGCTTCCAGGACAATTACCAAATAGAAAGAGCCCTAGCAGTCTCTCTTTGCAAATTGGGTGTGGCTAAATTATTGCTCCCATTATTTAAATGATAAAAATGGGAAGTGGCTTAACACTTAAACCAGAAAGATAGTTTGTTGGCTAGAATGTCTAGCTTTAAGAGACCAATGTTAACTGAAAAGGGAGCATTCTTAGTACCAAGTCCAACAATTTACAAAGATCAGTCTTCCTCATTCCAGCTTCTAGAATTGGAGGAGCTCATTGCCCAGCAATACTGAAGTGATTTGCATGAACATACCCCAGTTATGACTGGGAAAAGAGGCACCTTTCCATATTAAACAATTCTAATAACAAGACCTTAGGGGGCTGGGTATACCTTACAAAAGCTTTGTACACGACTTTACATAGTTAACTACCTTGCAACTCCGTGTTACCTACCATCCAGATTGGATCCTCTACTGAGCGGTCTGAACCCGCTATGCACAGTAAGATGCCACTATATCCAAGTAATTTTCAGACACAGAGTGGCAGCTGGAGCGCGGCAACTACTACTTCCCCATCCTGGGTCAGTTGTTCCCGGTGGAAGCTAAAGCAGCAGAAGCTGACTCCAGCTTGTACCATGGGTGTAATAGCCATCCTGGACCGTACGCAATGGAAAGTCAGGTTTGTTTCACAACGTTCCCTTCTACCCATACCCTGCCCACCAAATTCCCCTCTCTTTCGGCTGGCCATCTCTGGCTATTTTAAAGCCACTTTGCACTGCTTATTTGGCACAAAGTGCCCTTAGCAAACCAGAAAATCCAGCCCTAAAATTATATATTCAACTCCCAACCTCTCACCTTGGTCAGCTCTGCAGCTCCTCCTCCTTTTCCTTCCACCTCTGCCTCTCTGGAACCAAAGGTTCAAATCCAGTAGCATCCAATCAGCCCTTGATCCTCTGACAGATACATTTGTTAAGTTCTGTGTTGTCTTTGGAGGAGAGCTTAAATACGGAGGTCTCATCTGTTCTGCAGACCATTAAATTCCTCACAGCACTTTTCCAAAAAAGGAAAGGTCATTAAACTACTTGTAAACGAATTACATTCTCTAACTACAATTCCCCTACAATTTAACTTGGAAAAGAGATTATTTACATCCTGTTCTAAAACGTTGTGTGGTGTTGCTGTGTGCTGTTAAGATTTACTACATTTCCTTCCATTTTTCAAGCCATTGCCTTTCATTGGTGGCTGAAATGATCTCTATGCACGCTCTATGTATCAATTTATAAAGTTTGTTAAATGCTTTGGGATCCTTTCTGGTGAAAAGCTCATGTAAATGTAAGATTATCATTGTCAAATCCGTGTGAGTGGAATGCCGCAACAATTTCAACAGGAAAACTCTTCCTCTCCCTGTTATCCTAACTATCACATAAGGTTTTCTAATTTCAAGTTGAATTTGTCCTTAACTATGTTACTTGCCCGCTCCCTATGTTAGCCCTTACTGTAAGTGCATACGTTAATACAGAATTACATTATGTAATCTTTTTCATTATTAAAACCATCCAGCTCATTTCAGACTGTGTCCTGCAGTCCTTACACAGGCAAAACTTTCACCAGAGCCCGAAAAACTCCCTTCAGAATTGGCACTGCTTTCTACTGTCACTAGCAACTCTAATAAAAAGGCCACAGACTCTGGGTATGGAGTAGGACCCACTCTCTGACCCCTAGAGGTCATCCATTGTCATATGCTCCTTATACTCAGAAGGTGGTAGGGCTGCCACTAGCAGGTCAGGCTTCTGTATTAGATGTGGACTGTCTACACAGCTTCCTTCTCAGAGTGATATACTTGAGCTGTATCTTCCACTGAAGAAGCTCTGAGTCCCCACCACAGTGGGTAGGGCTGGAGGTGGGATTCAGGGACCGTATTTACTATAGCCCAAGGTTCACTATTGCAAAGGGAGTTATAGCAAGGTTCTACGGCATGTTACACACAGTGTCAACTACTAGCTGAATAGTGTAATACAGTTTAGCATTCCATTACCCCCTCTAGGTCCTGTTTCAGGTCTATTGATCGGCATTATAATGAAGTCTGCACTACTCCTGTCCCTGCTCTACCAGTTGTGTGGATAGAGGAATTCGGGAGTAGATTGCTGGGTCTGATTGAGCCACAATTGCTTCAGTGTACTCCAGCTCTACTCTTATGTCCTGGATAGCCCAGGAATGCCTCCTATGCCTGGGGCAGGAAAGGGGGGGATATAGAGCCAGCTCTAGGCTACCCAAGTATTTCCCCATATCATCTATCTACAGATTCCCACAGAATGGCACAAAGGGACAGACCCAGGGCCAGGATCTGGCCCTGAGTCTCCAGGATTATCACTTTTATCTATTATCTTTATGTCTCACTAAAATAAGTGAAGGAATAAAGTTATAAAACCCATCAACGAAAGCTGCTATCATCCTTGCTTTTGCATACACAGGGAAAAATATACACCAAACTTTGAGTATGTCCAATAATAGAAGTATTTATCATTGTATTGCCCAAGACTCAATCTTTCCCCACTACTTAGCCCAGTTGAAAATCAGCAGCACAAATGGATTCTTCAGAAAAAGTGAATGTCCAGATGTCCAGACAAAGAGTTGGTTATTTATTACTCTTTCAAAGTAAAGATTACAGTTAATGGATAGATATTTTCAAAATCTTTTGAATAAGGAAAGATCCTTAAATAGCATTACTTATGTTGGGAGAGAATGTTGTCAATGGAAATATGGATTAGGTAACAAACATTAGCTTTTGTTGACTGTAAAAGAGCACCAGCTTTATTCAATTACTTAGGTTTAATAACTTCCTTAGAAGCATATTGTGCACTCATTTAGCACTCAGAACAAATGTAAAATATACACTCCTTATTGCCCAAGACAGATCTTTATTACTATAGTTCAATTGATAAATCATTTACATAATGAGCAAATCACTATCTCGCAGGTCTATGAAGACAGACCTCATTCTTCTACACTACAGAGAAAGAAGCATAAAAGGCTTAACACTGGTTCAGGCGGCAGGAGTCCCAAATCTTGTCTCCACTGCAGCTGCAACGCCAGGCTGACTTACTTCCACTTGTCTGTACTGGATCACAGGTTTGCATCTACTTTCTGACCCTGAAGTTTTGATATACAGGACCAATTTGGGCTGCTCCTTCATGAGTACAGGGAGCCTGCCCCATTCCAAGCCACAGTCACCCCCACACAGGAGTCAAACAATACCAGCCTAGATCTCCCTTAATTATTAGGCTGTGGGGTTATCTTGGGTGCCACATAGCACTCCACACAGAGTGTCCAGAGCAGAATTACAGAATTACTACGTGTGCCAGCTTCACTATTCCCCTGTCAGCAGCTGCTAAGGGAAGCACACGCTACTCTTTTCCAAGGCAGGTGAAATTTTCAAAACACTCTCTCAACCACTGAAGCTCCACATACCCCAATCCTCCAGCCAGGTGGTAATTTTGCCTATAAATTAAAAAAAAGTAAGTTCATTAGAAAGCTGTAAATTCTCCAAGTTGTATGGTATTTCCTTTTGACTTCAGTGGCAAATGTGTGCTAAATTCCATTCAACTTTGTGAAACCAGAGAGGTTAAACAAACAAACAATAGAAGAATCAAGAGCACCAGCCCTCTCTGTGGCAAGAAATAAACATGTGATTCATTAGGAAGACAGATCTGTCACTCTGTCCCTGTGCAAGGGATTTCCCACTGATTAATCTGCCAGTCTTTACAGGATATTGATGCCAGCTGCCCATCATTATCGGACATATGTCTCCCTGGACCACTGGGACCTGGGTCAACAGATTGAGACAGTAAACTGTTTTTGATAAGAATGAAAAATATGTTTTTACATTTTGCTTTAGAAAGTGGGGAGAGATTCCATGTTTGTGTACTCTGAGAACATCTTCCCATCACCACCAGTGGATGGAGATGTGTGCACGTGCGCGCACACATACACACATCTAGATTCAGATGTACAACTCCAGGGGAGGAAAAAGGGGCCTGAAAGTCACCAAATGCCACCCCATTTAAAAAAAAAAAAAACCAAACAAAAACCAATTACTATAGGGTTTTTTGGAGTAAAAAATATTGCTAACGTTAAGTTCTCTCACAAATTTCCAGTAGTCATTTTTATTGGCTACAACTATGGTCATTATTATTCCCCATCCATTTTACAATTTCAACTAAATCGAGCAATGAAAACTTTATAGTGCATCCCTAATTGTGCACCAGACTGGAACTGTTCATACAAATTCCAAGCAATTATCATGCTTTCTGGGAAACACTGGCAGCAAACACAGGATTAAATGCTTGTAACAGCAAGCCAGATGGGAAACACTGATAAAGAAAATCTCATGGAACTCAATTCCTTTTCCAAAACTATTGTATTATTTAAATTAACATGGGATTGGAACACATCCACAGCATATTCAAAGCAAGGTCATTTAGGTACAATAATTAGATCATAAATATGCCAAATATTCCCTATACATACCACACACAGACACGCACACACAGAGTTATATACTGTGTATAGAATGGACATAGATATAAATAGACATACTCCCCCCCTGTAATGCCTATAAAGGTTAAAATGAAAATATAGAGACAAGTTAATTAACTGACTACTGTTCTTAAGACCCTCTGAAATTGTCTGGATGAGGAAAAAGTACTAGAGCAGAGGATTCATTCTTTGAACTACTTCATAAAAGAAAAATCTTCTCATGGACTTTCCTTGGCCCCTATCTCCCACTGTTGCTTGATTTTCAAGTATTACATTCTGCAGACCCTCCAAAAGGGCTCTCTGCAAAAGTGGTTTTCCCTGGTCTACAATCAAAAACCACTCTTTTAAGGCCATGATCCAGCAAAGCATTTAAATACATATTTAAGTCCACCACTACTCAGCATGGTTTGACTTTTATTGATGCAACCCTGGAAGCAAGGAGACACACACATCAGAGTGTAGTTAAACACAGAGACTGAATCATTACTGAACTATTAACCAATGGGAAACCACTCTCCAAACTACCCAGCAGGGCCATCCCAGTGTGGCATCAGTGGCTGCAGATTCTGAGCATGGGTATGAGGACAATGTCTGGAAGCCAGAATCCCAAACCATTACCCCCATCCGCACTGTAAATAGGAGACAGGAGATGAGGGTAGCCCCACACTTTGCACAAGACACGGAGTCATACCTCCACACCGTGCAAAGTCATGCTCAAGGCCCCATGCCCAAGAACCCACCCACTGCATTGGAACCCACCACAGGGCAGGACAGCAGCCAACCTGAACATCTACGCCCTGCCTGAGGTCCTTCAATAAAGTATCTGACCCCATGCTGAATAAATATACTCCATCTTCTCTGAACAGAAGATCCATTCGTGGAGAGGTATTGAATTCTTAAATGGAAAGTCATTGCATCCCTATTGTGGCAATAGACTTGCTAATCTCCGAGTTCACTTCCTTCCACACCTGGTCACAATCTCATCTTGATAGCACTTCCGATTATTAGAATAAATAGGAAAGTCAGCATGGTTTCAGCAGTCTTATTGACCAAACTTCTTAGGTCATGACTCTATCTCCTCCCACCCTTCAATCCAGTGGCTGCTTGCTTTGTCACTTCATGTGCAGTGAATCAATGGGCACAAAGAGGCGGGAGGTGCTCTGGGGGTATTTGTCCCTCATTTTCATAGTTTCAATTCCCCCCTTGAAAAACGTTTTCATCTAGGTACCAGGAGACAAAAAGCCTATGGGGAAAGATGTTCCCAACAGCCTTTTTCTCACTTGCTTGAACTTCCTTTGTTTCCTTTCCTGCTTGATGACTTTGTTTACTGCTTCATTGCAAATTAAGCAGAGCACACATTCCTTTGTTTGAGACAGATTTGTTTGCCAACCTCAGTTTGGAACATGTGTTAACACCAAAAAGTGGAATCTTATAACCTCACATACAATGCTGCCACACATATTTTATCAGGACAATAATGACTAATGGTTTTTAAATGATACCTCACAAGGCATACTTAGTACAAAGACTATTACAATAGTGTGCAGGGTGTGAATACAAGGGTACATCCTGTTAACTCGTTTTCTAAAATCTACCCTAGGGCCTTTAAAGATGACCAACAACAAATCCAGTACAAGGATTGGGAAATCCCACTGCCTATTCACAGAAGGAAATGCCTGCTAATCAACCTGCAATTGTTGATGACACCAGCCCTACATACACTAACTATACCACAAACTGAGGTATGAGAGATTCTGGGGTAGGCCATATATGGGGTGGGCCCTGGCACATTCTGAAATCCATGAACTCTGAAAACCAGCTGTGTAAATTCAAAATGCCTGTGTCGCAAAAGAATTTTCCGTAGTCCTCGTGTGATCAACACCCAAGGTTCCACATGGCTTGAAGCATCACTGTTGGATCCTTTTTTAGTCTATGATACTAGTTCCTGAAATTGATCCACCCGGAGGCAAATGAGAGTTCTTTTACCAATTCTTTCTGAGAAACGTAAGTTAGTGCATCTATCAGGTAGAGAAGTCCGTCCATCTGCATCGTTTGGAGCAAGTTATTTTTAATAATGCTAGTGTTGAACATTCAAAAGATTTGGCTCAAGTGCAGAGGAAAAAAATGTCAGGGACTTTATTGCTCAGCTGAGTGCTCTGCATTGCCTGTTTTACATGTATGCAAACTGAAATTCCAAAGGAAGTTTTTTCAGTGTGAGTAATTTTTTAAAAATTTCAAATGACTGACTAACTATTCCAAGTCTAGTTTTATAGCATTTTTCTGTATTTTCAGAGGCAGTCATCTCATCAGGAAAGCATATGCTGTATGGTCACCTTTACCAAGCTCAGTGTCAAATATAATTAATGCCAATGAGTTGCTGTAATATTTTAGCTACATCACCGCTATTCCCTCAATGTCTATACCCATTGAAAATCCTCCATGTTAAAGAGATTTATATTTTCTGGTCTGCCGATATGTTCTTCACAAAAACTGGGCAATTTACAAGTGCATTTATATAATCCACTCTTTCACTGACCTAGGAATACAAGACCCAGTTTGTTGTAGCTTTTCTGATGGGAATGGGATAGAGGCATGAATTTTCACTATCTATGATTACACCAAATGTTGTAATACTCTATATTTTCAGTACCAAAAAGTCCTACAAGCAAAAGAATATAGCCATGGTTGTTACTTGGTGTACAGTTCTCTGTAGGGCCAAACAGGCTTGGCCTATTTTAGTCTTCTCATATTATGTATGATATGACTTTTGTTTCAGGTAGAGTGACAAAAAAGAACTGTTTCCCCTTTGACTAATGGATACACAGTGATCTCAGCAAGATAAGAGAACAAGCTGTTCTCTGGCCCTAGCCATCTTCGTCCCTAACTCACGCCCTCAATCCAGATTGATCTGACATTGAAACTGCTGCAGAAGGTATCCAAAAAGAATTTGCCTTTCAGCTTCTGGCCCAGCCTCACTAAATTAGACTGGCTCTCTGGGTGTCAGTCCAATCCACACACTTAATCAGAGCATGGTGTTCCCTCTGTCCCTGCAGTGTGATGCTGCTCCAAGGTTAATATTCAGCTACCACAGTTCTTTCCCAGGAGACTTTCCCAGAGGCTTTCTTCAGCTGCTGCAATTCTTTCCTGTTGGAAAGCCAATCCTGAACTTCCTTTTTAGCCACTGCTGCTGCTTTTTTTTGCCAGCCTTAAAAAGTAAAATAATTCTGTACAAGAGCCTGAAACGACAGAGACGGTTTCTCCCTCTCAAACCCACTCCAATGCAGCTCTGAGCTCACTGCCCCAAAAGTGAGGCTCCCTAGAACTACAGAGAGAATGTTCTGAGCCTTGCCTTTGGTAGTTACTACCATCAGGAATCCATCTAAGCCAGTGGTTCCCAAAGTTTTTGGCTCGAGGGCCACAGTTATCATTTTTACAACTATGAAGGGCCACTAGTCTCCACCAGCAGTCACACACCCCCACCCCATCCCATGCAACCAGACAGAAGGAGTCTTCACTGATCTACCGATCCCTTGAAGGCAGCATGGAAACCGCACACATCCTGCAGTCCCATGCGCTCTACCTGGGTCCCTAGGCAGTGGCTCCCTTCTGCAGTCAGGGGGACAAGAGATCAGTGTTCCCCTCCCTCTGGCTTCAGCAGTGCCCCCAGTGCCGAGGGACCCAGGTGGAGTGCTTTTGCATGCTCCCTGCTACAGCCAGGGGGAAAGGAGTGCTGATCTCCCATCCCCTTGGCTGCAGCAAGGAGACTGCCTAGTCTTGTAGCTCCGCAGCAACGCGCTCTGCCTAGGTCCTTAGGCAGCAGATCCCTTTAGTGGGAGGGGACCAGCGGGCCACTTTGAAAGATCCTGTGAGCCACTTTTGGCCTCCAGGCCATGGGTTGGGAACCGCTGATCTAAGCTATGGTCTGGCCACATTCAGGAAGTGGTGTAAAATGCACCTCTTTGCCAAGGTTTTCATTAATTGCCAGTTGCAGTACCCCTAATGTTTAAACAACTGGCAAGGATTTCCACATCATTATCCTATAACTTTGTGGCATTATGGATGCTTGGTCCTAAATTTGGGAAATAGTATTCTTTGCAAACTAAGCAATGTAAAGTGAAGCAAATAATAGAGATAGGTTCTCTATAAATGCTCTTAGTTAATTAACAATATAACACTAATACAGTAAATTTATACAGGGTTGGTAAAATACGATATTTAGGTCCTAGACTAGAACAAAACACTTATACAGTACTTAAAGCACTGCTCTTTTTACTGTGTCATGAGCATGTTGTTGATACACTACTTTTCCAAAGGACATAGGGCAAAGGGCCATATCATTTTAAGCTGCAGAATGAGACTTTCAAACAAGCTACAGATAAAGTTGCTGATTTACAAAAGCTTTTATCAGTCTCAAGATGGATTTTACAGAAGTGGAACACTATATGACCCATGTGATTTGTTTTCATTTACAAAGGTGGAAAGGCTTTGAATGTAAAAATGGAACTTTTTCTTCTCATGCCAAACATAAACAATTTAACATCCATTTCCCATCCAGAGATTTTACCAGTTCAAAAGACTTTATATGAATCTTATCTGTATTATATTTCCTGCTGATTGGCAGTACCTCATGCTTCAGTTTAAAAGCCAAAAATGTGTTGGCTCTGAATAGCAACAGGAAACAAATAACAAAGAAAACTGGGAAATAAATGTAATGAGTAGTTACGGAGTGCTGAAAACTATACTTAGTGTTCCTCATTTCTTTAGGGGTTGGGTGCTGCCATATTGATTTATGTCTGGAAAGTATTTTATAGAAAAAGCATAACAAAAGCCTTAGATTATTTTGTCAACAAGAAAACAGTTTACATTATCTTCAAAGCCTTCATCTATTCCTGACTTGACTGGTTCCATACTCCTTAATGCTGAGAGCTATCTATGAGGTTTACACTGTGTGTAGTAATTCACAATAAAAGATAAGCTCATGGAAGATCATGTATCTACTATTCATGGCTGGCCAAGTGATTGAGCAGGAACAATGCCAAGCCCTCTAAAAAGCAATGTGTTGTGGCTGTTAGGGTTGGATGCAGAGCTAATGTGCTCATCCACAGTGGACAATGTGGGGTGGGGGGAAAAAAAGAGAAGTAACTTGCCTGTTTCATGGAGCCATAAAGAGATTTCTTTGAAGAACTGTCTGAAAGCCACAAGTAATGCCAGACATTTAACAGGTCAGACTATTCTGAAGAGAAAGAGGAACAAGAAAAGAAACTTGCATTGACGTCGTGAAAAAAGAGGGAGCTTCATCGCCAGTGCAGCACTTTGCATTGCAGCATGTGTGGGGGTTGCTCAGCAATTCCTCCATCAGGGCCACGCGTGATATTGCAGACACTCCCTGCCTTAGTCTGCCAGCTTGCTTGGGGCAGGTTAGCCTGTGCCATAAGCTTAGCGTCAGTCTTTGAATAATTAAGTAATAAAACAGCAGCTCAGGATTCATCTGTCTGTGCCTTTACCCTGCAGATGTAAGCGCACAGGGCAAGGCCCTGGCCTGGGCTCTAGGTGAACCCTGTAGCGCTCCTCCTCTATCTCACTCTCCCCCAGCTCCACCCTGAGCAAAAGCAGGCAAGCTTTCTTAACTAGCCCATTGATTCCTGATTGGTCAGTATTTCCTCCTGGCCCTTCTAGGCCTCTGGAGGACTGTCTTGTTGGTCACCCAATCTGAGTATATTTTCCTTGGGCAGGAAGTGTCAGACTACTGATGCATCCAGCAGGGAGCAGAGAAGGTCTAATAGTCCCCATCACCATATCCTATCTGTATAAATCACTGAGACAAGGTAGGTGAAGTAATATCTTCTGTTGGTCCAACTTCTGTTGGTGGAAGAGAAGATTTTGAGCTACACAGAGTTCTTCTACAGGTCACAAAATTAATTAGAGAAGTCATAACCCAGACACAAAAAGTTAGGAAAACAGAATATATTACAAAACTGTTTCAAGGTTTATGTATGTTGTGCCACAACTGTACAGGGTGCTTTATGAAACAAAGAATAATAAACACAAAAGAAAACAAACCATGCCCTGAAAAACCTACAATGTAATAGTCTGATGGATAAAATGCAGTGAACAAACAAAGTGTTGTATATTCTTTAATTCTATAAAGCTGACATACTCCATAGATCACTGCACAGCTAAATTAGTCATGACTTTTGAACTCCCAACTGATGACATGAATGTTGTGTCATGTGCCCTGTTTCTTCTGCTCACTGGTTTTACAGATATAGAATATAGGATTCTTACACTATAAGATGTTGGCATAGAAATTTCCTTTTCTCCTAATGATTTCTTAATTTTGTTATAGAAACCAGAAAGGCATGCTAACTCACAAAGTAAAACTGAACATTATTTCTTCACACACATCCCAGTGCACATTGTTCCACACAGCTCTACATCTGGCTTGTGCAATTGCCTTTGGTGCAAAGAGACATAATGACACAGGGCCAATATGAATTGATAGCACCCCAACAACATGAGGATCCACAATTTGAGGGCCCCAAGCTACCATTTGTAGCATATCTATGGGCAGAGATCATAGTTTCACCAGTACTTCTTTTTATAACCCTATATGCTTTTGGACCTATTGATCCTACCTGATTTCTCTTCCTCACTTGAAATGGGAGATTATCTGGTCTCCTAGGGCATTCACTCAGCCCCAGCATTAGCAATCAAATCAAGATCAGCACTGAATTTAAACAAAATTAATATAATTGCAAGTCTTTCTGTAAAGGGGTCAAAACAGATTGTCCCAGCTACACCATCAGATTAATAGTTTTCAGCTCCAGTTCAGATCACTCAACAACAAAATGTTTTTGACAACACTAATTTTCTAATGTAGACAAGTCCACCACAAGTCATATATGATTGAAGTGTCTAAATGTACAAAGCTTAGCATGCAAACTTCTCCACAGAGAATCTCTCTTACTGTATGTTTGTTCAGCACCTTGCACAATTAGGCACTCATGTGAGTGGAACCTTTGAGTGCCACTGAAATTTTACTAATTAATACATAAAATATTATAGCACCTTTCAACTGAATCTTTCAAAGTGCTTTACAAACATTAACTGGTCACATCACACAATAATCCTGGTAGCTAGGTAATGGGTATATAGAGATAATTTCATCCACCCCAAAATTGCAGCCACCTCTGGAATGGAACACAGCAGCTGTTCCACTGTGCAAAGCAGAGCAGTTTAGGACTTGAGGTAAATAAGAATACTAATTAAAAATAAAGGGAATTAGAAATAGAGGTTCACAGAAATTAATTACCCTAACTGGAAGAAGGCCAGAGTATACCCTATCCTGCTGAAAGTGCCACAATAAGCTAAAATCTTGTTCATGAGATCTGTGTTATCTGAAGGATGACATCTCTAGCAGGACAAAGACTGCTATGCCTAGTGAATTATTTCCTCGTTCCAGAAGAGTGGCATCTACTAGTCACTAACACCATGTCCTGTAACCCTAGCACTTCATTGGAGGTCCTTCACCCAAAAAATACTCCCCCGCTCACCCTGGAACAGGAAAAAACAAAATAGAGATTTTAATACCTGCATTTTTTAATTTTTTTTTGGTCCAGTTAGTCTAATCCAGTAATTTTCTTCACAGCCCCAAATTACTAGCCATCCTGGCTCTGCACCCTTTTAGGAAAAGTCCAATTACTGTTTTCTTAATGAAATCTTATCTGATTTCATGCAGTGAAAAGAGGTGGGGGCTTCATGAGCTGAATGAGGGTTCCATGCCATTAATCAGTGTTTTATTTCTTTCTAACATTTGTGTCTCCTGGATTAGGCCCTGTGTCAGTGCCAAATTGAAGAAGCCTGTGGAGCTTTAATACGCTATGCTGTTAAAAAGCCTACTTTGTTGTGAAGAGCTTCAAAGCTTGAAAAGCAATAATTCATTCACACACACAAAATACCACATGTAAAATAGTATAGAAGAGAGAGTTTTAAAGAGTCAGTGTGAATGCAAGTTAAGGGCTAAACTGTGCCTGTTTGTACAAAAGTTACACTAAGGCACTGCAAAGCTGGAGCAGTGGAGTGGAGGTGGGCTGAGGCATTCTGCCTGCATAGGACAGAGGTAGGCGAAATGCCTCGTGGCAGAGGAACATGGGGATACTCAGCAACAGAACTTGACTTTATTTTATTTTTATATTTTTTAGAAGGTGCATCCTCTTTATTAAAAGGTGCATGTGCTCCCATTAGCAGTAGCTTCAATCTCATGAAGGTGCCCTGGTGGCAAAGGGGAGGAGTGATTAGCTGGGTTCTCACCATTCCTTCAATCTTCCTTTCAAAGCACCAGCATCTCTCTCCACAGTCTATTCTACTATCATTTCCAGCATAAAACGCCCCTTCCATAAAGTCTCTTGACAAATTGAAGACAAATTAAATGCCAGTCACTTGTTTAAGCTCACAAAGGTGCAAAATGTACCTAAAGGTGCAAAGTTGTTGCAACCACCCCTTTGATTAACCTGGCCCAGGATGTCTATTACACAGCTGACACCTTCAAGCAGTTTTCATAGATAAATGATATTGAAGGAAGACACTAACAGTCGTATGCAGAGATACATTAAGATGTAACAGAGGGACGACAGGTACAGTGTTCTCCGTATGGTCCTAGGCATTCTGCAGTGCCCTCCTCTGGTCTGAAATAGACTGGAGTTGTCAACTCGCAGGGCCCACTTGAGCCTTGTCTACACATACGTATGTTTCACTTTATTGCTATATAGTTAAAGCAGTACATGTTGATATATATAAAATATATATATAAAAGTTAAAGCAGTTATGTTGATATATATAAAAGTGCTTATACAAGTACTGCTATTCCCATATGGCAAGGGAAATTAACTATACGGTCACCTTTATAGCCATATAACTGTATCCACACTAAAGTTTTTTGCAGGTATATCTATTTTAGGTAAAAAAAATATATTCATCACATCCCTAACCAAAACTGTTACATTTGTAACATTTTTTTAAAGGATAGACCAGTCCTTAGCCTTTCAAGAGCGGCAGAGGTGTGGGGTGGGGAGGAGGGTTGAGATACAGACCTATGCGTAGAGGTGTGAACGTGGAATTACATGTTGCTGTTTAGACCCTAGAATTGTGCAGGGCAGACCCTCCGGCCTCCTACAGGAGCACCAGGCTTCCTACAGCCTCATCCCACGTCTAGCCATGTTAGTGCTGGGGAGAAAAACTTCTGGGAGGAGCCAACCAAAAACTCGAGCTGGCAAGAGCAGAGACAAGCAGAGGCAGCAGGACCTTTTGGACAATGAGGACATCATCAATGCTTCCTACTTTTTTTTTCTGGACATTCTTCCCCAGTGCTAATTGGCTGTTTACTCCATCTCTCCCCAACCCCTCCCTCACAGTCCTTTCACTCCAGCTGCCTTCTATACTCTGCTTCTTTCCCTCTCCTGTCCCTTGCCCCCCCTTTATGCCTCCTCTTCCTTCCTTTGAATCTCCATTTAGCTAATCCCCTCCCAACAAAACCCCATGCAATGCAAATAAAAAAAATGTGGCACTTTCATGATGCTTGCAGACCATTACACTATTCATTCCATTTGTATTTTATATTCCTTCTCCCCCGAGTCTTTTGTCTCTTTTTTCTAATTAAGACTGTAATCTTTTCTGGGCAGGAACAGCAATTCAGCCAACCTCAAGTGATCAGAAATCATGAATTAGGCCCCCCCTTCTCCATCATAAGATTTAAAAAAAATAACTAGTTGAATTCTTTTCATTTGCCTTTTGGTTTTTGCGATGTTACTGGTCAAGTTTCAAACTTTTCTTTGTAACCAAGAGGACTAGAAACTTAAAAATCAAAAAAGCTAAGAGGCTTATGTAATCACGTGATTTCAGGAGCTGGAGCTCTATGAAATAAAACCAGGTATCACAAGAGTTGGCAACACTGGGACCATTGCCTCTTCTGCTTTTTAAAAAAAATTTAATCTAACTTAAAAGAAAGTAAATAAAATTAATAGTATTGTATTTAAATTGTTATTTGAAACAGAGAAAATAGGGATAAACACATTTAAAATGTTAGTCCTGTGGCAAGTATAAGCAAGTCTAGAAACATGGATTTAAAAAAATCACATTTAGGACTTCAGCTAACTAACCAGCAATATTTGCATGAAAATAGAGAACTGAAGTAGGTAAGGAATCATTTAACTCAGTAAAAAGTTTCTATATTACACCAATGGCACTGGACTTGTACACTGAGAATAGCTTCCAGATAGGTAAATGACCTTTCTAGCCAATATTTAATTATTAGTAGATTATAATACATTTTTTCATAGAAAATCATATTACACTATCTCTGGAATTTCAGTGCAGTTTCAAAGCTTCCTACATTTTACTAAATTAAAGCTGGAATTCATAATTGCCTCTTACCTCTCCTGAGTCATGCTTTTCTACTCCTTTTGTGTAATCAATAAAAAGAGCTCATAACTGACATATTTCAAGATACAATGCAAACTCTAACCTTCTCCTGGACAAAAATCTAGCCTGATGTTGGAACACTGCTTTGTCTCCTGCTGACTCTCCTGGCTGGGTTGACTTTTTCTGAACACACACACTGACACTAATTTAGCTGCCTGAGCTTAAGAGAGGTTGATCTTAATTTAAAGAAGATGTAAACAGCAAACACCACATCCTACGCAGTCTTCTTTCATTGTGTAATCAGCTAAGTCTTATCTACAACTACATTACATATTTATGGTTGGTTGAATGTATGGCTGCCGGTGTCTTCCCTTTCTCTGACTCTTTTGGTACACATTTTTCTTTAATAAGTGCACAGAAGTTATTTTATTTTCAACTGTCCTGCTCTAGAAAACCTGATTTTCTGCCACGTGCACATGAGCAACTTTTCATTATAGTCCACAGAAGGGGCTAAGTCACCTCATCTTCTGAAAGAAGTGGTAGGGACCCCAAAGAGAGACAATTGCCTCAGAAAGTATCAAGGGCTTTTTTTAATAGCCAGTGTGTTCCCCTGGGGGAAGCTCCAACTGGGTGACCTGACCCCTGCTACTGAACTTCAGGAAATTATGTACTCTAGTGATCATTCTAGTAAACAGAGATCTAGTTTGATAAGCCCCTGTAGTCACAGGACAAAACACGCATATGCAATGTTCCTGAAGAGTTACAAAGAAGCAAGTAAATAACCTCTAACTGAGCTCCCACAGCCTCGCAGGTGAAATCAATATAGATGTGAACGTTAAAACTCAACCTGATCAGAATCAGATAATTACAAAACATTGCACTACCACATAAAAAAACAAAAGTATTTACTTTATCTGAAAGGTTTATGTCATCTTTAACTCTCAGACGCACTATGCTGGTCATTAAAAGGTGTTCTTAAGTTGTTTTTAATTGAAAAATAAAACCATGTGAATCATGAACACTGGAAGCTAGAGAAATTGCAAACAAAAGCTACACACTCACTACAGAGTTACCCTCCTGGGTCTGGCTTTATTAGATTAATAGATTTGAAGGGCAGAAAGAATCATTGTGATCATTTAGCCTGACCTCCTGCTTATCCAGACCATAGAATTTCACCATGCAGTCCTTGCAAACCAATAACTTTTGGTTCAGCTAAATGATCCCTTTTACAAAGGCATGAATAAAAGGCAGTTCCAAACTAACACTATACGAACTTCAACCAAAGCCTTCTCGTCAGGTTTCATTGCTCCTGGTTTCTGTCCCTCAGTACTTGTCTATCCCAGACTATCCTTCCATTGCCAGAGGGCTACTCCCATCTTCTTTATATGGTGGCTGATTAAGCCTTCCCCAATTTACTCCAGTGATTCAGCACTAATTAACCAATGTTATCCCAACACCTGTTAGCAGGTTGGGAAATCAAGAGAATCTTGCCACCATATTAAAAACATAACAGCCTGATGGCATAAATTAAGTGAAAACACTCAAACACAGATATAAATACCACTCCTTGGACTGCATGTTCCTATTAAGCACTTAGCATAACACTAATCCTTTGGCTGTATGAAAAGCCAACACATTGGCTAGGGAAGAACAAGCCTCAGTTTCTAGACTCAGGTTCTCAGTAAACCAACTCCCAATTTGTTCAATTTTCCTTCGTATCTGTGTATATTCCAAACTGAACTGTATCATAAAAGTTAGGAGGATCCTTACAGGGAAAGAGAAAGGTTTCTTCATGATCCATCTTCCCATCTTCTTCATAAACAGCATAGCCCTGGAGAGGTCTTGCTAGAAGCAAAATTTTAAGATATCTAAAGTATCTTTTCATAGACTGTAGTAGGCTGCTTTTCTGCCTGTGAGAGAGACCCTCTCAAGATTCCTGGAATGTCCATGAATACTTGTACCTCCTCACTACAGTCCTGCTTTGAATCATATGGATGGCATATACGCAAATCTAGACACCCTTAAAGGACCAAATTTGTGAGACTGTGCAATGGTAGGAAAGAGGAAAAGTTAAAAATGATAATGGAAGCACTAATATACATCTTTGGTTTATTTTATCCTGAAAGTTAGTTACAGAAAAATCACATTTGATACAATAACTTGTCTTGAGTACGCTAACATACAACCAGAAGAGCACTGGCATAAGAGAATCATATCTTTGCAAATAAATACAATTGGCCATGTTTAAAAGAACTCAGGAAGAGATGATCCTGACTACATGAAAGTACTTGTTCTGATGATTATACACCAGGCCATGGGAGCAGGGTCCCTACGCTCAACCGTGCTATAAACACTTCAGGAAGTGTTGATCCTAGAGAGATTTATGGTGGTCCCTACACAAAGAAGATTTTTAAAAAGGAAATACACACAAGTAGCTGCCTGTCAGACTACTTGTTTATTTACAAAGAATGAATGGAGAATTCAAACAATTTACATTAAACATCCTAAATGTCTAGATTCTAAACTGCATTTCTAGTTTTGCCTTTCTCTTATTATTTTTCCAAACCCCACCATTTTAGTTATATTCCTTCTGTTTGAGTACTGAACAATGGATGGCTTTCCATTGGTACCGAGGGCTGATCTATACTTGGAGCATGGTCAGAACAGCACTAAGGACCTTGTCTATAACAAACTTACTCAAAATTCCTAGAGTCAGAAATCCTTGAGAAAGGGAATATTCAATATAGACGTTTTATCTTTATGATTCTGCAGTTCTGCTGAAACAGCAGTGAGGGTAACAAAAGAGAGACAGTAAAAAGCTGTGAAACTTCAGCAGACCATCAAATAAATATTTTCCATCCTCTCCACCCCAAGAGAGAGGAGTAAGTCAGACATTTCAGAGAAGCCATTACTTCTGCCCACTATTTAATTTTCTTCCATATCTCAGGATCGTTTAGACATATGTTGAATGGATACTAACAGCTACTGCTCACATTGAATACTAAACTGTCCATTACATCCCAACCCATTATGCATTCCATTCTTTGCTGGATTTTATTTCACAAAAGTACATTACAGGGAAGAGAGAGCCTTTAGGGTACAGTATATTTCAAAACACAATTAAAATGAACCCTTCAAGTGGAAATGTAAAATGTATTTGTCTTCTATTAAAGCCTTTGGCCTTATCAACTGCAGCACACTATATAACAAGGTCATTAGTAACAAGCCACATACAATGGAGAACATACATCAGCAGCAGAAAAACAAACAGTTCAAAACATCACAATAACTTCCTGTACCTGCTCTTGTTTGCTTGCTGAGCTCTCAAACATTGTGAGTTGCTGAAATACATAAAAGCGTAACAGCTTGAGTCAATATTTGCGAACCAAAGGGAGCGATTTTATTTAGCATGATGACTGAACCCCTTGAACAAATACATCTTGTACACAGCATAACAACTGCAGTCCAGCCTGAAAACAACCAGAGATGTCTAGCCATTCAGAGTATGGAATTTGTCTGGGAATCAGTAGAAATTGACCAATATCAAGCCTTCACACACAAATAAAAGATATAAGGTGTTTCACTCGCGTTTCTAACATGCTGACTTTCCAACAAAATCAGGATGATGCTATACTAAACTTGTGGGGTGGCCATTGCAATTGGTTCTTTTGTTTGTTTGTGTTTGTTTGCTTGCTTGTTTTTTTGGAGGTTCCTTTTGGTTTTGGATTTCAGGGAATGCAATATCCTAAGGCCCCGCAAATATAAAATCTTCTTAAGAAGTCAGGTTTCCTTTGACTATGTTCTCCCCTTCTGCCCACTCCTAAAGAGTAGCCTGTCATATGGATTGCCTGCCTGATTCATAAAGAAAATGATTACTTTTATATGGGGTGGAACTGGAGATAGATTTCAGAGAGGGGGAATTACACATGGAAATCAATAAGAGCATTGGGAAATGTCCCTTTTTGCCCATATAAGTGCTGCCCAAAGGACCAATAGCTGGAATTATCCTGGAATTTCTTTTTTTAATAAAACAGCTGTGCTGTAGTACAGTAGTCGGTTAGTGCTCCCTTCTCACAACTGCACCAAATGGCAGCACAGAAAAGAACAATTTAATGCAATATTTCCTTTTTACACATGACCTGTATCCTGATATTTATGCTTCCATTCAAATTAAAACAGATAAATATTTGACTCAGACACTGTCTGAAATATGAACTGATGCTGATACATGACAAATATATATCCACTTAGGAAAGGAGCATGTCCCTCTCCTCCACAGGTGCATGGGATCCCAGTTCCCCTGTGACAGAAGTGGGAGTTGCAGGATTTTGGGAGAAACCATGACACAAGTGTTGCCTCATGCAACTGCATGTAATGGATCGACTTCAGTGCAGGTCCATCAGCCCTTGCACCTATCAGTGCAGGTGTGCTAGAGCCACTAAGATTATTCCAGCCTGGAGCTACACCATCCTTATTGCCTGAAAATGTGGCAAGGGATCTCTTCCCTTCCTGTCTCCAGGAAAATAATTTGCCTTTAAGTTCTCTCTCATAGCCACAGATTGTAGCCTGCTATTTTGCTATAAATATACAGGCATATGTTGGGTAATGTATAGGCATGGAATAAAGCAGCAACACAAAAACCTACAGGCCTCAAACCTGCAAGACAACAGTTTAGCCCGACTAACTGAGGTTTATGGCCTAAAGTCTTGATATAAGAAAGTAACCAGTAATTGACCCTACATGACAAGATGTCACAGGATAGAGTGCTGCATGAAGCAATTGTTGCTAAATGGCTAACAGGCAACCACAAAACACCAGTTTGTACCAGCTTTGGATATTTTAGGTTAAGAGCATCAGCAGATGTTCAACCACAATAATTCCATGGAAACTAATTGATATATGCTAATAAGCCTGAGGCAAATGGTTTAGTAATCTATGAGAGAAGAGCACTCCAACATTAGTAGGGTGAGGAAGTATAGGTAAGAAAAAGGGGATGAAATCCCTATTGCATATTAAGGGGCTTTAGCATAACCCATTATCAAACTTGGTACTCAGTCAGCATACTTCAGGGAGATATTTGGGAACCTTCCAGACCATAAAGGTACTCATGAGTCATCTCCCCTATTATGGGGCTCCCTGCAAAGCATCATGTGAGTATGTGAGTGCTGGAAGCCCTATATTATCTCTGTCTATTTTGCTGTGCTGTAGTGTTTGTGATATTGCTGATTTTGCTAATAAAACTACTACAAATTCAGGTGGTCTTCCCTAAGTCTGAGCATCTCTCCCACACACGCTGGCATCCTCAGTCTCACACTAACTGTAATATTGTGGCCAATCTAGAGGCAACTGAATCCTGCCAAAACATGTCATGTTAAATTGGGACCTCTAGATAATACCTAACCAAAAGATCAGGCAACAAATTGACAGGCTGGATTAAGGCATAGGAACTAAAAGTCCCACAGCCAAGGTCCCAGATCCTGGAATCATGTGATTGTTACATCAGAATCTTAGCTTTAATTTAAAAAGGGTGGGAGAAGGATGTTTTAGCTTCTTACTTGTGAAGAAAAGCTTGAAACATGAACTGAGTGAGGCTGATGCTCCTGTAAGCTCTGCAGACAGCATGAAACAATAACTCTCAGATTGGTAAATCTCAATGGGCTGTCAATAGCAAGACCAATTGCTTTGGGAAGTCCACCATCCCAGGGAAGAACTGTGTGCGGGACAGGAGGAGGAGAATGCAACAGGCCCAGCCCTTCCACACCCCCAAGCAGATATTCCCCAAATGCTCATGCAAGCACTGAAAAGCCCCCATACTACCATCCTGTCTCTATGGGTAGAAGGGAGGAGAAGAGAGACCTGCTGCAACCTCTGCTGCTCCCCAGAGGAAGAAAGGCTGTACTGCTGCTACTGGAGAAAAGTGGGCTCTGTGTGGCCTTTCCACACCCCTGGGATGGAAAGGTCTCCTTCATTTAGCACCACTCTAGGTGGAGGGTGGACCAATGGTACAGAGATAGGGCGGAGGCCAGATAGGGCCAGGGTGGAGCCATAGAAGACCCCACACATTGAGTAAAATAAGATTCAGCCCAGTGAAAACTTCCATTAACTTCTGTGGAAGTTTTGCCTGAGCCAACAGTGAACTGAGCAAAAAATGTAAATTCTTCAGGCTTTGGTCCATGGGCAGTACCAAGAATTGGAGCTGACTATATGTCTGAAGGGATAGCAGTGGCCTCCACACAAGATGGCTGCTCTGCCGGATACTATTATCCTTCAAAGGCTGAATTAGAACAGATAATATATGTATAATGCACCTGTGCTAGAAGAGGCATGGTGTGACTAAAATAAAAGATTTTTTAGCATTATGTGCCAGTTAAGCAAATACCCCTTTCAGAATCTAGAATACCGGGAACACATTCTCATGACCACAGGACATTCCAGATATGTGCCAGAATAAACAACTCCATGATCCGCAGGTGCTCCGTCAATAGAGACCTATTCACTTAAAGTATATATAATTTCATACATCCTTTTGCTAAATCAAAGAGTCAACTGCAAAATCCAGCACGTAGGCACAACACACTACTCAGAGGAAGCTTGTGTCCATAACATAATAGACATTCATCCATACCTTCTTAATTTCTGGTAGACAATATTAATAATATTTTAGTTTAGTTCAATGGAAGTTACCAATAGAAATGGAGGCAACTTTTATTTCAGAAGACCCTGTGAGAAAACACACAACTGAATGGAAACAAATTATACAAAATGAAGGGGCTTCAGCATTTGGTGACACAGAATGTCTCTGTGGAGAGATAGGCATGTGGCACTTGGTTTTTCAATTTAGGTACATCATCTAGGCTGGGATGTCACAGCAGAAAAACCATCTCGTGAGTGACATATATTTCATTTCACTAAGCAGCATGCAACATGATACAAAAGGATTGTGCTTGAACTGTAAAATGTTACAATACATATTAGTCCTGTATAATGTAGTACAGTAAGAATGAGGACATATTCATTTAGTCCCGTCTCAAATCCCTGCATCTAATAGTGCCAAAGAACATACTAATCCCTGTGTTTGACAGAGTGGGATATACAAGCAACTTCCACGTAAACCTGCTACTGAGTAGGTATATTGCTCTCCTTCAGAAGCTTGTGACTGATATATAGAGATATTTTAGCCCTATGAACCAGTTATTTGCACACTCCTGTGTGAACAAACATATCTGGAAGATATGAATGCAATATATTTGAAAGGAACAATGGTTTTATGGCTGAAGCATAAGACTGAGTCAAGAGAGCTAGGGCATTATCCTGTCTTTGGCCAATATTTCATGTGTGACATTGGACAAATCACTTAATATCTCTATGCCTCATTTTCTTCATCTGTATAATGGGGATACTATTATTTCACTCTTTCCCAGGGATGTTGTCAAATTAATTAATATTTGTAAAGTGCTTTGAGAACATCAGATGAAAGCCATTAGAGGAGTGAAAGGAATTTTAGATTATTGTAACCTAATTATATTCACCCCAATGCTTGAATTAAGGCACACGGAGTTAGATCAACAGAAACTGAGCAGTGTACAGGATCAGTTATGGTGCTTGCGTGAGTGGAAATGCGCCAGTATTTTCCCATCTCGGAGTCCTTAACTTTTAGAACACTGGACTTTTTCAAACTGACAGCCAAATGATTACTTATAGGAACACATATTTCATATTCTATATATAACCAATCTCTGAAGGGCAAAAATGGAATTGCACTCCTTAAAAATTATGCATCCATGCGATCATCTGGACACTGCAATCTGAGAGGTTGGTTGTACCTTGGAAGTCTTGCTGCTTCCAGGATGTAGTGATCTCTCTTTAAACAAAATGCTTCCATTCTTTAAGATCAACCAAACACTTTCTACATGAGAAGTCACAGTGGCGAAGCTTCTCTGTTAGACAAGTGTCTCGTTTAAGAGATTCCTGGCCTGGTACAGTGCAGGGGGCACTTTGTTCTGGCCCGCACATTAAAGCAACAGTTACAATTGCAGTAGGAATAAGAGGCAAGAACTCAACTCTAGCTAAGTTACCAGCTCCTATGTTTGTATAAATCAGTGTATTTATTATTTGTATTTCCATAGCACGCAGGTGGCTCCACGGGCTGCGGTGAAGCATCACTGATTTACATAAGCAAAGAATCTGGCTTTTAAACTTTTCATCCTATTTAACTTTGTTCTCTGCTATCCTCGCCCATGTTTAAAAAAGACAAGTGTCCACTTACTAGAAAGGACACTTGCTAAGGCCTCAGTCCAGCAAAATCCCTTGTGCAATTTAAACTTGAAGCATGTGAGGAGTCCGGCTGATGTCTAAGGAGGGCCTCACATGCTTAGAGGTTTTGTAGGACTGGGGTCTACATTTGAAAAACCTCACTACTTTGCTCAGAATATACAACTCTATTACCTTGCTCCAGCAACTATAGCCAGTGCGTGATTGTATTGCCAGCCCTTTCCTAGTTTAAACAATTTCACACAGAAATATCCTCACATACAAACAGGATTTGTCATACCCTGTGCCAAATTCTTCCCCGCTGTGACTCCACTGAAGTGAATTACTTTGGCCCAAAGGGTGTGAAGCGATTTCTCCGTGATATTTTTCTCTTGTTTAAAATGCATTTATTGTTTCACTAGCAACATACCTTCAAATCATCAAAAGTTTCACTCTATTTAGAACCTTTTATTCCCCCCCCCCGCTCTCCCCGCAATTCTGTAGAATTATGATCTGGCAAACAAGTACTTATTGCACAAGATTACACAGATAGATTCCTACATAAAATGGGAATGTGGAAATGTTCGACATTTGAAGCCATGTATAAACCTACACAAACAAAACAACCTCTTTAGAGGTGATACAGAAAACATTATTTCATCAAGCACTTCCCAGTTTTAAACAGGATATGCCGCATAATTAGGGCCCTACCAAATTCATGCTCAATTTTGGTCAATTTCATGGCCAGGGTTTTTTAAATTTAGTCAATTTCATGTTTTCAGATGTTTAAGTCTGAAATTTCACAGTGTTCTTGTTACCATCAGGGTCCCAATCCAAAAGGCGGTCAGGGTGGGGGAGTCACAACGCTATTGTAGGGGGTCGTGGGATTGCCACCCTTATATCTGCCATGCTGCTGATAGGGGTGCTGCCTTCAGAGCCAGGCAGCAAAGAGGAAGATTGCTAGGCAGGCACCCAGTCAGTGCCACCACTATCAGCACAGTGCAGAAGTGAAGATCGCAGGGTATGGGGGTTGGGTTACCATATGTCCAGTTTTCCCAGCAATCTCCTGCCCGCGCCAAGGTTGTGTGTGTGACAGCTGGAGCCTCAGCCTCTCCACACCGGAGGTGAGGGGTGACAGCTGGAGCCGTGGAGCTTCCTGCAGCCAGCAGAGGTTCCCGGACGTGGATCTGACCAGCCCTGGGAGCAGCTCCCGCAGGGGAAGTGGAAGTCCCCTACCTCCACAACCCCAGCTGGGACTAGCAACTGGAGCTGTGCATAGGGTAGGAGGCCCCGGCTGGGTGCCAAATTTCATGGGGGAGTTGAGATTTCACGGTTCATGGTTCGTTTTTCACAGCCATGAATATGGTAGGGCCCTACTCGTAATGGGTTCAGCTTTGTGAAACTGGCCCTTTTAAAGCACAACAGAATATACATCACTGATTTGGACTTTATTCTTTAAACAACCAATAGTCTGATAATGATTGGATGAAATTATTCAGCAAATACTTACATACTTACAAAGCGCAATTGCAGTTGCAGCTAGCAAGGGACGTGAAAGGGAACAAGAAGGGTTTCTACAGGTATGTTACCAACAAGAGGAAGATTAGGGAAAGCATGGGCCCCTTACAGAATAGGGGAGGCAACCTGGTGACAGAGGATATGGAGAAAGCTGAGGTACTCAATGCCTGTTTTGCCTCTGTCTTCACTGGCAAAATCAGCTCCCAAACTACTGCACTGGGCGGCACAGAACGGGGAGGAGGTGAACATCCCTCAGTGCTGAAGGAACAGGTTCTGGACTATTTAGAAAGATTGGACATACACAAGTCTATGGGGACAGATGCAATGCATCCGAGGGTGCCGAGTGAGTTAGGTGATATGATTTCAGAACCATTGGCTATTATCTTTGAAAGCTCATGGCAATTGGGGGAGGACCCTGATGACCGGAAAAAGGCAAATATAGTGCCCATCTTCAAGAAAGGGAAGAAAGAGGATCCAGGGAACTACAGGCCAGTCAGCCTCACCACAATCCCTGGAAAAATCACGGAGCAGGTCCTCAAGGAATCCATTTTAAGGCACTTGGAAGAGAGTACATTAAAGAAGAATAGGTTGGATGAATGTACTATAAAATGGATAGAGAGCTGGCTAGATCATAGGGCTCAATGGGTAGTGATCAATGGCTCTATGTTTAACTGGCAGCTGGTCACAAGGAGAATGCCCCAGGAGTCTGTCCTAGGGCTGGTTTTGTTCAACATCTTCATTAATGATCTGGAGGATGGGGTAGATTGCACCCTCAGCAAGTTTGCAGATGACACTAAGCTAGGGGGAGTGGTAGATACCCTATAAGATAGGGATAGGATACAAATTAGAGGATTGGACCAAAAGAAATGTGATGAGGTTCAACAAGGACAAGTGCAGAGTCCTGCGCTTAGGACGGAAGAATCCCATGCACAGCTACAGACTGGGGACCAACGAGCTAGGTAACAGTTCTGCAGAAAAAGACCTCGGTGTTACAGTGAATAAGAAGCTGGATATGAGTCAGCAGTGTGCCCTAGATGCCAAGAAGACTAATAGAATATTGGGCTGCATTAGTAGGAGCATTTCCATCAGATCAAGGGAAGTGATTATTCCCCTCTATTTGGCATTGGTGAGGCTGCATTTGGAGTATTGTGTCTAGTTTTGGGCCCCCCACTACAAAAAGGATGTGGACAAGTTGGAGAGAGTCCAACAGAGGGCAACAGAAATGATTAGGGAGCAGGAGCTCATGACTTTTGAGGAGAGGCTGAGGGAAGTAGGCTTGTTTAGTCTGCAGACGAAAAGAATGAGGGGGGATTTGATAGCAGCCTTTAACTACCTGAAAGGCGGTTCCAGAGGGGATGGAGCTAGGCTGTTCTCAGTGGTAGAAGATGACAGAATAAGAAGCAATGGTCTCAAGTTGCAGTGGGGGAGGGCTAGGTTGGCTATTAGGAAAAAGTTTTTCACTAGGAGGGTGGTGAAGCACTGGAATGGGTTACCTAGGGAATCTCCATCTTTAGAGGTTTTTAAGCTGCGGCTTGACAAAGCCCTGGCTGGGATGATTTAGCTGAGGTTAGTCCTGCTTTGAGCAGGGGGTTGGACTAGATGAGCTCCTGAGGTCCCTTCCAATTCTAATATTCTATGATTCTATGATATATTATACATATACCCTAAGAAAATTAACATCAATCTGCAAACAGAAAGTCTGGCTTAATTCATACAAATATTACTTGAAACAAACAATTCAGCTGACCAATAAGATAAAAAATAATAGCATAAATCTTAAAACATTAAAAAAAGACTGTTTTCTTCCTATTGTTTTGCATTTGTGTCTCTCTGCACTTCCAGCTTTCATCAGGCACCAGAAGCAAAATTGCCAGCCAATGATGAAAAAAAGGAAGATCTTGTGAAATTTCCAGCCAAATTTTGCAGATTTTTGAGGTTTGGATATTGCTCAGCTAATAATCTGAATTTGTATATGTTCATTTCATCCTTTAAACATTTTGAGACTTGCCTATCACACTACTCTTCTGCCTCCCCCCCATGATGCTTACCTGCCTATTGACCAAGAAGCCAACAAGACTCAAACTGCATCAATTTTGGGGGAACAGTTTTGGAAAGCAAGACAGATCAATGTGAAAGCCTCAGCAGAAAGTGGAGGCAGGTGGGCAGGAAAACCCAAAATAGTGGCTTACCAGCTGTCATGCATTTAGAAGTTGTGCCAGCCAGCTTAGGGGAGGAGCTGCAGCAGAGTGCCAGTTATGCATGCTGGAGGAGAGGCCTGCCAGCTGGCAAAGAAAAGAGGTGGGAAGCGTTCGTCCTCTAGGGCAGGAGGATGGACAGGCAGGAGGAGGAATTGTAGAGTCAGCCAAGGAGACCTGTTTCTGAGGCTACATGTTAGTGGCATATCAAGACTAGAGCATGAAAAACAGATGAGAAGCATGCAAAATTTTAGGGCCTACTTGGTTGATTTGGCCCTGCCTCTTTGGCAGCATTGTGTAAAGAGAGATTTATCTCTCTGCATCACACACACATTGTTATCACAAGTATAAGCATATCCACTTCATACCCTCAGTGCTTGTACACATTATCTTGCCTATCCTATGCCTCAAACCCTCCTACCCCCCACTCTTTTTTTGGTGCTGCCAAAGGGAATGGCTGAGTGACTGAAGCTTCAAATTTTTACTCCTTCAAACCAGCGGTTCAAATCCCCGCAGGATTGAAACAGACTTTTGTCCTTCCAAGGCAGATTAGGCTCTGTGCAGTTTGTGTAAGGGTCTTTCATATAAGACCTTAAAAATCACAGTTCTGTTTGCTATGCATAGCCATTAAGGACCCTTTGGCAACTTTTGTGGCATCCCATGTATTCATTCATCCAAAGTACCTATAAGGTTCTCACCTATATAGAATCAAGACTCTTGAGAGTTCTTGAGCCAATATTCCACTTTGGACCAAAATGCCTTCCAAAGGACAACTTGATGACCCTCTAGAGCTCACAAACATACACAAAACTCTTGAGTTGGGTAGGAGAACTAACCTAGGACCCAATGTTGGCATGAAGCTTCTCCCTGCATCCACATGGCACTCTTTAAAGGATCAGGGACCCTGAGTACCTTACCCCTCAACACAATCTTAAGGTGACCATTTATGTTGCAAAATGTTTCCTAGCACAGCTATTTTTATAGATGTTGTGGGCTGGATTTGCAAAATCCACTGGTCTAACTCTGCTTCCTTTGAAAATCCCAACCCCCATCTTTGTATTGCTCACCTGCTATTTACAAAAGTTTCTATTTTTTAAACAACATATAAAATATATTCTTAGACAGAAATAATAAATTTGGTTCAGAAACCAAATGTATTATATTAGATTTAACTCAAACTGTTACATTCAAACCAATAATGCCTATTGACATTTCACCAACTTTCTAGGCAGACTCTGTATTTCTTGAACACCCAGTCATTCATAAAAGGTCCTCCAGTAAGTCAGTCAGAAAATAAATTCAAAATAAAGTAAACATTTTGACTGAGTAAAACATTTGTTTCCTAAATATAATATAGATATTGCAATGTTTTCCCTAAATATTATCCATGTACAACAAGCAGACAGACTCGTTTTTGCAAAGGCCTTAATAAATCTCCATGTACCAGATGAAAATGAAGGATTTACTCTACCCCATCTTTTAATTTTACTCACCACTCAGTGAGTTATTCTTACAGCTGGCATTTCAAATGTATTAGTAGCATTTATCACTCAAAGGTTTACAGAAGGACTAAATTACACTAATGAATTGACTATGAATTTGAAGCCTAACATGAGGCCAAATATTTTCTGGCTCCATTTCTGTAACTCAGCAAACTGCTTAATTTTCTCCCTACTTATCCATTACTGCTAAATTGTCTTGCTATTATTGTACAAAATTGCAGCAAACACTGGCTTGCCCTAAGGCCTAGACAGAACGAAGTGCAATGAGGATGCCTGCCATGAGACTGGCAAGGGCTGAAACCTGTCATCTACTAATTTTGCCGAGCTGAAAGAGCAAGTGGGAGATAATATTCTATCCCATCTTCTTCAATTTTATTCAACAGTCAGTGAGTTATTCTTACAGCAGGCTTTCAATTGTATTAATAGAACATATTACTCAAAGGCTGAGTTAAATTAACGAACTGATTATGCATTTGAAGTCTCACATGAGACCAAATATGTTCTGGTTTCTTTTTTTCCTATCTTAGCAAACTTCTTAATTTTCTTCCTACTCACCCATTATTGTAAAATTGTCTATCATAGCAGTGCCTGCTAGCAATGCTATAGTTAAGAGTCTGTGAGCGTTTCCTTTATACACTCTTATTGTCTGGGTGTTTAATTTAGAGGTACCAAAAAAAAAAAAAAAAGGGGATCTCCAGAATTTCAAGGTTTCTTCCCTGAAGCAAACATTTCTCCCATAAGTTAATAAGTCAAATGTGTTCACTTATAGATCTTAGGTAATTGCACGTAATTTTGGGGTGTTCTTTCAACACATATATAGCTTTTAAAAACAGATTAAATGCATAGTTCATAATGCACAAAGGCTATTTGGATAGTTTTATATTGATCCATTGGGTCAAATCCCTTAGCTCTCTTTCAGCTCTTATATAGACAAACTTTGACTGAAGTAAATGGAAGTCCTGAATGAGTAAGGGAATTGATGCATTATGGTTATTTTAAAATGAAATACTGCACAGGCGCATACAATGTTTCACTACTTCTTAAAATACAAGCATCCTATTAAAAATGGAACTACTCTATGACAAAGTTTGCTGTGGGCTGTAAATTTTTCCATTCTTCTGTAGTCTTTGCTCCCCCGCCCCCGCTCCCAATTAGGGAATTATACAATTAGAGTGCCCATAGTGCCTTATCTGACGGGACCCAATTGGTTAATTTCTTTGACTAACAAACCCAAGATGAGTTGAGGCTCAGATGCCTCTTTCGACTTCTCCTCAAACACAAAAGGCATTTTGGAGTTAATTTACTCCGAAGATGTAAAACAGACTGAAAATAATCTTTTTAAACAATCTATTAAAACTCACATTTTAAGGAAAGTTTTTAAATTAAAAGTAAGGAGTTCAGAACAACACATCATGTAACTCTCTTGTAACCGAATAACAGTTTAGCCAGACAAGGTACATTTCTTGCAATCACAGATTCCAGCTGGCATAACACACATTCTATCCCTCAGGTATTTGGGTCATTATGTCAAGTTTTTTCCCTCTCTTTTCCTATTGGAATTACAGACTTATGACTCAGTGACAATCTCTCCCTCCTCTTGGTCAACATTACTAACAGCCTTTGAAGTCTAAGTGGGAGTCAGGCTGGCCATATTAAATGAAGCATTCTATTTTGTACCAAATTGTTGTTGTTAAATATTTATATGGCAGAAATGCCAAGTGGCCATAGTCAGGATTGCGGATCTAGGCCCTATACAAATACACAGGCATGGCCTCTGCCCTGTAGAGAATTGGTTTTGTGTAAATTAATGTAAAACAAAAAAACCTCAACTCAATACTTCTATGCAACTTTTTTTCTTATTATTACATTACCAGATCAAAATAGCTTTATCAGAAGGACAAGCTCACTATCTTGAGGGAGTAATTTTCCCCTTCCATATTCTCCAAAAAGGGGGACCATCTGGACCCTAGTTTCCACATGCATTAGAACAGGTAAAACAATATTGCTAATTCAGGCACAAGGAGTTTACAGAGTGGTGGCTGTGAACTTCGGGGCAAGAGGGATGTGTGGATGGGGTCTCTCCCCTTTCCCTTTCTCCCCACTGAAGGGAAGCCACCACTTCTTCTCCCATCCCTGTCTGTGTCCCAGGTGGGGGGCTGAGCCACCTGCCCAGCCGTCATTGTTCCCCTGGAAGCTGGTCATGTCAGGGCACAGCTTGAATATCTGGGACTGGTTCATACTCAGCCAGCAGCAGGGCCAACCTGACACCGCAGACTGCAGGGATGCTGGGGAGGAGAGGCACCCAGGGCTGGATAAAGCTGTCCCATCCCGCACACACTGCCCTTACCTGCGGGTTGGCCCTGGCTTTGCCAGCAGGCTTCCTAAATTAAGTGGTGTGGGCAGCGGAAATAACAATTCCTTCAACCCCTCCTCTTCCAGACTTCTAGAGCTGCAGCTCGTGCTGCTGCTGGTCAAGGTCATCAGCACCAGCTGCAGCTGGGTTTGGAGCTCTGAATTCACGCTCCCAGCCACAGACGGCACTGGCTTTACAGAGCTCTGGCTGCCCTATGTACACCCTGCTGGCCTACTCTCTAGGGACCTTTAGAGCAGCCAGCAGGGTCTACACAGGCCAGTTAGAGCTCTGGGCCGTTGGTACAGCCTGTGGCTTGGGCGGTGAATCCAGCACCCCAAACCCCACTCCTGACCGCTGCGCATTGGCTCCTATCAGCTGTTGACTGTGCAGTCTGCGCATATGCCACGGGGCAGTGGAGAAGAACACCATAAGGCATCCAAATTGCCAACACAACAAATCTGCAACAGCCTGCTTTGTTCGCCCTTTGTATTTAGTCACACATTTGTGTGGGCTTTTGCATGCTCTGTGCCCCAACGCCCACTTATTTTACACATGGCCAGGTAGCCATTTATACCAGGTAGTCATTTACACAGTATAACCCGCTTGTAGCTTTCTCACCAGATCATGTATAAAATGCTGTCATGCAACCCTCTTGAAAGAACAGATTGATACTTCTGGATCCAGCAGCAGATGTAGGTATTGTTAGCCATCTGTGGACGTCCTCAATCAACAGCAATGCATTCCAGGCTCCAGGTGTCAGGGTGTGGGGAGGGACTATCATTCCTTTTTAAAGATTTGCAGGGGCTAGTAAATCATCCATCCCCTAACAATTTACAAATATGGAAATAGCATTTTTCACAGCACACCTTA
Organism: Mesoclemmys tuberculata; assembly: GCA_007922155.1. Lineage (NCBI taxonomy): Eukaryota > Metazoa > Chordata > Testudines > Chelidae > Mesoclemmys > Mesoclemmys tuberculata. The sequence goes on along the minus strand of ML675612.1, from coordinate 20,604,550 downwards.
ACACCCATGGCAAGTGACGGCAAAGAAAATTACCATCCCTACAGATCATCGCTATTGTGAAATATATTATGTTGCATTAGATCACAGTAATGAATATATCTCATTCAGAAACAATGTGTACGTGGCAGGTATTGATGATAAATTATTCTTCTGCATTATCTATTTGCCCTCACTTTACACGTATCAATACCATACCATACACAAAGCCAGCAAGCCCATTGCCAAGCAATCAGGATACTCTAGATATGTTCCACAGGCGCTCTCTCTATCTGGAAGAGCACTTAAAGATGATAATATAAATGAACTACATAAAAAACATAACTTTGTTTACTGGCAACTGAAAAATGACAGCAGATATATATAGCCTGATGACCATGGTTTGTCAGGCTTGCCATAGACTGTAAAGTACAGGTGGGCTTGGCAGAATTCTATTTTTATTTTGGAATAATCTTTGATGGAGGATATTGATGTTTATTTTTCAGTATTTTCTCTATTTTTAATCATTTAAATTTTCACACAGTTGCACACTATTATGGGTTTTAAGCATACTTTTATTTAATTAAATTTTTGCAGTTGCTGGAAATTATGGGGGCAGACAATATTTAATGACACTAAACACTGAGATTCAAAAAGTTAAAGCTTTATGCCCATTAAAAACACAAATTCTGAACATCACATGTCAAAATACACACAGTAAGTAGCCTTAAAACAAACTCAAATAAGTTCTCAAGCAGCATTTTTTTTACTTTGCCTATGTGTAACTTTCCACTTTGAAATTATGAGGGAAACATTTTTTCATCCATTTGTGTGTGTGTGTGTGTGTGTGTGTGTGTGTGTGCGCGCAGTAAAATCATCATTTAGGGATAAAAATTTGATCTTTCCAAGCCTATGTAAAACAGTCTCAAAACTAAAAATGAGCATGTGCAAGAAAAGCATCCAGGCAAACTTTTATGGCTTCTGTGGCTGGTTGCTCAGCAGCAACTCATGGGCACAAAGAAAGCCTGCCTAGCACCTTTTCTAATGCTTGTGGTTTAACAGTAGCCTACCCTTAAAAACAAAAAACTTGAGGATATTCTGTTGGTTGCTTACAATACTTAGGGTATGTCTACACTAGAAACTCTACTGCAGTACAGCTGTAGACACTTACTACAACAATGAAGGGGATCTTCCATCACCATAGTAACTCCACCTGTCTGAGAGGTGGTAGCTAGGTTGACAGAAGAATTCTCTTTTCAACCTACTGGTGTCTACATCTTGGCATGGGTCTGCTTAACTGTGACTCTCAAAGGGTGAATTTGTCACAACCCTGAGCTACGTTGCTAGGTCAATCTAGCTTTGTAGTGTAGACAGTGCTGAGTTAATGCTGATTAAAAGCTGGTACCACTACCACTACCAGTATGTAACACTGTCCTTGTTGTTAGTAAGTGTTCATAATTGAAGGTGGGGGGGTCCCAGATCTTGGGCTGCAGCCTGAGCCTAAATGTATGCATCACAATTTAACAGCCCCTTTGCCTGTGCCCTGCAAGCCTGAGTCAGTTGGCATAGGCCAGCTGTGGATGTCTAACTGCGGTGTAGACATACCCGTTAGGGTTACCTTTAGCATGTAATGTAGATTCAATGCCTACAGTATTCCAAAAAAGTCTCTCCAGCCTAAGCTTTGGTCAGCACACATCCCTTTTCCCTTCTCACACAGCAACTCAAGCCCCTGTTAAAGCCCTTCTTATCAAGCATTATTGGGTAGAGAGCCACCATGCCTATAACTATCTATGAACAGTGAGAGCCTGACCCTGATCTCACATCATTTTGAATTGAAGGCAGTGGAATTAAACTGGTGTGAGATCAGAATCAGGCCTTTAAAGAAAGATTTCTGTTCAATGGCCAAATTTCAGCTCCCAGTTACAATCTTGTAAATATAGTCACATCACTGATTGCACTCAAGTGATTCCAGACTTACACCAGCAGAATTTACAGCAGAATTTGTCCAAATGCCTTTTAGTTCTATTTTGCACAATCTTTTAAAGACAGTAAACCTTCATGTAATTAATAGTGGTATCTATCATTCCTCAGTGGATTTCTCCCTCATTGTTTCACAATTCACATTATGGGAAAGACCCAGGAAAATAATGCTATTCATTCATCAATGCAAGTTGTTACTCCAAGGCACCCTTAAAGTACCCTTCCTCCCCTGAATTAACTTTTTATGAACATGAAAAAGTACTACCGCAGGCTCCTTAATTTTCTTGTGTTATTATAAGACATTAGCAATGAAACACTGGTTCTGTATTAATTTTTTTTTCACATTTCTGTATTCAAGAATTGTTATTTCACATGAAACAAGTGTGTACTGTTAGATCACTGCAGTGTGGTTGGTAACAGCATCCTGCAGGAATTGATGTAGTTTGAGAAATTTTGCAGTGTCTATAAAATCATTCTGACACTTTGCTGAATTTTCCAGAATTTATGGTGCACTACAAATTGCTGCAATGTGTGCAAATTCACCACACTTTTCAGATAACTGTAATGCAGAGATCTCGGATATAATTCATCAGTGATCCTTGAAGTCACCAAAGCTTTTTCTTAGCAAAATGACCATCCTACAGTTTTTCACATGTACAGACCCCTGAATGAATGTGAAGCACCTTAGTCAGCAAGTGAGGCCAGCTTTGGCTTGGGGAACTGATTTTTAATTACTGAGCACCATTCTGTGCTCATATTGACTAAACTGGAGTTATTGCTACTCAACTCTTCTGAAAAAAACCAAGCCCAAGAGCTTTAAGAGAAGAAATTTGGTCTTCTGGCTCAGGGACTGGTCTGGCACTCAGGAGATCTGACTTAAATTCCCAGCTCTGCCATAGACTTTCTGGGTGACATTGGAGAAGTCACTTCATCTCCCTGCGCCTTAATTTTCCATCCATTTAATGGAGCTAACAATACTTCCTCTCTCTCACCGTTTGTCTCTCTTGTATATTAGACTGAGCATGGGCGTACGTGTACAGCACTTAGAACACTAAGGCTCCAATTTCAGACAGAATGTGTAGATGTTTCTGTATTGCAAATAATAATGTTTACTCTGCATCTGCAAATAGCTCCCATTTATTCCAACAGAAATTATGAACATGTATGGAGCAGAGATTAGGCCCCATGGAATAGAAAAGAACATAACTAAATTTGGAGTTAAATATATCAGTTACTACAAAACATTTTACATTTTTTTAGCTCTTTTATTGCATATTATATATCTTCTCCTCTACTGCACTGAGCCTGACTAAAAATAATCCCAGCATCAAATGATAGGATATCTAATAAGGGCAGCTGGCCAGCTCTGAAGATGTGGGCACTGAAAGCATTATTAATACAAACTGTTTCATCGTAGCGAACTCAAAACTAAAAAATAAGAAGTCTGAATGACATTAATGGAAACCTAGATTATCAAACGCACCCAAACATTCTCTTCAACTGTTATTTCATATGTGCAGGGCCTCATAACTCAGGGCACACAGGGTAATTCCTGCTCTGATTTAGATTGTGCATCACGTGCTTTTAATGTTTGCAGAACACTGGGTTCATTGACATTTGTGTAAATTTCAATCCCAGGCTTCTTGGGGGCCCAAATTTGCTCTCATAAAAATCAATGGCAAAAAAAAATTAACTGCCTGCAGAGTGAGCAGGATCCAGCTCTTAGATTATATTGAAGTGAGGGGAGAAGCAAGGATTTATTTTTAGTACTTTATGATGAACTGACAAGCATGTGTAAAATGTAGTTCCTTTATGCCAAAGATTAGGTTTGTTCTAAAAGGGTGCATGTATGTACCTTGGTGTTAGAGTTCGGGGTGGCTTTATGTCCAGTTCTTTCACTGGTTTATTGTGTAACCTTGAACAGGCCAATTAACATATCTGTGCCATATTGTTCCTTTCAGTAAAATAATGATAAGGACCACCTAGATCTCAGGGCGTTATGAGGATTCATTAATTAAAGAGCTGTGGACTCCTTTGAGGAAAGGTGCTATGGTCCCTCTTTTGTCACAATTTTAAAGTGTACTTTGAATTATGACTTTGCGAACATGACCTCTTGATCACCAGATCTGTTACTTGTAGATATTCAGGGTCAGATCTTCTGACTTTAGTGACAAAAGTAAATTTTAGCTACTTTTTACACCTTTGAGCCCAGACAGCTAAGAGAGAGTGAGCTGTATTGCATTCCATCTGATACTTCACCAGCAGATGGTTCACTTATGCAACCCACCTAAAGCAGAAGCTGAGTTGAATGGGTGTTATTGGAGGCATAATATGAAGTAGAGCTGTGCAAATAATTGAGAGAATTTTTCAGTTTGTTGGCATACTGGAAAAAAAAATCAAGAAAAAGTTATTTCAACCCCAAACTTACCCTTTTGTGGTTTTCTCATGAAAAGGAAGACCCAGAAAAATGATGTTTGGATCAAATAAAATGTTTAGAATGTGAATTCCAAATGTAATACTTCTCCATTTTTAAGCTTTTTGTACATACACTGTCGCATCCAGTCTGCCTGGTAGAAGGTTTTAATTTGTAATTGCCTATGCATGAAGAACAACTAGTCTTTGAAATAGACTAGAAACTAGCTTTTTAATTTAGTGTGATACTTATGCATAGGTCAACGTTAGTATTAGAGATAACAATTCACAGCACTATGAAAGAAAGAAATGGCCTAACAAGACATAGTGAAGACAAGTCCACAACAAGTTCCTTGTCTTTGCATTGAAGAGGGATGAAAAGCAAGTTACAGCTTTTACCAACCAAGTCATCAATAGCATGATAAACCCACTAGACGTTGAATCACAAGCAGAGGTGCTTATCAACTTATCTACTGGACTGAATGTAACATCAGATGTGCAAGAGACTCTACTGAAAATAGTAGATGTTGGTGATGAACAAATGGAGAGATCTGTGAGCGATGCACTGAATTTTGATGGGACACATAGCTTCTCCAGCCCAGTCAATAAATCTGGTCTCAAAAGTTTTGCTGACATGGCCAAAATGACCCAATTTGACCTCTGGCAAGGGAGGGATAATGACATCAGCTAGCAGTCCAGAAACTGCTTTTCACAGAGTCATGTCCTTAGCAAGACGCAGAGATAATGTTTCAATGGTAACTATTCTCATTCACCAAGTAGGACTGGGCCCATATGTCTCTCTTCCTTATTGAGGGAACAAGGAAAAGAACAGAAAAAGCTGAAGTAGTGCATCCGCTGGAAACTCAAGGGGAAAACATTCATGAGCTAAGAGCAACAACAAAGTAATCACAGTGTGCATCAGAGATGCCATGCCTGTCATACAAATGACGGCAAGAGACAAACTCCACACATTCTACGAATTGGCTGCTGAGCACTGAGGCAGGTCTTTAAAGGATTTGACCATGCTAATTCTGTAATCGAAGTCTGTAAAAGATATGAAAAGAGTAACAGTGAAAAGTGCAGAAAGAATGCCAGACCATATCTAACATTGGATGCAAAAAATACCAACTGGTTGGTGAATCACTTGTGCTTCCATGGAAAAACATTTCTAAAAGTGGTATCCGACAAGCAAGTCACTTGTAAACTTCCTATGTAAATATACAATTCAAAATGCATTTGAGAGTGTAGGAGCACACCCAATACAAAACACCCATTCTTCCTGGAGGCTTTTCCAATGGAAAAGTAGCAACATCCATCACCAGGAGAGGCGTTAAATGGTACTCAAGAGGAAGTGACCACAAGGATGTTTCTGCATTCTATATGTGCCAATATGGCTTTTGGGTCCTTTGGTGTCAAAGGAACCACAGTAATTAAGTCACCTGGTACACCTTGCTGTTCACTATTTTCCCAAAATGGTACACATAAATAACACATGGATTGAAACAGGCACCATCACAACTGACAAGTTTCATTTCGTATCGGTGCATGCAATTTATGACACACTCACTCCTGACTTCTGCAACATACTTCCTGCTGAACACACGTTCACAAGTATGACTCTGTCTCATCCCTATTTGATATTGGGGGGGGGGAAAATCAGCGTTTAACATTGTCAAAAAAAAAAAGGCAGATCACCTCTTTGGAGATCTTACCAAATTGGAAGCGACTGACCAACAAGCTGCAATTTCTGCAACAAGGAAGTTGATAGCAGAACTGTATGACCACAGTAAGAAAGAAAAGAAAACCCATAGGGTCCTGAATTGCTTGTGTCTCAATCTAGCCATCAAAAAGGAAAAGTCATTGGCCACCACAAGAGGACAGTTTTGAAAAGCATGTCAAAAGCATGTTGTCAAACAAAGATTTGGATGTCTTCGCATGTAAATCAGATATTGATCACCATTACAACATGGATGGCAAAATGTCAGGGGGTTAGGATGAACTACTTCCTGTATTTGTCAAAGGCCCAATGGTATTTGAGCTTCTATAAGACATTATTTGTGCCTTTACTAGTAGGGGTCACTGCAAAATCTATTGCATCTATAATCAGAACAATCTTCCCTGCACAGAACTGTGCATTTGCCAAGACAGCAAAGACTGCAGTAACCCAACAGAGATCATAATGATGAGCAAGAGGACAATTCTATTGGCTAGAAATGTCAACCAGTGCTATTACATTGCAATGATAGCTGTACACATTTATTTGATTTTTTTACCGTTTAGATTGTTGCTGTGATCTAAAGGTGTTGTTGCTTTGAGGTCATAAAGAAATCCAATTTTATGGCTTGAAATGATACATAGCGTCATTTAACTAACAGAAATGAATGCAGATATTTCAAAGTGGTCATTTTAATGTGTTACTTGTGTCATTGTTTATCCCCGTCTCTGTAGCAATGGTACCATTTGACAGTTCGACATCATACCTCATCTTAAAGTAGACATAATAAGTTTTCAAATGATGTATGATGTGCCTGTATGTAGAGAGGGTACAGTAAGTCAACCAAATCAGTGGTGTCTGCTGCTCACCTAAAACATGACAAAAGGCTCCTTTCCCCACTCACCGACCTTCCTTCATCATAGTCCCCTTATTCTTTCCATAAAGATGCATCTGGAGGGGAAAAAAAGTTTCCCTCAAAACTGTCAGTTTCAATGTACACGATAAGAGTTTAAGCTGCAAATCATTCATAACTCTATGCTTGCCATTCTTCAAAATAATCTAGAAGTTTTTCAGTTTCTCTCTAGTCAAAATGGCACATGCTAAGGGCACTGACTACTACTGTTGAGACTAAATTTTAGCTGTTAATAACACAAGACTGTTTTTTCCCTGTGTGTAAGATAAATGTTTCAGCTAATTTGAAATATAGTACAGTATTTTCCTTCCCAAAGGCCCTATCACCACTTTTACGGTCCTACCATTAATGCCATCTACTAACTGTAAAACTAGGATTGAAGTGCTTATGAAAAGAGTGTTTATATGAGAATCTCCAATACTTGGTAGCCTAGCTAGAGCAACCTCATAACAGAGGTCCTTCTAATGAGACCTGAGTGTGGCTGTGTGTGTGTAAAAAGACATTTCAGTTCTCAATAAACAGTTTACTGTTCAAACATTAACTAAATGTACAACAGTTTTAATCAGCTGAACAAATATTTAATGTAATATTGTGTAAGAGCTATGTTTAAAAATATCCTTTGTTACTAAGATATAAGGAATTTATGGAAACTAGTGACCTGAAAGGTAAAACAAACATTGTCAAAACAAAACGTTTACACAAAAATGAAAATGATGTTTTGTCAATTTCTACGAGAAGTAATCCATATTATTGGCATAGCTCATTAACATTTGAAACTCTTAAAATGCATTGAAGATTGACTTGATCATAAAAATGCTTCAGTTTTCAAGAACTCATAACAGTTGTGTAGAAATAGGATTAGTCGCTAATAAACTGTCACTGAAGGGTAATGCATAGTAATCTTAACGTTATGTCCATGGCAAGGTTTCTGGATAGAATAAATGTTTGTTTACTCTCCAGGTTCCAAACACTGAAGGTCATTCATTGCAAGAGTAGCTGGATTTCTGTCTACAGCTGTTAGAAAGGATCTGCAAAAAATCTGACAGGAAATTGCAACGTCTTTGAAAACATATGTGCCTGAATAGTTTCTGTGTAAATACAGTACAATGCTGGCAGAAAGAGCACATTTTCCTAGGGAGAGTCTCTTAAAAACACAAACACACATTTTACCTTGCCTCGCCTTTTTCACATGGTTTGCAACTGGTTTTGGAGTCTTCTCTTGAGATGCCTATCAGCAGAATGCTACTGAAATGGACGATTTTGGAATGACAAAGAGCTTTATGCTCTAATTGACCTGGCAGCTGAGATAATCAAGTCCATTACAAGTTTAGTACATATATTGCAGTGTGATTTAAAAACAAAAATACAAGTGCAATCAATGACCTGGGCTCTATTCTATAAGATGGAGAGCACCCCCTCTAGTCAACAAAGGAGTATATGTTGGATTTATGGTACTCAAATACCACACAGATGAGCAGTTTTTACACATCTGATTATAATTCCACAGAATAGGGAGGAGAAGATAGAAAGGGATCTGTCTCACCTAGATGTAAATGAAAGATCAGAGCACCTTGCAAGACTCGAATTAACATCAGTGCTGACCTTGAAAGGATGAAAATATTTGGGACTATATTTTCAAAGCTGTCTACTGGCTGAGTGCCTTCTTTTCTGAGTGCTCAGACTGAGATCCATGGCCCAACTTTCAGAGGTAGTGAGCACCCACAATTCAATGGACTTCAGCCATAGATGTGAAGTTCACCGCCTGCGAAAATTAGGACGAGACAGGAGTCCAAACATAGAGACACCCAAAAATCACTGACCTTTATTTATTTATTTATTTTGTCTGTGTTACAGACTGTTTGTTTTTAAGCTTTTTGTTTGATTTGGTTTGTTGTTTGGTTTTTATTAGATTGTTTTTGACAGGACTCTACTTAAGATTTGATCCTGAAAACACTTCCATGCCTAGAACTCCGACTTCTTCCAGTTGTAGGATCACATCATATCCCTGGTCCTTCTTCAGTACCATAGATGTTTCTCAGGTAGAGACTAGTAGGATATCAAGTGATTTTGATTTCTCTTCTCTCAGGAGAAAGATCCTTTTATGTCCGAGTGGGAAAATGATATAAGCTAAAGATTTCTGGTCTCAATTTAAATCCATCTTATTTCTAGCCTTACCATTGCAAAGAATGAGAATAATTTCTCCTCCTGTTTATCTTCAGTGATAAAGTTCTTCACATACTACAAAGATCTGCACAAGGCACAAACAAAAGAGATCTGTACATAAATCAGATATCTGAATTTTCAACAAAGAAACGAGATGAAAATGCTATCAACCAAAGAAACTTTCTTTGATAATCAAAAGACAATGCTTATGCAAGCCACACCTGAAATTCCTTTTCCTAGTGTAACGTGATCAGGGAACTGGAGTCAGAGGACCCTTGGTCCCTGGAGGCTCTATTATTGAAAGAACCTCAGGAAAACATGGGACATAGGGAGTTAGGCTAGAAGCAACTCAGCCACATGAACAGGGCAGTGCACCGGGTTTAATAAAGTTCCACTTGTTCAACTACATACATTCAGCTTCATGCTTTGCAAAGGAAACACCTAGCTAAATTTTTGGAGGTGGGGGTTAACACTGTGTATAGTAACAAATGCATATCACTTAAACATGTGCTTAAAGGTAAGCAAATTAATAGCCCTATCTACTTCATTGGGATTACTCATGTGCTACAGTGCTTTTCCTGAACTGGGGCCTAACTGGATGCACTTTTATGAAAGTCTCTCTTAAACACTAACGAAACTGTTGCAGAAGATGAAACTCCTCTTCCTCATGTTGCACTGGTGTTTCATTTGTCTTTGATCACTGTAGGAAGAGTCAAAATTGATAGTACTTACAATCAGCAAATAGCTGGCTTGGTAAGGGATGCACAGATGTAACTTAAATATACCTGCCTTCGTTCTTGCTTCCCTTAGGGAATGATCAACATAAAATTGAACTTAAACAACATTCAAATATTGCATTTATGGAGCATCGTTTAGGACCCTTTCTGCAGCAGTTTTATATTTCCTAGTATATGTTTTTGTAACACAAAGCACATTCAGATGTTCTAAATACTTTTCACGTTTAAAGCAGAAGCAATGTAAGTACATGAATGTGCTTGTACATTTCTAGTCCAGGCACGTTTATCCTTAAAAGTGTACAAAATGATTCTCAGAAAGCCAAAATGTACTTAGTCAAAACATAGATGTACGTAATCAAAGCACCACCCTGCTGGTCCCATGAGCTGTCAGATAAAATTGCCAGTTCATGGTTATTGCAGATGCACACCTGCTTGCTCTCTGTCTAACATGTAGATATCCTGTGAAAAATAAGGTCACAGTGAGTATGAGGCAGACTAGTTCACAAACAAGACATGCACATCCTTTTCCTTTACAGGGACTGCCCGCCTTCCACGGCACAATATTCCAAAACACAAGGGAGAACTATTTGTGTGACCATGAGAAGTGTGTGCTCTCTCAACTAACAGACTGTGGCACAACAAACTATGTCAGGGGAATAGGGGTGCAAGATCCCATAAGTACATTATGGTTTGGTCCACATTATAGTAGATGAGTCAGACTGCATTCTGTATTTCTCCCCATAATAAAGTACCCTATGATAGTTGCCTTTTCTCAATTTAACGGTCCTTGGCAAGCTAAAAATTGCAGATAGAAGCTCTATTTGTTTTCAGATGTTAAGCAGATGCACGCTAGTCCATTCGGGTATAGCTGAATTATGAGGCAATAACATGAATGCAGTATTATGGTGCCAAAATGAAAGAAAACGTTCTCTGTTGTATATGAAATTCTGTTTTTACATCTGCATTTATACTGCAATATTTAAAGCACTATATTGTAAATTGAGTTAAAAACATTTCTGCATATTAAAATAAAGTTTATATTTTTGTAGGTCACGTGAGAAGTGAGCTCTGCCGCAAGTTCAGATTTCGGTGACTCGGATGGAGGCACTTCACATTCGTGATTCCGTTTCTGTCTTCAAACTGTGGGTCAGAGCATATCCACCATAAAAAATAGTAACTAACTGCTAAAATAAAATGAAAATATTACTGGGATTTCACTAATCAGTACACATTTAGATTTACAGAGAAAGGTGATGACAAAAGGTAACACTTATAACAAATTGAATTGCCTGAACACGTAAAGTTTGAATTCAGTTTGAACCTGGACTCCTCTAGTTATTTTTGGTGTCACTATGTACCTGCAAATCCTAATGCAAACACATTAGGAACCCAATAGTGGCCTGACTCTACAGACCTGACTCAAGCAAAACAATGCGGGTAACCAATCCCGAATTCCAAAGCCATGTATGGTCATAGCTATTTAAAACAGAATCGTTTCCTTCAAAGAAGTAGGACGGTAAGTAGTTCAGGCCAAGATTATCCAAAGTGGGTGCCTAAAGTTAGGAGCCTTAATAAGGGACCTGGTCTTCACAAGTGCTGATCCCCTCGCAGCTCTCACTGAAGTTAATAGGCGCTTGTGTGCTCAGCACTTTTGAAATACCATTATTGTGTTGAAGCATCAGATCAAATTACTGTAAGGTGAGTGCATAACTGCTTGAAAGAAAACATATTGAACATGAGCCAATAGTGTAATATCATTCTGGAGTGTATTAACAGGAGTATTGTATGTAGGATCCAGGAGGTACCTGTTCTGCTCTACTCTGCACTGGTGAGGCCTCAGCTGGAGTACAGCATCCAGTTCTGGATGCCACACTTTAGGAAAGATGTGGACAAATTGGAGAGAGCCCATAGGAGAGCAACAAAAATGATTAAAGGTTTTCTAAACCTCTAGGAAAGGTTAAAAAATGGGCATGTTTAATCTTGACAAGAGAAGACTGGGGGAGGGAAAGGGAGTTGATAACAGTCTTCAAATACGTTAAATGCTGTTACAAAGAGGGTGGTGATCAATTGTTCTCAGGGCCCAAGCATTTTTTTGGGCCCAGTACAAACTTGTAACACGGGCCCCCTCCCACACACATACCACAATCCCTCACCCCATACATGCAATCTCATGAGCCAGGAAAAAAAATTTCCTCATGGTAAAGCGGGTTGCAGCCTGGGCCGGGCCACCCAGGGCCTCTGGGCCCCAGTAAAGTGTACCCTTTTCCCCACCCATGTGGGGGCCCTGATTGTTCGCAATGTCTATTGAAGGTAGGACAAGAAGTAATCAGCTTAATCTGCAGCAATGAAGATTTAGGTTAGCTATTAGGAAAAGCTTTCTACCTATGAGAATGGGTAAGCACTGGAATAGCTTATCAAGAGAGGTTGGAGGTTTTGAAGAACAGGTTAGACAAACAGCTGTCATGGATGGTGGAGATATATGTGGTTCTGCCATCAACAGACTAGATGACCTACATCATGGCTCCATTGTGGTAAGTGTTGTACAAACACATGGGGAGAGTTCCCTTTCCCACAGAGTTTACACTATAAATAGACAAGAGAGACATGAGGTGGGAGGAGAAAGAGGGGCACAGAGAGTGGCTTCTGTAAGGTCACCCAGCAGACCAGTGGTAGAGCTGGAAGTAGAATCTTGAACTCTTAACTTCCCATCCATTTCCTAGCCCATACTACCTCCCTGAAATTTTCAAATACAGATACCTAAAGCTAGGGTCCCAAGTTCAAACATAGGTGCCTAAATAAATGGCCTGAACTGCAGAAGTGCTTAGCATATAGAAGTTTCTGTCCCATTCAGTGTGTTTTGCCATTGACTTCAACAGGAGCAAGCTCAACACTTACGGCTCTAACCCTTCATCACGGAAGTCAAATGGAAACTTTGCCATTCACGTCAGTGGGCACAGGCGTGGAGTCTTAACGAATACACAAACCAGTTCAAGGACACAGACAGGTATATAACTGTCAAAGGGTATATGAATATAAACACACAGCTTGGTGCAAGATAAAAATATTTGCACAAAAAGATGGCAAAAGATGGCTCTTCCAGATTAATTCAGTCATAATTTTCATTCAAGAATTGCGTTTTTAGCTTTCATTTTTCCTGGGCCAATTTAGATTAACTGAAAAGTCAACTAAGTAATTACTGATGTGTGAGAGTACATTAAAACACTTGTTATGTATTTAGGAGCTATGGTATTTCTTTGGGGTTACATGCAGATCTGAAAATAATATGAAACGATTGGCAAAGTGATACGCAGAAATAGTGATTCCCTTCTGTACTACTAAAAGGAAGCCTAACACAAAAAACCCCCACAGGAATCAAACACTGGTTTATGATGATAAAAATATCATTCTGAACCTTTCTTTAGGCTGAGTCTTATTTAAAACAGGTGCTATTCTAAGCAGAATAAATTAAAACGTTCTTTTTTTCTTGGAAACAAATTCTGCTCTCAAGTGCATCTGTGCCACCCTACTAATTTAACAGGGTTTAACAGGTGTATCTATATCTTTTTTATGCCAAACACTGTAGTATACAGGCACTGGCAGCATAATTTGGCTCAAAATATGTTAACATCAAGCTTACTTGAATACTAAGCCATTTATATTGTCCTGCTAGTTTTCTACCTGTTCTGGGAGCTGTTTATTAACCCACAGAAGTATCGTACTATACAACAAAATTTCATTCCTAAAATATGCCACATGCCTTTTTATAAATAATGTATGGATACACTACACATTAATCACTAACAGGCACATTGACTTGCCCACACACTTAAAAAAATTAGACCCCAAAAATCTGGCAATCAGAAAGAAGTTCAGGTGTAGGGCTACTTTTCTGTGATTGAATAAACCCCTGGGTCAAATTTCTGCCCTCAAATACGTGCACATATGTCTCCCTGGAATCACTAAGACAATACATTTGTCTGAGGATGAAATTTGGTCCATGGCGTCTAGCTATTACAGCACTCAAAGGTCAGATGAACTTTTGTGAGATGTTTGCAGTACCTTTCCACAATGGAGTAAAGCAAAGCTAAAAAGTGACAACTTTAATTCAGATCACCTTTGCTTTGGTGAGTCCATGCCTAAACATTAATATTATTTTCAGCACTTTAAAAAAATATGTTCTGCATAGCAACTTCATTGTTTTCCACAACCATATATCAACAGTAGAATCTACATAAGATCGTAGTTGTGATCTCCATTTTATTTTAGCTTTATAGGACAACCTCAGTTGCGTTTTACTGTAGAAATTGTTTCTGCTCTGCAGATTCACCGTCTGATGATAAAAAGTAATATTCAACAGGTACACACTGCCATCTAAAGGCCGGAATTTATGCTCTTCTAAGTTCTCATTCTTTCTACTGAAGCTTCTCACAGTGTCAATACTTAAAACCTGTTAAGCCAGCAAGTTAAAATATTGCAAGCAGATGCAGAGAAACATGCATTAACTCACACTTGAAGGATTCACAGAGCTCATACACATTCAGACTCTGAAAACATCTTGTTAGTGATGACTCTAACTTGGATACAGAGATGCAGATATTTGACAAAATGAATTCACTGAACTTCAACTAACCAACCAGATAGGTATCTTTTGCTAAGCCTGAAGCAGGCATTTTAAAACTGCGATCAGACATATAATTACAACATTGCTTCAGAGAGAGTGTAATACATTATTCAAATCAGGACTGTCACTAAGGTAGCAAAACCAACATGAAGGTTACAATTCAGTTCACATATCAGAAATAAAACACTAGGATTTTTTTATATGTTGCATAGGGAAGACTTTAATTCGTTATTCCTTGCCCATCTCTGAGCAAATGTAAGGATTTTTTAACAAACAATTATTGTGAGGATGGTGATTATTTTTGTTGAAACTGTGGTTCTCATGAACTCCAGCTGTGGTTCTACCTAGACCTGTATGAGACGTTTATATCGAATCTTGGAGAAGAGGGAAATAGCAGTACATCAAAGCACACTATGGAACTTCCACTGCCTGGCAGTAGGCTCCACATAGCAATTTAGTGCACAGAACACTAGTGAGCTGTATATTTACAACCCAGCTTGCAGCTCACTGAGTCTCCATGGAGACAAGGGACGGATGGGGTGGGACACCCAGTTCTGGTATACTCCAGCACCTCTCTCTCAAAGAGACCCTAGGCCCCACACTTATCTTGATAGGACTTCTGCATGAGTTAAAATCAGTGGCTGTCACCTCTCCACTCTCCCACTCAATGCTTTGGAGATAGCTAGCTAATCCAACCCCCACCCTTCGTAGGATCTTTCACGGTCAACCACTATATCATCTTCATCCTTCAGGTTGGCAATGTAAGGGAATAGGTTCCCTTATCAATGCTTACAAATTACTCATAGTACATATTCTGTAGCACTTACGCCATGGAGCAAGACAGAGGGCTTTTAAGGAGCAGCAGAGAGAGGAAAGGAGCGTTTTTTTATCCTGCTTTTGTTGCTGAATAGGGTCCAGCAGCTGACTCATGCTACTGATACGGATGTGGGCATAGCAGGGGAGCATTAGTTTTAGATGTGGATTTCTTTGGCATATTTATTCACATGAACTCAAAACTTTAAAGGGCAGAGGTCGGAACTCATCCGCATGGCTATGTTAGCAGTTTGCCAAGAGCCCATGTTTCAGGCCATTTGAGTCAAACCAGATAAATCACATGGTGTGACCTGTTGTTTCAATGGGTCACACCTCTTTAGTAAATATGGGGGCAGACAAGAATCGCACTGTTGAATTCTCTGGGTCCTATTTTGGGCCACACTTACGACATGACTGGGCTACTGTAGTTGCACAAAATAAAACACTGCAATAAGTACTGACATCCAAATCCCTTTGCTAGAATGGAACGGAATGGAATTAAAAAGGGGGAAACATTCTGGCTAGTTTTGAGTCACAGTTACATTTACAAAATAGAGGTTTCAGTTTAATAACAGACTTCAGGCACTAAGATGAGATTCAATGCCACCCCAAATCCAGTGGACCGAAATTCCCCTAGGGAAATAAGAGACACAGCCTCCACACAGGGAAATATAGAGACACCTACAGAAAATATCTTTGAATTGTATATAGCATCTTGCAAGTGAAAATGTGAATGATCAATGACTTAACTTTTATACTCAGTCTTTGACCCTCCCATCTTGGTGTTATATAAACTACTCAGACTTCAGTTCTATTTATAGAATACTGTACATACAGTGAAACTTGTCTTAAGCAATCAAGCGGTAACCATAGAAACAAAAATACGCCATTCTTGACTTACTTATAGGTGATGGTATTTAGGACATCTCATTGCCCATAAGTCTCTGTAAATTTTAATGTTTTAAATATAACAAATTATATCAGCCATATAGCAGATTAGCCTAAAGCACATACCCCTAACTTCTCTTTGGTATTTATGAAAATGAGCTGTTAAAACAACCAAGGACATAAATAAAATGCCCTATTTTTGTTAAATATGAGTAGTTCCAGCTCCTTCATGTAAGATTTTTGCACCATTAAGCCACTAACCTGATGCAGATGATTTAGGTAATTCACATTTTTGCAGTGGTTGGTTGGCTGGTTTCTAGCAGCCAAGTGTGGCTCCCACTTCCTCTTCATTCATTCCATCCAAAAATCGTATACCAAAAAAGAGAGGTAGATTAGAGGGGGGTGGATGGTAGGGTCATTACTTGCACTTTCATTTTCAGAAGTTATTTTCCCTTTGATAGTCTTTCCTGCCAATTTCCCACAAGCTCTTACTGCACCTTTGCCACCCTGAGCGTGGAAACATTGAATATTTTACTGTTACTGCAACTGGAAGAGTAGATGATGTATTATCATTACTATTGTCTATTGCCAGATCTCCAAGTGGTTCAAGTCAGTTAAGTCAATGGAACTGCTTTGCCTTACACCAGCTGAGGGGCTAGCCCACTGTTTCTGGTGACAAGACATTTGAATCACCCTCCAGGTCCTTCCGTTTTTTTTCCTGCTCCTACCTCTCCTCCAAATCTAGTTTTTTTATGAGTTCAGTTCAAAGCATATGCTCTTAACACTAGTATTAGGTAATATATGGATTCTGTACTGAAGATACTGTTTTCTATTTAACTCTCCTGCCCCTCATGAAAGTTTCTGCTGTTAAATTTTTTCCTTCTATCAAATCTTCAGAAGCCTGCAAGAAACAGACTCCTTTTTAGACTCTTAAATTCCACTGTGCAAATCTGAGAGTTAAAATGTCTAATAGAAGTACTAAAATGCACCTTGTTCCAGGCAAAAGGCAGCTAGAACATGAAAAAACAGCAGTGAACCTTTTACATTAGATGTGTGTATGTTTTTGATATGCAAAGATAATATGTAATCTCTTGGAAAGGAAAACGTGATTGAACACTAAATCATCAAAAGGCATTTATAAGCATTCATCTTTATATCCAGGGATATTCGATTTGCTGCTCAGATATTTATTAACCTACTAACACTTTGCTTTATGATTGTTATTCATTAGCTACAGCTATAGTTTTAGGAGCATTACAGCAGAGATGCAAGAACAGTTCAGTATCTTTTAGTTTTGGGGGCAGCTTTTGTACTTGTTTACAAAATATAAAAATTCTTTTGGAATGAAGTTAGTATCTTTTCTGATCATTTTTCATGTGCCAAGTTAGAAATGTCAGCAGTGGGTTTTGGAGGAAATAGTGGAAGCATTCAATATGCAGTATAACAAGAGCCTCAGCCCCATGAAAGCTTAATGACTTATTTCTCAGAACAGAATGAAGAAACGGAGGAAAAGTACATGGGAGGAAAAGTATTGTTCCTCTTCTTCAAAAAGCCTTGAAAGATGTTCAAAAATATTTTATGAGGTCACACTAAGAAAAGAGTAATTGGAAGAAAAATTCTGCTTGTCTAAGCGAAGAGCACATTTGTAGCGGTAGGGTAAATGTTTTATCGATTGAGAAACTGGGAAGCTCACGTCATTACTCACCATGGGCTAAAGAATAATTGCTAATGCTCTGGCGGAAAGATTAAAACCAGTTTCTGGAAGTATTTTTTACAGTGATCAATGGTGTATCATCCCGGGCCATTGGATCTTCAATAACATTTTTCCCTTTTGGGATACAATCAATTTTTATAATATGATTCATTTGCCAGTGGGCATGCTTTCTTCATACAATGAAAAGGCACTTATGCACCTTATATTGTGGAAAAGTAATCTTATACAGCCAGGGCCCAGACTGTGATACAGAAGATTCACCTGCATTCATCTCTATTTTTAAGCGTGTTTGGGAAACAGTAGTGAGGAATGGCTGTTGGCCACTGTATTGTTGTTTTCAGTTTGGTTTTCCCCACCTCAGTACATTTTAGAGCTCTCTAAGTAGTCATAATTATCATACCTCAAAGATGTGCAAGGAAAATTTAAAAGATATTTCAGGTGGCCATTCTCTGACCTGTGAGTGGGTCAGGGAACTTCCTGACTGCACGATTAATTATCGTGATCTCAAGAGGCTCTAATAGGAAAAGTTTGTTTGCTTTTACCTAATTTATCCAAACTTACCTGAGCTTCTTGCATCTATGAAATTCAGCTGATAAGTGTGACTAGCTATTCTTGTGAAAGTTCTAGCAGGAACCAGAGACATGCAAAAATCTAAAATGGGAAAATTATCTTAACTTACCCTTTTTAGAAGTTCTAAAAGGGTCATGTCTGAGTTGATTAAAATGTGACAGTTTTGAATGTATCCATTTACCCCTCTGCCTCAGAACTACCCTGATTATTCCATTGTGGGGTGTTTCCCATTTAGAATCAGAGTCATGAGTGAGTCTGGTTTTATATCCATTGGTCTGGTTTATCAGTCTAGACAGCTATCTGCTGGTAACAGAGGTTAAAGGGTGAGAAACATTTTTGAGGGGATGGGGAAGTCTTGCAGTCTGATGTTCTTTCATGACTTAAGCAGTTATTTCTTAAAAAGGAGGGAGATAGATACAGCAGAAATGGACAACATTTGGACTATTAAAAGCAAGGCACTAGATGCCATTTCAGATGTGTCAAACTAGCCCATCAGCTATAATGGTACCCCTGATAGGGTTGCCAGCAGAGGCTGAATAGATTTTGCTAGGTGGAGATTCATATTTGAAGAATAAATGGAGTTCATAGTTTAGTGTTCATGCCAGCTCACCTTCATTAGATTAGTCAATGTGCATCTGTTCCCAGTCAGCCTAAAATACACCCAATTTCAGAAATACTTTACCAGATTTAGTGAGTTAGGGACTGTTTTGCCTGTATTAACTCTGACTAGGGACTAAACTATGGGGGCAGTTTATCAAACAGTAGGTAAAAGTTTCCTCATGATTTCCTCACCACAATCGCTTCAAGTAAGCTCCCCAGAAAGAGTGGAAATCTAACAAGCCATAGATATTTTCCTAACACCTATTTGGTCATGAGACATTTGATGCTCTGACGGAATAGGAAAGGACACAGATTTTCAAGGACAGAAAATAAATTAGAGTCACATGGTTAAAAGTTCAAACTGAGGGAAATTTTCAATGGATAGCTACTAAATTTATACTTTACCTTGACCCAGGTAATGGATTATTAGTCATGCATCAGGATTTTCTGATGAAGTGATATACTCTTGGTCTGTTAACTAATATAAGTTGTTATTTATTCTAGATGCTGCCACCTAATTTACCCTGGACTGAAAAGCCTGACAGTATAAAACTTTTCCAAAGGATAGGGGCTGTTAACTAGCCAAGATACCTTGTCTTCACCAACCAGCTCAACTAATACAGAATGGTCAGGGTCCAATGTCCCCAGAGGGTATCGTATTTGTGTTGATGTTTAAATCAGAGATTTCCAAACCATGATTAATTTGATTGTTTATTAGACAACTCATTTTGCCTAATTTTGATGCCAGTCCAAAATAATGAGTTTGACAGTTTCAGGTGACTCAGACACTGGGTTTGCATTCACCATAGGGGAAATTGCAAAGAAAGGAGAAGGGAAGCAGAAAAAAAGAATGCAATGGAATAGGGCAAAAAAGTGGGATAGAGGGAAAGTAAAAAACAGATGGTGAGGCTAAAAGAAGCAGGGAAGGAGAGAGATACAATCTAATGAAAAAACTAAATGCAATATAAAGTGTTCATTTATTCATGTGATAATTTTGTAGGCACAGCTTTTATTTAGCTACAAAAACTATGCATTTATTTAAATTAAAACCCTCTTGGAAAAAACAACGTGCAACTAGATTAGAGGGCAGGAAAGGTTTGTTAGCCCACAAATAATACAAGAGATTCTCAACTTTCCAATGCTCTGAAATTCACCAATCCCCACTACAATTAAGAAGAATCTTAATTCATATGGTGTATTTAATTTGAGGACTTCAGAGAGCTTTGCAAATGTGCACTAAGGAAGGCCAAGATTCTCTCTTGTCCTACATGCCTACCACCTCTATTAAGGCTACCAGCATTACAGCTGATGGGAGTGAAAGAGCAGCCTCCTTGGGCCTGTTACTCCTCCTCCCACCCAGATAGGCAGGATCAGGGATTACGTGGAGCCTTGTGTTTTCCCCCTCAACATGCTGATCAGCAGAGCTGAAGTGGCATGGATGTAGAAATAATCTTCTACTGGATAGACCAGATTACCTACCCCTCCAATCCCCTTGGATTTGTTAAAATCTTTTAAAAGTGACTTCATTTGCAAAAGCGACAAGAGTGTAGTGGAGTTCAAGACAATAGATGCCAAAAAGTCTAGGTGAAATCGTGGCCCTGTTGAAGCCAATCGGAGTTGGTCACAGACTTCAAGAAAGCCAGGATTTCTCCTCCCATCCCAAGTTTTATAATACCTATGAATAACACACCTACACATGGTCCCTGTGATATCAACTCAGGCCCCAATCCTACAATTAGCACCAGGCAGGTGGGCCCCCAGACCTAGACAGAGACTTAAGGTCAATGGGTCTGCACACACTGGTGCTCATTGCAGGATTTAGATATCAACATATAACATAATAGGATTTAAGTCGGTGTAATGGAGCCTAACTGATTATAAAGAAGTCTAACTTAAACCATGCATCACCTCTGAATTTGGCCAACAGAGTGCCCTGCTTTAAAACAATTATCTATTTTTAAAGCCTATGATGTTAAAGCCTAGAGGTCAGAGTGCTGAATGCAACATGATGGCTCTGGTTGTTCAAGCTAACAGACTTAACCCATCACTCTCTGATAGTAACCATGACTGAGAAACTACTACCTCCTGTTCAACATATAAGTCTGATAAATATTTTATTGCAGAGCTTAATTTAAAAATAGGGGGATATTTTTTGTATAAATCCTTCATATTTCCCTTTTAAATACCAATTTTTGGTTTTATATTGTTCTTATGGTACATCTCCATGGCATCATGATTACTGCGGGTCCCATTTGATGATTTATGGTTTTCTTTTTTTAAAAATTATGTTCATTTAAAAGAGTGCACTGAATGCACAAGTAATTGGGAAGCATACCAATGTTTGACAAGAAAGCACTAAGCAAGTTATCACTACAACAAAGTCCATCAAGCCCAGCTCTTCATTTATTGTTTAGGCAAGTAGAAAGCCTCTCCCTCTTTCATCCCCCCCCCAACAAAAACTGTGTTTTCACCCTGCTCAGATAGTGGATTTGATTTGGATTTGGATCTGGATGTGAACATAAGACAGATCACAAACTAGGCTTCTGAAATATTTGTGAGAAAAATATTGGCAGGTCTTTCTATATTTGAGACCCAGAAAAAAAAGAAATCAGTACAGCTCAAACACACCAACCTTATTTACTCTGTAAATATGAAAACGCAGGGCTTGATCCAGACTCAGTGAAGTCAAATGGAGCTTTGCCATTGATTTCAAGAGGAGGATGATCAAGCTCCTAATGCAGTAAATTATCTAAACAACTTTTCCCCATCCCCTCAAAAGACCCCAATCATTTAAAAGATAAATATTTTTCTATTTTCTTTTTAACACAATAGTTTAATTGGAAATGATGAAAGAACACAGCACTTCAGCACTTTCCTTCTGGTCCAGAGAAAACCAGGAAATGCAGCAATGTAATGATAATGGGCAATGGGAGTTTATCTAGAACATTTTTATCCTCAAAGAAAATTCAGTATTCATTAGTCTCAAATTCTGGAACTTGGCTCATTCTCATTTCACCCATCCCTAATGTAATCTCATTGGCTGTTAAACCTTTTCTTTTATAATGTTATAAAGGGCTCCTTATTGGGCAGCAGAAGACTAAGGCTGGGTCTACACTGATGGTGGCAAATTCGCCACTGTCAGATTGATTGCTTTGGATCAACTGAGCGGTCTGTGTAGACCCATTCAGTCGATCCAGCAAGCGATGCAGGAAAACGACCCCAGTAAGTAGTGTAGTGCTGCGTCGAAGGGAATGCTGTTCCCTTCGACGCAGTGCAGTGTGGATGGCGTGCAGAGGAGATGTAGCAAAGTCCCATCGACTGCCGCAGAATCCCAAAGGTAAGTGTAGACTAGGCCTAAGTAACCTTTGGGGGTTTTTTGCAGAGAGACTAATGAAGCAGCATTGGAAAATGGGGCTGAACTGCAGATCTAATGATAGGGACAAACAGTGAAGTCATATGTGGTGTTCCCTTGCCCATAGCACTCACTGAACAACCAAAGCATTGAGCTGGAAGGGAAGAGAGTATTTTTCTTTCTTTAAATAGTAAGCAGGAAGAAAGGGGTAAGAGCAGCATGAGCTTCAGAAGTGCTTGAGAAGAAGATCCACCTCAATGGGGGAAAACAGGGGACTGAAGAAAATTCTCTTGTCAACAAAGGAAGCTCTCCATATAACAAGTTAACAAACATTAATTAACTGTTCGTGAGGTAATATCTTCTATTGGATCAACTTCTGTTGCTGAGAGAGAGAAAAGCTTTCAAACCACACAGTGCTCTTCTTCAGGTCTGGTCTCTCTCAGCAACAGAAGTTGATCCAATAGAAGATATTACCTCACCCATATTGTCTCTCTGTAATGTCTTAGAACTGACATAACTATATCTGCACTGCACACAATAATTACCTAACATTTATTGTAGTAGAAAATACACATTTTTTCTAAACAATACCCACCTCAGTATGATGAAAACCCTAAATGAGTACCCTGTGATACAAAATCTGAGGGGCAGTACAGGACACAAATCATTTTCTGTATGTCTTTATGAATCACAGTCTATAGAACCCAGAATCTCCAGACTCTATTAAACATTAATGAGTGTTTTGTGTATGCCAGCAATTATAATATATTATAATATATGAATCTATGCTCCAATTCAGTAACTATTTATGCTCGCCCAAGCCCACCACAAAGTAACATAAAAATTACTTATGGCATTTACTACCAACAAAAAAAAGCTCAGTTAATGTAATGCTATTAATTTTTGTATTTTATGTTACTTAGAACTGTACTCAATTGTTTGCTTTGCTGACAATGGCAGTTTAAGATTTAGAGTATCTGGTTTAATCTCTCTGCTGTCAATGGTAGTTTAAGATTTAAAGGATCTATTTTTAAAAAAATCCCTTTTTTCAACATGTTTTACTGGCATAGCACAGTTAGTAAAGGTGGTAGCTTTCTTAGAAAGTTGCTTTTCTGCAAGACTTCAGTATCTCCCATTTGGTCATATGGTATAGGTAGCTTCTGTTTAAAGGTGGAGCTCTGAAAGCAGCGGGACAAATTAACCAGGAATTTTTGCCAGCATAAATGGCAGCTCAATTCCCTGAGATGTGGGAACCCTGAAGATTTCAAAAACCCTTCCATAATATCATACGTATACGATATACAATGCCTAGCTGCCACCTGAGACAAATTTGGCATTCTCCTACTTGCTCAGTGAGGGAAAGTAGGAAGACATGAAAAGAAGTTTTGCTCCCTTAAAAGATCTGCTCCCTGTGATCCCAAGTGTTGGCTGTGCACAATCACACACCCAACAAGTCCGCCAATCAGAAGAGGGACTGGAATAACTGGTTAAGTCAGCTCTAATGCCTGGCTCCCAGGTGACAATCACAACAATAACATTCCTAGAGAATATGAGAGACATTTATTTCCAGCATCTCTATTTTCCTGAAGCCTAAGTTATACAGTGTTAAAGAACCAGAATAAGTGAATAACCTTCTGCTAATCACACTAACAGGAAGCTACTGTAACTCTTCAAGTGCCTTTCATTTACATGTTCATTTCTCACTTTTCACTTGAGAAAGGTGTGTTCAGCTCTAACTGTTTTTGATCTAATGGGTTTGTAGACTGACCTACTTTCACTTTTCCTTACTGCTCACATTTATTTTATTTTATTTGGTTAAAGGCAGACAACAACGGAACAGGTAATCAGCATGCATGTAGGTCATTAAAATGTGTCCCAGTTTCATTTTGCATTTTCTATTAAACATCTAATACTACTTTGGAAAGATTTCACATAGTTAGAAAGCAACAATCTTTCCCATCCATAAATCCAAATTGTAAATAGACATCCTTTGTTTTTAGAAAACCTGTAATCACTCTGTCATCTGGGACCATATACATCAGGAAAAAAGTCAGAGATTTTGTTTAGCATGTGGTTACCACTGATTGAGGAGCAAGGTTCAGGTAAAGAAAAGTGCTGCTGATCTCTTAAGAAACCATTCTTCTACAGAAAAAAATTGTCTGAAACACTACCTCATACAATCTCATGTCACAAGTTTTATTCCTGTCTGAAGAGCAGCATCCTGTGAGCCAAATTGTGAGGATGCTTCAGGGATTCTATTGCACAAGATAAATATTGGGGGTATTAACGACAGAATCATCTGCTCAAAATGACCATGCTGCCTGAATAGCCACATGGTACTAATGTAGACAGGACAGACACAGGCACTACCACTTGCTGCTCTTCATGCAGGATTTTGGCCTAGTGAATCTATTCAGCAGACAAATCCATGGCCACAGTAACATTTTACTACATGAAATGTCATAGTTCTGAGTCCCACCTTGTATTTAGCTCAGATGTCCTTGTTACCTTCCCCAGACTTGAGGAGCAGCTCTGTGAAGCTCGAAAGCCTCTCCCTTCCACCACCAGAAGTTAATCAAATAAAAGATATTAAGTCACCCACCTTGTCTCTCATATGTTTGTACCAACATGACTACAACACCGTTACAAATAGTTGTCCAGTTATCATGGGATAACGATTCAAAAAACCTCATGTCAGCAACGTATCTATAGATAGAAAGTTACGTGGGATGGGGTGCAGCAAAGTAACTCCCAGGAGATATACACGCAGAGTCACAACTTTCAATTGACACTTTCATAAGTGAGTCTTCTATTTATGTTTCATTAGAAAAATCACATGAACAGTGGTGCTGTTTAACAGCCCTCCCTATCCCCAGCCCTTGAACATTTAGAACATTTTACATTTAAATTTGTGACTTCAAAGTAGCTGCAGAAAAGAAGCTCCTTCCTTGCCTAAGAGAATTAAAATAAAGAATGCATGTCTGGTGTGTGTTCAACCACTAGATATACTTCCTTCAGTTTAAGAGAACTACTTTAGGACCTGATCTCACTGCCATTATAGTCCATGGCAAACTCCAGTAAGCGCAGGACTGGACCCAAAAATCTCAATCCTACAAACTGCTGGGCACACAGATCCTTAGCCCCATGTGAAGTTCCACTGATGGTTATTTTAATGGTACTCTGTGTAAAAGCAGATGACTATACTGGGGATCCCTTTAAAATCAATCAAAAGATTCCCAGTAACTTCACTGAGCTTTGCCTCAGGCCCTTACAGATCTGTTTGCAAGTTTGGATCCATAAACAGGAATATGTTTTTATTTCTACTTTCCTTACTCATCATTCTATTAATCAAGCAATAATATTTCCAGTGTCTTGTCAACTATTTGTTAGCTCATTTTGCATCAACCTCATTTTACTTCAATTATTTGATCTGACTTATTAATTCTTTACCTCTTCCACTAAAGATAAACCATGTTTTATCACTACCGCATGTTGAGTAATATACGTCAAATCAGGGAAACCTCATGTAATTTTAGAAGGGCAGCATAAAAGTGCCCCAAGAAAGCATTTTTTCCATCAGATTTTAGGCTTCTAAATCTAGTTTTTAAGATGGCAAATGTTCTTTTAATTATCAGTCTGGTGATTAATTTATGATTAATTCCTATCACCATTTTCAAACAAATTTCACAAGACCTGATGATCTAAGTCATCATCACTAACTAAACAAACAGGTGCAAATGACACCTGCATATTGAAGGAATAAAAGAGCTTTCTGTCCCCCATTCTTGTCTCATTAGAACTGATATTATGATAGGAAGAACATGTATGCAATCTTGAGCATACAGAACCAACACAAAATTAGCAAAGGTAATAACTCCTAAATAATTGGATGTGTGCGGGCGCTCATGGGCACACTATATAATACTGAGCAGTTTTCTTGGGAGAAAAAGTAAACAATCAATAGATTCGGAAGTTGTACAATAGTCAATAATTATAGCATCTCCAATGGTGGTCTGAAAAAAGCATGTACGTAGAAAACATTATTGCTCTTGTTATGTTGACAACCATAAGTAACAAACAGCTTCTCTTGATCCAGGCAAACTAATCCACATGTAAATCTTCAATTGCAATAGTGCCTGGTTGGTAGCAAACATACACCCTGTATTCCCACTTTCATCATTTTCTCTCCATCATCACTCTCACAAAGAGAAAAGTCATTTCAGATGACAGGCCTCCTTGATCTACTGCCAAGGATGACTTTTATAAGAAAACTTGAGCAAAATGCATTTGGCTAGTTTAGAGATATCAGTGTGATGAGCAATAAATGCTTTTCCTATTGCAAAATATAAATGCACATCTTTTGACAAGACTCCAATATACCCGAACCTAGAAACTGGAACACTGATGTCTTGACTTGAATAGTCCCCAGTGAGCATGTTTGGAAAAGCATTGGCTGGAAATTGAATTATATCATGAACAGTTGACGTATGCATGCTGCACACATGCAAACAAATATTTCACTAAGTCTGAAAGTTTGCACTTCCACAAAAACAATTTTACAAGCCTACATTGAAAATGTAGGTTCCACGCCCCACATCTCCTTGGTTTTCAGTTACTATCCAAACATTTACTTTTCACTCATTTTATTCTTCTGGACTTTTTCTTCATGTCAGAATGTTGCTACCCCAACTACTCAGAATTATACATTGGAAAACATAATCCCAACTATTTAGACAATATGATGGAGTAAAGACAGATCTTTGAGGCATTGTGGATAGTTCGTTGGAAACATCTGTTTGATGTGCAACAGCAGTCAAGAAAGTAATATTAGGAACCATTAGGAAAAGGAAAAATAAGACAGAAAAATCATAATGCCACTATATGGGATGCCACACCATGAATACAGCATACAGTTCTGGCCACCTATCTCAAAAAAAGACGTACTGGAATTGGAAAAGGTGTAGAGAAGGGCAAAAAAATGATTAGGCATGTGGAACAGCTTCCATATGAGGAGAGGTTAAAAAGACTGGGACTCTTCATCTTAGAAAAGAGATAGCTAAGGGGAGACATGATAGGGGTCTATAAAATCCTGAAGGGTGTGAAGAAAGTGTTGTTTACCCCTTCACAAAACACAAGAACCAGAGGTCACCCAATGAAATTAAAAGGCAGCAGGTTTAAACAAAAACAAGGAAGTACTTCTTCATACAATACACAGTCAACCTGTGGAACTTGTTGCCAGGGGATGTTGTGAAGGCCAAAAGTATAATAGGGTTAAAAAAAGAATTAGATAAGTTCATGGCGTTTGTGTGAGCTCTCTGCTGCCTTCCTTACTATCAAAAATATAGCAGTTAGACTGCATTCAGGACATTGCATGTCCATATATAAGCCATGCTGGGTTGAGCTTAAAAAAATAAGGAAAAAAGACTTTGTTAGTGGAATATTTAATTAAGCAGCTGATGGAACCCAGAAATCTCACATTGGGAAAAGTCAATGGATGGAGGTTGAGGGGGGATTATGACAAACAAGAAGTGGGGGTGGAATGAGAGGAGCTGGATCCAAAGCCAGGTTCCTTCCCCACAGAAAGAACAATATTAAATATACATATCCACACAGCATGGGATTCAGGACATAAGAGCTGTTCTATCTAGCCTTACTCAACACACCTTCCTCCTCTTTGCACAGGTTTAAACAGATTTCATGGTATTAATATTAATATGTGGTGGGAGGACATACCTAGGGTTCCTCTGCATCCCTCACATGCTGCAGATGCTGAATGTTATCCATGAATAGGACACCATGGAGGCGAGTACAGAGGGTGTTGGTACTAGACCTTCACTTAGCTGGACCCAATCTCTCAAATGGCCGATATATGTTAGTGCGAAACAGCTATGGATGCCATTCTTCTTTATATAGGCTAGAATAACTGCCTCTGAGGGGCGGAGTTATGACTTGCTCGCAGGTTTGCAAGTACCTTTTTCACCTACAGATTTGCCTGTGCAATGTCTGATTGGTTAAGCTGTAGCATAAGGGTGGATGTCACCCCATACAGTTTGTCATATGACTAACATACCAATACTATACGCATTAGCAAAGCACAAGCAAGAAAGCGAAGATTTTCACACAGCGTGTGTGGCTGGAAACATAGCACCTCATTTCCTAAATGTTCCCTTTTGTTTTCTAATTGGCAACCAGAGAGTTTGGACTAGGGAGTAGGTTCTTCAGCAATTTCATTCCTCTTTGGTTCAGTTGCAACAAAGGCTCAAGTTCATCAATATACATCTGACTTAAATGCTTCATTAATCTACACACAGTCTATGCTCTCTCTAGGTAACAAATGGACTAAAGCAGGTA
Source organism: Mesoclemmys tuberculata (assembly GCA_007922155.1). Classification (NCBI taxonomy): domain Eukaryota; kingdom Metazoa; phylum Chordata; order Testudines; family Chelidae; genus Mesoclemmys; species Mesoclemmys tuberculata. Next base: position 20,575,746 of record ML675612.1, on the reverse strand, counting down.
GAACTAACACATTTCTCATCAGCCCTTTTCTGTATCTCCACTTCAGGCTTCACTTCAGGTGATTCTGAGAGCACTTGCCCGCCCCCTCCCACATCCCCCCCAATGAACTTGTTAAAGCAGATCTGCTACAGTTAATTTCAAAATTAATCATTCTTCCAAAAATCTGTAGTTTCTAATCAGGTGCTACTTCTTTAACAAACCCTCAAAGATAACAATTAAGAGCTCCATGCTCCCTTCTGTTTCTGCACTGCACTCATTGATTCCCTGCAGCTTTGCCACAGTAAAGATTACAGGATCTGAACCCCAGAACAATGGGTCAGATCCTCAGCTTTGAAAGCAGATTCACAGTGCCTAGTGCCCGGCCCAGTATCTTCACTGTGTCTGTGTTTAACACAGATATTTAATCTGATAATACAAAAGCTACAGAACAGTTTACAAAAATATTACAGCATTTAAATACTGTCAGGAAAGCAACATTTTCCAGACACTTAAATAGATGAGTTTTACCAGCCGCATTATGATACTAAACCAATTTGCCTTTTCAATCAATCACTCAAGACATCCCAATTATATCTGACTTCCATGAATAGAAATCCAGTAAGAAATAAATATGTCATCTCCCACAGCAACTGGTTGTTTATATGAGTACTAAGAAATCTGTTCTTCAAGATTATCCTCTCACTATAAAGAGGATAAGAGAGGCCCAGATGCTGCAGACATTTATACATATGCTTAAATTTAAGCATCTGTGTAAGTGTTTGTAGGATCCGGTCTTAAATGCCCTGGCACAAAATGAAAGAAAAAAAACACATGTAAAGACATAATCCTGGAAGATGCTGAGCCACTCCTAATTTCACTTAAAGTGCTCTGCATTTTCTGCAGTTGCTCAGCACCTTGTGAGATTGGGCCCTTAATGATTTTAAATCCATATTGTACTTGGGAAGAAAACACATTAAATAACCGATCTTTCCTCTCAGCATTCAACAGTTCTTTCTCTGTGAAGCTTTAAGCTTCTATATGCAACCTCCCTGCTACTCTCAAAATTGAGAGCACCTTTGCCTCTGACCCCTTTTATTATGCAGCTGTGCTTTGAAGGAAAATTGATTAAAATTGCCTCAACAGGTGAAGAGATTTTAACTAGAAGCAAAAGCAAGGGTTCTTGAAAGCACACAACTTTAGTTTGTCTTTGATATTTTTTAAAAACAGTGATTTTTTTAATAAAATATTTTAATGGTGCAGCTAAGCTAAATAGGTGTTATTGCCTCAGGAGAGGGGAATTAGGAATGGCACAACATAAATACACTCAGCCAAATTCTGCTCCAGTTACATTTCTGACTCTGACACAATGAAAGTGTATATCCAATACCACAATTATCAGTTACTGTTTCTTATAAATAAATTATATATTCAATTAAATATTTCAATTATTTTCCTATGACTATAAAAATACAATACTTTATTGGGATACTAAATATGAAGCAGTCAATATCATGGAGCTAACATCATTGAGCCAATTCAAATGTGAATTGAAGTGGCTCTAATACAGTTTAAACTGGTGTAATTTACACTTTCCTCCAGCTCCCTCGGTGTCTAAAGTTATATTCCTTTATAGTTACATTGATTTACCAATGTGTCACTTACACCTGCTCACCCTTTACCTCTCAGTTTGACTCTCAGAGTCTAAAGGCGTTTAAAATGGTGTCATATTCAGAGTGAGGAGTGGGAAAATTATATAAATTATGTCATTTTAGATTCACCTTTGAGTTTGACAGACTGACTTTAAAAATAAACTTTGTTTTCAGTGTCCAAATTTTATTTTAAAAGTAATTTGCTGTTAAATCACAAATTTAATTTTCTTTCAAGAAAAACTAGTATCTATAAATATTCCTGCTTCAGGTCTGGTGTTAGTATTTCAGAAAATCCTGAGAGGTCTATGACAGAGCTCAAAAATATTTTCTTCTAAATTTCTTTCCCAAAAAATTACCTCTCAACCAAACCGAACATTCTTGCACATAATAATTAAGTTTTGGTCAATATTGTCAAGTTTTTCAAAGAAAAAAATCAAGCCAAAAAAAATTTTTTTTCCAGAAAAAAATGTTTGGGATATAGTTAACCATTTCGGTTTTTCTGTTTGATTTTCAGTTTTATGTTTTTGAAAACTGGTTTTTGTTTTTTTACTGAAAATTTCAGTTAGAATTCAGGGTTTTGTTTTTCTTTATTTTTAATTGAAAAAAAACTTTATGTAGGGAATTTCAAAAAAAGAATTTTTTTCATTTTGTATGAAAAATAATTGGCATTTTAAATTGGCACGAGTGAATGGCAGGTCTTACTTTCCCTTTAACACTCAGGGGCAAGTTTTCAAAGATGATAGAAAAATCCTCTTCCCACATGCCAATGTGGGTTTGTGTGTGCACATGTACATTTGAAAACAATCTTAAAGATATTCTTTTTGGAATATTTTCCTCTATCCACTCACATTTTTTTTGTTTTTTGTTTGTTTGTTTTTTTGTTTGTTTTTACAGTGTTCATATTTAGGTTAAAGTTACCCAAAAAAAACCCTACAAGTGCATCACCTTGAGATGTGATCTTGTCAACTTCCATCTAGCCCTACATCCTCCCCAAAATTCAGCCCCCCTCATTTCAGTATGGGGGGAAAGGAGTTGACAATGCTATTTTGTTGCAACTCGGATATTTTCTTTCCGAAAGAGAAGGAGGATGGAGGAGTGTCTGCTTTTCTATTCTCCTTACCCCAGGAATGAGGTGTCCTGCCCTTCCCCTTTCCCCTGAAGCAAAACAGGAGTTAGAGAAGGGCATAGACCCATATGTAAAGAAAGGCAGAGAGGTGTCACCTGCTTTCTCCTCCATCAAGTGCTGCTGCTCTTCCACCTGCTAGTAAGGAAAGCTCAGGAAATTCCCCAAGCCAAACACTAGCTCCTCCCATGTCTCACACTTCCATTCCCCCTGACTGGTGAATCCTTACTTTACTAGTTACTGAGGGAGCCCTGTGGCCACTGAAGAACCACAAGTCAGAAAGAGAAATTAATGTTCTTCTGCTCTGTTTCAGTAGGGATGGGGCCCTCTTACTTCTACCCAGTCATTGACCATCAGAAATATTATCAAGATCAAAATCACAGCAGAGTTAATATAAGTGCAGCTCTGCTTAGATATTAGTGCACTCCATGTTCCCTGCAGTGAGCCTAATGTAATGTCACAAACGCATCTCAGGACAACTACAGCACTTGGGAAAGGGATGCTTCATTTTTCAGAAGGGCAATTTAGCTCAACATAAGTAGGCTTCATGTGCTGAAGCTTATGAACTTTCAATTAGGAAAACAGGAAGATAGGCAGCAGGGGAATGAGGGAGTGTACACAAATTCGAATTGCAGCCCCTATCCTCAAGGCTGAGAGCACCACCTAGGAAGAACAGAACTGAATCAACTTTATTCATTTAAGAGTCTAAGTGCCTCAGGACATAGTACAAACTTGTATCACATTATCAGACAGGCCCCCTCATGACACCAATGTCTGCAGAGGCTCATGCATATGTAAATACTATATGTATCTTGGAAACATGCTTGACAAGAGAATAGCTAAAATGAACTGATTCTAGTTATAAGCCCATCAGCATGCCATTCTTTATGTTTGAACAGGCAGCCTATTGCTAGGTGACAGATCATTAAGGCTATCTACTCAGTCAGCGGAAATGAAGAAATAATTCGTTCATAATAACCTTCAGATGACCTCTCAGGCAAAAAGGAGGCTTTAAAATGCTCTCTCTACTGATACATGTCACGCCTGTTTGTGGGGTGGTTCTGGCCCTGCAGTAATAGCAGGGCTGCTGGTGAAACAGAGTAATAAACACCTACTGACAGGCCTGTAGCATGAAAAGATCTCATCACTTGCCATTAGCACACTGATGAATAATTCAGGCCCCTCCATCAGAGGTAAGGATTTAAGTCTGCGCAGTGCTATACACACTTATAGACAGAAAGCAAGCAAGAGAGAGCTGATTGCTAGAATTAAACAGAGGCTAGCTAAGCTCACGTACTAGACCACATGGATGGCTATAGTAAACAAGATGTATATGAGGTGGTTTGCATCAACAGGCACCACTCCAAGGCACACTAGAGGAAGGTTAATGATAACAGGTTCACCTCCCTCCCCTACTTGCGCCTGTGGTATGGATGCTGTTGTTGGGCCCCTTTCCACATGGAGGCATTTCTCATATTTATTTCCTCCCCATGCACTGCTCATTACTCACACACCCCTGGCCCCACAGTAGAGTCTCACATTGTCCCCACAAAACACTTGTCATCTCCTACTCTCGAGAGTCTCAGAAGTCGAGGGAATAGCGACCTCCCCCGAGACAATGTCCAACAATGTCTAGTCCACCAAGACACCTGCCTCTCCCCACCCTTTACGCTGTCTCTGTGTGGAACAGCTTTCCTAGGCCCACTCTCTTCCAACATGAAACACAAAAGGTGGCCCTCTTCTGCATGCTACTCCAGCTGAAGGAGAAAAAAAATTGGCCTTCCACAGTCCCAGTAGAACTGGAGAATTCTCACAGCCTGATACTTACTCCCACACCCCTTTCCTGTGCTGAAGAGAAGAAATGAAAAGGGCAGGCCCTTGATTGGTTTTGCTATTTTCTTTTCATGAAGATGACACTGCATCTTCCCACCCAATGTCAAATTCCATGCAGAGTATGATTCTGACCTAATCCATAACTGCAAATAATATAAATAATTACAGGACTTCTGGATACTTGTTCAGACAAGGTCGATTGAAAAACGATGGGTGCTTTTGGAAGGGAAGTCAGGATACTAATTTGGCAGTGCCCTAATACTAGATTTTTTTAAAATCCAGCATTACAATAAATGTTATAGAAACTGTATGAATTCACAGCTTACCAAATGAGTCACCGCATCATTTTCTAGACAAATTTCCATCAGTTCATGGAACTACAAAAATCTTTAAAATCTGGTGTTCAATTACCCTTGATTGTGCAAAGAGATTGATGCTTAGAAGGTGAGAAAAGCTCTCTTAGCCCACCTGAAAACAGTGGTATGTCCACATGGTAGAATTTGCTTCATTTAAGCATCTTCTTTACAGTATAAAATTAATGACAATAATGAAGAATTTAATGTGCTATAGGCAGAAAGTATTTTAGGAAATCTTATCATAGACAAGGGGTAGGATTTTCCAAAGTACTTAAGTGACTTGGGATCACATGTTTTATTGACTTTTAATGGGACTTGTGCTCCTAAATCACAAACGCACTTCTGAAAATCCCAGCCAGACCTTTACTGAACTTGTAACTTGAAAATCTTCTTTGTAGGTACATAGCACTTATTACTGAGAGTCACAGAACTGACCCGAATAGTTCCCAGTAAGTAATAGTAGAGGAAGGATTTTAAAATGTTAATGAAAACCTCAGTTACATTCTCATAGACTCATAGACTCATAGGTCAGAAGGGACCAATATGATCATCTAGTCTGACCTCCCGCACAAGGCAGGCCACAAAACCCTACCCATACACATTTATAACAACCCCGAACCCATGACTGAGTTATTGAAATCCTCAAAAGTGAGATTTGAAGACCTCAAGCTGCAGGGAATCTCAGTGATCAGGCATCAGTTCAATCACCTGCACAGGGCTACCGAGAACAATCACAATCGTTTGTAGGACTCCTCTCATCGGGTATTTCCATCAGCTCAAGAACTGGTTATTTCATCTTCTGGGAACAACAAGAGAAAGGAAGGAGATTGTTCCAGTTATGAGACTTCCTTCAGGAATGTTTTCTTTCCACATCATTATGGCAGAGAGAGGCCTGTGATCAAAACATTGCTGCTAATCATCGTTTGTTTAAAAGAACACTTTTCTCATATTTTAATATGCCTGCATGTCTTTAAATCTTGCCTGGGGTATAAGATAGTTTCATCTAAATATAAATTACAGGCCTCAGCTCATGTCCAGGAGGAGAACCCTACCAGATCACTTGCAGGCTAAACCCCTCCTTGTAGAATTTGAACCTCCATTGTTGACGTCTAGAGATGTGCTGGTGACCTGAATTCCTCCCACTTTTTCACTCTTCTCGGGCCACAGGACCCCGACATTGGATGTAAAGGCATCCCAGGCAGGAGTGCTGGAACAATTTTTATAATGGGGGTACTAAAAGAAGAAACCATGTATTAGGTTGTTTTTGTTACTTCAAGCCAGCACCCCTAGTTCCAGCACCCCTGATCCCAGGTGGCCCATGAAACAGTGCACCTGCCTATAGCCCCTTCGCTGGCCAAGCATGGCTCTGCAGAAGCCTGTTTCAGGTTCACTTTTTTCCAAGGCACCACAAAGGCCTTGTCATGACCAACACCACACTGGGGACTCAGTGAATAACAGAAACAATCCCAAGCAATCCTCCCAAGTCTCAGAATACAACCCAGCAACACACCACAAAATTTCATACTCCACTCTGGCATTTTCATCCAGTCCTGGAGCTCTTCTTCTTCTTCTCAGTCTACTCTTCACCAAACAGCTACTCCCAGCCCTTCCAAGCTGCAGCTCAGCCTCCTTCAACTCTCTCTGGCTCACAGAAGTTACAGGCAAATCCCATCTGTTGTTCTCCTGGCCCTCCCCTGGTTCCTCCAAGTCTCCTGCACGAGTCTCTTGCTTTTTAAAGTCTCTGCCATAGCTTCCTCTAACAGCAACCATACCTCCCTGGATTGAGAGAGCTCAGTAAGTAATGTACCCCGCCTTCTTTCCTTGATGCTTTCTCCCTTGTTATAAGGCCCAAGTGCCTCCCCTTAAGTCCAAATGGGTGGCAGGTAATCAGTCACAGATGCACTGGACCCCACTCCTTCTTAAGGGGCCAGTCACCCTGCAAGATGGCCATCTTCTGCCACCTCCTAAAAACCTCCAAGGTCTTGGAGGGAGCAAGGAGTCCCCCTACCCTGGGCAGCAGGAACAGGGAAACACTGTAGCTTCTGCTTCAACTGACTTCTTCTCTATAGCAGATAACAACCCATGAACTTTTGGCTGGGAAGAACCCCCATTGAGGTTCCCTTGGAAACACACCCTAATTGATAGGAAGCTCCTATGGGTTTTCTAGCTTAGTGGCTAAGTAGAGCACATGTGGCACTCGCTGTCCTTGCCTTAGTGGTTATTTGTGAATAAGCATAGAAACCTAACCTACCCTGAGATGAGGGTAAGTCCAGCGTTTTAGCTGAACTGTTTGTGCAGTCTGAAGAGCAAAATAATACATTTTTATCATGTATAATGTCTTTCACAGAATCTCTCCACCTGGAGTCAAACAACAGCAAAAGGGAGTGAGAAAAGGAAGTAAAGGCAAAAAGGGACAGATTTTCAGCAGCAATGAAATGAGAAAGAATCTGTGAGGCAGAGAGATTCCGGGATGTTCTTCCAAATGGTAGGAGCTGTAGAGGAGAGGGCTCTCACACCCCCAGTGACCACTTGGGGTGAAAGGACAGAGGAGGCCAGTGATGTTTTTCCTCTTCCTACGCGTGCAAAACCTAATAACCATTATACCCTTACACGGCACATTTACCACCTCACATTTAGGGAATAAAAAAATTAAGATGTAATTGTATTATCTTGCTATGCTTTGAATTAAGTGGTAAACACCAATACCAAAAGATGATATCAGGGTGCTCCAGGAAGCACAAACAAGAGGGACTTGAAAAAGCCAGATGTTTCTACATTTTGACAAAATGCAGTACTTAAATCATCATTAACCACATACGTGCATTCTTTAGTCTATTGTAGGTGTGTTTATGTGTGTATGGCACATACATACATTACATACTTTTCTTTTTGCGTAAATAAACTAGTAAAATTATATCTCAGATGCTACCATTCCAGATAATAGAGCTCAGAAGGTTTTACTCACTATACCCACTGTACAACTAAGACATGACAGTTCAGTGAAGGAAAAGGTATGTTTACCTCAGGAAAGAGTGTCTTTATGACACCGATATGCTCTGATGAATCCACTAATGTGAAATTTCTGACCCAATAGGCAGTGATTGCACAGCGCTGAGACTCCTCTCATTATTCATGAAATATCTGCTGTACAGTGTCAGCTTTCTCCCTGCAGACTTGCTGCCAAGCAATTACTCATTTCCATCACTTAGCTTTTTTTTCCTTTTTCCCTTTATTTTATTATTTTTGGTGGGTGTCTATAGATTCAGCACACTTCAAGAAGCAAAAGCACAGTCCTGGAATGAAGATGATGCTCGTCTTGTCTGATTTTAAATAGAAAAGCTCTTCCAAGTCCTTAAAAGTTGATGTTGTTTTAAACTTTACAACAAGCAATAGGGGAAACGGATATCTGCAGAAATAAATGGAGAGCAATCAAGAGCATTTTCACTGTTATACATATTTTCTCCTGGAGAGATGGTGTGAGGACTATCTTCTATGACCTGATTTGTTCATCTGACTCTCCCTGGGAACATCAGTAATAGGTGCAGTGAATTGAAAAAGATTTTTTCCACTAGTACACCCACTTATGCTGGCCTTGAAATAGACATAAGGGATGGGCAATCTAAGTTTTCTAATTTGAACCCACTCAGATATTGCAAGTTCAAAAGTCCATCTCCAACTTTAAGAGGAATGGGGGAAAGAGGACAAAGTGAGAGGGAAAGAAAAAGAGAACTCATATGTTATATAGGACACCCATTTATGTCAGACTAGCTTTTGGTGGGCTCTTCTATCCCTTATACATAACATATGCCTCCCTCTATCTTGAAATAGACATGGATTAAAATCCCAATGAATCTCATAAGGAAACCAGTTTTTAAAAAATTCCCAAAGTCTCAGGGACAAAGGCAAACCACTATATTTAATCACAATTTAAATGTGGTTATAGCTAATCAGTGGCCAAAGATGTTAAACATCTGCTCAAGCTGGGTTTAATATTTTCAAAAGTGATTTGAGGTGGCTCCATTTTTGGGTGCCAATCTTGACACAACTTAAAGGGGTCAGATTTTCAGAGAGGCTCAGTTGCCACCCTGTGAAAATCAACCCCCTTTAGAGATGCCTCAAGTTGCTTATAGGGAAGAAATGCTGAGCCTTCCTTAAACAGTACTGTTGCCCAGTGTGGAAGAAGAGGACTACTTAACCCAATCAGAAATATTTTGTTCCAATGAGAGGGAAGGCAAGTGCCCCTACAGTAGCAATTTGGGACTGAAAGATTGATTGACCAATGCAAAGCCTCAAATGTTTCAGACCGGTCAGAATCCATGCTTTCAAATGCTTATGTGAGATGAATCTTATGAGATCCAACACCATGATTTTCTTCTTTCAGATTCACAGCAACTCAAGCTCCCACACCTCTCTCTCTTGGTCCCAGTTTAGCCATTAACTCTTTTTGCTCTCGACCTCAAGACAGAGGTAGAAAGACAAGAATAGAAAAAGAAAAAGAATGTAACTACACAACGCTTTTCCTATTTCTCTCTCAAGGGGCTCCCCCCCCTTCCCCAACCCACCCATGAAATGGAACCTTCATTGGAGGTTGTGATTTTCCACTAGGTCAAGTAATCACAGTTTCAGGTCCCTGTGGTAACCTGGCAACTCCTATAACCACTACAGGTTTTTGAGTGGTTTGAAGGATACTCATTACAATATACAAAAACTTCACTTGTATATTTGACAGCAAGTATCTAGATGACATACTAGGGATTAAACAGATTTACATCTGGGTCTCAGGCAAAGAGGTACACACAACATACACTGGTCAATGGAATACATATACACAAAATAAAACAAACCATGGCTTCCAACTATAGAACTGCATGGCAATTACTTGCCATGTGCACTTGAAACTGTAGAGCAGCAGAAGAGATAGAACCCAGATACTCCTGAACCCAGAGCAGAGGCCCCTTTACTAAGCTATCATCTCCATTATTAGTAAATATTAGCAGTATAGAGTTTGTGGCATGGAGCAGAGGAGTTCTGATTCCAGCTAATAAAGGATATTGGTATACCCAACAAAAATCATGCCTCTCTTCTGTTTATGCATTTATTTTACTCACTCTTGCCTTTGGGCTGCTCCACTATGATTCTGTAATTTTGCCCCATAGCCACTGAAGTAAATATAGAATCAGTGTGATCTTAAGCACGTTTATTTTGCTTACATATTATAGCATTTTTATCTTTAAATTAATGAATATGTGACAGAAACTTAAGATGCAATTTTACGGAGGAAACTGCTGCCCAGGGTAGACAAAATCCATCATTTGACAAGCCAGAGCTCTATCTAAGCCAAGCAATAGCAAAGTTGTGCTGTGTTCCACAGCAATTAGATGAATATCCAGGATCAACAACCGTTAGCTGGTGGAAATTCTAACCTCATAGCCATTCCAGGTGAGGCTGAGATTGTACACAACACATCAGAATGGAAGGTGGTAATACAGTATGAAGATAATGAAGAATTGTTTAATGTTCCCTCAAGTAGATCAGTTCTTTTTCAGCTAGGTTGATGCCTGTTTCTTTGCCTTATTCTCATCTCCACATAAGAAAAAGAAATACTCCTTAGAAGACAGACTATTTGTCTGACAGCCAAAGAGCTTTAAAAACTCTGAAGTCTATTCTTATCTCAAGACATTAGAGATTTACACATGTAACTCCCATTATTCTTAATGGGAGCGACACATATCTCCAACATCCAGCCACATGAGAACAGACCTCTGTATCTTTAGAATCACTGATTTATTTCACAACTGACTTGCAAGTCTCTTTACTGACACTGTAGATTTATTGTAATACCACATAGTACAAATTAACATTGCTCCAAATGTATATCATGTTGATAGTCTTTTAATCTATTTTCAGCATAATAATATCACTGAAGCACTGGATGCACAGGTAGTGAGGGAAAAACTATAAGGAAAATAATGGGGATGGTTACATTTAAAGCTTTAAAAGAAACTAGCGAACTCACATACTGCCTGTTTGGTTCCAATCCCAAGAAAGCCATAGTGAGAAAATAGTACAATATTTGTTATAAAGGCAGAGTCTTTACAATCTTCTCTAGAGCAAGACAAAACCCACCCACTTCTGTTCACCTGGATTTCAGCTATTTTTCTTCAAGATTCACATTTATGAGAAGTCTAAAATGCAGAGCAAAATTGAAACCAGTGTGCATGGGCAAGTTTTATCTGTTTCATATGGATTCCCTCCTCCTCATCCCTCAACCTAGCAGCTTTTTTTATGTCATCTCTTGGGGACTTGATAGTTGATTAGCTGTGCTCCTCCTGACATCTTCAGGAGACAGCTGGTGCCTTGCACTTCTGGGATTTTTCCAGGGGAAGCTGGCTAGCTGTGACTTGAATCTTTGTCTTTGAAAGGTCCAATAGAGGTAGGTCTGTTTCCCCAACATAGCCTCCTGAGTCTCATTGCTGCCTGCACATTCTTCTGTGGCCTAAAGCACCTCAAGTAAATTGCATGCAGGAGCTAAGGTAAGCAGTAAGTAAAGTGAGTGAGTACAGGTCCCCATCTTCTCAGTAGCTTAGGGGAGCAGCAATACCCCACATCTCCCCCTTCTCCTTGGCCAATGAGGTGGGCATTTCCCCTACTGCTCCCCTTCATTCTAGTTGATCACAAGGCAACTAGGCGGGAAATCTGTTAAGACCATTCTGGTCATCTCAGAACCCAGAAATGCAGTCAGCAACTGTGTGTAGGCACCAAGAAGACCTGATGGAGGTTTCCGTATTGACCTTTGCCACCCAACAATGCCTCTGCCCCAAAGATGGCAGATGGGCACAAGAGGTCAGGTAACTTCCCTTTGAAGAGGATCAGGCAACTGTTTGCTCCTCAAAGTCATCAAGAAAGGGGTTGCAGGCCACAGGTCCTTCACATAAAGACTAGGTAGGAGAGACAGGTTTTTTTGGTTGGTGACTTGCTCCCATGCTAGCCAAAATCCTGTAAAATATTAATTTCTTTAAGCTTTCATCTTTAAAAGATTGCCCGACATTGTGAAACCATGCAATAGTTGCATGGTGGCACAGTCACTGTTATGCACATGATTTCATATTTAGATGTGGAAGTTTTATAAATGGCCGTTCTTCTCCACTGCCTCAGTTCACAGTTACACCAGTGAAAGCCACAGAGCCCTGAGGGAGCAGAAATTCACGGAGGAGCAGAAGCAGTAGATCTAAGCTCTCCCACTGCTGAGGATTCTGGAGATAGTCAGTGATACCAAAAATATAGATGTTAATGGCTGGTGAACATCATGGCCTGGGAAAATGTGATCATTGATTCAGCCCATCCCTGCAACAGCCTCCATATATGGGATTTCCATGGAGACCACAACAAAATTTAAAGCTGCCTCCCATGGGGTAATCTCTGAGAAATGCTTCCTATCCTCCACTAGGGATCAGTCCTCTAGCACATCAGGTATTTCAGAAATAGAGGGTAAAATTTGCATCATCCACTTGAGAAAAGGTGAATTTGGTGCCATGTATTTGTATGATTTAAAAGAGAGTTTGTGAAATTCCTTGTAGTTCTGTTGAAATGAGGCGTGAAGATGCATGCTTCAGGTGAGCAAGGACTCAGATAGAGCAATTACTTACCTTGTTTCAAGAGAAGTTCTTAAAGATGTGTGGCTGTAGAAGGGTTGGCCGTCCCTCCTCCTCAGTCTATGAAGGAGGCCACACCCACTCCTTACCCTGCTCTGGCAGGGGTTGGCCCAGCCGGGATTAAGGGAACAGTACCCGGGCTCAGGCGGGATAGCCCTCGGACGATATGCAGTTTTAAATGCCCCGCAGCAGGGCGGCACATAGGTCAAATGCCCCCCCAGAGGGGCGGCATACAGGTCAAATTCCCTGATGTGCAGTGCGCAGTTCACAGCCACTCAGGCGGATCAGGGAAGGGGGAGAGGGATGCAGGCCCACCCAACTCCACTACGTCCCAGCCCAGGTCCCTATCCATAGCAGAGGGGTATGCCACGGAGTCAGCGGGGTCCCAACCGCAACATGCTGTCTCTTGGTCTGGTCCTTCAATCTCCAGACTAGGCAAAGCCTCCCCTGGGCTACTTCCTGCCCCCTTTCCCTCAGATACCTGCTCTGCCACTGTCTACTCATCCTCGTCGGGGGGCAGCAGTTCCAGCAGCTCATTGGGGTAATTGGCCCAGGGCCAGGGGCAGGTTGTAGAACCCGTTGATCTCGTCAAGGGGTGGCAGGTCCGGCAGCTCCTCTGGGAGGTCGGTGGGGGGCAGTTCCTCCAGGTTGGGCCCGGTCAGGACCTGCACCTTGTCATCCTCCAGCACCGCTAGAGGCAGCTTCTCCAGGTCTGGCCCTGGTAGGGCCATCTTCTCCTCATACCCGTCCAGCAACTCCTCTAAGTCCTGGCCCCTCTGGGGCCCCCAGTCCGGCAGGCTGGGTGCCCTGGGGTACCTGGCTGACAGCTGGTCAGTCCCCAGCACCTGGACCCAGGCCCTGGTCCGCTTACCTGGGTGCTGGACCTCGGCTTGCTCACCTGGGTACCAGGCTGCAGGCAGTTCTGGAGCACGGAGAGGCACGTCCTTCCTCTCTGGGAGCTGGGGCTTGACTGAGCTCCTAGGCTTCTCTTTTATACTTCCTGTCCTGCCCTCTTGCTTCCGGGCAGGCAGACAGGCAGTCTCTGGCTCCGCCCCCACAGGCCTGGCCTGTTTCTCCCTGGCAGTCTTGGAGGGAGGCCACACCCACTCATTACACAGGTCCATATGTGTATTCCACTGTGGGCATGTATGCACACTAGGCTTCTGAGATCAGAGAATTCTTGCAAGCAGTGCCAGTTAGTTCATGCCTGAGTCCCCGCTAGCCTCACACTCTGTACCAAGGAGGTAAGGGAAGCATCAGACTAACCACCTCTCCAGTTCCTTTGAGTGCTGACTGACCAGCAGTATTCAGAGAGGAGGAGGATGCAAGTGGTATAACCGCTTGTAGAACAATGTCCCCTAAGGATGCATAAATGGAGGAGTCTTGGACCAATGCATAATGTCTCCTATATGTGTGGATGGAACTCCACGTAGCTGCACTGCAAGTGTCAAGCAAGGGTAATTGCAGACGTGATTCCACTGAGGACCCATGCACCCTTATAGAATGAGCCCAAACCCTCTGTGGGGGATGACATTTTGGGTTCAACTTACACCAGTAAGGGATTGTGTCACTGCCTTCCTTGCCACTCTGGGTGCTTTAAATGCTATGCTACTGTAGCTCACAGCTCTGAAACCAACAGCCAGCATACAGGTCACACACTGGCTTCCACTGCACAGTTACTTTTTGCAAAGTGACCCCAAGACACTCCCAGTCCCAAATTTACCCAAAACCATCTTTCAATATGCTGAGGTTCCCAGAATTGAGTTACTGTGTTATACCTCCCTGAAATCAGTTTGTCTGCCTTGCCAGCAAACTCTTCAGGACTCTGCCAGTCCAAACTTTGCCTTGAAGGTAAAAAACATTGAACTCTACCTCCCAGATTTCCTAGAGATGTCTCCCTGCAGTGTCCAGCCTTCTCCTTGAAGGAGAAACATTTCTATATTTGGCACAGCAAAATCACCTCTCTTTAGAGATGGTGCCTATTCCAGACTATCTTCTTACTCTTGGGGTTGAGATGCTTGTCTCTGCTATTTTCCTGAGTCAAGAGATTTGGAAAGCACCAGGTGCTGATCAAAGGAAACCAGAATTGCCTGGGCCATTTTGGGGTGATGAGAATGACTTAAGCCCTGTCCTCTCGAGTCTTCTATACAGTCTGAGGTAGTAGTGGGCTAGGAAAGAAGGCATAGCTCAAATGATCTGACCAAGGCAGTAGAAGAGCATTGTCTCTCAAATGTTTTCCTTGAGAGCCCCTGGAGTAATAGATGTTGCATTTCTTGTTTGTTTGGGAGGCAAATAAGCCTCAATTGGAGGTTCTCTACTGAGTGAAAATGCTTTTCACTACCAAATCATGTAACTCCCACTCATGATCGATGGTGAAATGCCTGCTGAAGCTGTCTGTCAATGAATTCTGAGTTTCTAGATGGTACGCTGCTAATAAGGTGATGTGGCTCTTGATACAGCAGTTTCATAAGGTGACTGCTTCTATATACATACACTAACTTCTCCCTGCTTGTTTATGTAGAATACGTTGTCATGTTGTCTGACATTATGAATATATAATGAGATTGGATGAATGGTAGAAATTCTTTGCAAGCCTTTCAGACTCCGAAGAGTTTCAGAAAATTGCTGTGTATTCTGGTCTCGCATGGCATCTTATAACCGTGCACAGTGTGACTGTCAATGTGGACTCCCCAGCCTATCAAGAAGGCATTCAGAATTATTGTCTTGTTGGTTAAGAAGTACAGAAAAGTTACATTTGTGCAGGATCTTTCCACTAAGTTACTGAGGTCCTCACCCTGGTATGAATTGCCATATGGTGTTTTGTATTTGCTTGGTATATATACTGTTTGGAGTAAAGCCTGCAAGCCACAGAGGTGGAGTCTAGTGAATGATATGATGTAAGTGCATGGCCCCATCTGCCCCAGGGGAGAAAGGTAAATCCAAACCAATGGGCAAAAGGTTGCACGTAACCTGGTCTATCAGGTTGTTCATGGTGTGTAATCTGTCCATTGGGAGATAAGTTCCTGCCCTGACTGATTAAGGTTGTGCCTATACATTTTATCATCTGTGCTTGGGTCAGGGTAGGCTTTTCCAAAAACAGAAGCTGAAGCAGAGACAAGGTTGATGCAAGGATTTCTAGGTGCAACCTGCCATCAAGAAACCAGTCATATGTCTGAACTATGCCACTACTACTAGAAACACTTTGGTGAAGACTTGAGGTTTGGTTGCTAGACTGAATGGCAGCACCCTGTATTGATAGTGGTTGGACTCACCTGAGGAATGTTCTGCAAGTAGGGTGAATGTCCATGTGAAAGTACACATCTTTCATGTTGACAGCTGTGAACCAGGTGTTCTTTTCAGGGACGGTATTATTGATGCCAGTGTAACCTTTTCAAATTTTAATTCGTGAATAAAAATGTTGAGTTGGCACAGGTTGAGCAACAGTTTCCATCCTTCCTTTTGGGAACTAGAAAAATATTTCAAATATGACTATTTTCTTGACGTTGAAGAGGTACCGACTCTATCACTCCCTATTTGGAGACAGATTCTACCTCCTGGCTGAGAATCAACTCCTGAGGACCATCCCAAAAGAAGAAGAGGGAAAGGGAGCTTTGGAAGAAATAGGGAAAGAAACTTGATAGTATAGCTGGAATGCATGATATCCAGCACTCACTTGCCCATTGTTATTGCACTCCTGTTGTGAGAAAAGAGTGACACCAAAGGAAATATGAGGATTGGATGGAGATTACATCAGTAATGGTTCACAACTCCCACACATCGCATCAGAAGTATCTTTTGGCTGCAGCATGAAGCTGGGTTGACGTGAAAGGTGCAGAGTGGTATGACTTTTGTACCCTCTGTCTTTTACAAGATGGTTCGTAGGATCACTGATAGTATAAGTCATAGTTTTAGGGATATTTGTGGCATTTTCTCTTTGGGGCAAGTGTATATATACACCCAGGGAGCAGAGGGCTGCTCTGGGGTCCTTTAGTGAGTGCAAAGACTCATCAGTCCTTTCATTGAAAAGGTTGGTTTCTTCAAAGGTCAAGCCCTGCACAGTGCTCTAGAATCCCCTGGGAAACCTCAAAGTGTGTAACCATGATTCTCAGTGCAACACAATGGCAGTTGCCATAGACCTCAGTGTGATCTCTGCTGCATCAGCACAGAATATAATGCAGTTTTGGCCACCAGCTTGCCTGAAATTGACATGTCTTGCTGATATAATTTGTCCCAAAAATCTACGAACTTCAAATAATTCAGCAAGTCATACTTAGCCAATAGCACCTGATAGTTTGATGTTCTGAACTGGAGGCCCAAAGATGTAAACATCTTCTTCCCTAGCAGGTCCAGGCACTTGGTCTCCTTATCAGAAGGAGTGGCCTAGCTCTTTCTGTGGCAGCCTGAACAACTAGGGAGTTTAGCACATGGTGGGTAAATGGTGTGTGGTCATTTGGAGGGAATGGCAAAGGTAGGACGACTGCCTCACCAGGAGATGATGAGGTGGAACTGACAGACCCAGCTCTTCTATAGGGTCAGGAGAAAACAATGGCTGCTCTCTTGAAGGGGCAGGATGGAATGACTCCCTGTTAGATCATACTAATAGTGGGTTTCATGCATTTGGATCCCATTTGCCCCAGTAGGTGGACTCGAAGATAGGTTGTGGAGGTCCCTCCAAGGCAAGTGGTACCACCAGTCCCAACAGGTTTGTGGTAGGTTCCTGAAAGCTCTCAATCTCCTGTCTGGACTGATCTCCCTCAGAGGAGGCAGTGATGGTTCCTCTGGCAGCTCTGATGAAAATGCCAGCTCTGGTCCAATCAGCAGTGCTGACCATCCCATTGAAGGAAAGCCATGGCAAGTAGACAGGATGAGGGAGATAGACTTCTCCTATAGCCCATGTTCCTGTACAGGGTCAAAAATCTCCCAGTGAGGAAACATCCTGACCACAGGGTGATTCCAGATCTGGGAGAACTGGCCATACAGCTGGAGTTGATATAAGGACTCTCTGTATGAAGTTGTGGTAGTGGAGGCAGCCTCCCTCTTCTGTCCCATATTCACCCTCCAAAAATACGGAGAGACTCCCAAACTTCCAATTTCCTCTCCAACGTAAACCAAAACACCAGAATCCCCCTGCACAATGACCTGAAGAACCCTCCTACAACTAAACACTAACTATACTATTAAAACTATTACATTAAATATACTAAAGATAACATTTTAAAATATTTACAGGTTTGAAGACAGGACTGAGGAAAAAAGAGACGCTCTGAACATCAGAGGTTCCGATTCAGGGGCTAAGAAGGAGCTGAAGAGGTGATTGGTCCAGCCTGCCCCACACTGCATACCCTTGGGATGGGGCACAAGGCGAGCAAGCACACTGGTGCAGACCAAAGGATACTGCTTTCATGGAGTGGATAGGTACCCACAGTGGCATTCTCAGACCCCAGTACTCTAAGAACTCCTCTTTGGAATCAATTTAATATAATTTAAGATCTGAACTGAAAATCTCCCATTGCTTTTGAGGGACTTGCAAGGCCTGTGGGTAAGAGTTCATTTCATCCATCACATGTTTTCAAAGCCAGTGGAACTTCAGTGCATCTTTTAAAATAGGTATGTTACTCAGGGCATATTTAACTTTTCTATTTCTGTGCTTAATTTGTTACATATGACTTTCTAATTAACGTCATGTTACTCTTTAGTTAATATTTTCACATCAATAGAAGTAATTCCTAATCCGTACATCATCAGTAGGAAAAAAAGGTGCGTTCTTCACTTTTTAGTTAGCACGCAGTAAAATTTTAGTGAAAACAAGGCAGTTTGTAATTTGACATAAAATTATCAAATCAAAGTAAATTCTAGCCTCCCCCATAATCCTTACCTTAACCTGCTAATTTGTGTGGCAATTACAACCTGATTTATCTTCACTAGGGTTTTACCTCATGTTTGTTACCATATGTTGTTAGCCAACAAGAACCAAGAATACTTTTGTCCCTAGTGAAGACATGGCCAATCCTGGATCTTTGAGGGTCAGGAAACCATTTGGACTATAATAGCTGGTTGATAGTAGGGTTGGATGAACCAGATTGGATAACAAATCTATTAAGCTATCCCTTCAGCCAAACCTGAACTGAACCTTTTCTGATAACAATTGCGCTCTCCCCTCCCCATCACACACATACTATTTTTTTCTGTGGTCCAAGCCTCTGCCTTCTCGTTTGGATTAGAAATGGAAACAGAAGTGACAACGTACCATGAGAAAACCTGTTTCCATGAGACTTCCAGACCCATTTTGTGAAACTGATAGGTCAGGTACTTCAGATAAACATCCAAACTTTTCAGTGTCGAACAGAACTTCCAAACACTTTTGAGGTTTGCAATCACTCATGTATCCAATAGAACCAATTCCTAAATTCACCAGAATGTATATTAAGATACAGTGGGCTAAAGT
Organism: Mesoclemmys tuberculata; assembly: GCA_007922155.1. Lineage (NCBI taxonomy): Eukaryota > Metazoa > Chordata > Testudines > Chelidae > Mesoclemmys > Mesoclemmys tuberculata. Next base: position 20,556,709 of record ML675612.1, on the reverse strand, counting down.
TAATAGCTGCAGTAGTCTTTCACAGCTCTGAATGTGGAATCCATATATAGTGCTGATGTGGTATTAAAATTATTCAGGTGATAAAATCTAAGGAAAGGGATATTGCATATTAGTCAGAAAGAGCAGATAAAATAACTGTTTCTCCTTCTGCCACTCCTATGACTGGTCTCAATATTAAATTAAGTTAGGAACTCTCAGATCACAGCTAATAAACCACCATCATCAAAAGCTACAAATTAGAGCTGGTTGGAGACATTTCAACAGACAATATACCAAATATAGAGGTCCACTGAAAATAAAACACTTCATGAAATCAGGCTGATTTCACCAGAGTTGTATGTCAGAAGCAAAGAGGGAAAAAAGTTCCATTATGACATTTTTTTAATGAAATATTTTGATTGTTCATTTCAAAATGACTTTTCAGTTCAAATGTTTTTATTTTGTATTATATAATATTTTTTTTTCAAAAGTTGACATTGAATCTGAATGTTCTGATTTTGTCAAAACAAAACAAAAAACTTCCAAATGACCCAACCTGAGCTTTTCTTTTTGAATTTTTTTTCATTCGCATTCATAATAAAGCCAAATTTCAATATCCTGTGAGAAACAAAACTTCAATCCTCCGCACTGTTGCGTCTTAGTCAACCTGGAGTCCCCAGTCTGCCCCCGGCTTCTTTTCATCCGCCGGGGCCACCATTGATTTTGGGTTCATGCGGGCCGGACAAAGCACAACGACCAATATGATTGCAAGCCAAGTCGTTTATTCCAGGGCAAAAGCCATCTTATATAATACTTCATGCACTGCTCACATCCTCTTCTTGCAGTTACTGATTGGTTAAAAGTTACAAGCATACACACAGCACAAGCACAAGCTGATTCCCATGGATAGCTTAACATTTCCCACAGCTGCCTAATTTATTATTCTGTTTACCTCTTGGACACTGTGCTAAGAAAGAAGAAAGGGAGGTGTCCGCCGTCCTTGGCCGGCTTCCACCTGCCTAGGCAACCTTATCTAACTCTCACGTCCTTGGGGCCTAGCACTGTAACTTTCCATCCCAGGCATCAGGGCCGCGTAAGGATTGTAGATCCCCACACCGCACATCTCTATTACACGTGTTACTTCAGTTTTGGCAACTAACTCTGTTCAACAACTATCTCATGTATTCATTACAGAAAAAGGTTACTTTATAGCTGGATTATTTTCTAAACTATCTAAGTATAGAGAAAAAACATGGAAGCCTCAGATTGAAGGTGCTGATTTTTCCCCTCTGGTTTAGAAAAGTAATTCTGGAATCCCTCACAGTTACAGACAAAATCCTAGTATGAAATGGTTAATGGCGTTTTTAAGTAATCATTACTCACTATAATCCCAAATGACTTTTGTGGGCATCTGGTAGTCATTAACAGGATTAAATTTATCAGACAAGTCATTTTACTTAATTAGGTGGCTAACTGGCAGGACCATCCTTCTGAATAGCATTAAAACCGTCAGCAATAGCATCTAAAAGACCTCGTGTGGACAGGCAGGGCTATTTTTTCTCTCTTACTGAGCATTATTAAACAGCCAATTATATCACCCAACATGTAGTCAGTTCAATTTAAGATACCAGATACAGTCTAACAAGGCCAATCTGTGTTTATAATATTATATTCATACAGTATCTTTGTTTTAACTTCATCCTTTATTTCCAATGGATCAAGTCTTCAAAGGATATGTCTGCATTATTAGCTAGGGGTAGGACACCAGCTCACATACACATTCATGCTAGCTCACATTAGAGCTAGTACAAGTACAAATTGTGATGTTGTCTCAGTAACACAGGCAGCATCAGAAGTATGGCTTAGCGATGCCTAGCATGTACCCCCAGCATTCAGCAGGTTTGTACTCTACATGGTTAAGCCATGCCTCTGCTGTGACTGCTACACTACTAGTTGTACTCACATTAGCTCTCCTTTAGCTAGCACAATTATGTGTACACGAGCTGAGAACACCACCCCTAGCAAACACCATAGAGTAGCCAAACACTAATCTTGACCGTCTTTACTCAGAGCATATCTACACTACAAAGTTAAGTTGACAAACTAAGTTGACATCCAGCTGCCAAATAATCAAGTCAACTGGATGAATTCACATCATACTTGTGTGTCACTGCATCACTGCGGATGATTGGTAGCTATCCACAGTGAGTTTTGGGAAGGGCTTTCAGTGGCTTATTGGACTAAAACATTGTCATAGGATGAATGGCAACATGGCTTCAACATTCTCATGATGCAGTTTCCTCCCTCTCTACCCTGATTTCAATACTTTTTTTTTTTTCATACTCATACCTTTTTTCTAAAGGCTGGCTTAGCCGCACGTATGCCATAACCCAAAAAGCATGGATTCCACTCAACTGTGCACTCTTGTTGCAAGCATGACAAATGCCTCACACCTTATCCTGCAGTATTTCCACAGCAGAGACAGGAGCTGCCATGTGGAATATTGCAATGTCCTTCAAGCAGCCCTGCTGCAAGCCATTGAATGAAATAATTCATGACTGCTGATGGCAATGGTGGAGCACTGTTTCTGGTCCCAGAAAACAAGCACTGGCTGGTGGGATCGCATCATTATGCAGTCATGGGATGATGAGCATTGGCTGCAGAACTTTCAAATGCAGAAGGCCACATTCCAGGAACTGTGTGCAGAGCTTTCCCTGAAGTGTGCCAACACTAAAATGAAAGTGTGCCAACACCTGCTCTAACAGTGGAGAAGCGAGTGGTGATCACTGTGTGGAAGCTTGCAACGTCAGACTGCTACCAATCAGTGGGGAATTAATTCAGAGCTGGTAAATCCACTGAAGGATATGTTGTGATCCAAGTATGCAGGGTCATTAATGGAGTTCTGCTAAGAAGTGTAGTGACTCTGGGCAATGTGTAGAACATAGTGGATGGTTTTGTCATGATGGGGTTCCTTAACTGTGGTGAGGTGATAGATGGCACGCATATGCCTATTTTGGCACAAGACCACTTTGCCAAAGAGTACATAAGCGGAAAGGGATACTTTTCAATGGTGTTTGATGGATCACAGTGAGGGTTTCACTGACATCAGCATGAGATGGTCAGGAAAGGTGCGTGATACGTGCATCTTGAAGAACACAGGTCTGTTCAGAAAGCTGCAAGCAGGGACTTCCTATCCAGATGGCAAAATATCCACTGATGATGTTGAAATGCCAAAAGTGATCTTGGGAGACACAGTCTGCTCCCATGTCTCAAGAAACTGTACACCAGCCACCTTGTCACCAGTAAGGAGTGATTCGGCAATAGGCTGAGCAAGTGCAGATGGCGGCGGAATGTACCTTTGCATGTTTAAAGTGTCACTGGGGCAGTTTGCTTACTAAGTTAGACCTAAGGGAAAGCAATATCCACATTGTTCTCGCTCCCTGCTGCGTGCTCCGTAATATCTGTGGGGCACAGGGAGACAAGTTTCTGCAGGAGTGGGGCATGTTTAGCTGTCTTCTAACTTTGAGCTGCCTTATACCAGGGCAACAAGGAAAGCCCAGCAATGAGCACTGTGTCTCCAGGACGCTTTTGATAACCCATTTCAGTGATAAGCAGCACACATTACTGTCAGTCATCTGCATTGTGCCTTCCTATATCATCCCCTCCATAGCATCGCTTTCCCTGTATATCCCCTTCCCCTCCAACCCTCCTGCTTTGAATAAAGAAAGAGTATTTCATTCTCAGAAGATTGACGTTTTTGGACAAATCTAAAGAAACTGAATAATTTAACCTCGGAAAAATGTTTGCTTCACAATTTATTTAGTGACGTGTCTAACTCCTGCTTTTGCCGAGGGATTGATTTGTTTGGTCACCTATGTAACATTCTTTTGATTGACAGGTCTCTAACTTTTGGGGTATAATTGAAGTAGCAAGTCTGAACCAGGCAGGTTGCTTCGTGGACACATTGAAAAGATCTCCGGGCACAGATAGAAGGATTAGCCATCAGGAAATCTGTGACTGATTCACCCAAGACTGCCACAACAGTCACAGATTTTCTGATGGCCATAACTCTTAGTTCTGGGGTACTCTAACAACCTATTGTATTTGTATGTGCTTAAGACTCCTCTTAGCAAAATGGATGGTGCACAGAGACTGGAAACCAGCAGTGAGCTTCCCAAAGTGTGGTCGTTATCCGAGGTGGCTCTGCGGGGGTTGCGGCTACGGTAGAACAAAGTAATCCCCTCCCCCACCCCTTCCCTTAATGCTGCTGGAAGCAGTTGCACAAGGCTTGCAGATTATTAGATCAACACCAATCCCTATCACCCAAACCACCAGCATGATAGGGAAACTCTGATTTAGGAACCTGGAAATCACCATGGGTGGGAGATCACATGCTTTATTGTTTGTGGTACAAGCACTAGTAATGAAAACTATCACCATCTCCCTAGGTGACACTATGTGAGATCAGTCTCCTGAGGGTAACAGATGGCAAGGGAGCAGATGCTGCAAACATCTGGGTACAGACCAAATTCTTATATTGCTGTGCTGTGCAGTGCACCACAATGATGCCAGCAGAATTAATACTGGAGTGGTGTAGGAAAATGTCCTACCATGGTGGAAGACGTAAGGAAGCCCTCCCCCAAAACCTTCTGCAATGGCTTGCAGAGTACTTCCATGAAAGTTTCCTGGAGATTTCCATGGAGGATTCCCAGACTATCCCTGTGCACATAAACAGTCTTTTTTCCAGGAGGCACCCTCTGCATAGATGAAGTGGCCACTGGGAATCAGATACCCACTGCACCTCAATTTTTCTTGATATTTATACATGAAATATAACAGCATGTAATCCCTACCATTTGACTGGAATTGTATACTCTCCAGGACGTGCCTTCCCCAGCATCACAGTCAGCCATGATGCTGTCCTGCGACTGGGTGGACTGCTCTGGAGTTAAAAATAGCTCCTGGCTCTCCGGGAGAATGGATACATCGATCATGTCTCCCATTCTCCTCCTCCTCCTGGTCCAAAACTTTCTCCTTGTTGTTGCCTGACGTAACAAGACTTCATTACTCTGATTCCTCTGAGGTATCCATGCTGCTTTTGAAGGTAATGTTGGGGACACTGCTGAGGATTGCATGCAGCTCATTGTAGAAGCAGCATATCTGCGGTACCTTGACTTCTGGTACACCTGCTGAAGTTCATTGATTTTCACGCAGCACTGCTGTGAGTCCTAGGTGGAGCTTTGTCTCTTATGCCACATGCAATGATCTCCTAGATGTCTATGTTTCTTCAGCTGGTTTGGAACCGTGCCTGCACTGACTCTTCTCCTCATAAACCAATAAGACCCACCATCTCCTGTGTGTATTCCAGGCTGGAGCACAATTGGGCTGCTAAGCTCTCCACATTGATCAAAGAGGAAATGGGAATTCAAAAGTCCTTGGGACTTTAACAAAGGAAGGCCATTTGCTGTGTACCTAGCTGCTATACAGCTAAGTTAAAAACAATCAATGGAGCAGTCACAGCAGAGCATTGTGGGACACCTGCTGGAGGCCAATTCAGTTGACTTAAACAATGCTGCACCTACACTGCCTCTCTGTCAACCCATCAGCATCAATATAAGGACTATCCCTCTTGTGGAGATGAAGTACTTAAGTTGACGTAACAGACGAGTTATGTCAGTGAAAGGGACCTGCTAGTGTAGACGCATACATTATTAGGTCTAATAATCTAATAGGTAGGACATAAGGCAGTTTCCAACAATTTAAGTTTATAGTGTAAACCAGGCCTCAAATTCATATAATTTATGGGCAAGGAACTATCATTCACACTCACCATAAGCAACCTGCTGCTTTTAAAAACAATAAGCTTTCTCAATTGATTTTGATTTAAAGATTCCAAAATTTCAAACTAACTAGGTCACCTCTAAAAAGATTTGTTGTCCACATGGGACTGATTTGGTGTTTGAATTAGTCACCCAGGGTCCTGTTCTGAGATTTTCTCTAGGGACATCTCACTCGGTGACAGGTTTGTTTCTCCTAATGTAAATGGACAGGTGGCAGAACGCAGGCCTCTCATCTAATTAACATGGAATCAATACCATGAGAGGAGGGGCCGGATCCAGTGCAAATGAGTAGGATCAGTCAAAGAAAGAAAAATAAATGTAAATTATTTTTTTTAAAGTGCCAGGGATACTGAGTAAACCTTCCATGACATTCCTGCAACTTATCAGAAAACGTATCTACAAAAGGCAGCAGATAGACCAAGGTTTCACAATATCTTTGACTGTCCTTATTCTATCCAGATCAATGAGCAATCTCTCTAACATATAGGAAGTAAGGAGCATTTTTTTCAACCTCAGCCCTGAGCAAATCTTTGATTCTACCTCTCTTTTCTTAAACAAAAATACAATTCATTCTGTAAATCAGATGTATCATTCCAATGGATCAAATAATCCTGTACTCATGGTGTTATTTCAATGCAGACATTTACCCACTGACTGTTTGTTTCTTGTTTCATTGGGCAGCTTGTTGAGTTTCTCACTCTGGTCCATCCCTTTGGCATGTCTGGTAGGAATGAGCTCATTTGGGTGGGGAATGGTTTTGTTTGTAAAAAGGTACCTGGGGCACCATGTCAGTCTGTGCTGATGCTGAGACCAGCAAAGGAACCAAGAGGAGAGGTAGTGCTCCTCCTCAATTCCAGGGCTGCAGGGGTGCAAGGGAGTGGGGATCAGATCAGCCCCAGTAATGGTTAGAGCATCCTTGAGAGCTGTCCTAACTTGTCCACCAGATGCAACAACCTCCACTATGGCAGCTGGAAATATCCAGGGCCTAGGAATGTCCTTAACTACGCCTTTCTTAAGGCAACTACATCTTCTGCCTGGCCATTTGTTGGAGAAGTGACATTGGGCCAGTTAAGCTGATTCTGTGTCTGTGAAAGAGGTCTCCTATTTTGAAGGTATTCTGGGAGTTGGTGTTTACACAGCTTTACTACCAGGTTGTGCTAACATTGCCAGTACAGTGAACCTCAGACATTGTGTGTGTCAGGTTATTGAAAAGAATCCAGTTACTCAGATTCAGTATTGAGGCACATAACTCTGAGTTTGTCTGTACTGCATGAGTAGCAAGAAAGTACAGTCCCAACATGGACAAGTTTAGAGTATTGCCTGAAATGGACGGTCTGGGAGCTGTATCGTTAGCTGTTCTAAAGTCCTAGAGAGGAACCTAGAGATGTCATCAGGACATTACTCCAAGCCAAGTGGTATAGATCTGGTAGTATTTAGTGATAGCACAGTTCCATTTCTTGGGGACTGAGACTTATTGTTTTCATTGTTTCACTTGCAAAGAGTGAAGCTGAATGAAGGTTAAGTTAAACAAATGGAATTTTATTAAACCCTGGAGATTGCTTTGTCCATGTCCCTGAATGCTTCTAGTGTAACTCTACCAGTTCTCTGTTTTGCCTGTGTCCCTTCAATAACAGTCTCTACAGGGAACATGGGCCCTCTGACTCCAGGTCTGACTGTGATACAGTCAAAGCATGTAAAACTCCATAGCAAGCCCTTTTTCCTATTGTTTATAAAGCTCAATAGTACAAGCAGCACCAGCACCAGGGGAAGTGAAGTGAGTAGATTTTAAGGTATCAGAGAAACCAAGTAGTATCGGTACACTGCATGGACTATTAGAGTCTGCTCCCTGTTATTAAATCATTCCATTTAAAAAAATGTTCAGCATGAATATTTCTGCTATCTAATAAGAAAAAATAAGTTCCCCAATGTCCACATATATATCTCCTGCCTGGAAAGAATATAGGTTGGCTGAACTCCATCCAGATGTTGGTTTACGGGCAGGTGTTTTTATTTTTGAACATTCCTTTTTAAAAATCCATAAGAAACTATGCAGTCTAATTGACTGCACTGGACTGCAGGCTAGGAACTCCTGAATTTACTCACTTCCTTTCTCTGGACGAAATACAGCCTGAGAGGCAGTAGGCACAACTCTCATTGAAGGCAGTAGGAGTTTTACATGCTTACTTGCATGGCTGAATTTGACCCTGTGTTTTAGTTTCCCAAGTAAGTAGAGATGATACTGTCTCACCTCACACAGAGAGTTGTGGAAATTAATGAATGTTTGTACATCGTTTTGAACACATGAAGTACTACAAAAATCCTAAGTGCAATATTAGTATATTGCACAGCCAAACTACTAATCACACACAGCAGACAATCCACAACTGAAAAAGAATTTATGGATTTTCTGAGTCTGAATTGAATAAAGTTCCCTACAATTTGGAAAGAATCAACAGACACCATACAAGATTCTGATGTTCTTTGCTTTACAACGGACAAACAAACCAGGAAGGCCCATGTAAGATTCTGTAACTTCGTGTCACGGAGTACTCACTCCCTCATTTCAGGTGACACCTCCTTCTGTCTGGTCTGGGGAATCTCTCTCTTTCAAGTCTGACAACCCCACTTGCAGTCTCTCCTGCTCTTTGACCTCTTTCTCACTCTGCAGCCCCTCTTTTGCTGGGGAGCTGCAGCTTCCTCTTCGTGACTCAGCCCTCTGACCAGGTCACTATGTTGTTTCCCCTTGCAGGGTATCGCGTTTCACTGGGCTGGCTGTCCAAGCCATGCCATTGTCAGTGGCTGGTAGGAAACCCAGGCTCACCCACTACTCCATGTTCTGGCCCAGGGACACTACAATGCAAAGACAAAGTCTGCTCAGTCTCCAACCTTGCTTCTGCTTCGTACTTTTTTCCCACAGGCTTTCTCCACCCTTCTTTTGAGTATCCTCTTTCACCAGGGCCAGGCTCCCAGGGTCCTACTCTTTCCCTGGATACCCTCCTTCCCTCTCTAATACACAGAGAATGGCTGCAGACTGCCTCACTGCAGCCATTTCTGTTGCCAGCTTCCAGCTCAGCTGAGCTCCATCTTCCAAACAGGGATTGCTTCTCAAGCCTAAACCCTTCATGTGTGGGCTTTCTCACTAGCTAGCCCCTTTCTCATCTTCCTTCACCCTTTCAGGGCTGAGACGGGGTGAACACTGCACCACACTTGGCATCATTAAAGCACAATGCAAAAAGCACTCTCATAACTGAAACAGCACCAAATTATATTCCATTAATGCATAGCTCATTCCCAGGTTATTTCTTAAGAACCAAGGACCAATTCAGTGATTTCAATGTCAAAAGGCAAAAATTTTCTTTTGCATTAATCAGTTTAATAGCTTTTACTGGAAGAAGAGAGGAAGCATGTCTAAAAGAAAGGGTATAATATTTCAGGTGGGAATATCATGTCCTCTTTTTTATTTAAAGTTTTACATTTAAAAAATGCCTCCTGCAAGATACTAGATCTGTACGGATGGAAGCACAGTACAAAATTTATTACAGAACAGGTGCTTTTTTGTTAACTCAGAACTTTTTTGGTGGTTTATATCCACTAAAACTCATTGGTATTCAGTTACATGCAAGCTCAAAGCATATAAATTACACACACATTGTGAATTATGAAACAAGTAAACTGAAATTAAACTTCTACTTTTTTTTTATTTAGTTTTCTTTTCATGGACCAGTTCAATTTTCATTCATCTGCAGAGTGACACAAAGGCTACATCTACATTATGAGCTGGGTGTGTGATTCCCAGCTCTAGCAGCTGTACAGCTTAGCAGTGCAGAGTATAAGCCCACTTGAAATAAGTGAGTACATACTCAGCATTAGCTTGAAGTGTAGATGTAGTCAAATACTGACCCCAAAGCAGAAGGACCACAAGGTTACAACTCAGTTTGCTTTAGCTTAATCTTAATGTTACAGTATCATGAAGAGGCACAACACAGTAAGTTAAAACCTTTTTACTTTCCCATGTGGAGTGTTTAGTGATGTCACCAAGAGAACCACAGAAACACTTCACTGGTGAAGATGCCGTAGGATGCAATGAATCGGTGAATCCCTCTCTGGCTTGGCCATATCTCCCTCCTATTTTCAAGTCAGTGGTTTCTGCTACAGGCCCAGACAGAAGAGAGGTTGCAGACACCTAGTTCCAGTTCCCCCACTTTCTGAGTGGACTTCCCAGCACTGGGAGTTTTCCCCAAGAAGGCAGAAACTGGCAAAAAGCTCTACAGTGAATCAAACCCAATATTTATAAATGGGTTTGAACTCCTTGGATGTAATGTTACTCTAAATACAAAGCACACTATAATCATCAAGTCATCATCATAAACAGCCTAATCTGATCAGACTGAATTTATTAAAATATTTTCAATCATTTCCGTGAATGGGCCACCTTGAGCCAAATTCTCTACTAGTATAAAATGGCTCAGCTTCTTTCAAGTTAATGGAGTTGCACCAATTTATAACAGCAAAGGATTCAGCCCTTTGTCTTTACTTTAAATGGAAGTAAATACTATGTAAATGTGAAAAGTCAGAAACTGTCAAAGAAGCAGAGATTTTATCCTTCACTTTGTTCTTTTATCTAAGTATTGCAAACCATCTCAATTTGTGGGTGATCGTGCATGCACTGCAATATTTTCACAGACAATAAAATCGAGGTGGAGTAAGGAGGAAGTTTCAGAGAACCTTTCGTATCTAAGTTCCTGGCTCACATCTAGCCCAAGCCAATGAGAAACAGAGAGTAGTTGTTTGGGAGCCCATGTGAAATGAGTTGGTGGTCCCAGTCCAGTTCCTAGAAGACAGTTGTCCACATCATAATTGGCATTCACTGTAAATTTCCACAGAAGGGACAAGGTGGGAATGAGCATGGAGACAGTTGTCTTTTCATCAGTAAAAGTGGTCTCAGCAAGAACAGATGGGCACATCAGTGTGGTGCACAGCACTCCTGCTACCTGTGCTGTAACTGCTGCGTGATTAGAGGTCATTAGTCTCCATAAGTATCTCACACCTTTCACAAGAGCTACATTATTTTTTTTTAAAGTTGGAGTTTATAGCCTAGTTTAATACTCTTGAGAGGTGCCAGCCTGACACTACAGAGATTGAACGGGTACATAATAGATAGCAGCAAAACTAATTTCCTAAGTCTACTTCAAAAACAGGTCTATAACCAAACCAGGGTAAGAGGTCAGTTTAATTTTTCCACACCTCTTCAGCCCCTGATTTCTCAAATAAGACTTTATTGACAGTGTCAATTAATGCCACTTGTGGTAGCACTGGCTGATTTCGGGGAGGCCTGGCCACCAAACTGAATTGAATTTACCAAACTCAATTTACATAGGCCAAAGAACATCGGATGAATCAATAATAAAACCCATTTGAAAGGATAGAATTACAAATCATTCCATGAATATTTAGGATCCTGTTAGTGACATTATGGACCACATAAATAACTGCAAATAGTGTTGTAATTTCCATTTTGTAACTGTATATTGCTAGGGTTTTTTCCCCATTTTGCTTTGGCTTTTTACCCCCTCATTTCTTCATATTTATACTCTGTAAAATCCAATTAAATACTTTTTTTAAGTTTAAAAAAAAAAACATTACTTAATATATCGACCAACAAGTTCTAAAACCTCCGGTCAAATTTTTCAACTTGAAACATAAGTAGATCAAAGGCCACTCAGGATCTGTTAGTGTATGGTCCATACTAGGCAGGCCAGTGAGGTGTAGATTAACACCCAAACTTGCCGTGAACTAAGTGTTTGTGTAGACAAGCCCTTAGATAGTAAGCTCTTTAGAATAGGTTTTATCTCTTTGCTACAAGCTTGTTCAGTATGGAGCACAATGGGCCTCTGACCTCTAGGCATTATGATTATACAATAGTTATGATAGTAACTTTAATGCAGCCACCCTTTTTAGTCAATTCTCTTGCATTCTTATTTTTCAAAGCCCTGAAATTTAAAATTTCACACTACAAATTAATCACTTGCAAAGTTTATTCTTTATTTAAAATAAATTAGTCAGATTTTGCGGATGCACTCTCAATTCTACAACTGGCCCCACTCAAAATTTCCACTGAATTGTTTGTTTCAATTCATGTTTCTTTAAATGCGCACTTCAAGGCTGAGGCACAGTGCTACATCTGAGCCCAGGATTCATTTTTTAACAGTCAGATTAGAAACTAGTGATAAGAGAGATTGACAGTGAAAATGCTAACAGACCCTGCGGTACAGTATCATGATGCTGCCAGGCACTGCCGAGATAAACAAGTGACATTTTCATTTGCAAGTATTCATATTTCATTCTAGATCATGTTTGCCCTATTTGCTTCTTTGGCATTAATGCATCAAATATCCCACAATGTAATCCTTCTCTCAGCAATTATCAATGAACTATGAAATAGTATTAAATAGAATTAATTAGAAGTTTTAATGAATCATGTCTGTCCTCATTTATTATACAATGTAATTTTCAAGGAGTGATTAATTATGATCTACAGATGAGTGAATGGTTAATGTAGTTTGTTAACCTTACTAAGGAGCTACAGAATGCAGTGTGAGTTAGTTCTCCTCTATTATTGGCACATGCTTATATGCCCCCCCCCATATCAGCTTAACTGAATGGAAAGGTTTTAGTGACTTTGACATCAAGATGCAGAGTCAGCTAGTTAACATTTTTCCCTATATTATACCAATGTAACAAAAGACAATGGCATATTTTCAAAGCAGCACATTAGAAATCATATGCCAGAGTCTTGTTATTTTGCAGTATTTGTATGCATGATTCCCCAGGTACCACATACCTTTAAGTAACATATTACACAGGTTATCTGAAATTACTGGTTTGCTTAGTTCTTAGCATGTAACATTACAGTCACTACAGTTTTATCATCATATGCTTTTTCCAAATGTTCAACATGATCTGATCTCCCAGACAATAACTATGAGTCATTGCTAGTCATTTGTGAAACATATATTCCTAATTTTTCAAAGCATTCCATGGGGTTTTAGCCAGACAAGTTTCATTGGAAGCTGTGTGGCTGAATCATGGTAGAGCCCATGTATCTGCATCTGCATTCTTGGATGCAGATATCCGTGGATATAAAGCAGATAGCTGTAGATTTGCAGGGCTCTAATCATGGGAGCTGTGTATAGGGATGAGTGCATTGGTTCCGGTAATGTACGAATTTGCTCAAAACTAAATCAAAGCCTTTCAAAAAGCATTGAAAAAGTTTGAATAAGTCCTCCTCAGTCTCCTTTTCCTTCTTCCCTTCCCCATCTACTAGCAAATGTGAAAAATTGGGACAGGGTGGGGGGTAATAGGCACCTATATAAGACAAATCCCTGAATATCGGGACTGTCCCTATAAAATTGGGACACTTGGTCACTCTACCATCTGCCCTCCTCTACACACACACTTTCCAAACATTGTTCTCATTTGTGCTTCCTGGGTGTAGTTGAGATAGGAAACTAACGAGTGCCAATAAAAAATCTTCAAGGCTGCAGCTGTTGTCACGGCACTTCTGGACCAAGGAGGAGTAGAGCAGGAAATACAGTGCCCATAGGACTGGTACTCCAGTTTCACAGAGCCGAGAGATTCAGATAAGCCCGTTTGAGTTTATGCTATCCAGTGCTTGCAGTTCAGACAAGACATTAAATTGGGGTCCCTTCTTGTCCCCCTCTGACGTCTGTCCTGGTGGAAGTTAAACATACAATCACATTTTTAAACAAGAACAGAGGCTATCATCAGTGTTCTGCCCAGCACTATCCCTCTCAGTAAATAGGTTCCTGTTCTGTGTGAGGTATTGATCAGCACATGATCTTTGCTCTACATTTGTCTACAGGAGTTACTGAGTTACCATTCAGAGCACTTGTGAATTAGAGAGGTGTTAGGTAAAAATAAATTCAATTACACCTTAAAATTAGAGCTGTGTTGCCACTGAAAGCCAGACTTCCCACAAAGACCCTAAGTTACCACTGTAGATACTAGTATTCTGACCTATGGTATCAAACTATGATTTTGTAATGAACCTCCTGACTTATTAGTGGGTACACCTCCTCCCGCCCACCCTCCTGCATGAATGGAAGTAGTGTGAAAAGGACAAGGAAACTGTATCTTGTGGCAAAAAAGATCAGGTACCATGGGAAGAAGGGAGTTTTGTGTGAGGGCAAGCAGCAGCGCTACCTAGCATCGTGCATCTCACATGATACTCATTTGGCAGCATTGTCATGCATACCTGTGGCCCACTTAATGGCATGCATCCAGAGTTCACGGTGGTGCCCACTTTGCAGGCAGCAGCCTCTGGCTCCCCCTCACTAGATCACAAATGAGCAGCAGATGGCAGCAGCAGCAACCACTAAGGAAAGAATATGAGGGGCCCAGTATTGGTCCTAGATTGCCCCATCTGCCCCAACCACTTCCCAGTCCCCCATATTACCCACTTTTTTACCTCCCAGATACCCAGCTTCCCTCCAGACAGCCCCCAACATCCTTCCAGACATCCCAACCCAGTCATCCATGTTGTCCCCAGCTTCACACAGAAACTACCACCTAGTACCCAGATTCATGATTCATCCCAGCACCGTCAGCTCCAGACATCCCCAGACACATCTTGTTTTCCCTTCAGCTTCTATCCACCAACCTGTTTCTCAATCAGCTATTACCCCAGGCAAGTATCTGCCCAATCCAGTTGTGGCTTTCTAAGCAGCTCCAGTCCAGCGCCTAGAAACCTTACCACTCTCCACTATCCTCCAGCACTCACCTATATTCTTAGCATCACCAGGCACCTTCCAGCTGCAGATGGAAGTCCAGCCAACCATAAATCTGCAACTAAATCACCCAAAGACTGTCTCTGACTTGTGGGATAACTATTGGTTTCAGGTACTCTATAACCTATTGTGCTTGTATGTGCTTGAGACTAATAAGGTAGAGACTAAATAAAGCCTTCCAGGTTTTGTGCTGTTCCATGACCTATCCCCATCACTGGTTAAGACAGATTTTTAGAGAATATATAAATTATTTGCAACTATGAAAATTAGCTCAATAAATCATTTGCATAAAGTTTCAGAGAGCTGCATAAAACTTGCCAGCTATGGAGCAGCAGGCTAGAGGTGGCAGCCTGGGAATTGGCTATGGAGGGAAGACTACATAGCTGACTAACTGAGAAGTAGGTCTGAAATTCAAAGTCCTGCAAGAGAGCAGGGTGTTGCTGGCAAAAACTGTGTGGGTTCTTGTGCTATTCTGAAATCTAATAAAGTCATGTTTAGTGTTATATTACATCTTCCAGCAAGAATATTTGTTTCTAATCTAACAGTCTGTATGCCATGAACATAACGTTACTGTTTCAGGGTAACTGCACTTGTATTTCCTTCTCTGTGGACAACCAAGAGCACACACTGTCAGCTTCCGGCACCTGGGTGTCAAGTCTACTGGGCAGAGACTTGTCTCTCTCTCTCCTGACCGAGAATTTTAAGGTTGCACAACTCCCTGCCTTAAACTCTGATACCCCAGCAAGCCAGACTGCCTAAAAGGCCAACGCTTGTGTTTTGCCTTCTTCCCACTTCTTCCTATAGCCAATGTATTGCCTGCATTTATAAGTTACCACACAGCACCTTCTAAGCAAGCATATTTATTCTTAAGGTTAAAGCATTAGAGAAAAAGTGTATTAAAAACAATAAAAGAACCTACATGCATGATAGAAAGCTTACCAGCAGTCAATCCCCAACTCCAGCCTAAGGCTCTGGTAGGTTTTAGTTCTTCAAAATCCACAATTGGGTTTCCCCCGCATTTACAAATTCATCCATCTTAGATCCAGAACCCAAAAACTGGGCAGATCATGTATTTCCTTTGCACAGCTAAAGCCTTTGAACTTGGCCTTCTGTAACAGGTAATCAGCAGACAATGACTCTCCTCCTCAGAACATAGCTTCAAGAAGCTAGGTTTTTGCATAACTGAAGTTGGAAAATTTGCATTACTCTCACCCTAAGGATTCCTCAAGAAATCCATTATTGTCCAAAGAGTCCATACTTATCTGATGCATTTTCAGTATAATTATTTATACACAGAGGTCTTACATCTATCACATCACCTCCTAAAGAGGTTACATATGATCCTGGCCCACAATAATATATACATTTACAATATAATAAGGTCTTTCGAGAATATTGCAGGAAACTGACACATCTGTCAAACATTAACCCAAAGTGTTCAAAAATCACCAAAAGTCAGGATTCAGAAAGTCATGAAATTACAGAGAGAGAGAGAGAGAGAGAGAGAGAGGGAGGAAAAAATATGATTTTTAAGCCAATAATTGTCAGGTAACTTTATTTGATTTCTGTTGTCTTGGCTTTTAGATTACACTTGGTTCACGACTTTCAAGCTTTTCTCCACAACCAAGAGGGCTAGCAATTTACTTTATCCCAAAAAACAAACAAAAAAACAAAAAAAATCCATCACCACCCTGAGATTATCATGCAGGGTGGGGCTTTAAGAACAACAAATATAACTATATTCATGATAATAATCGCGGGTTAGCAACACTACTTAACTGGACTAGAAGAGGTATTCGTATACAACATTACCCTTGTCCCATTCCATTGAATTGTCCCTATGGTCCGAGTTAGCAATTATTGTTATTTTATGTTGTAACAGACCAACCCCAGTTAAAAAAATAAATTAAATTAATTTCCAGGAATAAGAGAAGACAAGACCACTCTTTTTTCTAACTAGTCATGCATAAAAAGCAACTATAAAATAAGAAAGGGACAATTATAATGAAGAGGGCTTTGGGGAGGTAGTCTTAATTTATACTTCTTCACTAGCCTTTTTTTTTTTTTTTTGCTCTTAGTTACTCTAATACTCAAGAAATAAAGCACAAAAGTGTTTTATTCATGCTCAGTCCACATTTTTTCTCTCCCCTCTTTGATTCTATAATGCCCAAGGGGGGGAAAGAAGTCACAGAAGTGTTCTTTCATTGCTCACTCAATTCTCTCCCACATCTTCTTTCCAAGTCTCTTTGACGGTCAGTTCTTGTGTCCAACAAAAATGAGTAAGATGTGCACACATCCTGTTCAGAACAAGATTATGATGTACGGATAGCATTCTGAATGTTACATTACATTGTAGTTTCAGCTCACGCTAGTTGCTCCAGTGCTTCGAGCAGTCAGAAGTTGTGGCTCTCTAAGCAGCTTGACTTTCAATAGAATCTCTGTACTATGCACATCTTAGATTACTTATCCACTATTCACCTGTCTTTACCAATGAGAAGTGGAAGTATCTCACTATGTGTATTAAATTCCTTATCCTTTTATCCGCTGTTGAAGGAATCACACAATGAAATAACATAGGGTTTGGACTGAGCATGCACCTGATTAGTAGGTACTATTTATGTGTTTTTAGGGGGCAAGAATATCACTTTTCCAATGGATTCTTGGGGGTAGGCACTATTCCCTGTATAGTGGAGGTGGGAGGAGTGGATGGAGTCTTGGCACTAATATAGGCCAGTAATGCATTCTTAATTCCTGGGGAGGGAGTTGGGGGATGAGAGGAAAGAAAGTATTTGCTTAAAGTCACACAGGTGCTCCGGTGCACAGTCAAGTATAGAACTCTGATCTCCTGACACCCAGTCCTCTGCCTTCAGGAGGGTATCCTCACTCCAATATATAGTACATCCCACACATAGATGCACTTATAGTCATTTTAAGTGTGTAAAATGGGCCTTTATATACCTAAATGTCTATTTGAAACCTCAATTTCAGGGACTGGGCATTATCTATAGGTGCCCATATTTGAAAATTGGTCTCATTCTTTCATTCATTACTTGAATTTATTTTGGTTTTTTCCCCTCACAAAAGAAAGATGGATGGTTACAGGTACAGTATATATTTCCTCCAGAGGGTGATATTCTGGTACTGATATTACAACATCAGCAAATCAGCCTGGGTTTATCATCATGCTGAGACATCACTCCCAAATGTACTGCTTTTGAGGGGTTGGTAATTCTCAAAGTGATATAATTCAGCCATTCATAGAAAGGATGAGTATTTTCAATTCCCAACCTACCCGTCAGCCTCCTCAACTTCTAGTGTTTGGAAAAAACAGAAGGAAGCACGGAGGCTCCTTTGTAAGACCTCTGTGGGTAGCTTACATGTAACATAAATGTGCCTGATTTTAATATTGCAAAGCAACCATATGCTAAAGAAATTTCTAAATAAAAATGTTCAATAAAAGTAAATTGAGTACTAAGTCTCAGGTTTTATCTGCTTAAGGTACCATTTTAAGAACTGTTGTTGCTTACTATACTGATCATTTCACAGTGTAAATCAAAGCTATCAGAATGATCCTGTCTAGAGTAGGCATTTCTTAAATCACCTTAACAGTCAAGTGTCACCAGAATGAGTACTCACACAGTTCAGTTTAAGAAGTCAGGAGTGCATTTGTATGCCAGAAACTGTATAGGGGAATGCCATCATCAGTAACTTCCTAAATCAGCTCCACAGTGGGTGAAGTAGTATCTTTTAATGGACCAACTACTGTTGGTGAGAGACAAGCTTTCAGCCACCCAGAGTTCTTCCTCAGGTCTGTGAAAAGTACTTCCAGCATCACAGCAAAATGCAAGGTGGAACAGATTGTTTAGCATAAGTCATTAGTACATACTGTAAGGAACCATTTGAGGTAGAGTGGTCTATTAACACTTGTGCAGTCATAGGACAAGAAGAGAGGGTTAGTGGGTTATAGACTGTTGTAATAAACCATAAATCCAGTGTCTGTTCAGTCCGTAATTTTTAGTGTTTAGCAGAGAAATGAATTTAAGCTCCCTGGCTCGTCTTTTTAACATGTTGTGCAGGTTTCCTTTGAGGATGAAGACTGATAGGTCAGATATAGAATGATCACTTTGTGAAATTGTTCATCCCCAGGTGATAGCATCTATTTGTCTTATTTTCTTGTGTGAGTTCATTCAAGAGCATAGCGAGTGTCTGGTTTCACCCACATAGTTGTTGTTGGGGCATTTAGTATCCTGGATGCTGTATATCACATGTTGTGATCAGCATGGTTAGGATCCATGGATATTAAAAGGCATGTCAATCATAATAATCATTGTAGCAATAGAGATACATCTGCAGGTTTTGCATCTATTGTTCTGGCAGAGTCTAATGCTGCTTTGAGTTGGCGTGTCCTGATCTATGGGGAGCTTGCTTCTGACAAACTTAGAGAGATTTCGGGTTGTTTGAAGGCCAGAAGTGCAGGTTCAGGAAAGATTTTTCAGGAGGGGGCCCCATAAATTATGGGTTTTAGTTGTTTGATGATACCCCATTGCGTTCCAGTGTTGGGTAGTAGGTGACAGCTAAGGGTGTGCTGTCAGAGATTTTATTTCTGTATTGAAACAGGTTCTCTCAGGGTATTTGGTTTGTCCATTCCATGATGCAATCTACTTCTCTGGTGCAGTGTCCGTGTTTGGTGAAGGTTGTTTTAAGTGTCATAAAGTGTATATCCCAGACTTTCTGCTATGAGTATTTCTTGTGGTATCTGAGTGCCTTGCTGTAGATAACAGATTTCTTAGTATATTTGGGATGGTTACTGGATCTATGAAGGTCGATGTGGTGATCCATTAGTTTCTTGTATATGGATATCTGTAGGGTTCCTTTGTTGAAGCTGATTGTGGTGTCCAGGAAGTTGATGCTACTGTGGGAGAGTTCCAGAGAGTGAGTTTAAGGGAAACATGGTGGTTGTTGAAGTTGTGGTGGAAATCTATGAGCGAGTTTAAGCCATCCAGAGGATGAAAATATCATTGATGTATCTCTGATATATCATTGGTTTCATGGTGCATTTGTCCACAAATTCCTCTTCACGGTGGTCCAGGAAGAGGTTGATATATTGGGGAGCCATCTTAGTGCCCATGGCTGTTCCCATGATTTGGGCAAAATGTATGTTGTTGAATGTAAAAATTGTTACTGAGAGGATGAAACAGATGAGTTTGGCAATGTTTGGAGTAGATACCTGAGCATTGTCTATAGTCTTGCAAATATTGAAGGTGAAATTTGGGTGAAACCAGACAATCTATACTATAGTCTTGAATGAACTTACACAAGAAAACAAGACAAACATATGCCATCACAAAGTGATCACTCTATATCTGACCTATCAGTCCCCATCCTCAAAGGAAACCTGCACAGCGTTTTCAAAAGATGAGCCTGTGAGCATATCATGGACTGAACAGAGACACTAGATTTGTGGCTTATTACAACAAAATGAAATCCACTAACACCCCTCCTCCGTTTAAAGTGGGACACTTTACCTTGAATGATCCCTTACAATACGTGCCAACTACTTCTGCTAAACAATCTGTTCCACTTTGCATTTCCTTGTGATGTTGGGAGTATCTTTCTCAGAGCTGAAGAAAAGCTCTGGGTGGCTAGAAAGCTTGTCTCTCTCACCAATAGAAGTTGGTTCAATAAAAGATATTACCTCACCTACCTTGTCTGTCTAATATCCTGGGACTGACACAGCTACAGCTACACTGTATAAAACAAGCTCCAATCATTTTCAGTATTCAATTGGAATGACGTATCTTCTCAGCATTCTGATGGACTGGTTTATTATCCATTACAGAGACGATTACAGTGTAGGACCAACATCACCATGAATGGGAGAACTGGTTCAGGTAAAATAAGAACAAACCAGTAACCTTACCCAAAAACTTAAACTTTTTTCTTCAATATACCCATTGCCTCATTATTTTTTTATTTTTAAATGTCTTTGTACTTCCTGGATCCAGCTAATACCAGCAGTGGAATTGCCAAGATACTTTTAAAGAGGGTATGGTATTTGGGACACTGAGGTTATTTCTTGTTCTAAGTACTGGGGAAAACTCTGTTGTTTCAGATACTGTTGTATGGTAACTGTTGACAGGATTTTGGGTTTTTTTAAATGATAATCTCTGTTCATTGTCTGATGCATCTTAAACTATACTGGTTGTATATATTCCTTCAAGTTACAGCCCACCTCAACAACATGTTATAAATGATTATAATATAGAACTATTTCAATTACTTACAGATAAAGAATTTGAGAGAAAGTGGTATATTAGAAACTTGTATATACATACACATGCTTCATATACTATTTGTTGTTACTAACCCCCTTATAAAAATAAAATCGTACAAGAATACCTTAAAACACTGCATGCCGAAACCACAGGATAGTCCAAACTATGACCGTTTCAAACACTATCATAATACATTGTTCTGGAATACTGAAAAATAACCATTTTTAAATAACACAAATAGATTTAGAAGTGTAGATTCTGTTGGCCTCCATAGATCAGGTTTCATTATAAAATTCCTGTCTTAAAGGACTGCTGTGCTCTGTCTATATGGCTTGAAAAGAACTGTTCTCACAGCCACTATTAGCCTTATTCTGAACCCACTTACACACATGCACTTAGAAACTGCATTGCCACTTCACTGCATAGCCAAAAGAATCCACATAAGGTTCTCTCGTCATACGCCTGCCCCCTCATATGGATTGCAGCAGCTCTCTCGACGCTACAATGCTGTGAAATGGAAGGCTGGAGGTGTCGCCACTGAGTTCCACAAGGGTTCCTAACCAATATATGGATAGAAGGGAACAGCAGATCTTGTTTACTACTACTTCCACTCAATACCTAGCAACAGTTGGCCACACAGATGACATGACCCTTCAGCTCTTGCTGGGTCTGAGGAGTCCTTCCTCCTTTCAGTCAGACAGTGCTTTATCATATTTTTTGTTGGAACAAAAAGACCCTTTACTCGGGCTTTACTCAGTTTTGCAGTACTAGGTCCAGCGGTTAGGCAAAGCTTAAACAAAGCCAGTGGTAGAGAGTCAGAATTTAAGCCCTCTTAATTGATGACAGGAAATTAAGTTTGATACTTTTATAGTTGACTACAAATAGATATATCATAAATATCTAGCACTTTAAGTTTTATCAGGATAAACATACATCTGACTAAAATATTTTTGTGTGTGTGTCTCTCTCTCTCTCTATCTGCCTGATGGCATTTCTTTTTGCACAGTCTGGCTCAAAGTACAGCAAGTTCTGATTCAATATTTATATTTCTATACTCAACAGTAGACAGGAAAAAGTTATTTTTTCGTTTTGCTACATGGATAATTTTTTTTATAATAGCTTATATATACACAAAGATGTCATAGGCAGATGGAGTTAGCCAAGTGTTGATGTATTTTTGCCCAGGCTGAATGATTTGGGCAGGACTTGAAATTGATGGGAGTCCTCAACAGCAGATTAGAGGATTTCCAGTGAATTCAAAAGATTTCCTAAAACAATTTGTGAGAGCATGCATGCCCATATTCTTAAAAGGAAAAGAGGTTATATCAGAAAATATATCCCAGATACTTGCCCCATTGCTTTCTTATCCTGTTAACAACAAGGTAGCATAGCTGGCAACAGTCCTTTTCACAGATTCATAATTCAGCTCTTTGCTAAAGGGATATCTGATCAAATGAGCTATACCTATTTCACTCTGTATTTGCTAACACTGTCAGTTTACATAACATTTCTTTTCAGCCTTGGGGAGTTAAGGAAACACTGCTGATTGAAAAATGCCCTCAGTGGCCATGAAAGATCAATTTGAATGGAACTGTGTGGCTGTATGTCACCATCTATTGCCCAGACATGTTAATGTTTAGTGTCCTTGAGCCATATAGTAGTATATCTCAGGTGTTAGCTTGGCAGCAGTCTGTAAACATTCTTCTGAGCTTCAGGAGAGACCAGCTGAAAATATATTTTAATAATTAAAAACAACCCCAGATTGTCTATATCAATCAGCAAAAAACTTAAGACAGAAGCATTTCATTACAGTGGGAAAAATATGTGCAGCATGAAGCTCAATTCGTGAAGAGCTCGAACCCCAGGACTTCTGTTAAAGGAAAGCTGCTGCTGAGACACATCAAAAGATCATCGTTATGGCCGAACAATTTCATGACCTAGTTTCCTGGTCAGCAACAAGCTTTTGTAGAAACTTCAGGAGCTGATAAAAAGCTCAAAGATAGCATGTGTGCTTTTATCTGTGACTCTGGTAAGGAGGGGGGATTTGAAAAGGTTTCGTGCCCCTTTTGCTTTAGATTTAGTTGTACAAGTCATGTAAACTCAGGGCCAATAAGGCGAGAGTACTTGTTAATGGGTGTCAACTAATTCGGCTTTATGTTAATGTTGTCTTCCCTATCAGAGAGTCAGAATGCAATAAAACATAATGGAAAACTTATTTGACCAAAGAGTTACTCCGGCCATTTAAGGAGCCATTCCATTCCTCAGTTCTATGTCTCCATCGGCAGCAGATTTTAGTGTATACGTACCTAAACAGTGCACAGTTCAGAATTGTGAAGGGCATCATAAAACTAGTGTCAAAAACAAAAGGTAGGTTTAAATGATATTTAAAGGGAGAAAGAATTCTCTGAAATGGATCTATGAAATAGAGGCTGGTGAGAACGAAAGCAGGCAGACAGAACTGACACCCAGATGGGTGCTCAGAACCAATATACAGAAGAGGAGAAAGCTTATTCCAGTAGTTGGCTCCCAACAGATCTTTATTTTCACTATCCACACAGCTCACTAGAAGTCATAGATCTTTCCTAGGACACCAAAAACCAAAATTAAAAATGCTTTCTACTATTCACCAGCCCAGCGTTTGGTTGCCATGCAACTGATTCTAGTATTCTTCAGCTAGGCTCAATTTTCAGAGGACTACCGCACACTTAAGTTAGGCTTCCAAGACAAGAACATTTTTCTGACTAGAGGTGGCTGAAATTTTCTTCCACTGAATGATGCCTCCTATAGGGTTCATTAAATCAGGGAAAATATTACCAAAATTGGAAATACTATCACCATTTTTACTTATTTATTTACTGTGCTATTAGGAGGTGTAGCAGGGTGCTCTGTGGCCTTGCCCTGCTTCTGCTTCTTCTCTGGCCACAAAGTCACTCCGAGACCTTTGATTCCATAACCACTCATGCAGGTTTATTTGCGAGTGCTCCAACCACCGTTTGTATAAAGCTTGCCTTATGAGCAGTTAGACCCAGGAGTGAAGACCCACACTCCCCAGCACCTTCCTCTGCTTCTTTCCCTTCAGCCCTTTATACAACCCCAGGCTAATTGCCCTGCAGCTGCCTCTAATTGTCCAATTAGGTGCTGAATTTCTCCAGCCAGCTCCAATTTACCTCCCTAAATGGGAGCTGGCATGACTGGGGGTGGACTTAGCAGTCCTTGCTCAGCATCCTGTCACAGGAGGACATTACTCATTTTTCTAATCTAAAACTGGACAAGATGGTTTTGATTGCACATGGTATTTGGTCTGGTTCTCTTCACAGGTGATCTATTCTATGTACTGAAGTTGAATTAGGTAATTTTTTGGCAATACTAAATTTGCCCCAGAATACATTTTTCAAGGCATTGAAACTATTTGTGAATTGAGGTCAAATTCAGTGAAGTGTTTCAGCCCAAAAAAGTTATTTCCCCCTTCTTCCCCCCAAGAATTAGAACAGCTCATTTAAATCCCATCACAACAAAATGTTCCGCTTTTTATTTCACAACATATTGAAACTGAAATTTTTAAAAAGCAAAACAAAACCAAAAACACACCCCAAAACAAAATGAAACAAACGAACAAAAAAACCAGAAAAAAAATGGTCTGGGATCAAATGAAATGTTTCATTCAACCAGAAACGTATTTGTTTTTCACTGCAGTGAGAAAAAAATGAAAATTTTCAGTTTCAGCTTGAATCAGTTCAGTTTCCTCCCTGCCCCAAAATATCTGTGCTGAAAGTAACTGACTGAAGCCATTTTAACTCATTTCCTAAGAGGGAATGTCTACCTTTCATATGCGGTCTTGCTCATCAAGTCAAAAAATTGTGGAGGCAGAGTAATAGTATTGAGGGAAAATCACTTCTTATGCCCCAAAGCCATTAAGGTACTGCCTGACAGCTCCATAGATAGACACTGAAAGGGAGAGCAGATAATACAGACATGCCAACCATGGACCAGAAGTCCTCTCCAATGAAAAGAAAACAGCAGGTAAGAGTGAAAAGGAAATGGATGGATTTTCTGCTCCTCCTTCCCTGCCCTATTCACTTCCCACCATAGCCAATAGCCAGCTTCTCTCTATTTCTGCTGCTTCATGGTGGTTCTGCAGAAGAGATGTAGACAGCCAGCTAGTTCCTTGGGGATGGGGACTGAAGAAGAGAGGATGAAGGTCCCCAGGCCCATTGAGGCCCCCCATCTATCTATCCTGCATAGTCATAAAGGTGCCAAATCACCATAATATCTATATTTAGCTATCCTGGAGGGGGCAAGGAAACAAAAGAGAGAGCTGAAGTGTGGGCCTACGGAGAAGGGGGAGATGAAAACTAGTGTGGAAAGAGGAGAGAGTGTCAGCCTCCCCCTGGCCCAACTCCAGGAGGGAGAGGTCTAGTGGAGACGCTAGACCAGGCACATGCTCACATCCCAAAATTTAAGCAGGGCGAGAGGACAGAGGTATCAGGAAAGAAAGCAACACTAGGAGAAAATAAAAAGAGGTTTTAACACAGCAGGAAGATGACAAAATAAGAAAAGTAAGGCGAGAAAGACATGCAATTGCTCCTGTCAGAAAGAGTCCCTTTTGTCCATGAAACAAAAAGGTGCTGACTTAAACAGAGCTGACTCTGGCACCACCAGACCTAATGAAACAAACATGAAATGATCCATCAGCTCCCACTGACTTTACTAGGTAAGCCTCGAATTCCAGAACTATAACTAACCGCTGCCTCTGCCCACCAGTCAACCCTTGCCACTCCCCAGCCATTGGTTGGAACATACCTCCCCACATCTGCCAGCTGTGCAGCAGCTTATCACCTGGGCAGGCCAGCCCATTTCTCCAGTCCACCATAGTCCAACTCCCACTACGCTTCTTACTTTCTACAGTTGCCGTATCTCTCCCCTCCTCCCTCTTCATGTTTCTACCCCAATATGACTAAAAATACTTCATATTTCTGGGAGGCACTTTCCCAAAACCTAGTGTTATCTACCCAGTCTTCCACTTGCTGACTGAGTTTTTCCTCACTCAAAAAGATATGGTAGATGTTGCCCCCCTTGACGCTTTCAAACTGCAGTTAGGCCCTGGGCACAAGCCAGAACACAGACTATTATCTTGGGGCAGAAGATATGGAACAGATGTATATGTTAGTTTTCAACAGGCAATGCTCTTAGATGCTGTCACTCCCACCTGACTTGAGATGTGCGGGAGAGGGAAAGAGAGCATGCACACAGTATGTGTGTGTGATCATGTGCCAATCTATTCACCACAAGCCAAAATTCACAGACAGAATCAAAGCCTTTTGATTTGGAAATGAATTTCCAATCCAGTCAGTGAAAATATTTGGTCCCTCAACATTTCACAAACAGCAATATTTTTGAGGGCTAGAAAAGCACAGGGGGAAAAAAAGACGTGAACATTTTTAAAGTAAGTTTTCAGTCATTTCACCTACACCAGTACTATATATTTTAGGTTGACACTATACCATGTTGTGCTGTCCTGAAGTAGAGTGTTTTCACTATTCATGTGATGAAATTCAGGGGTGAGTTAATACAACAGGCAGAAGGATACCCAGTCACGCTCATGCAGCTTCATGTACTGTATGCCCATTTCTTTGAGGAGAGAAAAATGATTCTGAAAACTTCAAATAAACTCACATTTCATCCCTTTTGGTTGTCCACTCAGAACTAAAGATTCTTTCAAGAGTAATATTAGCTTCCCTAAACCATTTAAAAAAAATGTTAGAGTTGTTTGTTTCTTACTTACTGTTTCTTTCTTTCTCTGTCCTCACACAGCTGTGTCTATCCATTCAAAGAACTGTCAAGGAGCCATATTCAACCCAGATGCTCTATCATTTAGAGCAGCATATCCCCAGATTCTTCTGCTTACTTAAGTTTCAGTGCTACCATGCTTTGCTGCACAGTGAACAAAGTTTTATGGGGCATGTCTTTCATAGTGGAAGTACTACCGAGTAGAGGATGCCTGAACTCCAGAAATAGGCAGCAAACTAGAGCATTCACTACCCAGGTTAGAGGCACCTGGCTTAAGGCCTCTCCCTTCAGGCAGGGTAAAAGTGTTTTGTCAGCGGTCCTGCCAGGACAATTGTCTTGTGCACAGTAATGCATGGGGAGAAAAGCACAGGAGAAATACTGGGCAGCAATTCTTTGGATTATACTGAAGATCTATAGCTGGAGCTGAGTGGGACTTTTGAAGGATCAGGTCAGGGAACTTTTATTTATGTATATGAAAGAACCACACTCATACGGGAGCTTTGCTAACATTTCCCTTGTTCATCCAGCAGGGGTTGGTTGAGTATTCTTTTGAGCAGCAGTGGGACTCATGCTCCCTAGGGAGCTGAGCACGTCATTTCTGTAGAAATGTCTCACACTGGGCTAGTACTGAATCCAGTCTCTCCTGCCTATCAGTATGTTGCACTACTCATTTGTTTGCTACTTCATAAAGAAAGCTGGAATTAAGTGAAATGGATGACAGTAGTTAGTTGAAAGGCCAAGTTGATGTTACCTCTAAAAAGCTCCTGTCCTTAAATAGTAAAGTAGGAGAAAGAGATACAGTAAGGCATGTAAAAGCTTTTCAGAATTAGAACTTTTTTCTAAAATATTTTAGTCACATACTTACAAAATCCCTTAGTTTTATATGCACCAAAAAGTATTCCGTCCTTGATGTTAACTGCACTTTTCAAGTGTGCACTTCATTGTCTCCTTTCCCAGAATGTGCAGAGAAGAGTGTCTGCAGAATAGATGTGGATTTCCTGTGCTGGGGTTTGGTGCAACATTTGATTATCCTGTTCTCAGGATAACTTTCTGGAAACTTGTGAAAGAGGAATCAATTCCATCTTTCTGGAGCACAGCAAAATCAGCCACAAGAGCTGTCACAAGAAACATGGTATGGCACGAAGGTGACAGGGAGGAGAATCATTTCCCTGAGTCCCTGCAGATCTTACAAGAGCACAGCCCTGTTATGACAGCTTTAAGTAAAGCCTACTCCAAACCAATATTTTGTATTCTCTTAAAGCTGAATTATTCTAAGGATCAACTTCAAACGAACATAGCAGATTTAAACGAAATCCATTTACTTTTACATGCAGAAGAGTTCACTTCAGTCCTTGCCCACCTCTGATCATGGCAAATGCTCTTACCATCTCCACAGAAAGATGAGAAGAGCAGCTCAAGTTTCCCACAGCAGCAGTAGAATCCTGAGGTGTGCCACTCACAGATGCTTAAAATAACCTGTCTTGCACCAAATGGCAGCACATACCCTCTACCCACCAGAGAGACTGGACACCAAGAGAGTCCTCAACCTCATGTTTAAATCTGCCATAACATAGGACTTGATAACACAGCAAGGATGGATGGATATGTCCAAGAAATTAGTCAAAATGTGGGACAACTAGCACAATAAGAGTTGGGAATGCGTGGGGGGGGAATGAAAAAATTACACAGTTGCAAAACCTCAAAAAAATCAGTTTTAGCTTGTATTTTGGCTGTAGATAATATGTTTCTGAACCCAAATCACAACCCTATACAGTATTTCAGTTATATGTTGTTATATACAATAGTGTATTTTTTAATTATTGTATAGCATTAATGTGATTATAACAGTATGATGGCAAATTAATGATCATATCAAGTTATGATGTCCAAATACGCTATGCCATTACCTATGACTACAACTAGATATGAAAAATCTGAGAAAAATATATAGCACACAATAAATTAAGCAAGTTAATTTCTCCCAAATCATGGTACAGAGAAAACACTTTTTTTTTGATTCAGTGTAGAACTAAGCACTAATTTCTCACTATCCATTTGCATCAAATGACAGTAGCCAGTTATCACCAACTGTTGGCTGATACAAAAATAAAACAATGTTGTTGATCTGCATTATAAATGCAGCAATACTGAGATATTACTGCATCACCCCAGTCAGTTGTGGCTGAGATCTATAAAATGAAATATCTGCAGCATGTATGTATCATGAATCCTGACAAGCAGGGACTGAAGCATGTTGTGGATCAAGCAAAAACCATGCTGCTAGTCCTGCTGGAAGTGTGCCATTACAAAACCTTGCTCATTCCCTGCACTTCCACACAAACCAAAGCCACTAGCAGTCAGCATCTGTGCTCACCTTATAAGTTAGAGGGGCTGCTTCAGCAACTGGATACCAAAACAATATGAAACTAGAGAGGGGAATTAAATCAATAGTAGGTCCAGGAAGAGACTGTGCTCTATCCTTTGAGCAGTTAGCAGGTGTGCTGGGTGCATACAGATAAGCTGATAATGGCTGATTCAATAGACTGGTAGCAAACACATGCTTTGCTAGAGATGACTTTTTAAGTCACCATACATCAAACAGACAGTGTCAGCCTTTGAGGATAAACCTGTGATGGCTTGTCGTGCTCTTTGAACTGCCTCTGAGGCCTAGAGGCTAAAAAAGCGCCTGAATGTTCCTCTGAATCCATTGGGAGGATTGAAAGCTTCAAAGAGGAACACTATCACATCCAAGGGGAAATGCATTGATTGAGGGAACCAATGTGAAATAGTCTTTAATAATTACCAGAAAGCTGAAATCGACTGGTGTTTTGCTCAGCTATATTTTATCTTTATTGGATTAACTGTGACACAGTAGGTTATGTCAAAGGAAATCTGCATGAATATTAAAAGTAAATGTGGTGTGAATAATAGATAACTTACATTAGATGCACCAGCATGCAGTAATTTTTATTCACCTACGTAATTAGATTAAAACAAATCTCCTGAAAATACATTGTCTTATAATACAGATTCAAACACACACACACACACACACACACACAATTAGGACTAATTGATGATGGATGATTGCTGGTATTTAAAACATATATATGTGTGTGTATGTAAATATACACACACATTACACCTAGGAAATAATGTACAAAGGAGTTCTGGAAGCAAGAAATGGCAATAATAAATTTTTATCTAGTTTAGACCAAAGTCAATAACTATTCTTAAGATCTACTGAGGACATTGATAAAGCCTGCGATGGTTATTTTACTTTGGCATTCTTAAGAAAATGTCAATTTTTGAAAGGCAGGAAGATGACAGAAGGGAGGCAAATGTATTACTTAGTTAATCCCTGAAATGCACCTAGAGACACTTTTGTAAATGTCCAGGGCTAGGGCATTCACATTATTGCAGGCATGTCTACACGACAACTTAATTTAAGTTGACATCCAGCTGCCATGGTAATTAAGTCAATCTGGCATGTCCACACCACACTCATTTTATCAGTGGAGTGCGTCCTCACTAGCAGTGCTTGCATCCATACGGAGAGTAGTACCCAGGGTAGCCATCCCAGAAGTTCAACTAGCCACCGGGGGGTGGTAGAGAAGGGCATGCAGTGCCTCATGGAACCAAAAAAATTGTTGCAGGGTGGAATGGGGACATGGCATCAAATTCCCATGATGCAGTTTCCTCCCACCCTCTCTGTCCTGCCCAGATATGCAGGGCAAACAGCCATACTTTTTCACATCTGTTTTGAAAGCCTGGTTTAGCTGCACATATGCCATAGCCTGAGAAACATGGCCCCCACTCAGCTGTGCACACTTGTTGTGAGCATCACAAACACATTGTGCCTTATCCTGAAATATTTCCAGAGCCAAGACAGGAGCTGCAGTGTGGAACATTATGATGTCCTTCAAACAGTGCTGCTGCAAGCCACAGAATGAAACAATTCCTGGTTGCTGCTGGCAGTTGCACAGCAGCTGAACACAGTAGAGCACTGTTTCTGGTCCCAGAAAACAAGCACTGACTGGTGGGATCACATCATTATGCAATTATGGGATGATAAGCAGTGGCTACAGAACTTTTCAATGCAGGAGGCCCCTTTCCAGAAACTCTATGCTGAGTTTTCCCCAGCAACAACACTAAATGAGACCTGCTCTGACAATGAAAAACAAGTGGCAATCACTGTGTGGAAGCTTGCAACACCAGGCTGATACTGGTAAGTGGTGATCATTTTGGAGCTGGCAAAATCACATGGGAGCTGTTGTGATCCAATGGCCATGAACAGGACTTCTGCTAATAAGTGTAGTGACCCTGGGCAACATGCACGACATAGTGGATGGTTTTGCCATGATGGGGTTCCCTAACTGCGGTAGGGCAATAGATAGCATGCATATCCCTATCTTGGCATCAGACCACCTTGCCAAAAAGAGTACATAAACCAAAAGATACATCTCAATGGTGTTGCAAAGCACTGGTGGATCACAAAAGGCTTCACTGACATCAGCACAGGATGGTCAGGAAAGGTGCATGATGTATTCATTCTTTAGGAATGCAGATCTGTTCAGAAAGCTGCAATGAGGAACTTTCTTTCTAGATGGCAAAATAACCACTGATGATGTTGAAATGCCAATAATGATCCTGGAATATCCAGCCTAGTCCATGCTCCCATGGCTCATGAAGCCATACACCAGCCCCCTTATCACCAGTAAGGAGTGGTTCAACAATAGGCTGAGCAAGTGAAGAATAGTGGTGAAATGTGCCTTTGGATGTTTAAAGGATTGCTGGTGCAGTTTGCTTACTAGATTACACCTCAGTGAAAGCAATATCCCCATTGCTATTGATGCCTGCCGTGTTCTCCATAATATCTGTAAGGTACAGGGAGAGAAGTTTTCAAAGGTGTGGGTCATGGAGGCAGATAGGTTGGCAGCTAATTTTGAGCAGCGAGGTACCAGCGCAATAAGAAGAGCCCAGCAAGGAGCTGTGCATCTCTGGAAGGCTTTGAAACCCTGTTTTAGTAATGAGTCATAGTAATGCATGACACTTACCTGCATTGTGCCTTAACATACCATCCCCTCCAGTGCATCAGTTTCCCTGTATTTCCCCTTCCCCCCACCCCTACCCTCCCTGCTTGGAACAAATAAAAAGTATTTTATTCTCAAAAAGGTTGACTTTTATTGCACAAACTTAAATAAATTGAAAGAACAGGAAAATAATTTAACCTTGGGCAAATGGTGTGACAAAATTGGGTGGGAGAAACAAAGTCAGCTTGTCTGTGAATGCTCAGAAGTCTTGCACAAAGTTCTTTGAATGGCTGCCTTTTGTTCTTAGTACCCTCTCACAGTGTTGAGTAGAATGGACACTATCTTCCTTCTTCCCTGCCCAGAACATTTCGGGGAGGGAGACTGGGAAAAAAGTGATGCTTTCAGGCCTTTCTACAGAGGCTACAGAGATAGTCTAGCCTCAAGCTATTTCTCTTCAAGCTCAGCCAGATGCCTCAACATGTCCGATTGGTCCTTCATAATCCGCAGCATCTCATCCTGCATGCCGCGCTCATGCTCCTGAGCTGCTCTCCATGTCCATGTCTAGATTTTCATGGAAAGAAATCCTCCAGGCTCTTAGCTCCATGTCAGCTGTCCCAGAAGTGTTCATTTATCTCTGATCATGTCATCACATGTTCTTTTCCATCTCCTAAGCTGTAAAAGCCTCTCCGCTGGTGGGAGGGGAGGGGGAAATGTGCTGAAGGCCAAGTTTTCCACTGTAAAGCATGCAAAGCACAAGGCAACCATTGTCAGTGCACACCCTGTATCTAGTATGAGGTTGCTATTTAAAAATCACACCCCTTATAACACTCTACTGCAAGCCAGAACAGATTAAAAAACCCTAACTACTCAATGAATTGGTTTGCTGTTCCAGCCATTGTGAGCATGGCCTAGTAGCATGGGCAACATGGCATGTGCTGCAACATGTGGGAAACCCACATCAGGAGCATATGTAGACAATGACCCCTCCCCTTAGCAACATGGACAATGCTTTTAGACCCAGGACCAGCATTAAGCCTCCAAGAGTGCAGTCTTTGTCCAAGGCAGCTCTGGGGGGTGGAGAACACAGAAAGCCTACCAATCCTGCCCTTAAGGCTACTGGCAATAGTCGCTCTTTGGCTGCAGATTCTGAGAGTAATGCCAATCCCTACCAACTAAACCACTGGCATGTTAGGGAAACTTTGACTGAGGGATCAGAAAATCATTATGGATGGGGAATCACATGCTCTATTGTTTACGGTATGAGCACTTTAATTAAAACTTCCACCATCTCCCCTAAGTGATCCTATGTAATATGAGCATCCTGAGGGTAACAGAGGTGGCAAGGGTGCAGATGCTGCAAGCATCTGGGTATATATCCGCTCCTCATGCTACTATGCTGTGTACCACAATGATGCAAACAGAGTGAATACTGGAGTGTCATCAGAAAACATGGTGGAAGCAATAAGGTCACCCTCCCCAGTAACCTTCTGCAAAAGGATTGCAGAGTACCTCCATGAAACTTTTCTGGAGATCTCCAGGGAAAAAAGTCTTTTCCAGAAGGCACCCTCTGCATAGCTGGAGCAGCCACTGGGAAACAGATACTCACTACACCTCACTTTCTTCATATTAAAC
This sequence comes from Mesoclemmys tuberculata, assembly GCA_007922155.1. Classification (NCBI taxonomy): domain Eukaryota; kingdom Metazoa; phylum Chordata; order Testudines; family Chelidae; genus Mesoclemmys; species Mesoclemmys tuberculata. The sequence goes on along the minus strand of ML675612.1, from coordinate 20,523,356 downwards.
ATAAAACATAAGAGCATGAAACCCCCTACAGTTTGATTGGAATTGCATACTCCCCAGAGGTGCCTCCCCTGGCATCATGCTCGACCACAATGCTGTCCTACAACCAGCTGGACTGCTCCAGGGTTAAAAATAGCTGCTGGCTCTTGGGGAGAATGGATCCCCCAGTCACTTGTCTCCCATTCTCCTCCTCCTCCAAAATATCCTCCTAGTTGTTGTCTGAAGTGGTCTGTGACACCAACTCCTGGGAGGTATCCATGCTATGTTTTGGGGGGAGAGGTGGGGTCACTGCCAAGAATCACATGCAGCTGATTATAGAAGCAGCATGTCTGTGGTGCAGAAGCAGAATGACTGTTTGCCTTCCTTGTCTTCTGGTACACCTGCCAAAGTTCTCTAATTTTCACATGGCACTGCTGCATGTCCCTGGAGTAGTTCTTGTCCCCCATGCCCTGCGTGGTCTTTTCACAGTTGCCTAGGTTTGTTTGGCTGGTTTGGAGCTGTGCCTGCAGACTCTTCTCCCCACCGACCAATGAGATCCACCACCTCCTGTGTGCTTTAAGCCAGAGCACATTTGGAGCATTGAGTCACCATGATCAATTGAACTGGCAAGCTCTCCACATTGATCAAAACAGGAAATGGGAATTCGAAAGTTCCCAGGCATATAACAGGTTGTTTCCTGTGTACCTGGCTGCTGTGCAGCGGAGTTCAAAATGATCTCCAGAGAGGTCACAGTGGAGCATTGAGAGCCACCTCCTGGAGGTCAATTTAATCAACAAACAATTCTGCATCTACACTGCCTCTTTGTCAACCCATCAACATCAAATTAAGTGCTATACCTCCTGAGGCGGCAGAATAATTAAGCCAACATTATAGGTTAGTTAGGTCAGCAGAAGGGACCTGCTAGTGTTTGAGCATTCAGTATTAGGTAGACAAAAGGTGGTTTCCAATGACTGAGGTTTGTAGCATATACCAGGTCTCAGATTCTAATTTGTATGTTTCTGTAAATAGTTAGTTTTCCCTTATGGGAATGGCACTCAAGAAACACAGTTGTGCTGCATGGTTTGGTTTGGTTTTTTAAAGTAAAAAGGCCCTATTTTTCAAATCTCAGCACCTGAAGTTACACTCCTAAATCAAAGGCAGCTGAATGAAAGCAGCCTGATTTTCAAGCATGTAGAGCCACGAAAGCTTTTATTGACTTTAGTGGTAATTGTGGGTGTAAGCAAGGTCTGAGTGGCACTCCCCCTGGTCAGCAGCTGAAAGGAGGGCACGTTATTTGCATGGGCTTTGTATTTGCATGAGCACAATTAAGTACTCAGCATATTGCGTAAGCGCACTAGGTGTTGAGCATGATGGGAAATGGTCAATGTGTCTGGTATTGTGTTACAAGTCACTTTTGTCTTAAATGCAGGGGTAATGAAATGTCCTTCGATTGTATGAACAAATGGCATCAGATCTGTGTTTAGCCTGTTCTGATAACAAATTCATTCTCAGCCAAACAGCCCAAAAAGGCAGGCAGATGTTTTAGCAGTGCAAGAGGAGAGGGAAGGGTGAGATGTCTCCTACTGAGATTACACTAGCCCTGGCAAAGGGCTATCCGCAGGCGTGGACTGATGATCTCACCCCACTGTTAAATGGTAGAATTAATTATTCCTCTTGGAGTTTTCTGTTTGTTAAAAGCAGGGACGTCAGCACCAGCAGACAGTGGGAGCCAGGAGCAGTCAGCACCTGCAGATGCTGGGGTAGGTTAGCAGCTGTAGACAGAGGGGGCCGGCGTATGGTGAGAGCCAGTAGCGCCGACTCAGTGAGGCCTGGAGGTGGCGGAAGGCAGTGGCGGAGGAGGCCTGGTCAAGCCTACGTCTGGCAGGAGATTGCAGAGGGGGGCTGGCTGAGCCCCCACCGAGCGGTGGGCATTGCATCTATGATGGTCAGTACAGGGGACAGCAAGAAGGGTGAGGCGAAGGACATGCCCTGTACCGTGGGATGGGTTGGGCTCATTGAGTTCATGAATTGTTTGCACTGTTTGACAGACCAGTGCTGTTACAGCTCTCTTCTGCTATTAAAAGGTTTCTTTCTACACTCAGACTCTGTGCTTGTGAGAGGGGAAGTATTGTCCTGTGGGGTGCCCAGGGGACTGGGAGGGGCTCAAGCCACTTTGGTGTTGTATCAGTGACACGGACCCCTAGATATAGAACCCAGCCCTTGCTGCTGCCGACTCTGTCTGGCAGAAGGGTTACATGGGCATGGGCAACTTCTGAGAGTCAGGCCAGCTAGACTCCTCAAACTACACTCTGATGTTGTGTATCTTTACAGGCCTTGCTCCTCAAGACCCACTGTTCAAACGTTTTAGATTGTAAGCGGAGCTGAGAAAACAGCAAATTATTCCAGCTATCTATTACTCACAAGGATACTCTCTATTCCCTTCAAATTCTAGACGTCTGCACAGAGAACAAAAGTCAGGGGCTTATGTCACTCTCCTTGGTCATTGCTCTCATTATGGTACTGTTCTATTTTAACAAGTTCTCCTGGAATTTATTCATTTAACATGTGCAGTGCACTACCGCGAACAAATACAGAATACTTGAGGCAGAGGAGGGGGCAGTCAGTGGAGCTGTATCTAGCAATTCAGAAAACACAAATAAGCACCTTTTTTGACCACAGCTCTTGGGAGAGTTACCAAGCAAGCCATCCTCAGAATAAACAATAAATAAGTCTCATTTTACAAAGAGATTTTAGTGTTCAAGTGAATTTCAAAGGAAGCTAGAGAGTTCTCTATGTAGCATGGCTACAGAGGTCAACATTAGTACTTTTGGTAGCTATTAAAATTTTTTCTTCCCTACATGTAAGCTGAGAAATAGCTGTGGTTATCAGGTGCTATTTATTGGCAAATTTTGAGACTAAGATTTTCTAAAGGGACCCTCAAGATTTGGGGTCCCAACTTGTAAAAAAGAGTCCCAAGCAACGCACCTTGGAAAAAAATCAGGCCCTTTTTAGATTCCTCAGGTTGGTCCACCCACAATTGAGATCCACAATATCACTAGTCACTTTGGAAAATCTTGGCCTGACTTTTCAAATGATGACCATGGTGTAGCACGAGGAGGAGCATATACCTCATCCATGGCTTCAGCCTTCATATGGAGAAATTACCAAGTATGAGAGTGGTTTGCTTCCTAGTCTATCTTGGTTATGCCCCCATTACAATGTTATCAGAATGCCTTTAATGTATTCATCTTCACAATATCCCTGTGAGGTAAGGAAGGACTTATCTCCATTTTACAGGCATACACACAATTACCTTGTCCCTGGTCACATAGGAAGACTGTGGCCAAGCAGAAACCTGAAGATGGGTGTTGTAGCCTGGAACACTAACCACTAGACCACTGTACCTCACCGAGAGCACAAACAGGATGCCTATGTAGCTTTGGAAATGTGAAGTCATGTTCACTAAATACTGGAAGGAGGCCATCAAATGGTTTCAAATAGGTCAGTGGATATCTGTCAAGATAATAACTTTTGATCATTGCCAACCTGGGTTAGTTTTGAACCAACCATTTGAGTGTGAAAAACACACTCTTTTACTACTGTCCAGAGACATCTCATTTTCCATTTATTAAAAGATTCTTGTTTTCTTAGAAGTTTCTGGCTTCAGCTCTAATTTTTAAGGGTAATGTGCACAAAGTACTTTTAATCTTATTTTCCAAATTTCAGGGCTATGTAGGAGAACACAGAGACCAATTTTCATTTACATGAAAGGTCCAATTACACCTCTCTGGCAGTGTAAATGGGCCTTAAAAGTGAGTGTAAATGTAATTTATTCCCACTTTAATGCCTCTTTACACTGCCAGAACAGTGTACAGGGTCCTTAACATAAGTGAGAATCAGGCATAATTAGCTTTATCTTTTTACTCTGATGCAAATTTACAGATATTAAACAGAAATAGAATAATGATCCCATAATCAGTTTATAAAACCAAACTGAAGAATATTTTATGGTTAATGTTTGAAATGGTGAATTAGACCAAATATTTTCCTCACATGTATATACTATTCTCTCTCTAAAAGGGAGAAAATATCATTGACATGGAATTTTCCCACACATTAGACGAGCAGATAATCAGATAAGACTCATTACAAAAAACTCAGATGAATACTGCCCTAGGTCTCCTAAAAACAGTGTTTCCAAGAAGGACATAAGTTGGTAAGTTCAAAAGCTGATTTTACTGATTGGGACCAGTCTTGTAGATCTGGCTTTTAAAGTTCCTGTTAATCCTGAAAGCTGACATTTATTGGGATAAAAGCAAAGAGGAGCTCAGTTAATGGTGTGGACATTGTAGTAGCTGATCAGAACTTCCTGTCAAGAGTTCCAAGATCATAAAGGAAACACATTTTCAATTGCTGCATTTAAAAGCAAAACAGAAAAACAAGAAGTAAATCCATTGCATATTTCCTTTTAATATTCCTCTTCTACTTTTAAAAATAAATACATTCATATAATCATGTACTCTTTAAGCGTAAGATGCATAATATTAATCTCCTTTAAAGAAGTTGACATATGTCAAAAATTACAACAATGATATTGGAAACATAGTATTTCCCTATATTTATTATAGGAAATAATTTTAGTATTAATCTGTAGGGGGCAGAATTAGGGTTGTTTGGGTACATTAACTGCATTTCCAGACCTCAGCATGTTTCAATTTCTTTTAAAGTTTAAAAGAATTTTAGCTCTGGATTCCGTAGATTTAGAACACTTAGGATATGTCTGTACTGATGGCAGCAAAGTCGCCGCCGTCAGATCAATCTTTCTGGATTGACTGAGTGGTCAGTGAAGATACGTTCAATTGTTCCAGAAGTCGATGCACTAAAACCACCCCCTCAAGTGGTGTAGCACTGCATCAACAGGAACGCGGTTCCCGTCAGCGCAGTGCAATGAAGATGGTGCGCAGAAGAAAATCACAGCAGTCAACGGGAGTTATGCAAGTTACTCTGCATAGCTTGCATAACTCCTGTCGACTGCCACCGAATCTTCAGGTAAGTGTAGACCAGGGCTTAGTTTTGAGATAATTGCAAACTTCCCATAATGAATTTTATTCAAAACTACTGGTATTTATTCTCAAGCTTAACTCCACTATTGTTATTAATTTATTTATTTGTATTGTGGCAGTGCCTAAGATTGCCAGTCATGTATCAGGACTCCATTGTGCAAGGCACTGTACAAACAGAACAAAAAGATAGTCCCTCTCCCAGAGAGCTTACAGTAACTCCATCTGTGTACTTTTTGTCTGGAATAGTTTTTAATCATTAAAAACTTCGTACATGATCTGTAAACAAGAAATCCAAAGAATGTTGCCATGTGATATTTCTAATGCTTTGAAAAGGCAACCTTAAAACCTTTTTATTTAACTTCTAGGGCCAGATCCTGTCATATGCTCTAGCTGCTTTATTGTACTCTAGAGCAATACAAAGCAATCCAGACATACTGGGCATCATCAGAGCACACTGGAATGCACACCCTAGCTTTGCCTCCTTCCTGACTTCCATGTTCTCCTGCATGCACACACCCGTTTCTCACTTCCTACAACCTCTGTTGAATGATTCTGGTACAACAAGGGGAAATCATACCACAAAATATCTTAAAGCCACAGCAGAACAGCTCTAAATTACACCAAGCAGCAAGGGACCATTCCAAAACTGCGACTAAGGGAGATCAGCAGTGCTGATCTCTCCACATCCTATTCCCCCAGCAAACCCCATATGCAAGGGAAGAAGTTGACATAGGGCCAGTTACACCAGCTCTTGGCCCATAGAGGATTCTCCTGTGCTAGGGAATCCCCATGTATAGCTGGGAATCTGGATTTGATACTACTTTACATTGTGGGAACAGTACAAAACAACCTATGAGGAGCTAAAATCTGGCCCATAGTTTACAGAATTTGCTGTGCTTTTGGAGTGTACTGAGGTTAATCAGAATTTCATTAACCAATGTCCTGTAATTACAGGTCCAATAAAATTAATATAATAGCCAATAATATGCCCAAAGCACATGTTCTGAGCATAAAAAAATGAAATAAGCAGATCTCCTTTTAGAGTTCCTAGAAAATTAAGCAATTATTTTTGTTGCACCCACATAAAATACAAGAAATTTCTCTAAAACTAGGATTAGGGCAGACAAACAAGCAGCCAGTGAATTCAAAACTGAGGTAGAAATGCCTATTTCTAACTCATGCCATTGTGAAGAAAAAGCACAGGAGTTTAAGGCTGACTCTCCATCCTTGCCTTGGTTTGTGATTAACAGGGTTGTGTTAGCTGCCATTGCCTTTACAAGCTTAGAGAGCCATCTGTTACTCAGGGAAACATTCAAGCACAAAATATTTTGCCTGAAGCTCATTGTGTTGCCACTTACTTTCATCTTTCTCTATTATTTTAATCCTGGCTGATTATGGAGGATGTTTATGTGTAAAACAGCGCCTGCTTTCAAATGGTCCTTCTCCCTCCTGCCTCATGCATTCGGTGACGACAAGAACTCAGTGACATATGTACTGAATGACAGACTGTGACATCAGAATCACTTCCATAGTAGAACTATTTTGAGGTACTTGAGCACTCAAACCACCTACCCAGGGCCCAAGAATAATTTTTTCAGGCCCATTACAAACTTGTAATACAGGCCCTCCCCAAACAATCCCTCATCCCAGACGTCATGTCATGAGCCATGAAAAATTTTTCCTCATGGTAATGGGGGTTGCAGCCTAGGCTGGGCCCCAGGCCCATGTAAAGTATACCCTTTCCCCCCTCCTCCCCATGTGGGGGGCCCTGCACCTACAATCAGCAGTAGGGGCCATATTTTCAGAGGGGCTCAGCATCCAGCCAGCTGGGCTCTTTGGAAAATCTGGCCACTTATTTAGCAGGTGGACTGTGGCTGACCTCTCTTGAAAATCTACATGCAAAGTGCTGAGCACTCATCTCCCACCAACTATAATAGGACCTCAGAGTACTTGGATCTCACAGGAAGTGCTCATCATCTTGTAAGATATTTCCACATGTGAGATTCTCTATTGATTGGGCCAGAACTTCACCTAGTGGAAATCAGTTTAACTCTAGTGATGTTAAATAGACCTACACCCATTTACACTAGATATAGCTCTATCCCAGCAGTTCTCAACAGACACAAAAATGTTCTCTTGGATTAAGACTTTGTATAGAAATTTTCAGCTCAGATCACACACGAGTTATAAACCATTGAAAGTAGTGGGTTTATAATGGAAATACTGACACAACTTTAACGATAGTGTTGCAAATGGCGATGCTATAATTAAGCTTCGATCTCCTTTTGGAAAAAAGAGAGGGAGGTTATTGTTCAATGAACTGCTCTGTCATTTGGTGCAGCGATTCTTAATTGTGTCTCATTACAGCAAGATGATCATTACTCTACTTGTCTATCTGATTTAGAGACCACTAAAAGTGTCTTGCACAGGAGACGGCTGCTTGTTACAACAGTCCTTTGGCTCTCACCCTCATTATTCAGAATCTGTCCAATTATTTGTCATTAAAGTAATAAAAAGGGCTGCAGCAAAAAACGTAGGAGGTAATTGTTGGAAGCCTGCCGAGGAAAAAATGAAAACTGTTTTCAAGGCACTAGGAAGGTGACATTGTTAATTAAGTGTTAGAGAATATGCAAATCAGTCAGAATCTCAAGAGAGTAATAAAATAGAGAAAACATTACCACCGCTTAAGGTAAAGGAAGGCAGAGTTACCCAGTCACTGTAAGGTTTAGTCACTTTCTAAAGATGACTGAACTGGCAAAGTATGTTTGCTAAAAAGAAAAATAAGATGATGGAAGCATTTGGGACACCTAAGCCCTCTAATGTTTTATAGCTCATGATAAGCCTATAGATGTTAAGGGCTTCCAAATTAGGATTTTTAATGAGAGATATTTATCTAATCACTGGATTTGCACAAATTTCCTTCACAAAAAGACTGCCTTGACAAAGATGAAAATGTGCTTGTTCAGTTATTTCTAAGGTTTTGTTTTTTGGTTCCCCGCACTCCCCAGTAAACAATAATTAATCTCTCACCTTTATGGGCACTTTTCCTCAGGCACCAAAACTAGACAGCAAGGAATATGAAGAGTAAAAGTGAGAGTAGGTGGATATTCTAAAAATTAAAGTTGTGATTTTTTACTTACATCACATTAGACCCTGCAATGGAGTCACGCATTACAAATCCTGGGCCCCATGTGGGAGCCGAGATCTCGGGGGGTGATATACTAAGTTGTGTCTACTTTTTGCTGTGTAAGATGAGGAAGAAGCAGGATCCTCAGAGACAGTATGGTTTCTACATCCCTGCTTGCAATACACCTCCCTGTGGGCATAAAGAGACACCACATCACATACAAACAACATGGCTCCCAAGCCTGAATGGAGGATTCCTCCTCCTCCACCTAACCTCTGAATGAAAGCCCTTCATTAATACTAGGTACTTGGAACAGGGCACATAACTTGTCCCTAAAGTTAAACAGTTATAAGCCATTATTACTATTGCCATAATTATTATTAAGGTATTATTCTATAATGGTAAAGTGACCACATATCCTGTTTTATTGAGACAATATGGTTTTTCATATGAAGTATTCATATTCCAGCACTTTTTAGCACACTTAAACAAACAAAAAAAACCCTCTGAAACATTTCGTTTGTTTGTTTAAGACTACAACCTGTGTTCAATATCACAACATTGAGCAGAATTTTCTGTGTTTACCAGGAACACAGTTTAGTGGAACAAGTGTTCAATGTGATGAACAGCACCTGAAGCAAAGAGAACAGTCAAATGAGTGTAGCCATGCACACAACTGTTCTTTTGCCCAGACTAAATGTTACCACCACCTGTTCTGTGTTTCACAATAAACTCATTCAGAACATGAAGTCACTGGGACCCATCCAGAAAACGCACGTCACACCGCGGAGTCTGAAGCTGACAGTGGCAACGGCAGCATCTTCTTTTTAAACTGTATTTTTGTCTTTTGTATGAAAATTTTCTGACTACAAGTAGTGCCACCACAAAAGTAAACCAATTTTTTATTTTGAAGAATATAGTCACCCAACATAGTGTCAAGGTTTGAGCATTTAACAAGCAGAATCCTCCATTCTCGTTGGCCATCTACCCATACGGATTGCAATTACGGATGTACCAAACTTGTCAGTTTATGGTCCCAGGGCAGGTCTTCCTAGCAAGAATTCCTTTGTGTTTTGATTCATATCCCTAAAACTTTGCTTTGAGTTTGGGGATGCAATCCCTCAAACACCAATTCCATAGAAATCAACCAACTTAAACTTCCAATGACTTAAAACACAATCAGTTTTTTAAATCAACAGTCTCCCTAAGCCATAAAGCTCCTTCTGCTAAACAAAAGCAAATGGCAACGTATCATACTTTTAATATGGTCACTGTTGCTTCAATAAAATGAAGAAAAACAAGCCAAACAAATCTCCGTGACATAAATGTCATGGGTCTATCTCATGTCTGTATGGTTTGTATATCTATAATAATGGTAGGTGGCCCACTTTGAGAAAGAAATCTTAAAGTATAACAACCTATTACTACAACCTAACTAAACCCATAGAATGAATACTCTTGACACTAGCCTTTAGACACGAGGATGGGTGAGGGAAAGCTGGAAACTTGGATGACCAATGCCTCACTGAAGGGAAAAAAAAAAAAGAAAGTTTCTTATTTCACAATTAATCTGACTTCACTGCAACACAGAAGCTTTTGTGTGTCAATTTATTTTACCAAATGTGAAGAACTAGATTAGGGTGAAGAGGGAATGCACCTCAGAACGAAGGACTGAATGTTGTAGGGAGAATGAGACTATAAGCAGGGTTCGGTTTTATTTTAGTAGCAAGCAGCCACAGTAAACTATGGTGAACAGACCAATCTAATTATTTTCAAGTAATCAGAATTCACATAGGAATACTGGATTAAAAACAATTGGAAACAGGTAATCTGATTTCTTAATGTGACATATAAAGTCGTACTTTCCAGCATTTCAGGGTGTCCAATTAATCATATGTGATTCCTGTGCCATTAAACAACAAAACAACTGTTTACATGAGGAGAATGGTTCTTCTCAGAAAACAAGGAATTTGCCTGATTGAGCAGCTGATCACCCACTAGCCTTTCATGTTCTGGCCATTTCTCTTTGAAGCCTGCTTTGAGCTGATTAAACAACGATAATGCTCTTCAGAGAAATAAGGCTAGTAATCTCAGTGAAGCGTATGTGGAGATATAAAATTCGTTTCTCATTTATAGTCTTTGCTCAGAAGAGAACTAGAATGCTTCTAGAATCACATAAGGAAACCTGGCCATTTGTGCCTATGTACAATGCACATGCACATATGGATTATATCCTACCGTTGATCTGAATCCAAAGCTTCTATTCACATCGTAGAGAAATATACATGCAAACTTTCCGGGACCAGAGTTCTTGATGACTGATCTTAAAATTCTAGGATGTGAATTTGTGCAGACTATATTGTTCACAGAACTGTAAGTAGATCAAAAACAGCAAGTCTATATACACATATACCAGACCGACACATGGTCACCATATTGTAGTAGTGTCCTAGAGAGAGCAGACGGTAGGCATTACAGATGTACCAGCATGACTACACATACATTTACCCAAACATGATATTCCCAGAAAGAGTCACTAGTTTAAAATCTCTTGTACCTAGGTCAACAATTTGAAGGTGACACTGACCAGTAACAGCCAAATTTGAACTATCCAATTGCTTTTCAGTGACTTAATATGAAATGAATAGATGGTCTCAGTGAAGTTCTGGGTTGTAAAAACCTGTTTATTTTCACTCAGAAGACTCAAATGGCTCCTTTTTGGCATCTTCAGAAGAGTAGCTAAATACTAAAATGTAACAATACCTGCCACGTCCCATCCATTCATGTCATTTACTCTATTCCCCCACCTGCAAAGCTGCATTCTTAGGCTTAGGAGATATTGATTCTGGTGCTTTCAGACTGTATGAGAGTCTCTCTGCAAGACCGTGTTTTTGTGTTTCCTTTGTTGTACTGTTGCATGTATAAATAATTCTCAATAGAAACAAACTATAACAAGAGTAAAAACCGCAACAAGGTTTATTGCACAATTGTTTGTTTTAAGGCACCAAAGTGTTATAACCCTCATGAAATTTAACTATTTATTTACCACATCTCCCACATTCTAGAGTGAGACTTTAAGAACCCTGATAAAGGATTCAATCGCTAAATACATCTCACTTCACAATAGTCTCTCTTCTTTCATCCACCATTTCTCTTCCTCCCATCTGTTCTCACCAATACCTCTATGTATTTTAGTACGTATTTAGATACATTAAAGCCACCCACTTTAAAAAACCCTCCTTACAATTAGAATTTCCAAAGATATTTTTTCCAGAATTAAATGAGCAGCAGCCCAGGGTTAACTCTAATTCACATTTGCGGATTGATTTTTTTTCTGGTGCCTGGAAACTCAGAGAGCAGGCAATTTTATCAAGCTTATGGATTCTAGCAGGCCTGGAAATAAGGCTCTCCTTATTCTCTGTTCTAAGCTTTTCATTAGCACCAAATCCCTGGCTTCCTCTTGAAAATTAAATGAAGATTGGAAACATTGATATCCAATTGCATCTTCCAAAAATAAGAGGCAAAGTTTGTGTGTTCATTTTCACAGCTTTATAATTTAACTAGCCAAGAAGTTGGGGGAGAGAGTTCATTCACCCCATGTCATAATATTTTTGACACCCTAAACAATATATTGAAACTTTGGAAGCAAATTTATATTAAGATAATGCACTGCAAACATTGTTCACTACCTGCTGCCCTTTTCCTTTTTCAAATTAAGTATATAATTAGTTTGACTATATTCTTTCCTGAGAGAGAGACAGGGAAATCTATGATTTCTGAAGGTAGAAAACAAAGAAATCAATAGGTGACTGCCTCAGTGGGGACCTGAGTGGATTTGTAAATGTGTCAGCTGGAGTTGCCTGATATAGTATCCAAAGAGCTATCACATTCTTCCTTACTTAATTTGAGAGACTTTGGCACACTTTAGCTGTTGATTCTGTAGAAAGAATCATTACAAAACGGAAGAGGACAAAGGCTGCATCTACCTTCAGCAAAGCAGGGACATTAGAAATAAGAGCAACAATAAATGGAAGTTATAAATATATTTTTAAAAAATCACATGTATATTACTTGTTCACACAGTAGTCTGAAAGTGCTAAATATTATTCAAGTGTCACCTACATGCTAAATATTACTGAAAGTTTTGAAACTGGTATACAAAAAATTGATAGGTACAATAAACTGTATAGTTTCTTTAACACATTATGCCTGCTACTAAGTGGGTGTCCTATAACTACTCCCTTAAGTGTTGGATGCTATATGCTATGATTTGCTCTTGATTGCATATTTCCTTCATTTTTTTGCTTCTAGTGATAGTTTTGGTTAGGAAGATATTAGTTACTTGACATGCAGGGTATCATTTGCTGTGCATGGAGAGCCTCAAGATGAAAATACCACCTTTCTGTAGGTGTAAATTTTCTCAATGAAACATACTTTCCTATAAACCAGTAGCCTGGAGCCAGCAAAGGAACAAAAATCATTTATTTAAGTTTCTTTGATTTACTGTACCAGAGAACCAGCATTGTTATGTTTCAATTAAAAGCTCAGTTATTTGCTCCTACAGCAAAATACTATTAATTAATGACAGGCCAGCTCTATTTACCTATCTTCAAGAGCAATTTTATAAATTTCATACCAATTTATATTACAGATGGGCCCAAAGCCAAACCTAAGACTTGAATGTCTCTGAACTTCAGGAATGCATTCATTCAGTTCTGAGTTCCATCTGGACCGTCTTTCTATTCCCATTAATTACTTTCCAAACATCATGATTTGGGGCTATCTATAATTAATGCAGTAGAAATTTAACCTAGAATAGTCATCTGGGTTCTTGTTCAGCTGCAGCTTTAAGATTTTTTTATGACTATATAGCCAAGTGGTATCATCTTAAGTGTAGCACAGGGCACTTTTCAATTCATTTTAGCTAATAATTCATTTTATAATCATTCCACTTTGGGGTGTGATCTTGTAAAAATATTTGGACTGGAGAGCTCCACAGAGAAGCCAAGTGGATCATAAAATTTTAAGTGACAAAGCAAGACAAGCTGTGGGACAGTAACATTTGGCAGCTTGTCCATTTTCATAAGGGGATTTCTGCTATATCTGGACCCTGCAGAGAAGGAAAATAGCTGTGTTTCTGTGCTCCCTCTGTGTCTGTTTTTGATGGTGGTAGCTCTATTGTTCATGCTGTAAAACTGAAATCAACATGAAAGTAATGCTTTGCACTGGGATACAGGAGAATGGGGAGAAGGCGGGAGGGGTTCAAACCTTTAAAGGGACAGGACATCACTATTCTCTGCAGCTCTCTGGGGGAAATAGTTTGTGTATTGGAGGCAGGCTGAGAAAACCCCACCCTTTTAATTAACAGATTAATAAATTATAAAGCCAGAAGGAACTACTATGATTATAAATCTGACCTCCTGCATAAACACAGGCCCTTGCAGATTGAAGAGCCTTCTAGTATCAAATTTCTGTTTCTCATGTAAGCACTTATAGCCTTATCAAATCACCTCTTAATCTTCACTTGGATAAGTTGAATAGATGGAGCTCCTTAAGTCTTTTGCCTATAAAACCTGGTTTTCCAATATTTTAATCATTCTCGTGGCTCTTTTCTGAACCCTTTCTTATTTCTCAACATCCTTTTTTAATTGCTTACACCAGAACTGGATACAGTATTCCAACAGCAGTTCCATTAACGCCAATACAATAGATATTATTCTTCTTCTACTCAAGATTCCCCTCTTTAAATATCCAAGGTTCACGTTAGCCCTGCTGGCCACAGCATTGCACAAGGAAGTCATGTTCAGCTGATTATCCTCCATGACACTGAAGGCTTTTTCAGAGTTCACTGTCTTCCAGGATAGAGTTCCCCAGCCTGTAAATATGGCTAGCAGTCATGGTTCCTAGATGTAAGACACTGCATTTTACAATGTTTTATACGGAAACATAGTGCCTACCAGAGCCACGTTAATCAGATTGCTCGGTATTAATGACCTATCCTTTTCACAGATTTGATGAGTAATTATTTTATATTTTCTTCCAGGTCAATGACAAAAATAGCATAAAGCCAACAGCAAAGTCCTATGGGACACCACTAGAAACACACCTGCTTGATGACAATGATTCTTCATTTACTATTATATTTTTGAGAACCGCCTGTTAGCCAGTTTTTAATCCTTTTAATGTGTGTCTGCTGAGATTATACCATTCTAGTTTTGTAATCGAAACATCCCATGGTACCAACTTTAAATATATTAGATCAGCACTTTCAGCTTTAGCCAACCAAATTTGTAATCTTATAAAAAAAATCAAGTTATTTTGACAAGGTTATTTTCCAGAAACCTATGTTGATTCACGTTAATTACCCTCCTTTAATTCTTTATCAATTGAGCCCTGTATTAGCTGTTCCATTATCTTGCCTGGGATCGATGTCAGGCTGACAGGCCTGTAATTACCCAGGTCATCCCATTTACCCTTTGAAAATATTGGCACATCAATAGTTTTGTTTTTATTCTTTGTTAAAAATGAAAAGCTGTCACAAGCAGGGTAGCTGACAATCCACAGCTACCTTGGAATTAGACAGTGTTCCTAAAAATGCACATTTATAGGTTTGCTCTCATTGAACACAAAAGTGACTGCTCTAAGGACCCTTTTACTATACATGAATCTAATTACTTTTTATATCAATGGGACTGCAGAAAACATGTCAGCAACACAGAATGGAAGCCTAGAATGGAGGAACAGACTGAGAAGGTAAAAGGCTAGATGGACCGTAAAGGAAGTCAGAGACACTGAGTAAAATAGGTCCATGGAGAATATTTAAAGCTAGAAAGGCCATGACGACTTGACTTGAGAAGGGACATGAAACCAGTAGAAGTGACAGGGATTATCTTGCTTTCTGGAATAGTTGTGCTGAATTTGACATTTTAATATAATTTTGCAGAACTCACAAAATTGGGAGGGCAGGGAGGAGTTGGCTATCAGATGACTTACATGACTATACTGGCAAATAGACAGTTTTTAAGGGTGATCTCTGGATGGCAATTTTATTTTGGCTGTCATTCTTGGATTCAATCTCAAGAATATCCAAAACCCTAATTCACTATAAGCAAGCTTCCCAGACAATATAAGATCGGGGAGAGAGAGATTGTGCTGATACCAGCAACCTATTTTCTTCCCTTTAATCCAGTGATAAAAGAACAAAACGTTCAATATGTGGTACCACTGGATACATGTGCACTGCAGATATCTGTTACCACACTAAAATCCCAGTAAGGTAAAGAGACGTACTAGTTATAAAACTAGCCACGACCTACATCTATGCCCAGCTTCTACATAGATGTCCCTGCTATTAGTCAAGCTCCATATTCCCTATCATTTGATTTTATTATGTAGTTTAACTTTTTGATACTTGCACCTTTACAGAAGTTAGCAAGCCTTCAGCTGGAGGCTGTAGTGTAGCCTGCTATTCTAATGGCTATAGATGGTACCAACTGTGACTGTCTGAAGCCTCAGGAAATGCCAACAGTTTTCAATGGATGGTCAATTTCTTTTTTTCTTTCCTATGTTCTTCAACCTCTAAACCACTCTTTCACTCTGTATTGGCTTTTTGCCAACTGAAACACCTTCTCCATTACCTGTGGTGTGGTCCAATGCTCACGTTTTTGGAATGTGCGCTTTGGCAGCTTTGAGCATGATAGTTTTCATTTTATTCCAAAATTTGTTTGGGTTGTTTGGGGGATCAGGGAATGTTCAGTGAGGTGATAGAGAGTGTGCCGCAGATCACTGGGAGGTCAGCTGCTGAGTGCTTAAAGCCAGCAATGGAACAAGAATGGTTCCAAAAATTCTGCTTTGATGTCAGCAGAATTCAGACATGAATCAATGGATTTTACTTACACATAAGGATTGAGGTATGTGACTCATTTGAAACTATGTAGAAGGAGACATCTGATAAAAATGCCTTCTCTGTCTTCCCGTCTCAATCCACAGCTCCACCCCAAATTCAAAATTAGTAGAGCTAAAGGGAAAAAACAATGAAACTATTTTCCATTGAAATACACACTTCCATCAAAATGTTTTATGAATTATGTTGATTTCTATCCTCTGCACAGCTTGAAAAATTACATCTTCTAGTAAAAGCCATGCTTTTCAACAAAGTGAGCTGCTTTTGGAGATTTAGGTTAGTTTTATTTATATTATACTTTTGGATGACTTACTAGGATTGGGTCTACACTGATGGAGGGAAATTCGCCACTGTCAGTTCCATGTCACTGGATCGACTGAGCAGTCTGTGTAGACCTGATCAGTCGATCCAGCAATCGACACAGAAAAACCACCCCGGTAAGTGGCATAGCACTGCGTCAAAGGGAACGCTGTTCCCTTCAGCACAGCACAGTGTGGACGGCGTGTGAAGCAGAGGCAGCGAAGTCGACAGGATATAGATCACTTGCGTATCTCCTGTCAACTGCCACCAAATCTGGAAGGTAAGTGTAGACCTAGGTGTTGTAAGATTTAGAAATTCCCATGGCTAAAAAATAGGTGTAAATTTTCCTTGTGAGCAGCAGCATCTCTAAAATATTTAAAATAGAAACGTCTTCAAGCTGCAAAGCACCTATCTGAATTTACCATACTTCACAGGGGCAGGAGAAAGAGAGGGAAAGGTTTCCGATTTAGAGTTTAGGCTCAGCCCATTACTAGGGAAAATCAATCAATAAATTATAGGAACATGGAAGTTTGTAACCATGTGAGAACTTTGGTAAAAATGTCCAAGTTTCTTTTTAATTCAAAATACTAGCTCAAATCCTCACCACTTTATCCACAGAATCGACTCATGTGATTAAGATTAGGTGGAATTGTCCTATGGTCTTTTTTGTTGGTGGTGGTGCTGCCCTTCACATTCATAAGACCATTTCAATTTAAAAAAATCACCTTTGTAAAAATTCTTGTATTAAAATGGAAAATAGATACACTTTGAATTTTAGAGTTGACAGAAGGCTAAGGGCTTCTATCCATGTGTTTATGCTGCCCATTGTTTCTATGATATGTGAAGTTAAATAACTCAACCTGGTGACTCTTACAGCTTGTTAGAACTCCTCTGATGCCCTCATGTGGGAAAACAATATCTTTGCTCCTGCCAAACTGTTTGTATCATTTGTGTTTGAAATCAACCAACAGAATCTAGGTCATTTTGAAATAAATGGGTGTGTTGTCTCCAAGTCAGTTGAAGGATGACTAGGCTCCTAGTGTACAAGACAATAAATTATAACAACTTTCAGAAGCCATAATGATTTTCAAGTTGCATAAACAGTAAAATGTGTTAGGCTGAAGAAAAAGTTTATCTGCTTTGTATGATTTCTTTACTAGATATTTGTTTAAGACATTTAAAAACAACAGTTAAACATTAACTTAGAAGATGGAGAAGCTACCTCCAACAGGGAAAGAGCAGTAAACCCACTAGGGTTTCCCTGAGCCACTAGCTATTATAAATATGGTCCCTTTTTGACAGTAAGGATTATATTCTAAGGGACTCATTATACTTTGTTTTGTTAAAGTAAAAGAAACAGACATTTCTTTCACCATGGTACATTACAAAACTTAAAAATTGTTTTTCTACCACAAAATA
Organism: Mesoclemmys tuberculata; assembly: GCA_007922155.1. Classification (NCBI taxonomy): domain Eukaryota; kingdom Metazoa; phylum Chordata; order Testudines; family Chelidae; genus Mesoclemmys; species Mesoclemmys tuberculata. The sequence continues at coordinate 20,505,568 of ML675612.1, read as the reverse complement.
TAAAGGCACACATTTAATTCAAAAACTTGAGCCTGCAAAAGAACTGAATGAAGAATATGGAAGCCTTACAAATGTAACCCTATCAAGTCAAACTGTTCTATGACAGACCTGTTGAAACCATTCAGAACAAAATCACTGTTCCTTCATGGTGTTTGAATTTGTGGAGCGTACTATTATTTATTTGTGTGGCACAACCCCCTTGTATTAAGTGCTGTGCAAACAAAGAAGAAAAAGAAGATCCCAGCCCAAAAATCTACTAGTGAAGTGAATCTTAGATCTGATGATATCAGAGAAAGAGGTTACACAGATTAAGTTCAAGATTTTATTTTTAATTGTCTAGGTGAATCGGATTATATTAATATGTAAAAGTAAATGTGTAGTTTCGATTTCTTTAAGGGTTTGGCTCCAAATTTAAATGAAGGAAAAATTAATATGAACAAATCTCAACCAACCAATTCTATACACATAATATAATCAGCATGCTTCTACTAAAAATGCTAAAGAGCTTTATACAATTACTTTTTACTGGAGCTGGGCAAAATGTTTGTAGTAAAACAATTTACCTGAAGAATTTAGACCTTTTTCTCTAAAATTATCTGTGAATGGATTACTTTGAGTTTATTCACTGTTTCGTCACAAATACTTTGTGAACATTTTTCACCCTGGGGCTGACTGCAAACTATTTATTTCAGTTACTATATTTTTTTTTACTCTTTGCTATTCATTGTGTGTGTGATTGGTCACATAAGTCATGTGTTGTTATTTCTCTGTGCCAGTTAGATGACTGGAAAAAAAAATCTTTGTAAACTGTGACTAGTGCAGACTTGTGCAAAAACCCATTTGCATGTTTATATGGGCACTTATGAAGAAGAGACAGTCAGCATTCAAGAAAACAAAATTCTGTTCCAATAAGTGGTGGTAGACAAGCCAACCAAAAAGGTTTCAGACATGGCATTGGCCAATCACAGAAACGATTCAGATTTTACATTGATATGTTCATGAACACTACCCCTCTCCTCCCGCTGCACTATTCATCCAGCCGTGCTCTTTGCCAAATAAATCAAAATGCTCAAGGACAGAGTGCAGTAGTCATTCAAGAGTACAATTTTCAAGAAGCAAAAATAGTATACAGAAAAATGTACACAAGATTGCCATGACCGCATGTGTAAAGTGGACCAATTGCATGTATACAAAGGGTAGTTTAGTACAGTTAACTGATCATTTCCACATACAAAGGCCAGATCCTCAGCTGGTTTAAATGAGCATCTCTCTTGAATTCAGTGGGAGTTATGGGACTACATTGATTCACATCAGCTAAAGACCATCTGCTTAGTGCATGCAGTTACGATAAACTAATGTGCTAGTGTGTATATAATTGTGTGCTCAGATCTCCAGCCACCATTTCTTACAATGTGGCCCATAAAGATTTATATGGGTGGCCCAATACCCATATACATTCTCTTGCAATATTTAAGGCAAGACAATTCTTAAAAGATGACTTTCAAAGGCAGGGACAATAACTTTAGACATACATGACTGATTATCCATAGTAGTTATGTTAAGAGGAGCATTTATTAAAAAATGAACACTCACCTTATTTCACTTATAGGCAGCATCATTTTTCACCAAGAGATGCCAAAGCATGTACTATGCTAGGTACTCCACCAGTCACTGAATTGACCTACATGACTCATTTATGTAACTTAAAAAGGGGGGAGGGTTGTTTTGTTTTACAGTATTGTCTGGCTTGACAACATTTCTGCTTTTTGTTCGGTTTTGATATTCTTTGGGAGATAAGTTTCTTCAAAGAATCGTAACATTTCCCATCTCCCACTGCCCACTGAGGAGGGGAATTAAAAAATGGTGCAGGGAACAGATAAAGAGGAGGAAAAAAAACCAGGACGACTCCTGAGTCATGCTGCTATTTTGAAGGTGGACCCTGCAAAAAGCATTGAAGAGTTCCAGGTGTTCTGAATGTCCCACAACTGAAACACCTGTGGTGTTTGTTTTTTTTAACTCTACCTGGGCATAATTTTCCCCCTAAACTTCAGATATCTCAAAATAATATGATGTTAGATTTTGAGTTCAGTCACCTCCAAGTTTCCATCCACCCTCAGTCTAGATAGCCCTTGACATACAAAGTACGGTAGCTGCAGACTACGAGGAATGGACACCTTATGTCTACAGAAGAAAACCAATAGAAGACAAGATATCTACAACTACATAAATGAATGTTATATAAAGGAGAGGGATCAATTATTCTCATTAGTCAATGATAATAGAAAAACACCAGGTTAAATACTGTATAAAATGCAAACATAACTATATGGGAATAATTAGGTACTGAAAACAGCTCCTAAGAAATATCATGAAATTGCCAGTAATGGAAATAGCCGAGGCTAGATTAGGGATGGTTTATAAATAATTAAAACAGAACTTGATCAAATGTCAGGTGATGTTAGAGTAGAAACCTTGAACTAGATGTTTATTCCAATCCAAATAATTCTGGGAGTGTCAGAACATTAATCTATGCTCAATAAAGATTAGAACAGTCTTGAATAAACTAGGATTGACTCAGTTAGGGAGGAAGAGCATCAAAGCAATCAATTTAGATATGTGGTGCCTGTTCTCTAATATACATTCCTTCATTAGGAAGGCAAGCTACCTCATTTAATGTTAAATGCTGACAAATATTCTTACTTCTTGGGGTGGAGGGAAGATGAAGAAAGATCAATGATCTAGTATTTCACTAGACTGCATAGCAGCCCAGCACTGCAACAACTTCTCAATTTCCTTAGGAATTAGAGAGAGAAGAATACATTTCAGCACAGTGAATGGAGAATGAGGCACGCAACCTCTTTTATTATTAATGGAAGCTAGTAGCTACATGCTTAATTCCCTGTGCACCTGTGCTGAAAATTTACTCCATCACCTACACAGAACTCAGCATTCAAAAGAAGAGAAAAAATGAAACAGTTATGGCTTGAATACCACCAAACCAGATGTGCAGTGATCCTGCTCCAAAGAAATACCCCCCTAGTACAACTCATTCCGCAACATGCTGCCTTTTTCAGATCAGGGGAGTCTTTTTGCATTTCACTTTTAGGAATGTGCTTTATTTTTAAAAACTCCCCTGAATAACCTTATAACCCCACACCTGCAAGAAATTTTGGTTCACAATTAGTTTGTGAAAGAGGAAGCATATCTCACATTGATTTGTTTCAACCTCTCTGCTTCATTATCTTCTCATGCCCTACTTTTCAGTAAAAGTAACCTTCTCAGAGTTAAATCATACAAAGATCCACATACCATGAAATCTTGATAAACTTTACCATCTATCAGTTAAAAGGCACTGAGATTGGGGCTGGTTTTGTTTTGTTTTTTGGGGTGGTTGTTGTTTGGCTGTTTTGTTTCCCCCAAATAAACAAAAACAAAAGAAAACAAAAATGCAATTTCAGAATAATGTCAAGTTATAAAATAACATGAGATCTGAAGACTTAGTGTGCTGACTGATAAACAAATATCCTTTCTGCTAGGGTCAAGATTCAAAGTCCCCAAAAAAGTTTATAGGACAGGGCCCTAGGGAATTCCCTGCTCTGACATATCAAACAATAAAAACTGAAGATAATTCTGACCGGTCCCACTTGGAAAACACTCATTTTAGCATGTCACTGATAGCTGAAGGCACACCTAGATGTGAAATACCTAACAACTTTGCACCATGAGGAATACCCCTACTGATCAACAGTCTGAAATGAAATGTGTAATATAAATTCAGTCACTCTTTTTAACATATTTAGGCAGACTACGGGGCTGTGAATTACGGGACATACTAAAACACTGCATTCTAACAGCACTGTTTAGATGCTGCTGGTACGAACAAAAAGGTACCTAGTTTACATTAACATAATTTTGTTGGAAAAAGGACTACACTAATGCAAACTGGTAACTTTTAGGACATGCCAGCAGCATCCATAGAGGACAATTAAAGCACAGTGCTCTAATTGATGTGCTCTGCAATCCACACCCCCACAGTCCACACTATGTCGCAGTGCAGATAAATCCTTACACTGAGACTTTAGCCCTAGATGTGCATTGTGTCCCACAGCTGCAGCCCCCCACACCTACCCTCTCCAGTCACTGGCCACTGTCAACAGCAAGAGGCTTTGTGGTCTCTCCCAGTCCAGAACCTTTCAGTCCAGGGAAGCAGTTAGAACTACCCATTGCCTTTCCATGGAAACCAAAGCAAAAGAATAAGTGTGCCCCATTCAGAAGCTTTTACTTTCCCTTGTGCTGTGTCTCAAGAGTATGAATTATTATTTTATTATTATATACACAGGACTGTTAGCACTTCCCTTTGTAAGGCTCTTTTCTGTTGTTTATAACTTTACCAGACTTTGACCATTGGGGCTGTCTGCCTCCGCCTGATTTTAAATTATTATATATATTAGTAAATTCCAGCCAAGTCAGGTCAGCCATTCTGAGAATGAGGCTAGGGAAAAATACATTGTATGTCCCATGGTAAAGAACAATGGCAACCTTTTCTTTGACCTACTCTGGTGCCCCCAAGCTTTGAAGCAGCACCTTGGAATTTGGCAGAGAGTGGCCTTTGGGTCAGGGATGTGTCTTTTGGTATCCCTGTGAAAAACCAAGCAAATTTGGCTAAGTTATAAGACTCTGAAAAATTGAAGTTCACACATGCTTAGTAGAGACTTCTTAGAGTTTAGCATCTAAAATTCCCTAAATATTCCATCTGCACTGAGCATGATGCAGCCAGGCTCTGCAGAACTCTCCCTGTAATTGCAGCTCTGGGCTGCTGTGGAACTCACTCTAATAATGGACAGTGTTACCAACCCTGGTTTATAATTCAAATAAAAGGTGATGAAGTGAAAACATTTGGGGCTCATTCTATTTTAGTAAATCTTAATGTGAACACCAAGATGACCACTGTGACCTTGTGACTAGAGCTCTAGACTAGGACTCAGAAAACCTGGGTTTTACTCCTGCCTTGGCCACTGGCTTCAGGCAAATCACGTCACTTCTGTGTGCCTCAGTTTGCCCATTTGTAAAATGGGGCCAATGACACCTACCTCCTTTGTAAGGCACTCAGAGGTCTACTACTGAAAGCACTATTTTCAAGCTAAGTATTACTTCTGTAATGCAAAACTTTTCAAAAAGAGTTCTGCAATATAAAATACGTTACTGGAATATTAATAGAACGTACTTGGTGCTAATACAATGTTACTAATACAACACTTACCTGATAAAGCAACTGTTAATATCCTTACATGAATTGAATCTATTCATAATGGCATGCATCATAAAGCAATTTTGAAATACCAGCAACAGTAACTTAGAAGGTAGGGACTCCAAGATGCTGAGCTTGAGGTATTGTGTACCAGATACAGTAGTGACAAGCTACCAAGAAGTTACACTGATGTAACACATTAGACATCATAACATATCAGATAGCAACACTGAAGTCTCTGTCAAGAGCAAGGACTACTGGTATGAACAATAGATATTAGATTAGAAATAATAAAAAAAACAGTTAAAGTCAGGGGGAAGATCCTCATTAACAAAAACCTGATGAATTTTGGATACCAAACTTGGCATACTTAGGGTTTGTTTTGCAGAGATACTGGATACTCCCAATTCCAGGGGAAATCAATGGAAACATAGCACTGATGAAACTCCAGTCCTCAAGCTGAACACCCAAAATTAGGGAACACTATTAAACATTTGAGCCAATGACAGTACAACAACATAGAATCAGATAGGATAGGCAACTGAAGTTAATGACAAGGTTACCCATGCTTTCTGCAACAGAATGTGCACTAGAACATATATTTGTAAAGTGCCCTCAACCATTCATTTTAAAGTGAACAAACGTGGAAGTTTTACATTCTCCCACTGTATCTCAATTTTTTAAATAGTGCTCTCCTTCAAAGGGTTGACCCTACTTCAGACACTATCCGGACAAATCTTCATCTAGAAATAATTGCTGAAATCAGCACCTCTCACTAGCAGTAACTGTTTGGGAACAACTCTGTTAAACGTATAAAGGTAACCAAGCGTCCAACATTTCACTCAAACGCATGAACAAGAACAATCATAGGACCTGGGCCTGCACTTTTACACAAATAACTTAACCCATGCGAATAGCCTCACTGAAATCAAAGGGACTATAGTGCCATCCATCAGTAGAATTAGTCAGGAGCATAAACATTTGTAGTTTCAGGCCCACATTTGTTGAAGCTTCATACAATGGAATAGCTGATTTTAGTAAAATATATAAATAAATAAATCTTTAAATAAAATCCTGAGAAGCTTATTACTTTTCTACACTGAGGACAAGTTTCCATTAATATTTTGTTCATATCTGTCCTGAACTCAAACAATATCAGTACAGCACCAGACACACACTATGCAAAATGAAAAAGCAGGATCAGTAATATATGAATGGTTCCTCTTCAGATTGAATAATCATTCAGTTGTAATAAAATACTTCTTCAAAGTCACTTCAACAATCCTGTGAATAATGCGACTGGCACTCAGACAAGTAACCATTTGAGGAGAATAGAAAACTAGAAATCAGAGTATCTAGAAGTTGATCAAATCAATTACTGATCATTTTTCAATATTTTGTACAAGCTCCAGCCAGTAATATGGGTTCATATCTTCTTGGTGCATTATTTCAAAGAAAGCTTTTAGGGACTTCATAACTCACCAAATACTGTAGGCAAGGAGGTTTGTATGTTTGTTTGTTTTTAACTATTTCAATTTCATCCCAAGACTTTTGGATCATTTATTTTTGTGAGTTATCTAGACTCATTAGAAACAGTTACTCTCTCTGAATGCTTGGCTGGAATCCAAACAGTTATTGTTCAACTCAGTAATCTAACTTCATTGCCTTAAATAAATCATATCTGACAACTCATGCTTCAGAAGGATCTCTGAAAGCTGGGTTAAAATGATTTTGTGCTCCTGGTTCAAACAAACTGCAGATATTTTCACGCTAAAATATTCCTAAATTAACTTAAATTAAATGAACTTGGACAAACTGTAGTTTGGAATTTGATGCTACTGCTAATAGGGCATTCCCATGTTTCTGTTTAAATAAAATTCCCACCTGGAAAAAAAAAGCTGCATGGAAATATGCTATAAAATGATTTAAATGCATCAGTCTTTTCAGATCTGATTTTTCCTCATCTAGTCATTACCCTGTTCTGCTGCACGAAAACCAAACAAATCAAGTATGTAAACCCTTTTCTTCCACTGTTGTGTGTGAATAACTTCCATTAACATTTATAGCAGTTTATACTTGTGCATTTAATAGAGTACAGAACTTTGTGTTTATGTGTTCAAGTAAAATAGTAGAGCATACTGTCCTAGGTATTTAAAAAGCATTAATTTATTCCATGTAGAAATAATGGATGATCTAGACTTCTCAGTGAAATGATAAAATACAAAAATGGCAATAAAATAAGTGATTTGATCTGTGAAATGTTTTACTGTCTCTCTATCTCAAATATACTATGTTAAAAAGGCTAACCTCAGCACTGTAAAAGTATTTTGGTAGCTTATGAAAAATACAGATTCCGCTGACAGGATAAAACTGAGGCTGAATATCTATTGATAAGTATGAATATATTAGCGGAGGCTTGTTTTATCCAGTAACTAAACTGGGCTAACATTACTTGTATTATTCATTGTCCAATAGCCAAGTTAAGAATCATCTCAAATCACATTATACACTTTTACTTCACAAGGACTTTAATAATAATTTTTAGGGTTAAAAACACTCTGACTTTCCCCCTACCCCCCAAGAATAAAAATCAAGTAACTGAAACAAAGAAAACCCCACATAATTTTGTGTGGGTATTCATTATGCCATATATGAGATTACAAGTGTGTGTGTGTGGTTGAACAATTCACCTAAATGTCATACTTATGCCAAAGGGTCACGGTATTTCTATGCTAATTTTTATACTGTACCTATCATTAAGTTACTGAACACCTTCCAGAAGGACATTAAGAGACTTGACACAGTACCAGGAGCCAACAGTCTATATCCAGTGGAAAAAACAGTCCTTTGCAACTTAGTGCAATTAACGGCACTGTTTGCTTGGAAGAGTAACAGTAGTCACCACTGTACTATTTATGTCTCTATGTCATTTAGGACTAGAACCATTTTGGAGGCTTTGACATATTTAAGATATATTTAAAGAAGATAAACAACCAAAAAGCTGCTTAAAGATAACTTTATGTTAGATGGCAAACACTTGCATTCAGAGAGTAATTAGCATTCCCAAAGTTTTGTCATGCTGCAATACAAAAGCAACTGAGCTCTCTTCACTTTTGATTAGGGTCAGTTCTAGCAACTCTTATGCCTTTTAATCCCTATCAAGCCTATTTAGTTTGTTACATAGGGAAGCCAAAGTCCCATTAAACTGTTCAAATCCTCCTTCTGTTTTTAAGCATTATTTGACAATCCTCACTGTATTCTCTACTGGGTTTGGATGAATGCTGTCATTATTTGACAGTCGTTAGGAACAGTTTCTATAGAGGAATATTCAGCAGGAAAGTGAGGTGACAACAAGAACCAGCTTGCTGTCAGGTTCGATTATATGGATCCCTCAAATAAGGAGCGACAAGGGTTGCTTTGCATACAACTTTGTTTTATTTGCAACAATCTATAAATCAACAATTACAATTTAAAAATCACCATTAATTCTTATCTAATACAACAACTTAACTACTTAAAACACAATCACAATTACAACTATACAATTATACTTATAAAGCTAGCTTACACTATAGAATTATACTTACACAATTATACTTACACTGCAACAGAGGTTTGTCAGCAGCAAAGCAACACTCCAATATTACTAGTTCGATTCCCGGGTTTGCACCTGAGTGGAATATATTGTCACACTCAGGTTTCACAGACACATGCTCTATACTCAGGTTTGAGCGGCAAACTGGGGAGAGACGGGTAGGTAGATCAGGCCTCCATGTCGGGGTATTCTGGTGCTCTTCCTTAAGATACGGGACTTCTCCGTTTACTTCCTGGTTATGATCACCTTATATTCTCTTCCTCACAGCCATATGCCCACTTTTAGCCAATTATGAAGTTTCTAAGAGCGATGAGGTGATTGGGGGCTGCCCCCCGACACAGCCAAACGTGATTTTATCTTTCCTGATTGTCCAGCTATGTGCTAGACAGACTTCTGGCCCCCTGCTTGGGCAGTTGTGCTCTTTTTGTGGATTTACTCTAGCTGTTGTCTGCTGTTGACAAAGAATCACTCATTGCAATACATGTCTGAATATTATTTTAAATGGAGTTTACTGAGTTTCAAGTCACAGAGGGCCCATACAGGTTTACCAAAGTCTACAGGCCACATACTGATTACATCTTGATTGTCTCCAGTACTTAACACCTGCTGGGATTCTCCCAGTGCTTATCACAGAGATTCCTGACAAGACAAGGCTGGATGTGGTTACAAAGCAGTTAACATTTTACTTCCAGGCCCCATAAGTTTGTATGTCTATTAATTTAAAATGGAGTTGGGTCACTTTAATTATAAAGTGAAACAATGTTACAGCAGAAAGGACACTATAGGGAGAATTCCTTAACAGGCGAATCTGGAGTTCTAGTGACCATTGATTGTGCTCCTCGATTTACTCAGCAGGATCAGTTCAAAACTACAATCAAATGTCCAAATGACTCCCCATTTAGAGCATATGCAACATCATCTGGTTGTACTTCTACAGAGGTCAGTAGCAAGTTGAAAACAACAACCTTCAGGTTACACAGGAAATCTCTGATCTAAAGAACATGGAGAAAGTCACCACACTAACAGGTTGAAATACGCCACTGATATTGTCTCCCTTACAACAGCAATAATAAAAAAGTCATATTATATTTCCACATGAACTGAAACATTAAAAATTCCTACAGTAACCTTTAATCGTTTCCATTTGCACTCTTTTTAGTTGATTTTTTTCGCCTCTAAGTCTTTCTATTCATAACCTATAATCTTTTACTAATAGCGCATACTGTGTTTTGTTTGAATTAAACAATCATACTGCTGCTTAGTTAATTGCTCTGAGATCTGCAAAGCTTTTGGGTCTACTGGATATTCCCAGTAAGCAAGGATGCAGTTCCTAATCTTAAAACACATTCATCCACCATTGTCAAGTCTATGCAATCCATGCACAGCCTCAAATATCTGGATTACTTTAGTGTCTATGGGATTACCTCTCCAGACACTAAACATTTTAGCGCATTAAAAGCATTAATATTTATTTCCTTGGTTGGATGCTGACATAGTTTAGTCTCTTCTCCATTCTCCCACACTAGAGTGGATTTCTAATTTGTAGCAGTGAATCTGAGCTGTCTCTGATTTAGGCTCTTCAATAGTCTAGCCGCTTCATCCATTCCTCCTACTAAATTTGACCCTCTCTCTATTGCTATCTTCACTAGGATACCAGTAAAGTGTAACTTTACAAAGGCTTGTGGAAAGAGACAGATGGATACGGGTTTTTTCCCCTTGTTCAAACAAATACAAAGCTCAAAGGCACATAAGGTGATTGTGTGTTATCCACATATTCCAGTTTGAAGCAGAATTTTGCTCCAGGATCGGTTTTTATTTAAAATAAAATTAAGTTTCTATCCCTAGGAAATATGAACCAATGGTAAACAAGTGCACATCAAGTGTGTATAGATCCTGCCAGCTGTGAACTGCCTCCATCATCTCACTCAGGGACACACAATTATTTGTCAGTGGAATCTGTTATAGCTCCAAGATTTTTCAGAATGTAGCATTTTTGCTACAGAATTCATTATTTTGCTGCAGCTAGGCACCTAGCATTTTGCTTTTCATTTTTCTGCCCCTACTGGGACCTGCCTGCAGCTGCCTCTTGCTCTGCATTTTTGCCCAGAAGGCATATTAAATGGCATGTTCCTTTCACTGTTTTAGAGAACTAGGCAGGGAGCTGGAAACAGAACCAGAGTCCAGTTCACAGCCAAAGAGAACAGGGAGGCAGAAGTGCATGCTAGACAGCTAGGGTGCCTAGAGAAAAGAATATCAACCAAGACCTGTGGAAAGGAGATGTACCTCTGAGCTCACCACGAGTTTCCTCCTTCCATGGCATGCATGTGACAGGAGAAGGCTATTCTAAACACAGACATCACTGTAACTGCTGAAGCCCATATAGCTGGGCTGTCTGGAGAGCTCAAGAGGTGGAAGGGGGGGGTAAAAATCACAAAAATAGTTATTGAAAATAGTAATGGATTAATTGTATATCAATGAGTATTTTCAACTATTAGCCAAACTCAGGTGTACGATTAGGGATGGGAATGAAAGACATACAATAAATTAACATTTCTGCAGAATTTGTTCCCACTGTGGGGCATGAAAGATAGCTCTGTTGCTCAGTGCAATGGGTTAAGCACATAAACAGTTCTTGATTTTCTCTCTAGCTGCACTTATTTAGCAGGCATTTTAATTCACAGCCGAGTAAACTGAAAGTTGGTTCTTCTCTATTGTATTGTTTTAAACTTAGAAAGTAGTCACTTCTACAAAGCTAAGGTACCATCTTTACCTCCAAAAGAGCTTAATAAGGCATGAAACTTGGACAATAGGTGAGATTCTTCTAATGTTCTTTAGCAGTATCCTCCCTGCTGGGTTCTCTTAGTTTTTAGGTTTTTGATTTTCTGATTTAAAAAAAAAAAGAAGACGTTGGCTTTCTTTTAAATGCTCTTACAATTTCTGAGGGGAAAAATTCCATTAAAAAAAGTTGGATAGAAAATTATTGACTAGCCCTACCAGCATCTTCAACCCTCAACACGGAGTTACAGTAGTTCAGTCTAGACTGGATCACTGTGGCCATTTCATCTGAGAAAAAGAGATGAAGCCTCCCAGCTTACTGAAGGTGTTCAGAAAGCATGTCTTGCCTGGTCATATATAGAGTCATGATGAGCCCAACAGGACCCTATGGCTTCAAACCATTTTGGTGGGGGGTTGGGATAAAGAGGGCAAATGCTTTTGATGAGAGGGGAAATCAGTGTCATAGCTAATTCAAGTGGTTTTCCTCTTCTGACCAGCATCACTTTAATCTTACCCAGGTTTAGCTTGACATTTACACCATGAGCTAGGGGTGTGATTACCCTGCTCAAGTACACATGCATGCAAGCGCTCATCAGGCTAACGCAAATATAAGTAAGACTGTAGCCACAATAGCACATGTAGCAGAAAGAGAGGCACAGTTGGGCCAGGTTGAGTACATAGTTTCCGGTTTGAGGCTGCAGATACATACCCACTGAGAACTAGTGCCAGTATGTGTGCACAATGAGGGAAATCACACCAGTAGCTCATAGTATTAGTTTAGCTTTAGTTTATTGTAGACATATAGACATAGCTTTAGTTTATTTATTAATTATTATTATTTACATTAACAGACATTGTTTCCAATATAAACAGATTCAGATGTCTGATTAATTAAAATAGCTTTATCAGATAGAATAATGTTGTAATGATCAAATGACTTCCAAGCACATCTTGTGTAGGTAGTCAGTCCTAAACTTGTGAATCAGCAAATTTTCCACCAGATTGCACAGAATAGCACTCAGATGCTTCAGGAAAAGGCATCATAAATACATCAATAGCTTGGATTCTCAACCTGGAGGGCCGGGATCCACCACTGGACACAAGATAATTCAGCAGCTTCCAAAACCAGTGAGAGAAGCTGAAGCATTTTACAATGGAAAAAGGTCTTATTATTACCCTTCACTTTAATCCAGAAGGAGTTCTATTTGTTAAAAGGTACCAAGGTAAATTTTAAAAATCTCCCTACTGTGAATATCTGTAGATATCAAAGTCATTTTTTTAAGAAACCTCTCCTACCCTGCCATTTTACACCTACAAGTAAGTGTGTGTGCAGTATTTGGACACAATTGATTGCAAGTGCTGATTTTGTCTTTTGCTGTCTGACTTGTGAGTGTAATTAAGAGATCAGGGCTGAAATTTTAGTTCACAATCAATTGTGTTCACAAACAACTTGCACCTTCAGTTATTTTTAAGTGCAAAATGGGAAACCACTTTTCAAAAGTTTGTCTCAAAAGTATGGAAAGTAACTATTCTGTAAACTCGACAGTCCTCACTCTGTTGGCATGTTACCCCAACACCTGGAAATCAAGAAGCCTTCTTTTAATGCTCCGCTCTAATCTACATAAAACATCTTATTCCCAGAAAATTCCAGATCCACTTTCAAAGATTTTGAAGACATACCAAAAACCAAATCAAAGCTAAATTAAAAAAAAAGTTACCCTGAGCTGTATCAGTATACATTTTTTTCTGTAACAATCAATGAAAAATGAACCCTTCATTCAATCTGTAGAAATATTCAAAGCCTTTTTATATTCTCACTCAAAGTCTAAGATATTGCTGTTGCGTTTCTTTTCAGCAGTATGTTTGATATACACATTGATCAGATTTTTGTCCTTTTAAAGAATAGAATATTTTGAAGAGACATGAGTAAAGAATACCAACATTTCTTAGTAAGAAAATGTTGTTAGTAGCAGTTAATCACTTGCTTGCCTGGTCTTTTTAAAGATTTGGTAGTCACTGTCTTTTCACATAGGGTGCACTGCATCAGTTTTATGCCTGAACATACATAGTTATCCATGAAATGTGGCCTGCAGTAACTTGATGTAATGCAATAGGTATGTTTTAAAGAAATATTTCTAAGCAAAGAACAGTTAGGAAACAGCATTTAGGCTTCTCACACATCAGTGTGTATCCATTATCCACTACAGCTCTAATGAACCTTTTAATACATCACTTCCTGATGAATATTCTTTTAGAGGTTACAGTAATTTGTGACAACAGCAGAAGATCCAGACTGACTGGCACCAAGGTGTTGAAGGCATGACTGGCAATAGAAAACCTTTACATTTAATTTTAGCAAATTAGACATGGGTGAACTTTTATCCATTTTGATCAAAAAGACTGCCTGACTCCCAACCAAGGAACCTTTATCCATTTTTATTTAAAAAGAATAAATGTAAAAAATGTATTAAAAGTGAACAGAATTTGAGACTGTGGAAATTATTTTCTTATATTAACATGAAAAGAGGGTGACAAATAAGAGCCATTATAAACATCAAGCTACCCAAAATGATACTGTTGCCAAAACATTTTTCAAACCTTTTCTCCTATAGACTTAGCCTCCCTTTCCACCTTACTTTGAATAGTCTTTATTGGGATTGTGTATACTTAACATCTCCAAGGGGATGTCTGACCTAATCCCTGTGGAATGGAGTACTGTGACCTGCTCCACTTCCTGTTCTCTTACAGGACTTTATAGGAGACTTTTCCCAAAATCCTATATCCTCACCTTGTTATCTCCCCTCCCCCTCCCCCCATCTTGTAGCAGTCTGGGCCAGAATGGTCTTCCATCCTTTACTGCTCTTACTACGGTTTGTTAAATACACTCTGGAATGACGACAATTTTGAATTCACCCCATATAGTGCTGAAGGGATAGTGTCTGGAGCAACAGAGGACTGCAATAACCTTTCCATGGTTTCATGTGGTAGATGGCAAGCCAGCAGATCAGTCTCCCCTCCCGAAGCTGAATGCATCCTTAATTGAGGAACAAAGAGTGGAACCTGCCTCTCACGAGCGCCCACCTCCCCCAATTGATGGTTTCTTTGGTGGTTCTTCAGTGCCTCAGCCCTCTGACTGAGTCTCTCACACTGTCTGTGGGTGGAACACAACAAACCCTTGGGGAATGCAATCTATCTTCACCTGGCCCTGGTATGGGGCTGTACCCCCAGGGCTTCCTCCTTGGAGACTGTGTCTTCCTGAAGCCCTTCCTGGGCTCAGTCTTTCCTCAGAACCAGCAGCCAGCCAGGAGTTCCTTCTTAGTTCCCCCTGTCCCTGCCCACATTGAGCTGTCCATGGTCCTGCTGCTCTTTCAGCCAGCCAGGAACCCATTCCTCTCTCTTCCAGCACTAGGCAACTGACTGACTGTCTCTGCTGCTCCTTTTTATATGGCCCTCTGAGGCCTTGAGTGGCCACAGCCCCTCTGATTGGCTGTTTCCCCTGCAGTCACTCGAGGCAACTTGGAAGACTTCTCTTCTACTCCTCTCTGTGACAGGCTGTGACAGGACTCAGAGGCCTCCAGGCCTAATCCTCCCTGTCATACACCCCATATAAGGAGGTGGTCACCAATTAGCCACACCATAAAAAAGCAGTAGGGAAGCAAAAGGCCATCATATCTCTCCCTACTCCAAAAGGCAAGGCAAAGTAATGCGAGAGAAAGTCTATTTGTAGGGGGACATACTAAAGAGAAAATTGTTTGGGTAGGAGGAACAACAGCCAGTTCTGGGGAAAGGTGTTATAGTTGAGAGGCTAGACTGAAAACTTCAGATAATTCAGAGAAATGTACATAATTATTCAGACTTTTGCATTCTTAATTAATCAGGCTATACCTGAACTGTTTGATCTTCATCCATCTCCTTGTAAATTCAAGGCAGCTTAGCAGCAGCTGTAGCTGTTTCAATTTACTGGATGACAGGTCACTGGTAAAATTTATGTTAGATGCCCCAAAGTTAAAACAATTATTTTTCTAGAGGCACTTCTTAAGCCTCAACAGAATGGGGAACACTTGTTCTTCATATACAAGTATATAACTGCTTTCTGTCTTTGACTACAGTGTCATTACATAGTCTTTATGCACTTATGACTGTGTTTTCAAGAATTCCCTTTATGAGGCCAAACCACAGCAGCTTGGACATAGCTCCATGAAGAATCATTGTTCATCTTATTAAGCATTGATTCAGGATTAGAGCTTGGAAAAAATTTTCCAGCTCAGATTTTTCCCCTCACCACCAAAAATGGCAGATTTATGTTTAACAAATTGTTTCATGAATTTGTTGATTTTGCCTAATTATTTCACTTGCAGAAGGGATGTGTCTAAACAAACCATTTTATCATTTTCAAAATGAAACATTTCAATTTTTTAAGCTAGATTCCCCAGGGGACTTGGGTACCATTCACAAAACAGAGGAGGAGGAACTATTGCGCCCCCATACTCAGTAGCCCAGCAGTGAGAGCCCTCATATTGGATGTAGGAGACCTGAGCTCAAGTCCCTGCTCTGGGGTAGGAATTCTAACCTCGGTGTCCCACATCCTAGGTGAGTGCCCTAACCACATAGATATTGGACATAAAGAGGCCACCACCACCACATTTTTATGAAGGCTGCCTAAGTTGTCTTGTGAATCAAGCCCTTGGTTTCCAAATTGTCTTTACTTTTATTTAAAAAAAGGTTAAAGATGCCTGAAACTAAAAATGAAGTATTTTGTTTGATCCAAACTGGAGTTGTCCTGACATTGCTATTTTCAGCAAATTGCAAAGAGTTTAGGTTTCATGACAACTAGAAATTATTCCCTCCCCTTTCCGTTTTTTTGGAACTGCTCACAAAACAAACGGTCAGTAATCCACACAGGTCTGCTCATGGTGCTTATTCTACTGAGATTCTGAATGGCATTTTATACTGCAGATCTTGGAAGCCTGATTGAGTGACTGAAAGTTTATATTGCCCTCGTTGCTGTGCCTATTGATACATTTGAATCTTACTGGCAGGAAATGCATCACTCTCTAGCTCCAAGAGCCTCAGTTCACTATCACTTTTTAATTCTTAACCCACGTAACTTGGGGTCTCTATATTATTTCTTGGACAGCTGATACTTTGACATCCTGTAGAGACAATATGCAGCAGATTTATATAACTGAGTTCAGCAGCACTTCAGCACAGTGCTTCAAGCCCACCTGATTCAGTAAGCACTTGGAATGAGAAAGACTATTTAGTTAGTTTCCTCACTCTCTCCCAGGAGAGCCACATCTAATTGCTCATGAAATGACCCCGTGTCCCTGCATCAGCAACTTTGACCTGTAGGCTACCCCAACATTCATCATTCTCTGAGTGAATAAGCGCTTTCTTAGAACAGATCTGATTAATTTTTCTTCCCTGGGTAACTTCCATTTTTTGCCTCTTGGTCCTCACCATCTAGGTTTTGTTGAAAATACATTTATTGATTTTATCTACAGCTTTAATATTTTTATGCTTCAATTAAATCCCCTCTGGTGTATGTTTATCTCTATGGTGGGTATTAGAATTCTCTCTCTCTCTCTCTAACAGCACCAACTTCTTGATCTTGAGACCCTTTTTCCTATTCTATATAACATCATTTGTTTGGTTCCACACCCTAAATTTAATTTCTCACAACAATATTATCTGTAATTCTGGCATCTCATATAAACCGTTATTTAAACATATAATGGCCTTAATTTAAAAGGTTCTGAGCCACTGGCACTCCCCAAATCAAGTCATGATTGTTGATGTGTACACTATTATTTTGACTTTATATCCTATTTATTTTCTTTTTATAGTCTAGAAATCTTAAAAGAAGTTAAGCAATCCCAACTCCTTATTTTTGCTCACTCTTATTTAGACCACATTTTTCATTTTTGAAGGAAAAAAGTATTCACTTCTTTAACCAAATCTTCTTGCCTATGAAACCACTGATTAGAATCCTCTTTATAGATCCTCTTTATTCTTTATAGTGGAGTCTACAGCTGCTTTGTCTTTTTCTGCCATAAAAGGTGCATTAGAGCAATGAACAGTAAGAGCTGTTTGCTCTTGTTTCCAGAAACAATGACAAAACGCATTTGAATAGCACCAAGTACTTTCTACTCTACTCCGGCACACTGAAGCCAGCAAATAGGGACACCCTGCACTGTCCCACAAGACTACGTAATTGTCCACTTTTACTTTAAGATCAGGAAGGTTGGCTTAACTAATAAGCCCTAAGTAAATGTACAAAAATTAAACTTAAAAAAATATGTTTTACAGCATCTGAACTAAAATGGACGCAAGTTCCAAAATAGTTTAAGCCCACAATTACCACACACAAAGGCAAAAATCTATCAGTAAAATTCATTCAGATAAGAATGGCCCACACAAGACCCACTTATACCCATAAGTAGGATACATTCAAGTCAATCATATGTATGTTGAAACATAGGACACTGTAGTGGGAAGGGCCACAGAGTACACAACCAAGGCCCTGTCCCTCTGTGTATGTGCAGCAGTAGCCACAGGATTGCTGCACTGTTGCCCTGTGCCCTAACACCAAGTTGAGGCTTGGATTCCACCTCCCCAACACTACCACACTTCCCATAAATAAAACCAGATTACTCCTGTTTTATACAACTGAAAGTAATTTCAATGTAAGTGACTACATTGGCCTTACTCCCCACCCAACAACATGGCTCCAAGAGAGCAAAGTTGGAAGCATATTCTGAGTTCACATTCAGAACTTTATTATTCTATAGTCATAAGTCCTTTTTCCCCAAAACTATTAAAGTGCCTATGACTTGAATTTTATAGTATGTTTTTAAAATGTTCCATTAATATTACATTAACAGTAGCCTGCTACAGAGATTGTTTTAAGATATAATATGAAAAATTAGAATAAAGTACAATATGGTCCTGTGAATTTATGGAAGTTTTATGAACATCAGCAGTAACTCAGAGGAAAAAGCTAAAGTTCATTTGCGATAAGTATTTTCAAATATCCTATAATGCTAATTACAATTCACTGAGATTTGTAGTAGTAGCAGGCAAACTAACCAAATCAACCCATTTGTTCTTCTTTCAAAAGCAACTAAACCACAGAATTTAAAGTTGCATGAAAAAAGCACTTTTTCAGTTTGGTAACAGACCAGCAGAGTTGGATTTTTTACATTCAACTTGTGGTGCTGTTTTAAAACGATCAAATTTTCCAATGCTCTCTTAACGTACACATTCATGAAGCCCTCCAATTAATCTGGAGTTAGGAGATTGTCATTATACATGTGATGGGCATGGATATGATTGTTTCACGGTAAAGATAGGCAAAATACATGGAACAGTCATGGTAAAAATGTACAAAATTGGGGTATGACCACAGCAAGCAAAAATGTGTAACAATTTAACAATGAAGTATTACACAGCAACATTTACGCAAAATGACGTTAATGCAATAAATTTCCTTTCCTAGGCAGAGGCGTTGACACTGACTGACTTGCAGGCTGGGTGGCCTGCTGAGGTGAGTAAGAGGGTGGAGATGGTGCTCCCTCCCCAAACCTGGCCCCCCCCCCGAAGTTCAAGCCCCACCACCCGGAGCTGAAGCCAAACCCAAAATAGCTGCCGGCATCTGTTAAAGTCACATAATCCATGACCTCCGTGACCAAATCGTATCCTTACCGATGGGCTATGCCAGTTGTTCCCGACCTGTGGCCCAAGGACCAAAAGTGGCCCACGCGATCTTTCAAAGTGGCCTGCCGCTCCCCTCCCACTGGCTACAGAAGGGATCTGCTGCCTAAGGACTCAGGCAGAGTGTGTTGCCATGGCTACAAGACTGGTGCAGGCTCCTTGCTACAGCCAAGGAGATGGCAGATCAACACTCCCCTCCCCCTGACTGTTGCAGGGAGTGCGACAAAGTGTTCCTCCTGGGTCCCTAGGCGCTGGGGTTCCTGCTGGAATCAGAGGGAGGGGAGCACTGATCTCCCATCCCCTTGGCTGCAGAAGGGAGTCACTACCTAGGTACCCAGTTGGCATGCACAGGGCTACAAGACGCATGCAGTTTCCCTG
Source organism: Mesoclemmys tuberculata (assembly GCA_007922155.1). Taxonomy (NCBI): domain Eukaryota; kingdom Metazoa; phylum Chordata; order Testudines; family Chelidae; genus Mesoclemmys; species Mesoclemmys tuberculata. The sequence goes on along the minus strand of ML675612.1, from coordinate 20,485,859 downwards.
CTGCAGCCAGGGAGACAGGAGATCAACAAGGAGGCAACATCCTCACTGAACTCCTTCCATCTAGCTGCAGTGCTTTACAGTTTAACCTACACTTAGCAGGCCACCCACCATGACTTAGCTGCCAGGCCATGTGTTTCAGTGTGTAGTGACAGTCACTCATCTACACTAGTGCTTTGTCTGTCTGTGTGTGTGTGTGTGAGAGAGACACTAATTCGTAGGTGTAAAATAGTGAATATAAAAATAAGCACAATAGCCTCAAAATGTTTACTTTAAATATGTAGTCGTTTGTAGTCCTTAATGGTGTATAAGTCAATATGTTTTTTATGAGTTGATAGACTAGTGGCCCTTCAGGGTTGTAAAAATGATATTTGTGGCCCTTGAGTCAAAAAGTTTAGGAACCACTGCCACCCGCCCCACTACCCACATACACACACACACTGAAGACTTCAATTGGTTTCCAAGAGCAAGGGTTTAGGTTTTTGTGTATATATATTAGCAACATCTGCTTTACAGGTACCTATTTGCCACCCAAGACAGAAGCTATACAGTACATTTAGCACCAGAAGTGTGGTCACTTCTATTTAAATGACTTCCAAGCCCTTCATGACTTTGAATTTATTGAAAACCAAAACAGGTTTAAATTATGTGTTTTTAAAAATTCTACAAACAACAACAACAACAAGTTTCAGTTAGAACATGTATAGTTCATATTTCTTATGCAAACTTTGTACAAAAGCAATTGCCAACAGGTAGACCGTTTTTTAAAAAACATTCTATGGGAGTACTCTAGGTACAGATTGTGGGACATACAAGAGATACTTCATTCAGCATTGAGAGGGTGATATGAGGGCAGGAAACCCCAGAGGGTTCACTTTGCAACATTTTAAATAAATTCTCTCATCAAGGGAAAGGAGTATGTGGCATCAGGGCGGTGGCAAGACTCTAAAAACTTCACAGCCTAGAAAGAGCAAAGGAATAGAAGGTCAGAACCCACAGATCCTAGGCCAGCCATGGACAGAGGGCTTGATCCTCTATGCTGCTGTCTAGACTTCCCTTCTCACATGACATGATGACCTGAGACTACTCCTTACTGTATTAGAAACAAGGTAGGCGAGACAATATCTTTTGATCAAATAAAAGATATTTCCTCTCCCAGCTTGTCTCGCAATATCCTGGGGCCAACACAACTACACCACTGTTTATTATGTGCTCATTTTACTGTTTTATCACCCTTTTAACATCTTACCATGAACATAGATTGTGCGATCCGTGCAACATGTAACCCACTGGAGGATTGCATCCTTGAAGCCCTTAGCACTCCTGCAAACCAAATAATAAAGAACAATTTCTGATGGAATTATGTTTGCTCTCAATCCTTTCTATAGGAAACATGCAGAGCAGAATGGAAACTAATGCTGATCCAAAAAGCAGGCTGCAAGGAAAATAAAAACAAAAAACAAAAACAAACCACACACACACACACACACACACCCCCGCTTCCCCAGAGGAGATGATGCCAGACTGAATAGTCTGTAGCTTTGCGCCTCATCCACCAAATCCACAGAGTCCCATCTGCATGGTACACATTAAGGCAAAGAGCTTCTGTGAACACTGTGGAGTTACTACTCCCCCTTCTGATCTTGTGTGGGCTTTTCTACCTCATTCTGACCTATTGCTCCACACATTAACACAGAGTGAAAGGGAGCATACGGCCCTGCATTATTCAATAAGGTTTGTATATGCAGTATCATCATTGCACTGCTATTAAAATTTAGCAATTTGGTTTTCCCATGTTAAACTTCCCCTTTAAAACAAGATAGAGGCAAATATGTGAAATGCCACCACTCATGTTAACACAGTGGTAAAACATTACAGATGGTCAAACATTTTCTAAAGTGGAAGCTGGGCGTCATAAGTAGGGCTCTTCAAATATCCCTGTGCTTTTATGTACTACACTGCTGACTGTGTATCAGATATACAGATCAATGACCTCCAAAACGGAAAAGAGCACGATAGAAACGTCACATAAAATTGAGAGTCAGATCAGTGGCAGTTGTAGGGAGCCCAGAAGTTTTGAAGTGATGAGGCAGGTACCTAAACGTGTGTCTAGCAGCTCCTACTTTAAAAAAAAGATTGATTTATAGAATGTGACAGGGCTCACCATTAGTATGGCACCTCTTCCTGACCACTCTGGGGATTAGCTCATCAGGTCGACACCCATTCTCATAGTTGCATGCCTTTACTTTGTCTCTCTCTCTCTTTGGTCTGCATCTCCTTTCTCACTCCAGGAACCATAGCATCCTCTTAGTGACTCAGCCCTCTGGCCAGATCACTCAGCACTCCCTCCTTCTAGGGCATATCAAAGTCATTCCTTCAGCAACCCTAGGCAGTCTTCCCATTCACTGCCTCAGGTATCGCTCCTTCAATGGCTGATAGAGGAACCTGGGCCCACCATCTACCCTGGGTTCTAGTCCAGGGACCCTCAAACCAGAAGTTCTGGGCTTTACTCTTCCAGCCCCCACTGCTTCTTTCCTGGACTGCTTCCTACCACTCCTGACTCCACTCCTTGCTCTGGATGTACCAGCTCCAAACTCTCCTCCCAAGGAGTGATTGCAGCCTAAACATCTCCACAGCCTCCAAACCCTCCTTCCTCTGTGCAGGGAGTGACAGTTCTTTCCTAGCAGCAGGCCTTATCTGCTGCTAGCTTCCTGGCTTTATAAGCCCATCTATTCCTTCACAGCTGGACCTGCTTGCAATCAACTCCCTGCTCCCTTGCTCTCCCTCCAGGTGCAGCCTGTGGAGTTAATAGGCCTACCTTGCCACCTTAACCACTTCCAGTCCTGTGTTGGGTGGCCACCGCATCAGAGAGTATAAGATGAAAGTGGTCCCTTCTGGTCTTCTCTGACCTTCCTCATAACATAGGCTAGTGAACTTCCATGAATTAAATCCTGTTTGATCTAGAGCGTATATTTTAGAATAACATCCCATCTTGATTTTTAAATTGCCCATGATGGAGAATCCATCACAATCCTTCATAAATTGTTCCAATGGTCAATTACCTTCTCTGTTACAACCTGCACCTTATTTTGAGTCTGGATTTGTCTAGCTTCATCTTACAGCCATTGAATCATTGAATTGTTATACCTTTGTCTGCTAGATTGAAGAGCCCTCTTATCAATTTCCATTTCCCAGGTAGGCAGTTAAAGATGATCAAATCACACTTTCATCTTCTTTTAGATGAAGTAAATAAATAGAGCTCCTTGAATCTATCACTATAAGGCATGATTTCAAATCCTTTTATCACTCTCAGGGCTCTTCTATGAACTCCCTCCAATTTTTCAGCACCAGAACTGGACACAGTAATCTAATAGCAGTACTGGCCGCATGAGACCTTCAGCATGTATCACTCAGATTGAAGTCCCCCATCAAAAGGCAGCTTTTTTTCATTACACTTTATGTACAGCTGCTCAAAGAATCAGTAATCCTATTCTCCAGTGGCATTCAGTGCTCCGTAGTAGACACCAATTAATACCTTATTTTGTGCTTTATCTGTTAGGAGATGGAGGATTATTAATCAGTGTGGTTTCTGTTATATACATTGGGCAGACACTCCTAATTATAAATAATATTTTTAGTGATCATAGCATTTTAAATAGGATAATGAAAAGATTGAATGCATGAGGACATGGTGACATTCCATTGAAGTGATAGAGATGTACACAGCTTGTACTTCTACAATTGTTCAGGTAAAGACAAAAGTAGCCTGATGTCTGCTCTAATTTTGTCTAGCTACTCATGCGAATGATAAGGCAGCCAGGTATTGCAAGCATAAAGGGACACTCCAACCATGGCCCATCGGCCAGTAAAGAGACTGCCAAAGAAGCCACTACTATAGCTCTACACCATCCAAAGATTTGTCAGTGGTCAAGTGCCAGATCCACCAGATTTATGGCAATTGCTGGGTGGCCCAATAATTTTACGTATTCAAGTGGACATCTCATGGATTTATAATCAGCAGTTGTGTTCTTACTGTTCAGTAGTCTCAGCCAAAACCACCACATATGTGTTCTAGTGAAACTCATTCAGCCATTCCTGCACTGATAGAATTCCCTCAGAATAGTTTCATGTGACTTGGAAAAGAAATGCATCTGAATAATCATTGTAAGAGAAAACGGGTTTACCAAGCAATACTGTGGACTTCACTTGCGAGCTCACCATCAGACGTACATACTGGCATAGGGCACATTTTTCTCTAGTACTATAGATGCTTTTTCTGAACATTATCTTTTGTGCATTCTGCTTGGTGTGTGCTGACAGTTTTGCTTGAATGCACTCAAAAGATATTAATGGGTTATTAGCTGGTTTTTTTCCCCGAGCTGTGTAGTAGTATGCCTAGTCAGAGTCAGTTCAGAGCAAGCTATTGCTGAGTTTCTTCCACTCATTAATTTTGAGATAGAATAGATAAGATCACAGTAGACAAAATATCTGGTCATAATTGTAAGCCCCCTTCCACTGATGTAATAAATTTACCTATTCTTTCCCCCTTTGAAAACTGCAGAGTCTATACATATTCAGGATCCAAATCTTCATTCACCTAGAATGGAATCCAAAGAGTTATAGTAGTATGTCATGGAGTACACTATTGAGGTAAAATGTTATGCTACAGGACAAATGGAAGATTTCAAATAACAGTCCGTTCTCTGCAAAAAAATAGCATTATGGTAACAAAAAATCAAGCACTTAAAAAGATTGATTCAGAGTCCACAGAAGTCAGTGGACAGATCCCCTTTGGTTTCAATAGGCTTACGAACAAACCCTAAGTTAGGAAATTCCAAAAGTGAATCACTCAAACAAGATTTGTGAGTTAAGTTGGGGCGACAGAAAATTCAGTCACTGCTAAGGAGCTCCACGGTAGGGATCCAACAAAGCCCAGAAAGGGCTGGGAAGTTCATGCTCTACCCCACGCAGGCCACTGTATCTCCCACATATCAGGACCATGGAAGCTACTTCTACCCCAGGGCATGGTTTGGGGAACTGTCGGTGTCCTAAGTTGGTGAACTGTCACTGAAACAAGGAGACTATCGCCATGCAGAGAGACATTAGTGTGGAGCTGCGATCAGATAATGGTGTCTGCAGCACCACATACAGACCCCCATGCGGAATAAGGAAGTGGCCTGGGGAAGGTTGACTCAGCAACATGAACTACATGTATATGTTGCCTTATAAGGGAATGGCATATCCTATGGGGATACGATAAGGGTGATGTAAGGCACCAGTGCATGGTCATCAAGTGCTCGGCGATGTGTAGGCCTCTGGTTGGCCAGATGCCAATGGTCACCTTAAAAGGTTATGCAGCAAATGCTAGCCAATGGTCACCAAGACATAGCAAACTGTTGCATGTGGAAAACTATAAAACCAAGCTGCCAAGTAGCAGCAGCCAGAGAGGAAAAGGAATTGCCTAACACCCAGAGTCTAGAGCGTGTTAGATTCAGTGGGCTGACGCATCCTTACTAGCCTGCTTCGCAACAGCCTGATCACCCGAAGCGACTCTCTCCCGTCTGCAGAATCTAAGGAAGTGGTCGTTTAAGTTTGGCCAAGATGATTTGTTATTACCTAAGCTTAGTGAGTATGAATTAACTGTTTATTGTTGTCTGTCTTGTAAACTTTCTAGAGGAACTCCATAACTGGGCACCCTAGTGTCACAAAAGTGACAGTCGTGCATTGATCCCTTGAGATCATTAACGCAAAAGTCTTGGGTGGCGCATTTTGTCCTTCACTCACGGAGTTCCTCCTCCTCCTTTACTATCAGTTGTTAAAAATAAAGAATTTATTGATTAAGAGAAATAAAGTCTCGCTGTTGTCTCTTTGACCCCTCCGTATCATATAATTAGAACCTTCTTCAGTACCTATTGGTTCCGTCTCAACAATTAGGAGGGCAGTGCCACCCTAGTAGGTGACTCCACTGTTAATAAAGTTTGCCAACTCAAGCACAATTCAAATTAAGAAATGGTAGAATTAAGTGCCTGTGCAAACTTAGTTCTACCTCCTTGTGCATACACATAACTTCAGCCACTGATCTTAAATATAACAAAGTATATTAGAAAAAAGAAAAAGAAAAAAATAAGAGAGCAATGGGCTAGGACATACCTACATCTAAGAGCACAACTAGCATTGCTTACGTAGGCAAAAAAAAAAATGAAATGCTCACATTCTTAGAGATCTTGTGTTTGTGTCAATATCTCTCCCTTAGCTGCAACTCCGCATCTGCCAGGTTCTGATATCATAACGCCCACGTCTGCATCAGTTCCTGCCATTTATACTCTTCAGTCACTGTGCACTACTATATTCGTCATGGGGTCATATGTTGTGTTCACAGAGGCAAGATAGTATTTGTTCAGATGCAGTAGTTTGGACTCTAATGGGTGGCTAATGTGCTAGTAGCTATGCACAATATTTCATGATAACCTTCCTTCCCTTCTGGACCTACAATCTTAAAATCTCCAATTTCCTTTATTTTACCTCATAGTATTTTCATAGCTACCTACCTACCTAGATACTTACATAATTCTCATTATCAGAGTAACTAAGTGCCTCACAATCATATGGGTACTGTGAGGATAAAATTCCTTAGTGAAGTAGGGAAGTGTTATTCCCATTTTACAAATTGGGAACTGAGGCACAGAGAGATTAAGTGACCTGCTCAAGGTCATATAGGATGTCTGTGGCTGAACCCAGACATCCTAGTCCAGTGCCCTATAGATCATCCTTCAACCCTTTGATCCTACATTGCTATCAGGCTTTCTTAATATATTCCACAGTCTGAATAAGATTGCATATCTATAAACTCATCTTCCTATGGGAGCATTAGCTGTGCTGGTCTTCCATCTGCATGTTAGTCTTATTTTTCAATGATGCTATATTTCTCAATACCGTCACTCTGTCTCAAATGGTTTCTTGATCAACGTTCTCCAGAATATCAGTAGCACATTATAAATCCCAGAGCAATCTAGTCTTGTGTGAACAGCAGGATGGTAAATTTGTAATGGTGTTCAAGAGAGTTATTGACCTGTGTAGTCTCACACATATAGAAAGCTGTGTTTATACGGTTGCTTATTTTATATATATTACATGCACAGAGTGAAGTCTTCTTTGCAATGAATTCTGATATAGTGAAATGCCACTTAATACTATTGAATGAAAGACCAGTTATTTTCAATGCATTAGAACATGCAAATTGCCATGTTGATAATAATGAACCTGTGATTAGAGAAGTTGTGCTGGGGGAGGACTTTTCAAGACGAGCTTGTATTATACACACACACTATTGTGGTTGATTGCAAATTTAAGGAATGGTTATTTGAAAATGTTCCTTCATTTTCACAAATTAGAGACCTCTTAAAATACTAGTTTTTAAATACTGAGCGTTTTAACACTGAGGTAGCATATTAGTTCAGGGCTACTGTGAATCAAGAGAGAAATGAACATTTGATTCAAACAAAGTTTCTCATAACCTGTATTTTGTTCATCTTTTATTCAGAATAATTAGTCTTTACAAAGATATTACTTTGCTTGTTAGATTCTGCAAACTTATTTTCCTATTTGAACTCTTCCAGGTTATTGAGTATTTTTCTTTCCAGAAGAGATATGTCATTTTACCTTTTGGAGGTGCCAATGTGAACTGGTAAGGACTTAGTGAAAGCCTACACCTAGTGGAATAGTTCAACTAGAAGAAACAGAACCTGACTGAATTTAGCTTAAACTGTCTCAAACTATCTTTCCACCTTCCTGAGGAGACTCGTGGATACTTGAGATACTTTTATTGACCTGGAAAGAGTATGAATGTACTTTTGCTAATCTAGAAAGACTCAGCAGGACTAGAAACTCACTGACCTAGAAAGATTGTAAAAGTCTTCTAGCCTTGATAGAATGATTGTAAAAGTCTTCTAGCAACTTTGATTTTGCTAACATTTATTCTGTTTTACTAAGTGATTTAGATATTATTACCTACAAGGCTTTGTTTTCCAATGGGACATTTTGGGAATTAGAAAAATCCCCTCCTAGAAGCCCTCATGGGTCCTATTTCTGCAACACAGTTCCACTATGGCTCGTTTGTCTGCGCTAATGCCAAGCTGGCATCTATATGGGTGAAGGGGTCTGCGCCCGTAGATTTCATTGTGAGGTTAGGGCCCTGAGCAGTACTGCAATGCCAAACCAGGAAAAATTTCATGCCAGATCTCTTAGCCACAAAGTTTTTCCTGATTTAATGCAATCTGCTAGAGCAGACCCCTTCACCCATACAGATCCCAAACAGGTGCATTTCTAAGGGGGTCTCACAGGGATGGGTTCCTGTCCCTACGCTATTTAACATTTTATCTGTGACCCGGAAGAAAACAAAATCATCACTGATGTCACAAAACCCGGAGGAATAGTAAATAATAAAAAGGACAGGCCACTGATATAAAGCAATCTGGATTGCTTGGTAAATTGAGCTTAAAGCAAATAATACACATTTTAATATGGCTAAATATGATTGTGTATATCTAAGACAAAAAACGTAGGTCATGAGCACAGTTGTCCCTTCTGGCCTAGGAATCTATTAAATCTTTGAAATGGTGTGGCTTGAGGATCAGGGGGGTATTGCCTACCTTTTTGCCTTGATTATCCTTACTCTTAGTCAAACAATTTATATGTTGGCATGAGCCATCAGCATACAGCTAAACAATAAACATTAAACACTGCAATTGAAAAATTAATTTGCATCTAATTTAGGCACAGAAAAGAAAGAAGGGCAAGAATTTGGCTCTTACGTTAATAACTCAACAGTTTTGTTTCTAAGTTAAATTAATTTTTCTTCACAAAATGCTATATTTCAGCAGTGACAGCTTTATAGTTACTGACTCTCACAGGACTGAATATCAACTGAATATATTTTTTCAGCAAACAGCTATTACAAAAATTAAGCTTCTTGGTCTCAACACCAAGAATGAAATAAAGATAGATGTTGGGCAGACTAACACTGGGAAAAACTTCACTCGAGTTATGAAACAGTAGAAATAAAGTAGAGTTTTGTCTAAGTTTACCATTTTTGGTTTGGCCAACCTCATATTTCTCTCCGATGCATATACAAGTTATGAGGCTCAAAATCCCTCCTCCCCCCTGCCCCACCCCTTAATTTCAATTTTTCTTAACTTCATGGCAATTTGAGACCAAGCCAAATACATAGTCTAGAGAGCCCTGTCCAGGAATCATTTAAGGTTGACAGTCTGAACTGGGATTGCTGAGGACAGTCAGATGATATTTTCAAATATGTCCAATTATTCCCACTTCTGATGGCACAGCAAACCCTGGGTGAAACTATGGGAAAAGTGAATGACTCCAAACTTTTACTCTTGCCTATAAATTTGGAATTGAAGAGCCATGAGACTACTGGGTTCATTTTAAACCTAGATCTTTGCAAAAATAAGCCTTGCAAACCCATAGCAGTTAGCTCTGATAGTAGTTTGGTAAATTGATTTACAATAGAACTTAGAAGGACCACACTGCATTATTTGACATGCAGTATCTTTGCTAGGGCTTTTTTCCTTTTCCAGCTGTGTTTCAGGCTTAGATTCTCCATTTGTTGTTATATACTTCAGGCAGTGATGATTTTCTTCCCTCTGCTAGATTCTCTTATTCCTCCTTACTTTCTCTTTGCTTCCACTATCTCCATTGTTTCCCTGATTACAGCCATCTCCCTCTACCCCAAACTCATGGATGCGGCTAACAGTAAAAATATTAAGAGTTTTACTTCTTCTGTATGTACATCTTTTTGTTTTCAACAGAAATGGAGACTCAACACACATTAGGTACCATGTATTATATGCATCTTAAACAGCAAGATTGAAACACCATGTGTTTACCAATGTATGCATAAGGCAACCAGTGTATATTAATTTTACTTATAATTCTTCTGAGTGTTTGGATTTAATAAAAAAGGGATCCTGCATTTCTTCATTATTTATCATTTGTACCACAATAGTGCCACAACTATAGTTGGGCCTCCTTTTGCCAAATAATGTAGAAACACATACAAAAAGCCAGCCTCTACCCTGCAGAGCTTACAATCTAAACAAACAGACAAGACAGAGAAAGTTGGCAGGGGAAACCAAAGCACAGAGAAGTGAAGTAACTTCCCTAAAGTCACACAGCAAGTTAGTGGCAACTTAAAGCCCAGGTCTTTGGACTCCCAAGTCCGGTGCCCTATCCACTCCATCACTTGCCTAAAATCATTTCTATGAATGTATGGCCTTCATACATTGGGCCCATTCCCATAAGCAGGAAGGACTATGTCTTTCTCACTGAAGAGGCCTTATGATCTTGGTTCCTGAATCTGTCTTTGGATCAGCCCCTTGTCCAGTGAAAATACAGAGCAAACCACCTCTAACTCTACAGCCAGGCAAGACAAGGATGACCTCAGCACAAAGACACTGATGCCTGCCAGTGTCAATGGCAGTACTCTTCAAGGAGTACTGAGGCCTCATCAGTACAATTATGGGTGTCAATGCAAATTTTGGCATTTCAAAACCTTAATGGTGAGAATGCCTAATCAGGTGCTCAGTAAGCTCTAGGGACTCCTTCAGCACCAAATAATTGTTTTCTCTTTCAACAATCTGGTGCAGAAATGACTTTTTTTTCTTTTGAGCTCCTCAGCCCACCTTCCTGGATGTTTCACTGCTCACTAGACAACCATAAACAGGAATATGCAGAGGTAACCTTGAAGATAAAAGGTTACTTAACCTAGTAACTGTAGTTCTTTGAGAATGTTGCTTCCGTATATCCATGCTACCCACCTCCCTTCTCCTCCTCTTCAAGGATCTACTCTCATATGACTCTTGACTTTAGGAAATGAGACTGAAGTGTTTGGGCCCAGAAGGCCTCTCTCTAACCTTAGTGGCTCTGTTGGTTAGTGCTTTCTGGAAGGTTCCCAGAACTCAGAAATACTTGAGGGGCAGGGGGGGCATACCACACAAGTGTGAATATGTAGGGGCAAGAGTCCCTGAGGAGCCACATTTACCTTGGTAAGTGGTTTTCTTTTTCTTTTAAACTCTATGACTATCAATTTAGAACCTGCATGGCCACTAATTCCATTTTAATTTTCTTTTAAATATTAAATAAAATCCCTTGTCAAAAATAAAAGTAAGAGGGAGAAGACAGAACTGGAATTATCCATTAATCACAGGCCCTTTTATTTTCTCCAGAAGAGCTGGTTTTGATTACTTTCTTCATTGAAAGAGAAAAAGTCTTTTCTATTAAAAAGGAAGAAAGTATGGGTATAATATATAGCATGTGGTTAAAATAATTGACAGTGCTGTACAAGGTAATTGCTTGGTATCCAGCATGATCACGATCAAACTATTTATGGAGAAAAATAGTACTTCCTAGGGAGAATTCTATTCTTGAACAGTTTTAAGGGAACCTCATTGTATTCGTTGGTAAAAACTAAAGCAGCTTGTTATCTGAAGAAGTTAATGGGCTCTCCTGATCTGAACTAACCCAAGATCATTAAGATGGTCTATCTAGAGTGGTCCAGAGCCTTAGGAGGTGTATAACTATGCAAACTCCATTCAAGTGGAGCAACACTGATCTACTTCCAGCTGAGGATCTGGCCCAATATGCATTCTCCCTCAAAAGAAATAAGCAATGGAAGCATCTAAATTATTGTTAGGCCTATGTATTAGACTGGTAGGTGTCAGGTAAGTTTTGTAAGTCCTGGACTTTCTTATTCCTATTTTACTAGTATGAAAACTGAGGCACAGAGGTTAAGTTGCTTGCCTATAGTGACCCAGTGAGTTAGCAGTCAGAAATTAGAACCAAACCTAGGAATTCTGATCCCATTCCTGTGTTCCATCTATTGCACAATCTTCTCCTCATTTGGGCAACTTGTATGTGGAAAATAAAATTCATTGACACGATGCTCCCCAGACACATGAAATTCCAAAGAAAATTAGAGGCAAATGTGTAATTTACATTTTGAATTGTTTTTAAATAGGTCATGAATTTTCCACAAATCGTTCAAAAGTGAATATTCACTGTTCAAAATGTATTAATTTCTTCAAATATTTGTTGGCTTATAGATCATTCATGAATTTCAATTATTTACAGTTTGAAGTCTCTGTTTTAGTTAATTCTATAAGTCATGTCATACTGTTTCTGTTCCATATGGAACATTTATATAACTAATCAACACAACACGTACTGCAACTTTTAAAATCTGATGTTTCTTTTGGTGAATATGCAAACATTTCAGCTAAAATTCTTTTATAACAGAGTAGCTCAAGTTTTTATGGAAGACAACAAAATGGAACAACAGGAAGTGCTGTTAAAAGAAAGTTTACTTTTGAATTCAAATGAATATGAATGTAAATGAGTACCCTACTAACTCAACTCCAAAAAGAGAAATCATTTACTCAAGTGCTCACCATTGTCTGAAACTGTGAAAGATGGTGCTGGATAAAAAGCACTGATAGGCAAGGTATCGTACAGAAATGACCAGGAAATGATAGACTGGATTTCTCATAAAAAACATGGCAGGTCTCTAAAGCCAAATCATGGTCCTCCCCGGAAAACAAAGTATCAGATACTGTCCTCTGATGAATAATGCCCTTCCACTTGGTCATGATCGGTTGCCAGAACAGATTATGATTATGACAGTCACCAGCCATGGAGATGGTGAGCCAGGCATGTGAAACTATTTTTCTTCTAACCAGCATCTCTTCTGCCCCTTCCTGCTGATCTCAGTTACAAAATAGTCGGGGAAGAGACAATGCTGGGAAAAGACTGGTACAAATAAAATCAGTGACTTCAACTTTTGCCGAAAGTTATTTTTATAATTCCCCTAGGAATTCCTATGCAGGCATGTTCAGTCATCCACTTGGAGTCAACCATCAAATATTTTACAATATTACAAGAAAACTGAGAAGTTTGGGAAACCCAGACAAGATTGAAACTAGATTCTAACTCTGCATAAATTCTATTTTCAATCTGGTAAACAGCCCAGTGTTCTGTTTAATTTTTAACTTGCTCCAAGTTTTTAAATTAGGGATAGCTTGTTTCCAACCAATTTTTTTTTTTTTTACACCCTGGAAAAAAGAAATCTCAGCCAGTCATTTCCAAAAAAAAAAGTCATTTTTCTCTTGATTCTGAAGTCCCTATTGAATTTCTATATTTATTCAGACTTCCGAATAAATTCAACAGATGTGCAGAAGTTTTTTGGGGGGGGGGTGTTTTCTGTAACATCCATAGCTGAAAGTGGATCATTGAGGGTTTTTTCCCCCCTTTAGCACCATTAATGATAGGCATTTGAAGTGTTCAGAAGTTCCATCTGAACAAATATCCCCAAGATCAGACACTTAGCTTGGATGAGCTTCAGATACCAAACTATTTTGGGGAGTGTTGCTTTATTACCCACATTTCCTGCTCCTATATTTGTGAACAATCTTTTCCCAACCGCCACATGAATACAGGACTCCTTGAAGAGATCTTTGACTCAGCAGGTCTATGCTGCTGAAAGCCTCTCGTCTAGCTTGAATGTACAACCAGAGAGAAGTAAAAGTCAATTCTGCAGCTATTTCAAGTTGCCTGTCTTTACTTATTCAGGGCCTTTTCCATCTCTGCTCTGATTCTTGGGAACTGGAACACTGCTCGATCACTGTCCATATTAGCAAGGCTGTTTCCAACACTTAACTTTCTCACATATCTAGTTATTGTTATTAGGAGCTCGTTGGGTATTGATTGGCCCTCTTTTGGTTTAACTCCAGCACTAACAATACTCTACTAGTCACACAGCGCAGCCAATTATATTGTATGTTTCCCAGTTTAAAACAATAAGAGAAACACTACCATTTTCTGTAATTGTACTCTATCTAAATAATCTTTATGTCATTCTTTTCTTCTCCTTATTGATTCACATTATAAAATTATTGTTCTGATTTAGTCAGAATTTTTTTCCGCTTCATTACATTAGTTTTTTCCCTCTCCCCTGTTCAGCAATGAACACACACACACACACACACACACACCCTCTCACTCTCTCTGCTTTTAGCAATAATTTGCACATAATGGAACAGCCAGAGGGGGGTTTGATCAATGACCTCTGTCTCGGAGATGCTGTTCCAAGGGAAACACATCTGCCAACATAAAGTATTGAAGCAATCATAGCTCAGTGAGCGCCGTAATAAGCAACTGTTACACTGGAGCCATCAGTCATGTTCAGTTACAGACCTGAAAGGATACGGCACCTCGGGGAGCAATGTCCTTCCATAAATTTGGGCAGCAATGAAGAATGATTTGCAATCAAGTAATAAAAGGCCTAAAAAAGGTCCACCATGCATACTAACATCCAGTACAGCTGACAAAGGAAATAAAAAACCTTGGCATTGTTTGCTCGTTATGTAAACTACACAGCTGTCCAAGCAATTAAGATATGATTTTGGGAATTCTCTCGTAAAAATTTGCTAACAGTGCTTCCACTTGTGAAAGTGACATTCTTCTTTATCAGTAAAGTGCATTTCATTAAGGTAATGCAATTTCATCTAGCTTAATAGTAGGAATTGCTTAACCTTATGGCAAAAGTACGTAAACAACATAAAATTAACGTCATTCTGTGCATTGTGGGAATAGATTTGCATTAGTGACAGCATTGATCAAGTAACAGAGAATCTAACATGTCCTTTCAGTTTTTGGTGCTCCAGGGATTCCTGTTCACTATAACCAATGTCATATTTTAGTCTGCTGGCTGGGAAACAGTTAAGACCCACAATCAATATTGCCATTTTTCAGTGCCAGAGCTAAAGAAATAAGCCTGATAAAATGAATCTGGGTCTGATCTGATGCAAATTCAGCATCAGACTGCAGAGGCAAGAATCTCCAGGGGAAGGAGACAAAAGTGGCCTCAGGGTAGATGTGGGCAGTGGTGGCTGATATTGACTCTGCACAATTAATAAGGCCCAAGTAGACACGGATGATTCCCTCAGATAAGGGGACTGGAAGCAGGGCTGCTACCACTTCATGGTGAGATTATCTGATAGCCTAGCTGCTTCAAAGCTTGGCCTACCTCATGCGCTGCACTGCTGTCCTGCCACTAGCACAGAATTATGGAAGTGTCTCGCATCATTTCCTATAAAGAATAAAACACAGCAAATATGTTAAATTCAAAAGCAAAAGGCAGAGCATAGACCCTATCCTCCCAAGATCCTCACCTCCTGCACCCCTTCTCCTCCAGTGGTGAGACCACTCAACTGGACCTGTATATATAATTTACATTGGATGCTGTGTCCCCTTCTTGCCAGCACCTGATTCCAGAGATCAAAGGATCTGAGTTTAATCTACCATTTCTTGGAAAGACTTTATGGGAACTTTCTCTGTAGGCCAGTATGAGCATGTACAACCTTATGATGTTTTATGAAATTTACAATCATTCATTATCTTGAGCATATGCATAGTCCATAAATTGCAGAGAGTGTGAGGGACACTCAACAAAAAGAAAGTGACCGAGGGAACATATGGCCCTTTTGTCTATTTTCTGAAAACTATAGGAACGAAGGTGACCCATTGAAACTGGAGTAACCTAGTCAGCTAAATTAGAAATGGCACATGGGATGTAACAAAGCAAGGACTTGGCAGTATGAAGTTGTTGGATTTTTTGTTGTTGTTTTGTTTTTTTTAAGGTAAAGATTTTCAAACAAGCCAATGTCGGATTCTTGAAAATTAATAAGTCATTTTACGTCAAATACCTGCCCCTTCCTTCTTGGATTTTGATAAGGAATGGATCAGCGCAGAGTGGAAAATACTTTTGGTGTCAGAGCCAAAGAAGTGTCTATCAAAAGTATTCAACATTTTTGCTTCCTTACTAAGGGTCACTGTTATACTGCAAGCCAAAAGGGACTATAGTTACCATTGATTCCCAAATTGACATGATGCATTCCAACATTGATTAAAATTACTACTATTTATATACACAAGACTATAGTTGCACTTTCAGCATAGAGGGCTTTCCTCCAAAAGAATCATTAAACAAAACTCCCCTGCAACAATCTGACTTTAAAGGAAGTTCTAACCAACACATCTGTCAGAACATTTGTATGTTGTTGCCATTGCACTTCCCTGCCTCCTCATTTTTTATTTCAGAACTGTTGTTCTCAGTTGATAAGAACTGACAAAAATAAATCCCATCCATTTCCCCCAGAAGGAGAAAGTAAACAGGGACTCAACAGAAAACCCCCATTTGCTGACATAACTTTGTGTTGGATATGATTTTGCTAAGGAAACTTATATTAAGGCAAATTGTGCACAGTGAACATGATGAGAAAAAGCAATACATTTGTCTCTATTCTCTTTAAGTTGTAGAAATTGGAGGGGTTACTTGGAACAATAATGGATAAGAGACTTTCAGACAGAAATCTGATACGACTTTAAGTTGAAAGTGTCCCTTTCATGTCAATGTCATTCCCAACAGGAAACAGGCTCAAAGTTGGCAGAACAAGACCTTGTATGATACTTCTAAGCAGAAAATTTCAAATGCTTGATTGCACAGTCCTAAAACAAAAAGAAAAAAAAAACCCACAAACAAACCAGTGAGTGAAGATGAATGGCAAGTGTGCCAAAATGTCAATCCAGATGGCAGGCCAGATCCACTGCAAGATTAATGATACCAGGGTAGAGTGAGTATCAGGGCCAGAATAACCACTGTGCACTCAATGCACTTGTCCTGGGCACCCATCCCAACCACTGGGAGGAAAACAAAACTGAGCAATGCTGCAACCTTGCATGCCAGATCACACCACCATGGACTCAAATTTGGCCTGGCCATCCTTCTTTCTCCCCCATGACAAAGGGGCAGCCAGGCCAAACCTGAGTGAGTGACTCTGTGCTTAGCCCACCACTTCTACCATAACCACTGAACCACCAGGAGATTTGCCATGCCTCCTCCCCCTCCCCCTGAAAGATGGGAATTCCCAATTTGCATAGCACACAAGGTTCCAAAATTCTTTAATTCTCCAATGGTCAGTAACACAAATTTCAGGAATTAATAGAGTTCAGCCTAAACCACCAAAATTCATTGGTCTGGAGTAGTCAAATCTCCTAGGACAACTTCTAAGTACAGAACAAGATAATAGAAAGTCCCTAAATGAAGCCAAGTCCCCAAGCCAACCAAGAAGGAGATTAAAAGGATGCAACGTGTAGATCCTAAGAGGCCCTTCAGCCCAAACCAACTCGCTGCAGCTCAAGCCAAAACTACAGGAAAGGTTAACAGAGTTTACTTACCATTAGAGGAGACCTGAATTTTTCAGGATCAGAGCTCCCTAAGCTCCCAATGAGTTCAGGTGATTCAGCCCCTCACAGGCTTAGAGATTCAGATTTACAAATATGTCTTTCTTCAATTGCTCAAAAAGATTCTCTCTTCCCTACTGTCAGGCAGACTTTCGTGACTGAAGGAAAGCTAAAGCTTTGAGTTTAAAATGTGCAGAAGTTTACAACTCCCATCAGTCCTATAATGCATTTCAGAAGGGAAAGTTACTCTTCAGCATTAATCCAGTACATGGGATCACCTCCACAAAACAAATCCAGACAAATCTCCCCTGACTTCAGAGGATTGAAAGAAGTCCTAGAGTAGGCTTCAAGGCAAAGCGAATCAAACTCTCCGAGGGAATAGACAGACACCACATGAATCCAAGAGTCCACATGACTCAGTAGGAGTCAATTTTACTTCTTGCTGAGAACAAGCAATAGCTCCTTTTAAGATTGGGAACAGTTGCTGAACAGCTAGGAGAGGCTCTTCTGAAGTCCAGCAGCACTATGGAACACCGGTAGGCACGTGGATTATGCTGCCCTGGATTATACTAGAACTGAAAACAAAACCTTCCTTTCAATATATTCATCCAGGAACTCAGAACAGTTCCAATTAACCAGAACTTCTATTCGCCCTAGGCAGATAAAACACATCTAGCCCTTAGCATAGTATTGGAGATAGTGCCTGAGCAATCACCCTTAGAAAAATTAATTTAAATTGGTTTAGAGAAGAGCAGGAATCTGAAGTTGGTTAAAGGACATGTGGCTGTGGAATAGTCTCATTCAGAAGAGAAGTGTGGAAGCACACTTGCCTTTGCAGAGGCCAACGCTAGTCCCACTTAAGCCCCCAAGGCCCTCACCATGACTAAGTTGCAATATTTGAAAATAAAGGCTGAGATTTTTAAATAGTACAGGGATATATCCAAACATCTTCCATTAACATTAAACCAAGGTGTTTAGATCTAGTTTGAAGCCTCCTATATTATATAGAAAACTTGCATCTGGATTTGATTCACATTCAGGAGCAAATACAAATAAGCTCCATATTAGTTTGAACATATAGTCAACAAAATAAATAAAAGGGGATAGGAGCTACTGTATTCATTAAGTTCAAACATGGTCCCTAAAGCTAGCCCTCTGGGGAATGTAATTGTCTAGGAATTTAACTGCCATTTGATCACTTACCATCCCCACAAAGAAACACCACATTGAACCTCACCTTACTCAATTCAAATAATAGCTCATACTGGACTTCTAATAAAAGAACATTTTCCCTCAATGTACATCCTTCCCCTCACCTCAATCTAACAATTTCTGAAAGCTTAATCAATCATATGAGGCAAAATAAGTTTTATTGCTCAAGGATACACACAGCACACGTACAATTATCATGATGTCCATTGAACAATTCAATCATATCACATTAAACTAAATTTTTCTCATAAAATTAAGGGGACCTGATATGTCATGGAAGGTGTGAAGGGAAGGGGGAAAAGATCAAGAACATCTCTCAACTGTACTTGCTAACTCACAGCATAGAATGATACTGTGGAAGTATTGTTTGAAATTTTTTTTTTTTTTTAAACAGAAGAATGAAAGTCAATTGACGTCAATGGGAGTTTTGCCATGAACTTCAGTGGGGTAGGATTTTATCCCAAGAATTTAAATTAATCTTAGCCTAGAGGTTTAGCCTATACAACTGGAATCTTTTCACTTAGTTGCAACACAGTTCCCTACCCCCAATCCCAACCACAACCCCTACACACACCACGTCTGTTTTCTTTAAAATATATTATTACACTGTTTTTAAGTGAGGCGGTAAAACTAGTAATTTTATTACATAATGAGACTTGTTCATTTCAAGCTGCTGTACAACTAGATATGCAATCGACAAATCTAGTCATATCAGCTCTTTGCTAAGTACACACTCTATAATTAGGATCACACTGTAATTAAAATCTTGATATTTTTTCCTTTAACAATTGCAGTTACTGTATAAAAAAATACCAGGTTCACAAGAACTTAAAAGTTTCAGTGAAAAGAACTAGGTGTTACACTGTGGGCTTACTTTTTGGCTTTCAAATAGCAAGGTTAAAAGAAAAAAAAAACAATTAATACATCAGAGATCTCTGCCAGCCTTTTATGGCATTACAGGATTTTCCAGCTATAAAGAAACATATTGAATCTTTAGAGCACAGACCATTCTTCATTGCTTCAGTTGTCTCCTTTTGTTTACAAGTCCCTGCCATCCTTCTCTGTGAATTGAATGCTAAACTCTCTCTAGAGAGACGTTATATTGCTTACAGAATGCCTCGGCAGATGGTGCTTCCTGTTGCAACAGAAGGCTGGGATGATACCTGAACTCTTCAAGAACTCTAACTTGAACAGAAGAACAAGATTAATTTAAGTCTTAAAGCTCTCTCCCTTCTACCCTCAGTTTCCACAGCAGGGTGGGGGGAAGAAAGTCTCAGTTTTTAGAAATTGAGAAACGGATCCATCTCAGCAGACCTTGTTCAGATGTTATTAACAGGACCAGCATTTCTGATGTTTAGTCACTGTGCGGTCTCCAATAGAACTATTCAATATAAACAGTAAAAAAAAAATGGATGTTCATCAGATAATGTGTATAAATGCCACCTGATTTCAGAAGTTCTGTGAATATGACTTGGACCTTTTTGGAAACATCTATGAAGTCTGAGCAGCATTCACACTGTTCCATTGATCATTGACGCTCAGTGAAACACAAGAAAGCCATTACTTGACATAACATTGGGGCAAACCTGGAACATGATTTACATAGCCTTAAAGAACGTATAAGCCCCAAAACCTACATGGTTTGCTGAGCACTTGCTGCCTTCAGGGAAGTCTACACTAGCTCAATGTGTGTAGGAGAGGGCAGATCCACAACTACTGCACAGTTGGAATACTGATACAGTTGGAATAAACGACTCAGATAAATGAGTTCCCTGCCTCTTTCACTTCCCAAATAGCTCTACACTGATCCGAACACTCTGCCTTCTTGAGATTGCACAGTTCATTACAGCCCAACAGCTATAACAACCCCTCTGCAGCTCCTGCAGGGATCAGAGAGAGCGTCAACCACAGTGTCCTGTATATATTTTCCACAGAAAGAGAGTGCATGTTGACAGGGAGAGTGGATAGATGGCTGCTTCAACACCTCTCACCCCAGCCAATTGTCAATTCTTTACAGGGTAAGGTGGTTGGTTGGTTAGTGGCTATTTAGTCTGGTAAAGCCATTAGCTAGATAGGGACTTAAAATTGTGCTGGTCTCCTCTGCAGAAATCAAAGAGGCTATAGAACTCTTGAGGTCTCTGTGTCACGGGAGCAGATAGGGACTCTACGCCCTTTATCTTAACAATTAGTTTGTTTTTCACATTGTTATCCTTCTTAAATGGATATTGCATATTTTCTATCATATTTCCTTTTTTCCCTAACTATTCATACAAAGAGAACATAACTACCTTGTTTTATTAAAGCCTAGGGAAGAGTGTATGGCTCCAGGCATAAGGGTAGCCACCTGGCTGGTTTTTAAACCAACCTGGCTGGTTTCTGTTCTGTCTTGCTGGCTAAAAGGTTTAATGTGTCAGGTTTTCATTTTAATTTGGGACTCAGAGTGTGCTGAAAATTCACACACACACCCCCACTAATCCAGACTGAATCACTGTGTTAGGATAGGTAAGAAAAAAAAATAAAATAAAACACACACACACACACACAACCACCACAGAATGTGTGTGTGTGTGCGTGCGCGCACACACGCGCACACTCGGACCCTCTTTGCTGGTTGGGAAGGTGGCCAGTGGCTGAGTTTTCTGCATCTCATAGGTGGCAACTCTTGACTGGGATCATAGGTCAGTGGCCGAAATTAGGTCCAAATCACCACCACATAGCTGTTCAGTGATTCACATGAAGTGAATTGGTTGCCTTGATCCAATTCCTGTATCCACATCACAAAAGAGCCACCACAAATGGCACTGTGTCTCAGCCGAGAGACCTGGATTGAAAGGGAATTGTAAATTAAATTAGTGTCTCTGGGCCACTTTTGAGTTATGCTGTCAGGAAAGTAATAGCAAGTTTGTACCACCACTGCACCTTTGTGTGGATAGGTAAAAAGATTTGTCTTCAGGGCTCTCATTGTTACACCTTATCATAGAACTAAATTACTTTAACATTTTTAAACAGGAAAAACCTCAGTATGTGTCTCATTAAAATATGATTGTCAGATCTAAGAATATAAAAAGATGAATAGGTATAAGGAAGAATAAGAATTTGAGAGAAAAGTCCTCCTAACACTGTGCAGTATTTTTATTTTGAGACAAAGACTATTTAAGAATACCCAAAAGTTAAACAAGTTCCTACTTATTTTCCCAATTTTTGCTCACCCTCTCTCTGAGTTTGCTGAATACTATGAGAGACTGGAACATTTATTCTTACAGAACTGCACTAAGAGACATATTTAGACATTCAAGCTTTTATCTGGCTAAATTGTAACAAACCATCTTGTCTTTTAGACTGTATTTATAACACATTTAAAAGGCTCCTATCCAGTACTGAAAATTCTTCCTTATCTACACAACATTTAAACTCACACTCAGAAAAGTTCTATAGGATTTAGAACAGCAATAACCTTCCAACCTACAGAATTCCATAACAAAAATATAATTCCCTGTCAAATTATATAGGTTTTAGAGAATTTCTACAGAACCCTATTGGTTCCAGTGCTATTATGTTCAACAGGTTTTCATACGTATTTTTATGTCTTCTACTGTAATCTTGAAACAAAGCCACCAGGATGCCTGGAGCATAAATGTCAAGTAAACTTGTTCAGGTACCAAATACAAAATAGGCTAAAATATTTAGAATTGGTAAATAGAAAATCCCTCTTCCTACCTGTCAACATCTTGCCTTGCCTTGTTTTCTGCGAGTCTGTTTTCTCTTGGTTCTCCTCTTAACTTCTGCTGCTTCATTCATGGCTCTTCCTCCACCACACTATCCCTCTCTGTTAGGTAGTCCATTTTTGTTCCCTTCCTTTCCTCTCTCTATATCCGATCTTTGAGTGGACTAGTCTGCTTGGTGAATTCTCAAATATAAAACTCTAATCTGGATCTATCTTCTCTAGAAAAATCACTGTACCTCAGACATTTGATCTTAGTTGGCTCACCATCTCCTATGGGTCACAAACTCATTATGCTCATTGTTATCTACATTAAAGTAGTGCCTGTCCACAGTATGCTAATCATTTACCAAACATCTAACACACCACAAAACTCCCAATCTAAGAAGTGACAAATGAGGAAAGAGAGAGGGTTAAAACATAGAATAAAAAGAGAACTGTTTGTTTCTTAGGTTGTTTTCAACCAAAGGAATAAATATCCATTAGTCCCAACCAGTTTTCAACCAAAATATTTTCAGTGAGATAGATTGTTGTAGGTGTCACTGTAGAAGCAGATGTGAAGACAGAGTATAATTGCCTTACAGACTAGTTCAGAGAGAGCATTCTGTGCATATGGGTGCAAAAGGTAAAGTGCAAATACAGGTGTGGGATGAAGTTAGCATCATTGGTGGATGAGGGAGGACAAGTAGTTAACCAGTTCATAATGGCTAGGTCAAGGGCCATTTAAGCAATAGAAGATACTTAATTTTTTAAAAACCAAAACATCTTGAGTACAACTGACAATGCCATCATAATCCCCATCACCCAGGCCCATAGCCTAATAGCCTCCATGGATTCCTCCATTGTCTTCTTCCCATACAGCCAAGATATGGCCAAACCTTTTTCTTCCATTAAATTTTTAAAATCCATTCCCCCTTTTTTCTTCCAAAATCCAAATGGCTCTACTATTCCCTAAGCCTGCCTCCCCCCACTCTCTCTCTCCCTCCCTCCCCCCCCCACGTACTACAACCTCTTCTCAGGTCTTTTCAATATTCACCTTGACTTGTCCAATCCATCCAAGTGTTCTCAGAAGTCATCTTCCTTCTCTGTTACTTTGATGATATTTTCCTGGATGCCTACTGTGCTACATATCAAATGGAAGGACAAGAAATTGTAAAGGTCCTACATCATTCATCCCCTACCTACTTTTCTGAGCTGGTGTCCTTCTTTTATTTCCCCTCTTCCCCCTCTGCTCATCCAGTGATGCCAGTTTATAGATCTCTGTCATCTTTTCCTCTTACAGAAGTCTGTTTTTTTCCAGGCTGCCCCTCATGCTCAGAACATCCTCCTCAACCTACTTCATTCAAGTCATCTCACTTGCTATATTCAAATCCTCCCTGAAGACACCCTTCTGCCATCTCATCTATGAGGAGAGAGAAGGAAAGAAAGGAACAAATAGAAGAAGTGACTGCTAGATCGTATCCATTCTCTTTCCCTTCCTTGTTTGTTTATGACTAGGACAGGCCCATCAGCCATTTGTGGGGTTTGAAATAACTGCCACTTTAAGCCAGGCTCTTAAAAAGGAAAAGAAAAGCTTTCCGGTCTGAGCCAGGGAGAAATAATATAATCACAGGGTGGCTTCTTTTGACCACAAATCCAAGAGCAGAGAGCAAACACAGGGCAGCTTCCTTTTGCCTATTCTAAATTCTCCCAAACCAGATCACTCATTTGGATCAGGAGACGACCAGAAAGCAGCTCCTCACACTTCTCTCTGGAGTCCTGTGGAAGCCACTGCTTCTTTTTATGGCTTTCTCCACTTAAGAGGCTCAGCTATCAGCTCTATTTCCCAGCAACCTGACAAGCTGCTACTGTTGGCTCTTCTCTCTAGGTCTGGCAGTCATTTTTAAGACCTAATTTCCTGCCTTCTCCCCGATGAATGAGTTTAACTCTTCCTGGTTCACCTACTACATTACTCTGGCTTGGTCTACACTGGCCATGGATTTTGGCAGCAGTCAACAAGAGAGATATGCAAGCTACATACAGTAACTTGCATATCTCCCATCAACTTCCTAATGTCTACTTACCATGGAGTCTCCATTGTGCTGTGCCAACGGGAAATGCCCTCCCATCAACACAGCATTAAGCTACTTGTTGGGGTGGATTTACAAAGTCAACTTCTGGGTTCCATTGAGTGAGTCTTCACTGCCCCCCAATCAAACCTGCAAAATCGATCCTGCACTGCCACCAGCAGTGTAGACATAGCCTCTGACTCTTCATTTGTTTCTACTCTCCAATGTAAGCATCATGTCTGCATGTGTTTGTGAGGCACTTACTCATTTTTTGAAGATCCAGAAATTTGCTAGAAGCCAGTCAAAATTTTCCAAAGTTCAATTTTTGAATGAAAAAGATGGGATGATTTTTTGAAGCTTTTTTAAAGTACTTTAAAAAAAAATCAGATATAACTAGTAATAATGAAATAGAACTTAGCTTTCCAGATGCCAAGATAACTACCATGTGCCACAGTCCTTGTCTCCTACTAAAATAAGCTCAGCAGTCAAACTCCATACACCTTCAGCATCCAGTCATCTTGCTGGTTACATTGTAAGATAAGTTATTGGAAATAATTCTTCTTAAGGACACAGATTAAAGAGAATTCCTTCCTCTTAAAACTAGGTTAAACATGGTCTGGCACCAGCATATTCCAAATGCATGTCATTCCATTTGCCACTGTATCTTTTAATTCAGCTTCTAGAAACCTAGCACTGAAGTGAGCCTTTCTATGTGCCTTGCAATCTTTGATGTATTTATCCTCCCAACACCCCGTGAGGTAAGGAAGTACTATTACCTGAGCTACAAAATGAGACTTTGCAGCATAGAGAAGCTAAGTGACTTGCCCAAGGTCACACAGGAAGTCTGCAGTGGAACAGGCAATTGCAGTTGGGTGTGCCAACTCCTAGGCTAGTGACCTAAGCACTACATCAGTCTTCCCTTGACTGCCACTCACTCTCTGACTTCATTGATACACTGTACAGAACCATCAGGATGGAGATGGGAGGAGGAAAGTCCCAATTTTGGACAGTTTAAAGGGGTTATATTTTCCTAGGCTGCAAAATTCACAGACTTCCAAAATTCATTGCAAGATTCTCTCTCTGAGACACACAACTGCCCCACTCTAGTAAGCTCTCAGTGCAATGAAGAAACCTATATTGAAGGTTGCTGCTTTTGTTTTGGAGGAGCAGATGTAGAAAGCTTCTAAAAGCAGTACTCGGTATCACTCAAAACTGAGCCAATATGTTATTTATCTTTAACCATACTTTTAACAACAGTACACAGTCTGTTACGTACATAAACAAAACAGGGAATTAAAGACAATGTATTTAAAAAAATTGTTCTTAGGAAGTCCACTTATATGAGCGAGGAGGCCAAGGTTTCCAAATTCTTATTTAAGCACCTGACTAAGAGTATGTCTACACTGCAGCTGGGAACATTGTAGACGTTCCTGGCAGACAGGGTCACTCTACCTTGGTTTACACACTAAAACTAGCAGTGGACTTTGCAGCATGTGCGGCAGCTCAATCCTTTAGGTCCAAGCTCAGGTGGCTAGTCTGAGCTTTTGCTAATGCTGCAACGTCCACACATGCTAGCTCAAGCAGAGCTACTGCAATTCTGTGTACCAGGGCTGGGAGGCACACTCACAGCTGTAGTGTAGACATACCCCAAGTGGCCTGATTTTCAGAGAGTGTTGAGCACCCAGAAATTTAAAGTTTAAGTCAGTGAAAGATATTGGCTATACTTCACACTTTTGGAAAAAAAAAATCAGGCCACTTCTTTAGAATCTTAAATAGTAGTTTAGGAGCCCAATTTTAGCCATACATATTATAAAACCTTGGTCTGAATGGTCTCAAAACATCTAACATGGTTTTGTCCCAACCAAACTTTTGTAAAAAAATATGAAACCAGACAAGGCAAAAGGACATGAAAAAGGACCAGAATAAGCACTTTGGGTGTGGGTTTTTTGTATTTTATTTTACATCCCAAGAGAATGGAGTCATAGGTAGGTGTGAGAGTGATTGAACATTCCTCAAAACTTTTCAGGATCTGGCTCCATAAATTAAAAAGTGAAATGTGCAAGACCCATCACTAATGGCATGGCAAGCCCCATTAGTCACTGTGGAAAGAGCACAGAGCTCTGCTTTGTCTCAGACTATCAAAAAGGACAAACCAGGAGGAACTAGTAGAAAGGAGAATTAAGATTACTTCTCTCAGTGATGACATCAAATGTTTTGTCTCTGAACCACCCTTCCCCCTTCAACCAACCCATGTCCTAGCCCAATCTCACAGCAAAGTATTATGGACCAATCACATTGATCAGCTGATTCTGTTCTTCCATTCTGAACTATGTGAGCACATCAATTGCACTAGGCACACAATAAATGTTAGTTACAGGGTTAGATGCTGAAGTGCTTGTAAAAGAATCTATATCAACATGGCTGCTTAAATGTGAAGCTGTTGCAGTACTATATATGGAATAGTCCCTATTTTGCTATCAATTTCAAAGTAACTTCAAGGTCCAAATGTTCAGATAGATACTTGAACCATATCTACAGTATTTGCAGATGCAAATGCTGATTTTTGCATATGCAGTTACCTGAAGTGATCACACAAACAGGATTAATGTAGTTGCAATGACTGCATGAAGATTTTTGCAGGCTCCCATGTTGTGCCCAGGTTTTAATATATGACCTGACCCTGGTGGATAAAATCCTATTGAACTTAACACGAACAAAACAAATGAGGACTCCGTACAAATTAGAACAGCCTAGCCTTAGATAATATAATAGAGAATGGCAGCCTCTCTGTAAAGATTCTGTTTAACCATCATATAGAATCAGTCATGTATAAATTTTGCTAATGAATAATTCACATTTTAGTAGGTGTCTGATTTACAACCACACCCACAGAGCACAGCAAAGAATGTTCATAAATATACATCAGTCAGAAGACAGACATAACCATTACTATGCCTGATAAAAAGTGCATTTTTTATTGAAAAGCAGAGATGGGATAGGTTCAAACCCTCCAATCTAATTTCCTCCAAATTTAAGGCAATTATAGATCTGAATCCAGAGACAAATTCTGTGGCGTGGCATGACATCTCCGTCCACATTGGCAAAAAAATGACTGAACCAAGAACAGAGTTTTAATTGTCACTTAGCCATGCAATATCCAGAACTGTTCAATAGATCATTAGGTGTGCTAAATAATGTTATGAAGCACTATCATGTAAGGATGCAGGGTGCATTTTAGCTGAGGTGGATCAAATAGTATTTTGTCCCGAAAGATAATTTATATAGACAAGAAGTAATATTTTCAACAACATCTAATTAATTTAGGTGCCTAAGTCCCACTTTCTAAAACACCTAAGTTACTTTTGAAAATAGGACTTATGAACTTTGGAAAATTTACTCCAAGGCCTAATTCACACTGGCTAGCACATAGACAGTCATTTGGGAAGATTTTCTTTTCACAGCAGTTTTAACAATCAGAGAAAGTATTTGGGAAAGGTATCAGTATATCTTCAGGCATATTATTCATTTTGCATTTAACATATGTATACGTTCAACAACAGGGCTGTTTGCTGACACTCAAGAAATACTGGGATGCTGTGAAGTACAAAAACATAGAAGCTTTGAAAGGTGTCTCTTTTCTGCTTGCTTGGTTACAGTACATAGCACACTACCAGCTCATACACTGACATCTAGTGCAAGTGATGGGGGTATACACTATTGCAAGTCAAGACACATTTCCTTGTTAATATTACTTCGATTTCCAATAAAATGAGCTAATTCAATAGTGCTGAAAGGCTCCCATTTCTTTTAGATCCCAATTTGCATGCATATTCTAATTCTCATTTGAATCTATTAAAAAGTAGCAAGCTTATGGACCATGATCTCTGCTCAGTTCATCACTTAACAGTCAGGATTGCTGGGTCATTAATATCAATAATGAGCTAGAACTGCAATTAGGGTCTAAATGAAATATGCCATGAATTACTGATTTATTATTATGTTTTTCAGTACAAATATACCATAGCACAGCAGACATGACTGCAGAACTGGTATTATTTCAGATTTGCTCATCTTTTTAAAAGGCATCCAAGAAAAATATTCACTAAGGCTAATATTTTATTAGTGGACCAATTGTATGAAGACATGAAACAGAATAAAATAGCAGAACTTGGCTAATTTGTATCAATGATGGAAGATCTATTACAAATTACTGAATATTATCAAATAGCAAGTAATTATTTTGCTTGCCTGTTTATCTGGCCCTGTGACTTTCCTTCTTAAATCCTTTCAGTAGCTTTCTCTTGCACAATTCATCCAGTTTAAACTCCTTGTCTTTAAGAATCTATGCTACTTACTTACAGCCAGCCTTGCTACCCCCATTTGTTTTCTTCTATTACTTCTTCTCTGTGCCTTTTCCAAGAGGAAGCCCTAGGACAGGAAACCTGTATCAGAGCCAGGCAATGAAACTACTTCTCTTCTCCTGGGCCTGATTCTCCATTGCCCAGCACTTTATGTCATCATTTACACCTGTGCAAACTAGGTGTAAAACATTACTTAATGAATAAGTAATTCAAGTAAACTTGATAGGCACTGTCCCATGTGCTCCTAATTAACTAAGACTTCATCTTTGTCATTCAAAGCCCTCATAAAAATTCAGTTCTGTGATACCCAAAAGAATTGAGTTAATCAGACAATTTAAAAAACAACCCTGCAGATTACTTCCAAATGGCCTTCTCTGTGAATTATCTCTTCTCTAGATTTCTCTTAGATTGTATTTTCTTTAGGACAGACTGTGTACTTGGGTCTTGTAGTCCCAAACAGAGTTCATGGTTAACAAATAATTATGTATGATTATACATGAAGTCAAACACTATAAAGTCATGGGTGACCAAAAAATGTACTTAGCTCAATTAACTTCAATGTATTGTAATCTTTCAAAGTATACTTACAAAATATAGAGATATGAAGATTTAGTAACAGCAGATATCACACACCACTCTGCTATTAAATCTTTCAGAAGTGAAGAGATTCATTTTTGCATGTGAACTGATAAAATGTGAATTAGCTCAAGTTCTGACTGTAACTTTCTTTTATGATTAATTACAAACTACCTTGATTTGCATCTAAAGCATGTGTGCAAAGTCTTAAAAAACAGGACGCCGGGAAATTTAATTTACAGAGGAGAATTAGTTCACTACAGACTATCATCCACTCAGTTTGATCCTATCTGGGCTTGTCTACAGAGCAGCAATGTGCACTGTGGGGTTGGGGATTTGTAAAGCATTAACTGGTCCATGTGTACCTGGCTAGCATGAACTAAAAATTCCCTAATGCATTTTAACGTAGAATCACACCCCCATTGAGCACATTGCTGCTCTGTGTAGACAAGCCCTTTGATGTTACCTTTGCTGCTTTCCAAACACTACAATACTTTGAAGAAATATATGTAGCATTTTATGTATTCTACCGGGCAGAAAAGAAAGCACACTTTGCCTGTCCTAATAAATTTGACATTCATTAAACACAAGCAATGAAAGAAAAGCTAAATTTTATGTATGCACACACACACACACTCCCCTTCAATCTAGCACAAGTTTATTTGTGCTTAGATTTAACTATGGAGTGCAATACACCCATGCAAATTTTAAACACATGAAGTATCAGTTTTACGTGATACTTGAAAAGCAAACTATGTCTCTTAAAAACATCTACAAGAGAGGGATTGTTGCTGATGGGTTTGGGGGTCTTTTTTGTTCTTTTTGGGGGGCAGGGTCACATGATAGACTTCCAACTAATGACTGGTTTGCATTTTGAAGGCTCTCTTTACGATAAAAAGGGCTACGGAGAGGAGTTAAGCTTGTTTACTTTTTTTCATTTTAAAACGAAAATGTTTTGTTTTTAAAAGAAATGCGTATTCAAGCGTACAACATTGGCCAGGCTCATTGTAGAAGTTACAACTCACGCAGACGTAAAACAAAATCTTTGCACTCAAGCGTAGTTAAAAGTGATATCTGAATGCACGAGTTCTCACTTAGAATTAGTGAACAAAAACCAGGCTGAGTTTTTACAGTGGGTTGAGAATGGACAAGAAGAAAGAGTTTCACAAATGAACACACACAGCACTCTTTCAAAGTGACAACTCAACAATGACTTGGCTAATTATCCTTAAACTTTTAAAAAAATATCTGCCCTGCACAGGGACCACAAGTTGGGAGTGAAGTTTGTGTTCAGAAAGCTCGTGGGATTATCAGCATTATTCTTGTAATGGAAACTGTCTTCTGACCTTAACTGTGGAGCCAACCTATAAGAATACTTGTGTTTTAAGGCCCTGCCGCTAACCTTTACAGTACAACTCTTGGGCACAGCTGAGTGCATTCTAGTCCCCTAGCACTTCTACTTTCAATTCTCCTGTGCTAGGAGATTCAGGCCCAAGAAACCACTGCATTCCAGAATATGCAAAAATGCAAAAGGACGGAACACAGATTAAATCTGGCCCTACATCTTATCTGTAAAAGTAAACATTACACAGCAAGAGATTACAAACTGGAAATACAGCAACAGCCTGCCTGAAGATTCTGCTGCCAGTCCGTGTAAGAAGGTATTGGGCAGGGGTCTGGGACAAAGGAGTGAATCCTTTTATGAAGATATAACATCAAGGTTCAGTCCTTTAACTGTACCAACACTGCCACTACCATGGCAGCCTATGTCCCAAACTAGGTTCATGCCACTCCAGAGGGATAATCCACAAGGAAGACAAATAGCAATGCTATGGGGATAGATGGAAGTCTTGGACTGGAAAAAGGATGCCTCCTCCCAAAGACAACTTTAGTCTTCTTACCTAAAGGAAGGTAACGTGAAGAAAGATTAGCAAGTAATTTTTTACATGAATGACATGCCTGCCCTTTGCCTTATTGCTATTTAACTGTAGACATCTTCTAGTCAGAAAGGTCAAAACTTCCATAGTTCCGCTTAATTGCCACAGGATGATTCATGCTCAGGGGCTTCTTTTTATCTGGTCTCTTTTCGTCAACATTTAACATTCAACATCATATACCACCCTTCATCACTGTCAATGTCATAGGAGCTACCTCAGCATTAGCAATGGACAAGTCACGAAAGGTTTGGAGGTTCAATTCAAATAAGCATTCAAAAGTTCAACTGTTTATCAAAGTCATTTTCATTTAGAAATCAGGCTAGGAATCATGTAAGAACAGACTCTTCCATGGTATTTTAAGTGTCTCCACATCTAGCTGAACTCGGCCAAAACACACAGCGAACCTTGAAAAGGAGAAACAAGTTACCAAACGTTACCAAGATGATGCAGAGCTGGATTATTTTTTGGCAAAGATAAGGGTGAGTTGTTATTTTATCCATTCCCACTTACTATCCCTAGTATTGAGAGCAGCACCTTCCACAAGTTTACTTTTTAAAGAAAAACATTAACAGCAGGAGAGAGGTCAGGACAAAACTAAAAGCCTGGATCAAAACACCTCAATTTTGATAATCTTCAAATCTAATCTGGCAAAAAAGATGACTCTGTAAAGTCATCTTCTTGGAGTTCCCTTTGGATTTTTCTATTGCAGGAAAAGACACATCAGTGACTGAATTGTTGTAGCAGTTCCTTCCCCCAACTGCCTCGATTTACCAGGCAGTCATCTCCTAGCTGCAATGGGGAGATCATAAAGAGATCAGAATATAGATTAATTCTGGCTAAAATCTGGGGAAGCTGGCAAAAATGAGGTGGCAAACTTTAAGAAATGATTTCTCAAGTTAGTGGGGTGCAGTTCTGTGCTAGCAGAGTGCTTTATATGCATTCTGCTGAACATTTTCTCTCTTTCATCTTCTTATGAAGAAAATAACTTAAAATTCATCAGAATTTACACACAACCCTGCATCTTATTAAAAGAATTGTCTCTGGCAACATTTTTTACTTGTTGGCAACTACGCAGTGGAAAATGTATTTTTTTCCACCCTCTCAAATCAAAATGTCTGAAGGGTTTTGGCTTAAAACTTCTCCCCAAAAAAGTACCTTCAGGGAAAATTTCAGTGCAACTTTCCATGTGTGGAAAATTTCAGTGCGAGTGAGGAATGTTTCTGATTGTGGTTGTAAATAGAAACTGTTTGGCAAACTTTCCAACGTTTAAAGGGTGTGGGGTTAAAGAGTGTCACTAAGATTATATTAACTGTTGCAGGTTTGATTTTAAAACTGTGTAGAACAAGCTGTGGGTAGGTAACAGACTCAGTCTGAAATTTTATACACAGGTGTGTGAAAGGAAATTAGGTGTACATAAGCACGTAGCAAGACTTTGCTATTGGATGAAGGAGGCTTTGGATTTTTGGAGAGAGACATGCTATATTTGCACAAGATTCTTGAGGGACTAAAACAGTTTTTTGGGGGGTTGTTTGGTTTTGGCAAGTCAGCAACAGCATCACATTCGTAATGTAAATCTCCCTGCATTAGCCAATTAGCAAGCATCAATCTGGTCCCTAAATGGAAAAACTCTCTGGTTGTGCAACTTCATTCTGACTTAGAGTCAGCAAAAACAGTGACTCTTCCCCCCTCCCCCCCCTTTCTCAGAGAGGCTGTCAAGCATGTCAGATCATTCATGTTAAATTATGCTTGATGGCATTGAGATGTGCTCGACTGTCATTTAAAAGGCTGAACTGCAGCTGCCAAGCCCTTTTTACTCAGACTTACTTGTGTAAGAATCCAACCGTAATCCGAGCAGGTGAACAGGCCCTTTATTAGTCAATTTACCAAGTAAAGCTGAATAGTTCAACCCTGACCAAATGAATAAACACACATAACAATCAGAGGTTCTGAGAAGGAAAATTAATCTCATCTGCCTGTTATCAACTGTTTAATACCTTCTGTTGACCTGTAGATGAACTATTCCATTAAAATCCCAGGGTCAAATTCAGTGCTGGCATAAGCAGCCCCAGTCTTGTTGATGTAGCCAGCAATGAATGTCGCCCTGGATTTTAAACCCTGCTGCCAGCAGACAAAAAGGGGAAACAAGCTGGAATGTCAAACAAAGATGTGTTCATACAACAAAGGTGGTGTGCATGTATTTAGACCTCAAACTGTACTGTGGCATTCTTAGCATATCTTCTAACGTCACAGTTTGAATTTCTATAAACAAAGAATTATACCCTTACCTTTAACAATTTTACCTCCCTTTATAAAGGCTTTGTTTACCTTGTAAGCTCTGTTTTCCTTTAGCTTTGCCACAGTTCAGTCCATGCTAGAATACCACCAATCTCTCCCAGGTTTTCATTTTTTCACTTCCCGTGCATCCATCCTTTGACCTGCAGGCAAATGAAGCCATTCAAATATTTGCTTATCTTGTCATCTGTTGCCATCAGACCTTGCAATTCCTGTCATGCCCCACATGTCAGTTTAAAGCATAACGTCATTAATACCTCCAGTTCACTAATGGATGCTTCACACATGAACGCATTAATGAAATGTGTTATTGTTTTCCCTCACAGGACATTAACAATCTCGCTCTCGCTGAGCCCCTGAAGCCCTGCCGTGCTGCTGAAAACCACTAGCTATCAAATGAACCCTCAGTTACGCCTCAGTAACTTTAAGTTCAAGTTTATCACTGAAGCGTCACTCATGTGAAGAGAAGATACAAGCCTCTAAGGTCTTTTGGGCCCAGCTTCAATTACCATAAAGAGTAACAGGAGGCAATAGCTGCAAGGGAAAAGCACCATCGTATAAATGAAACCCTGTCAAGATAAAATAGGAAAGATCTGGGTGTCACTGGAGTGATTTGTTTCTTGTTTTTCCCCTTTGTCTATGGGCTGATGGTTTGAATAATGAAGACAGGATTGGTTTTCTTCTAGAATATACAAACACGGGTGGTCTAGTTTCCGGATAATGCCACTGACACATTAAGAGGGACTGAAGATTCTGTACACAGCCTAAGTTTAAATTAGCTTTTTTAAACCTAAAAGAAATATTTCCAGAAGATTTGTAAGATGAGCCGCAGCAAGTTATACAACCATCATGTGCAGCTTACTTAAATAAGGCCAATTTTCTTCTCTTTAGGCTGCTGTTTCAAAAGGATACATTTTCAGCTACAGGAAGAGGACAGTTATGCCCTATCTGCCTTAGGAAATGGCCAGTACCCTTTTCTGTTATTAAAAAGAGGATCCTAGCTAAAACAAGCTTACATGCCCCTGTATCATTTAGTACACAGTAGACATTTTTTACCCCTTATTGCACACACAGACAATAAGATAAAGGGATCCTGTCCTGGGCATAGAGAAGAATTCCAGTTCATCTGCTTTAGTTGACATTTTACTGTTCTGAACTCCTTATTTCCTTCTTCTTTCCATTAAGTAACAATGTCATTTGCATTAATCTCTATAGTTCTGGGAAGTCTTTATGCATGAAGAACAACAACAATCAGTATCCTTGCTGCTAGTGTCCACTCTCACAATGCAATCATTCTTTGGTTCATCTCCTATTGTGCTTTAAGAGGACTTCTCCCTGAAGGCTTTATGGAGAGGCCCCACAGCATATGGCACACTCTATCTCTAATAAGTCTCACAGAACAAGTCATGTGCTTGGAGCATAAGCTCACAATCATAATTAACCAACTAGTTCAGGAAATCAGGCGCTTCCGGTGACATTAACACATAGCTGTTATCTGTCAGATAAAATGGGTTATCTTGAAACCAGATTTAACTCTTTCCATTCTACCTAAGAATAGTCACTACTCTTCATTCCCAGCAATTAAAGGAAGAGGACTATAACTTTGAGAAATGAGTCTGTCTGGCAAATCTGAAACTAATCTGCTCCCATGGTCACAGGTAGATGGGGAAAGGTATGATGGGGAAAGGAATCCAAGAGAGCTGGCAGTATTTTAAAGAAACCTCACTGAGGGCACAGGAACAAACCATCCTGATGTGCAGAAAGAATAGAAAATATGGTAGGCGACCAGCTTGGCTTAACAAAGAAGTCTTTGGTGAGCTTAAACACAAAAAAGAAGCTTACAAGAAGTGGAAGCTTGGTCAGATGACTAGGGAGTATTATAAAAATACTTCTCAAACATGCAGGAATAAAATCAGGAAGGCCAAAGCACAATTGGAGTTGCAGCTAACAAGAGATGTGAAGGGGAACAAGAAGGGTTTCTACACGTATGTTAGCAACAAGAGGTAGATTAAAAAAGGTGTGGGCCCCTTACAGAATGGGGGAGGCAACCTAATGACAAAGGATATGGAGAAATCTGAGGTACTCAATGCTTTTTTTCCCTCTGTCTTCATAGAGGAGGTCAGCTCCCAGAGTACTGCACTGGGTGGCACAGAATGAGGAGGTGAACATCCCTCAGTGCTGAAGGAACAGGTCCAGGACTACTTTGAAAGATTGAACATACACAAGTCCATGGGGCCAGATGGAATGCATCCGAGGGTGCTGAGGGAGATCACTGATGTGATTTCAGAGCCATTGACTATTATCTTTGAAAGCTTGTGGCAATTGGGGAAGGTCCCTGGTGTTGGAAAAAGGCAAATATAGTGCCCATCTTCAAGAAAGGGAAAAAAGAGGATCCAGGGAACTACAGGCTTGTCAGGCTCACCTCAGTCCCTGGAAAAATCATGGAACAGGTCCTCAAGGAATCCATTTTAAGGCACTTGGAAGAGAGGAAGGTTATCAGGAACAGTCAACATGGATTCACCAAGGGAAAGTCATGCCTGACCAACCTAATAGCTTTCTATGAAGAGGTGGCTGGTTCTGTGGATGTGGGAAAAGCAGTGGGTGTGATATATTTTGACTTTAGCAAAGCTTTTGATACAGTCTCCCACAGTATTCTTAACAGCAAGTTAAAGAAGTATGGGTTGGATGAATGGCCTATAAAATAGATAGAGAACTGGCTAGATCATAGGGCTCAATGAGTAGTGATCAATGGCTCCATATCTCACTGGCAGCCAGTCACAAGTGGTGTGCCTCAGGGGTTGGTCCCGGGGGTGGTTTTGTTCAACATCTTCATTAATGACCTGGAGGATGGGGTAGATTGCACCCTCAGCAAGTTTGCAGATGACACTGAGCTAGGGGGAGTGGTAGATACCCTGGAAGGGAGGGATAGGATACAGAAGAACCTAAACAAATTGGAGGACTGGGCCAAAAGAAATCTGATGAGGTTCAACAAGGACAAGTACAAAGTCCTCTACTTAGGACGGAAGAATGCCATGCACAACTACAGACTGGGGACCAACGAGCTAGTCAGCAGTTCTACAGAAAAGGACTTGGGGGTTACAGTGGATAAGAAGCTGTATATGAGTCAGCAGTGTGCCCTGGTTGCCAAGAAGGCTAATGGCATATTGGGCTGCATTAGTAGAAGCATTGCCAGCAGATCAAGGGAAGTGATTATTTGCCTCTATTCGGCATTGGTGAGGCCGCATTTGGAGTAGTGTGTCCAGCTTTGAGCTCCCCACTACAAAAAGGATGTGGTCAAGTTGGAGAGAGTCCAGTGGACGGCAACAAAAATGATTAGGGGGCTGGAGCACAAGACTTATGAGGAGAGGCTGAGGGAACTAGGCTTAGGCTGCAGAAGAGAAGAATAAGGGGGGATTTGATAGCAGCCTTTAACTACCTGAAAGGGGGTTCCAGGGAGGATAGAGCTAGGCTGTTCTCAGTGGTGGCAGATGACAGAGCTAGGAGCAACAGTCTCAAGTTGCAGTGGGGGAGATCTAGGTTGGACATTAGGAAAAGCTTTTTCACTAGGAAGGTGTGAAGCATTGGAATGGGTTACCTAGGGAGATGGTGGAATCTCCATCTTTAGAGGTTTTTAAGCTGCAGCTTGACAAAACCCTCGCTGGGATTATTTAGCTGAGGTTAGTCCTGCTTTGAGCAGCGGATTGGACTAGATGACCTCCTGAGGTCCCTTCCAACTCTAATATTCTATGATTCTGTGATTCTATCCATACATATGCAAGACTTTGGGGAAAGGAGGGCTCCTGTAAAGAACATAATTTACTCAGCTGGCTATGAATGTTTGTACCAGGAAGAGAGACAGTTTAATGTAAGAAATACATGTTTTCCCAGTCTGCTTGTGAAATCCTCCTGGCACTTCCAGGATCAATGATATCACAGAACATACCAGTCACCTAAGAAAAATACCTAGAAGTATCACTGAAGCCCATACAAGCCACAATATCTGGGTTGTCACAGAATGTATCATTTTGTGACATCATCTATGCACTAGGAAGTGCAAAGGGGATTCCAGAGACAGAAAAATCATTTTACAGAAATCAAAATGATCTTCCTTGTTGAATGACCAAAGACAGCTTCAGTACTCAGTATTCATGAAAGAGTCTCACTGACATGCATGAGACTCCTTACATGAGCACGAAGTGCTCATCATATGTGTAAGAATTATGAATTTGGGTCCTTAGTCTACAATAAAGACTTTCTACTCATTCATGCCATCCTAGTCTCTTCAAACAAGCACTTTTTCTGCCTCAAACTGGACTGTAAAAAGTTATTGTGTATAATATTCTTGTGATGGGGTGTACAAACCCACACTGGGTCCAGAGGGTTAAAGGACAATACTGGGCCAAGGTAGCCCCACCCCTCCAGGCCTGCGAAGCATGCTGCAAATGGAGAGGAAGCTTCAAAGGGAGCAACCCAGCTCAGTCAGAGGGAGGCTGCTGAGGAAAACAGACCCATCCTGAGGGCTTCTGGACAAGGGTACCAAAGACGCCCTGTGGGAAGTAGGACTGCATGCTGAGCCCAAGGCCAGATTTACACCTTACCCACCACTGAGCACAGCATCTTTAGCACCCCTTCTCCCTCTGCCTACAGCTGAGCTTGTGTTTTCCGCGAGTGGGGAGGGGAAGAGAGAGAGGGGGGCTGGCGAGGCCAGATCTTTGTGGGGGAAGAGCTGGGGGCAGAAGGGCTGGGGCAACTGGCTCAGCCAACTCCGAGCAGGTGAAATGTGCTCAACCCTGGAAATACGCTTACAGCCTAGAGACCTCAAGGGGAAGAGGAGGAGCAGAGCAGCGGGACCCCAGGAGAAAGGAGGAGCAGGGGGCAGGGCCAGAATTCCAGCACTTGTGCAGGGCCCCCAAATGGGCTGGGGCCCATGAGGTAAACACCCCTACAATGTCAGTGCCCCTTTTGTTTAACATTTTCCACTTAAAAATCCACGACCAATTGTTGCGTTTACACTTTGCCATTGATACATGCGGTACAGCTACTGAGGCAGGGAAGGGGTTCTCTTTAGCTGGCAGTGCCTGCCTAAAGCTATTCAATTCTCAATATCTTCAGCCAGAGCAGGATCTAGCCAACATTTTCATTGGAATAGTGCCCAGATGTGCTACATTAATTCGGGAAACTACCTTTTGTTGGAGAGCATTAGAGATTATTACCCATGAACTCTGCAGTGCAATATATATCTCTAGAAATGTATCAACTTTCTGTTGAATGTTACTAAGGCCAGATTTAGGTATTTAGACTTGTAAAGACACAATGGGAGTTAGGTGCTTTTGAAAGTCTCACAAGGCATCTTTCAGAGCCCACATATCTTCAAAATCTGGCCATTTCCTGAGATCCAAAAGCCCTAACACACTGAAGTCTATAGCAGTTTTGCCATTGATTTTAATGGTCAGAATTTCACCCTAGATATTTTTATTACTGGTTGCAACAAAATAATATCAAGATAAGTGAATACTTAAATATTTCCACATAAATTAATTTCAGTAATAAAATTCATCAGCTGCATGGGGGGAGACTATAGTGTTCTGATGTGGTTCTCCATGGGAAAGATCAGGCTGGGAAAAAGTAAGATATATGGCTATAGTGAGGCTGCACCTATGTGGCCAAACACCTGGGGGATGGCCTGACCCAAAAAACTCAATGCCAAGTGGCAAGGGGGTATAGAGGGGCTTCAGGAATCTCGTGAGTCTGGTGTGTACATTCTAGTTCACCAAAGAATGCCATGCGAGGTTTCAAATGAAAGCTTGTGTCACACTGGTCATCTATATCATTATGAAATGTATGTACAGATGTTGCATAAGAAGTTATGTATATACATGAAAAATTGTGTTCTTAAAGGTCTGTGTCTAGGGATTGATCACAAGCAAAGGTGAAAAACAGATTTGCTGTCTGACAAGAAATGTTTATCTAGCTGTCTGTTTACATGTATAATAAGAACTGTATTTCACAGTAATTCTGCTTCTACCAGTCTGAACCAAATGCATATGAAGGATTGTAAAAAAACTTTAAAGAGAAAAGAAAATGGGGAAAGAGATGTCAAAAGTTTTTTTCAACTATACTTGGTGGACAAAGAAGGCACCCTATAATCCCTTACTTAGAAAGTAAGTGGACAATGAATTTGCTTCACGAAAGTAGGATCTCAGCCAGGCTTGGTTGAAAACTCTGGCAAGAATTTTGGGTGAGATAAGCTTCTTTAAACAAGAGGATAACTTGTTAGCTAAGTTTAGTGTCTAAAAAACATATGATTTGTTTTCAATATTCTTAGTCACTTGAATATCTTTTCTTTAATAAACTTATTCTTGATTTCACTACAGAGATGTCTAAAGTGCTGTGGTGTTAAGCAAAGTTCTGGTCCTGAGTTGAACCTTACAAGCTGGGAACAGCAGGCCTGTTAATTATGGTAGTTCAATGAATAAGGGGTTGAACACTGTAGGGAATGCTCCAAGGACTCTTGGGGATTGGTAGATGCCTATTGCTACCTGTACAAAAAAAGTAAGATCTGCCAAGGCCTGGAGTAATGCTTGTGTTGCTAGAGGCTCGCGATTTCAGGGAGCTGATCCACAGCAGACACAGACAAGACTAGTTCATGTTAAGGGCAGGTAGTGGTGAGGTATCTCACAGCCCTCCCTCTCCCCAATCTCCATTCAGATCCCTTAAGCAAGCTTCATTTACTCAGACATTGTACAGAAGTCCAGAGTTCCTCCCCACACCATATCAATTACACAGGACTCACATAAAAGACTTCCACTCAAAATGGGGTTGCAAACAGAATTTCACTACCAGAGGGCCTACATAGCCAGAGAATCTCAGTTGTTGGACTAATAATTTTTATTAAAATTTGTTTTTCCTATTGAAAAACAGAATTTTTACAAAAAGCATCTGTTTTCCACAGAAAATTTCAACTTTTCATCCAAAAACTGAACAAAGTGAACTTTTCTATTGTGGGCCAAAACCAGAAAAGTTTAAATTTGTATATACCACCATGGTGCCTCATGCGTTTATTTTTCTCTCTGAGTGGGTTTCCCCATGGGACAATATATCCCATGATGCACCACAGTGGCTCAGTAAGAGGGAAACTGTGATGAATCATGGGAGATGTAGTTCAGTCAGGGAGCCCAACCCATAGAGGAGACCGAGATCATGAAGTACCTGAACTAAAACTTCCATAAGGCATCTAGCAGCATTTCGCAGTTGAAATTTTTGGTTTTTTAGCTAAATCATTTGATGGTAAGCAAGGGATATGGGTTATCCATGACCACTTTTCCATTTCTTTCCATAACTAGATTTTTTTTTTAACTTGTAAAAGCTCTCCTAGCTCATCGCTACTTGCCAACATAGACAAATTGTTTATCTTTCTGTTTATTAAAAATAAAGATAGCTAATCCTAGTGAAGTCACAGGGTAAAGTGATCTTGATCAACGTTGACATTTTTTCATTCTCTGTTTAGAATTATAGGCACATGCAGACTCTAGACACACCAAATGCTGTACCCAAACAGAAACTAGTTGAAATGTTTTGTTATTTTTTTCTGGTAAAAATTTGTGGTTAGAGATTTACAGAGCATTCCTACCTTGGGATGTGAATCTATTGTAGTATTCAGAATTCTTGACAATTTCTCAACTCTTGATAGGCATTTTGCAGAAAATCCCCTTAGTCAATGTAGCATCAGTCATTCAACATAATTTCAGAGTAGATACTCTTTCACCATTTCAGATCTAAATTGCCAAAATGATATTAAAAGCTATGCAGATAGATATTTCACTAAAAAACAGTTACTAACCTTTTGTGATTGTTGTTCATGTCCATTCCATGTTAGGTCTATGCATGCCCATGTGCATGGCTGCTAGATATTTTTTGCCTTAGCAGCATGCATAGGGCAGGCTCCGGCTGCCTTCTGGAGTCCTGCACTCAAGCTGTGGTATATGAGGCACTGCCAGTCGTGCACCACCTCAGTTCCTTCTTGCCATCAACTCAGACAGCAGGGACAGCAGGCGGGTCATGGAATGGACATGAGCAACACATCTTGAAGAACAGATACGAAAGATTAACTGTTTTGTCTTCTTCTAGTGCATGCTCGTGTCAATTCCATTTCAAGCAGTATCCCTGGAGATCAGCTCAGAGTTCCTGGATGTGCTGCTTGTAACACCACTCTCACAAAGCTGGCATCATTTCATGCCTATTGGGTGATGGTATAATGGGTCATGAAGTTATGGACAGAAGACCAAGTAGCAGCACTGCAGATATTTTGGATCAGCTCCTGCACCAGAAAGGCTGCTGACAATGCTTGTGCCCTTATAGAGTGGGCTGTTATGACTGCTTGCAGGGGCACCTTAGCTTACTCACAGCAGAACTTAATGCAAGAGCTTACCCACAAGGAGAACCTATGGGAGGAGACTCTGCAACAAAGAGCTGGGTTGACCTGTGGAAAGGCTTAGTCCTTTGGTGCAGAAGGCCAAGGCTTGTCTAACATCCAGGATGTGAAAGCTATATTCCTCACTTAAACTGTGCAGTTTGGGGAAAAATACCAGTAGGAATAAGTCCTTTATTGTGGAACTGCAACACTACTTTTGCTAAGAAGGCTGGTGGGGATGCAGCTGGACTTCGTCCTTATAGAACACCATGTAGGGTGGTCATGAGATAACTGCCCTGATCTCAGACGCCCTTTGTGCTGAGGTAACTGCCTCATGAAGGAGACCTTCCAGGCTCAAAAAGGGAATCCATGAGTCTGGATAGCATTAAATTCAGGGCCCAAGGTGGTACAGGATCCGTGACTTGAGGGTAAAGCCTCTCCAGACCTTTTCGGAACATGATCGCCATCTTATGGGAAACAACTGATTTACCTTGGACTGGAGGGTGGAAAGCTGAAATAACCACCAAATGGACCTTTAGGGATGAGAAGGCTAAGCCTTGTTGCTTGAGGTGCAGAAAGTAGTCTAACATATCGTGAATTAAGGTCTGGATAGTGGACTGGCTGCCATGGCCTGTGGCCCAACAGGAAAATCCCATCCATTTGGCCAGGTATGTCGCTCTCGAGGAAGATTTTCTTCTGCTGCCCATGATAATCTGCTGACCTTGCAACGAGCAAGTCTGCTCTCCAGTGTTCAGCCACTCAGTAGCCACACCATTAAGTGAAGGGCTGTCACATTCAGGTGTAACAATCGGATGTGATTCTGGGAGAGGAGGTCTGGCCAAAATAGAAACTTACACAGGGTGCTGCCGCAAGCTCCAGCAACATGCTGAACCATTGCTGTCATGCCCACGCCAGGGTTATCAGAATCACGGTTGTCCTGTCCTGCTTGATTTTCAGAAGAATCTTGTCAATCAAGCATATTGGAGGAAAGGCAGAAAGCAGTGCCCCTTTCCATGGGAGTAAGGATGCATTAGACAGCGTGCCTTTGGTAAACCCGTAGAGTGAGCAGAACTGGTGGCACTTCCTGTTCTGCCTGGATGTGAACAGGGCAACTTGGGGAGTTCCTCACCTTTGGAAAATCATGGCAGCAAGCTCTAGGTGTAGAGACCACTCACGGCAAGATGAGAAAGATTTGCTGAGGAGATCCACCAGC
Organism: Mesoclemmys tuberculata; assembly: GCA_007922155.1. Taxonomy (NCBI): domain Eukaryota; kingdom Metazoa; phylum Chordata; order Testudines; family Chelidae; genus Mesoclemmys; species Mesoclemmys tuberculata. The sequence continues at coordinate 20,442,782 of ML675612.1, read as the reverse complement.
CCATTCCTGGCACCCAGGAGATGCGTGGCATGATATGAATGCCATTCTGCACAAGTCCCACAAGTGGAGGGCTTCTTGGCACAGGGAATGAACCCTTCCCTGCTTGTTGATGTAGATTAAAACATCATGGTGATGTTGTCTCTCAGGATCTGGAACACTCAGCTCAACAAGTAAGGGAGGAATGCCTGGCAGGCCAAATGTACTGGCTTGAGCTCCCTAACATTTGTATGGAGAAAGCGATCCTGTTGAGACCAGTGCACCCCTCTGTGCTGAGATTGTTGAGGTGAGCCCCCAACTCAGATCCGAAGCATCTGAGACCAGGCTCATCCAGGGTGACAGACCTTCGAAAGGCATCCCCTTGAATGTGGAATGAGGGTTGGTCCACCTGGTAAGGGATGACAGGACATGCAGGGGAATTGTGACCACGATGCCCAAACTGTGCCTGCTCAAGGTGTAGACTGATGCCAGCCATGATTGCAGGGGTCTGAGATGGAGATGGGCATGTGGGACCATGTAAATTCAAGCTGCCATGTGGCCTAGAAACTTGAGGCATGTCTGTGCAGTCGTGAGGGAATGGGCTTGCATATATGAGATGAGGTGTGGACTTGGAACCAGAGCTTTGGAAGAAAGGCTCTAGCCTGTGTGGAGTTGAGGACCACTCCTATAAACTCTGTTTGACAGGGGACAGAATCGACTTTTTCCCATTTATGAGCAAGCCCCGATCTTGGCAGGTGACTCCTACCATATTGAGGGTTTATTGGATCTGGGGTCGGGACTTGCCTTTGATAATCAGCTAATCAAAGTAAGGATATATCTGTACCGTTTGATGCCACAGGTAAGCAGCCACTACCGCCATGCACTTTGTGAAGACCCTTGGGGTGGAGGAAAGGCCAAATAGTGGCACCATAAATTGATAATGGCATTTGCCCACCACAAAATGGAGGAACCTCCTGTGCCTGTAGAAAATTGAAATGTGAAAATAAGTGTATTTTAAGTCTATGGCAGCATACCAGCCACCTGGATTCAAAGAAGAAATGACGGAGGCCAGGGAGACCATATAGAACTTCAACTTCTTGAGATGCTTGTTGAGGCAACATAGGTCTAGGATAGACATGAGTCCTCCTTTGGCCTCCAGGATAAGGAAGTATCAGAAATAGAACCCATTTCCCTTCATATCCAGAGGGACTTCTTCCATGGAAGGGTTTCCACCTTCTGAACCAGGTGTTGCTCATGAGAGCAAGAAGGAGGGTTACAGGGGGGTATTGAGGAAAACTGCATGGTATGTGTGTTGAAGACCCAAAAGTCCAATGTTATCCAGACCCATGCAGCATGGAGAGGAGACAGGCAGTATAGAAATAGGTGGGAATTTGGATTCTGTGGTCTGACTAGGGTGCCATCTTTGGGCACACCCTCAAAATGATTGGCACGGGCCACCTTGATGATGTGCAGGACCTGACTGGGTCGCAGAGGAGGGAGGATTTGTGGAACAGTGCTTAAACCCTCTGTTCTTGTCTCTCCTGTTATAGGACCCCTGTTTTGACTGGCCCAATAACTTGAGCGGAGGTTGTGAGGGATGAAACTGCCTCCAGGGAGGCTGGGGAGGAGAAGGTATACAATCTCAGTGTGCACAAGGTGGCCCTAGAGTCTTTCAAGCCATGAGGCCTGGAGTCCATTTGCTCTGAAAATAGGAGTATTTCCCTCGAAGGGAAAATCCTGCATTGATTGCTGCATTTCCTGGGACAGGCCCAAGGACTGCAATCAGGAGCATTGTTCATCGACACTGTGGAGGCCACTGACCTGGCCGCTGAATCAGCAGCATCCAATGCTGACTGGAGAGAAACTCTAACTACTGCCTTCCCCTCCTCCACGAAATGGATGAAAACTCCTGCTACATTTCTTGTGGCAGGGAGTTCTTGAATTTAGTAACCAAGTCCCGGATGTTGTAATTGTATCTCCCCAACAATGCCTGCTGGTTAGAGATCCTCAATTATAAACTGGCTGTGGAACAGATCTTTCTTGCAAACAAGTCCAGTTTCTTTGCATCCTTACTTTTTGGTGTCAAGCCACATTGATTCTGCCTGTCCATTTTGTTCATTGTAGCCAGCTCCAGTGAACCTGGGGGTGGGTGCGAGAACAAGTACTCATAGCCCTGAGCTGGGACCTGCCACTGGATCCATGGTGTTGGCACTGGGTTCCAATTCTGGGTCCGAATCCCGCGTTGGGGCCATCAGTGCTGCAGGCCCCATCTCGGGCACAGACACAGGGTGGGAAAAGGGCTGCAGCATCTTTGGGATCCCCTGTGGATTCCAATATGGCCACTGGGTCAGGCATTGGCCTTGAGGCCAGAAACCCAATGCAGGGCCCACACCCAACAATCAGTGTGCCTGATGAACTGTGCTTTTGGGGGTGGTAGGTATGTTTCCCCTCAGAATCTGAGCAGGATTCCTCCCTCAGGGACCATGGCAGTGCCAATGGTGTCTCTTCCTGCCTGCTGCAATGGGACTAGGGAGAGGTACCGCAGAGATGGTAACCACCAGTGGACATCCTTGGAGCAGTACCACATAGATAGAGATCAGTGTGTGCCTGGAGAGCGGTGCTGTGTAGGCGGGGAGTAGTGCCGTGATGGCAGTGAGCTGTGCGGCATGGAGGAGCAGGGTAGGGATCAGTGCCAGGTATCTGGTGAGTGATGCCATGCTGATGATGATCAGTACCAGGGTGGTCTGGAATGATGACCAGTGGCTCCTGCCGCAGAACTGGAGACTGATCACAGCACAACAGACTGGGGATGAGATGATGGGGACTATCTTCTCAGTGCAGGCAACCAGGGCTGAGGTGTTGTAGACTGGTGCCAAGGTTCCAGGGAACGGTGCCGGTCAACTGACCATTGCGATGGCCCCATTGCGCGTTTCCCCCTTGAGGCAGTCGTCTTTACAAGCTCAGTTGCTCCTATGAGAGTATTCAGGGTGGGTAGCACCTGGAGGGCTATTAGGTTCCTAGCTGCTTGAAATGCCTCCAGGGTAGTCCACACCATGAGTTGGAGGGGCCCCCTTTCACTCCCAGAAGTCTGGAGTGGTTCCCTCAATGGGCACTCAACCCTAGCAATTGTCTCCAGCTGCTCCTCTGAAGACAATTGTCCTGACACAGGTCCTTTGACCGACCTCACCTTATCTTTCTTCGACACAGGGAAGCATCCACAATCTGCTCTCTCCTTCTTTTGCCACTTCTTCGACACCAGCAAAGGCAGACAACGCCATGAAGGGCTCGGTGTCAGTGGGAGCTGCACACTGATGCAGACATGCTCGGCACCAATTCTAAGCAGGATGGTTCAGAGGCCAGTCTGAGAGCTGCCTCCATCAACAGGGCTTTAAGGAGAAGATCCCTGTCCTGTTTGGTCTGCAGTTGAAAGCCCTTACAAATTTTATACTTCTCCCAGACATTTGTCTCTCCTGAACACTTCAGACAACTCTCATGAGGGTCATTTAACGGAAAGGGTTTATGACACATGGATCACAGTGTGAAGCCTGGGGATTGGGGCCTGCTCTGCGTGGGGCAGACGTCCCTAGAGGGACCACTATTCTAAGTTACTTAACTTGCTAATAAACCAACTGGAATGATATACAACAGATAAAAGGCAATCTACAAATTAAGGCACTTGCTATTGCAATGGAGAAAACAGCTCCTGCAACCATCACCAGCATAAGGAAGGAACTGAGGGGGTGCAGGGTTGGCAGCGCCTCATATACTGCAACATGAGCGCAGGGCTCCAGAGGCCAGCCTCACGGATACTGCTATGGCAAAATAGCTCTGGCAGCTTGACATGGAAGCTGACACTTGGCATGAGCAAGCACTTGAAGAAGAATAAGTTATACATATATAAATTCAATAGTGGTTCTTTAACAGAATTAGAAACTGTTTAGTTTACAAATCGCACTATTAAATCCAGCTTCAAAAGAAGAGTTTTGGCAGTTACATGAGAAGTGGGGTAGCAGCACAGAAGAATATTAACAAACATTTGTCTCAACAGAAGACACAGATTTGCTCAATTGTATTCATATCTGATTTGTATCCCCATTGGGGATTTTTTGTTCTCAAAAATATTTAAAGAGAATAGGTTGAATACTCAAATGAATATATACTTGTACAAGTATTCAGATCAGAGTAATTCACAAAGCCATCGTGAAAGCTCTTTGTAGGTTTAGGAGTCAACAAATCAGGGAACAGACATTATGACATGTGATTCAGTTGAGCAATCACACAGGGCAAATCACAGACACTGAATACTCAGATAAATAGTTGTGGTGAATAAGTCCCAAGAAATTCCTACACATATATATTTGAATAAACTGTTCATTAAATTTCAAGCTGACAAATTAATAAAATTCATACGCTTCTCAGAGATGTGGGTGGGTGGACTTCACATTCAAGCAACCTTAACCAGTTAAAAGCAATGGGGTTTTTTGTTTGTTTAGGGAAATTGAACTCTCTCTTCATGCTAATGAAATAAAGAGTGAGTACAGACACAGTAAACTACAACAGTATGAGCTTAATAAAATGCCTCATGATTTTTCACAAATTATTCATCATTCCATATCATGCTAATGGACATGGAATCAGAGGTCAGCTAACCATATTACTTTTACCCTTGTCATGTTAACATTTAATCACATCCCAGAAAGACATTCAATCGGGAGAGTTGGGGGGGAGAGAGAAACTAGACCACTGAATATATTACTGCTAATTCTTCAGATGATAATTTGTCCTTACCCAAGAATATGTATTTTATTTGTCTAGAAATTATTCACTGAAAAAACACTTTGTAGTATTCAAAAAGGAACAATGGAAGGAAAAGCAGTTTAGGACAACATTATCCTTATTACATGCACTTAATTTATAAGATCTGTTTCACTGTGATATCTATATGGACAACATGAAGATGAGGTAAAAATCTATGTAAGAACAATGCAGCATAGGAGTAAGAAAAGCTATTAGCACTACCAGTTTTCTTAACACACTAGATATTAAAGTAATAGAATATGAAGATAGCATAACAAGAGGCTGCTGTATTCATGTTTCTTCCAATGATATACAGCTGATTAGCCCAAAAACCCGATTCAACCCGGAACTCGTATGGAAAAACAAAATAAGTTATGTTTATTTTCAGTTCTTTGAGATAAGGCCCAAATGAACGCGCTTTCATTGTATTTAATTTAATCAGAAATATTGCTTAGGACTAAGTATATCTGAGCAGCACAACTACCTGCAGTATCACTTTATGTAGTTTGTATTATATTTACATCTATCAGATCCTTTCGGTACAGACTCCCTCCCCACCAACCACTGTACTTTACACAAAGCACGCTCTTATCTATATTTTACACCAGGGAAAATGACTCCTCTATAATCTTCAGTTCTAGTGTCTAAAATCTTTTCCTATGTCAGCGGTTCCCAAGCTGTGGGTCACAACCCCTAATGGGGTCATGTCATCAGCAGATGGCGTTGTGGTGATTGCGACTGCGCAGAAGACGCCATTTTGCTTTTCACAGTATGATCTCCCATGTACAGTGCATGCAAGATCACAATGCATTTTGCTGTACAACATGGCATCCTCTGCACAGTAGCACCCCCCACACACCATACGTACATCACACTGTACAGAGGATGCCATTTTGTGGAGCAAAATAGTGTCCTTCATCCAGCATGACCTCACACATACAGTGTATGCAAGGTCATGTTGCATGGAAAGCACCAGTTTGCTCTTCAAAATGGGGTCCCAGCAAGAAATACTTCATTAAAACAGGGTCATGCCAGCAAAAGGTTTGGGAATCCTTGTCCTATGTCATGGTTCAGCTCTGGAATCAATGTTTTAGTCCATTATGTCTTCTACCATCTTAATGGAACAGCAATGTTACTAAAAGTTGGATCTTAATTATAAACAGCTAGGGGAAAACAATCACTAGGAAATGAGAGAATCTTCCTAAGGTGGATCAATCAATAATCTATTATGACATAAATATAGGACAGCATTCTAGGGCCAAGATGGCATGAAGGTATAATAGTAAGCTTTCCTTTTTTATTATAAACTTCACAAACAAGGCTTGGCTCAAGGTAAAATTCTTATCAGATGCTCCCAACAGCATTAGTGATCAATCTTCAGGTCAGGATCCCTCCCAAAGTCAAAGAGCTGGATTCTTTTGTCTTCTTAAAGTCAAGAGAGATGGTTAGGAAGAGAGAAACTGGAATGTTTTTGCCCTTCACTTCCATAGTCCAGTCCCCTTTTAGTGCATTTTCCTGAAGGTTATCCCTTAAAGCAAAGTTTATTCAAACCGTAAAGAAGGCGACATAATGTCTAATGGTGAAAGAAGTTCCATTCTGTTCATTTTTACCTCTGTTGCTGAAACACAGATTTTCCTTGTCTCCTGCCTTCCACCTCTCATTATCTGAGGGCTCTACCTCAATTTACTTGTAAATAGTAAACAAACACATTCCTTTGTTTAAGATGTGCTCCTCCAGTTTTGCCTAATCAGAGTTACGTGGGTTTGAACATGTGCCACCAGCATCATTCCGGGAGAATTCCTAACTTTACAATAATGTTGCTACATATTTTCCACTAGGATATTATTGACCAGTACATTATTAGTTTTCAAAATGATACCTTACAAGGCATATTTTGCACAAAGATTATTACAATGGTGTGTAGGGTGTAACTACAGAAGTGCATTCCATCATAGTCACCCATCCAGTTTAAAGGGTGGGAGACAGGTTGGATCTGCAGGTTTCTGGACAGCTTCAGACTAAAAGGGGAACTACATACAAAGCTAGGGTTCACCTTCCCTAGAGCTCTCTGCCACTCCTTGTTCCCCACCATCATTAATTAATAAATTGCTTGAGGTTTCCCAAGACTCTTGCTCCATTTTAGCTGAGCACACTCTCCCTCCCAGTAGTTATACATTATAGGAACCATGTTTTTAGGATGCTGTGGGATTTTTTTTGCATTGGGGCCAAATTGGCTGAGGCTGAATCACTGAACCCACTTCAATGCCTGGAACAGGGAGACAGAGCAGATAACACAAGGAAGGGTTGCTAAGTCTCATAAAATTGTGGCCTGCTCTGAAATCCACCCCTGTGTCTGTCCTCATTCACCTGAATGTCCTGATCAATGAACAGTCCCTGCTGACAAGAGGTTCAAGTCAGGAATAACTAGAGTGTCACAGGTCAAGACTATGGTGCACTGACAGAGTAGTAAGGGCAGAAGGCTAATTTCAACAATACTGTGTTTCATGAAAACTGTTTCTGCTAAAAGGGAAAGCTCAACAGAGCTTCTTTACAGAGACAAAAGATTCGGACACTTACTGTAATAAACTACTATATCATGAGTTTGTTAAAGAGTCAAATGCTACAAAATAAATTAAAGAAAACAAGAAGAAAAATTAACTTGGTATATAATTTATTTGCAAAGCTGGTCAGTAATCATTTTTCATTACTAATGTAAACAATATTCATAGACGAACACTTAAGGTAAATGAAATATAAGAGTTAGCATAATCTAGATTTATGTAAATAAATTGCAACAAACAAAATATTTGATATTAAAGTAATTAATTTAATCTATTAAGTAATTGTCTCTAATCATTGAGAAATTAGTGCTAAATTCAACTTTACTGTAAGTGGCAGAGCTCCCTTAAAGTTAATGGAGTTGGACTTGCTCACATCTCTGCTGACTTTGCCCTTCATTGTCCAATTGTAATGTTCTGCAAATTCTCAGGCTACATTCAGGAATCAATTTCAGCCATGTTTGTTGTTTTTGACATAGAATTTTACATTCAAATCATTTAGCCAAGGCTTGTTAGAGGACTTTGGCCAGATTTTATTATAGCTGGCACACAGAACACTTATAGTAAGATTATCTAAGCATTTCCGTTCTGAAGAGCATTTTCTGTGGCTTATAACTTTGTCAAAGTTTCACCTTTCAGGCTGAATTTGTCCAGATTTGGTCTGTGCCTGAGGGTGACTTTTTTAAAGTTTGAGCAAAACCAATTTAGCCATTTTTGAGTATCAAGAGACTTGAAGATGGGTGAGGGGGAGTGGAAGTACACTTTTTTCATTAATTAAAAAAAAACAACAAAAACTCATCTTTTTCCTGAACAGCCCTAGTGCCTCGGTGGAAACTGTAGAAACTTCAGATTTGATGCAAACTTGAAATTTGGTGCAGAGCTAGCGCCTAGGTCAGATGTGTGTCTTTGGATAGCTTGGTGAACATACATTTTGATTTGGCAGCCTTGTGGTTTTTAAAAACAAACTTTGGACACATGCACTTTTTATATGATTGTCCATCATTCTGGCACAGCCTATTCAAAAGTAAAGTGAGGGAGATTTCCAATCTCAGAAAATATGTTTGGAATGAAGCATTGTGCTCTCACTATCCATTGTGACCTGGACACACATTTAGAAGGGAGGTGAGTACACAGCAGTATAACCTACCACCTTTTCTCCCAAGCTGCTATATTTCAGACATTTAGCTTTTCATTTTAAAGAGAAAAAGTCTCTTGCCCTCTGTGCACATGATGCAATGCATTTAAAAACTACATTTAAGAACTTAAAAAAGTACAGCACAAGTTGTACTCTCCCTTACACAAGTGTAAATCCACAATCACCCAAGGTTTCCAACAAAGTAACACAAAATAGTATCTAGCACTTTAGCAAAGAACCCTGCTCATGTGTCTTTGATAGAGATCTCTGTTCATTATCCTATTGGGGCATAGAATATGATCCAAGCAGAAAGAAACATGGATCCAACCTCCAAACCTGGTGGCTCCACAGGGCTCTCCTATACTTCAGGCCCTGTGCCTGTACCATTTGACCTATCCTACCCGGGACTCCCCTGGCCATAGCTGGCACAAAGACCTTGTGGACATCTTCACAGACGATGGTACAAGGCCATGCCCCACCATTTGGCCTTCTGACATTCATATGCAACTCATGCTTTATACTGTTTTAAACTGAGTTAATTCTACTCCTCTCTAATGTCCCAAATAATTAAAAGTTACATTTACTGTGCAAATGGTAAGCTTGAGAATGCTTTATTAATAGTTGACCTCATACTCATTAGTTGTAAATTTCTGCCATTCATTTAATTTAATTTTTTTTAATAGGGCTGAAGCCAGTATTATCTATTTATGTATTTTGTTTATTTAATAAGAATATTTACACCTGGTAAACTCTTAATAGACCAGTAGAGCTAATCCCAGCACTGACTGTAATAGGTTTCATATAAATTTATGATCAATTTGCTAGAATCTGATGCATAGTCAAATGCAGTAAATTACAGGTTATATAGGTTTATGACTCACACTCTGCAATAAGTGTGTGTTAAAACGGTTGATTGGGGAGGGGGAGAGGGTCACATGTTGCTCATAAATAATCAGTAAATGAAGCTTGTGGAATGAGCAGTGAGGCTAGATTGTCAGAATGGAAAAGTAGAGGAAGGTGGGAGCAGAGGATAATGGGTGGAGGGGTGAATGGTGGGAGCAGATTAGGAGATCAGGGGAGGAATCAAGGTGTCTTGAGGATTAATTAGTTAATGATTGAAAAGTGCTTTGAACATGAAAAGTGCTTTATAAGTGCTAAGTACTATTATTAATCGGTTCCAAACTGGTAATCTATTTTTCTTATAACCCACTGCATTGAGCGGTTCCCCACCCCCATATCAGCAGCGATGCCTTCAAGATCATTCAGAGTTGAACACTTCATCCGCTTCTTGACTGCTATGCAGGACATGAACTCAGAATGTAGAGAAGCACTAGAGAACTGACAGTACTGCAAAGATTCTTTGAAGATAAAAGAACTCAAACAATATTGCTAGCAACTGAGCCATTAAGAAAGACAGGACAGTCCAGAGAGATCTAGAGGTTATTTCAAAATCTTTGCAAAGTGACCTTCTGGGTAGAGCTGTCTCTATGCAGACAGATACAAGAGCAATTTCCAAGAAAAAAGGAAGCCAGATCAGTCAGAAAAGACAGCTACCCAGCTGATATTCACATCTGTGATCTTGTGTTACACAGCTGAGCTATAGATACTATAGAGTCAAATATAATTGTCATAGAGTAATTGCCCAGGTTTTAATTGTGTAAGTGTTTTGCATATTTATCTTTTATAATTTTGAGGTTATCGATTCTCAGTGTTGTTGTAGTTTTACACATTATTATAATAACCAGCTTTTCCTAAATTGTGGTCTATTGACCAATTAGCAGAGTATTTGCCGGAAGGCTGCAAAAAGCTGGCAAGTTATTATTGCCAACTCCTGCTCCTTGTTGTTAGCTACTTTAACAAGTATCTAGGTTCTTCATGACCAAAAAAAGAAAAAGGTAGACTCTCAGGGAAGCAGCTGGGAATAAGACAGAACCAGATCATCAGTGCAGCTAACTGCTGCAACTGGAAGGGGGATGTTGCACAACTGCAGATGGAATCTTGTTTGAGTAGGGAGTCGACATAACTCTATTAATAATGTGCATTTGTGCAATGGTAGTTAAAATACTGTTCTTGTTATTATCACATTGAGATCTGGGTATCATTTTTAAAGATAAAAATATAGGTATGGCTGCAATTAATCTACACTTTGATATGTAATATGACAATCTACCAAAAACAAGTAAAATAGAGCCTGGAGTTTCTGCTCCAGTGCACTGCTTCAAGTATGTATTCTGCTGATGATGCTCGTAAAACTGTTGAATGTTACTAGAGCATGAAGAGAATGAAGTAAATCCTTTTCTGCAGCAAAGTCTAAATGTGTATTTAATTTTTTGCTTTTGTCATTTAAAAAAAGACCCAGAAGTGCTGAAATTTGAAAACGTTGTTCCTATGAGTTAAAGATATGATACTTCTGATCAAAGTCATCATACACATCTCCAATGTTCAGAAAGAACAAGGCTTAAGTTAGAGCCATAGTATTAAATCCTCTGAGCTCAGCCTCCAGATCTGAGATAAGCAGCAGCAATGAAGGACTGTCTCAGCTGCCATGCTTAATTGTTCTTCCAGCTGCCCCAACAGAGATGTGCCAAGGCAAACAGCTCTCCAAAACGGATGTGGCAATCTAAAGATACTTTCAGTTTGCATCCTCCTTTCCTAATATTGCCTGAATTAAGAGCCAGCTCAGAGAAAAAAAAAGTCTACTCCATGGTGAAAAAAGAAGATGCACATTAGGCTATGCAAATTAAGAGATCGGTCAATCAAAAAACAAGTGAAATGCTCTTAACATTTCAGCATGTGCCATGAAAATACTGCACTCTGTTTTTTAGTTTAGTTTTTGAACATTGATATCTTGATGACTGAACAAGATCTGATGGTCCAGCAAAGGAGGTACATAATCATTTAGCTAAATATAATGTTTTTTGGAAAATATTGTGCAAGGTGATGCTGTGAAACAGCCATTCAGATTAACTTGTGTAACAATATTCTTTCAGCAAAACACACATTATGCTTCATGGGCTGATCATTCTAACCTAGAGGATCTTCTGTATATTTTTGGTTGCACGTGTGTGTGGGGGCCCCCCCCCACGGGGGGATAGGGAACTTTTTGTGTATGTCGCAACTGAAATACTGCACCTTGTATCCGTTAGAAACGGAACCATAGAAGTCAGAGAGAGAATAAAAGAGCTAACAGATCTTTCTATCTCCTCATCATTACAGAGTTATACCTGCTGTATATTTACTGGTGCACTCTCTAGCCTAGTTCTAAGTGGGTGAAAGGACTGGTCTTCCACGGTTTTAGTGGGAGATTATTCCATAATGAGATAGATCTCACTTACAGGGTGTTTTTCCTCAAATTAATTTTGAATTTCCTTTTAAATTCCATCTGAACAGTCCTAGTTATACCCATTTACAAACCTGCATAACTCCTCTCCTTTCTAATGCCCATACTTTTCATATATTTGTAGATTAGCATATCTCCACCCGCAACTACACTTTTCATCGATGTCCAACCAAATTATATATATTTAGTAGTTTGAATCTTTCCTCACATAAATCAACACCACAAATCAGTTTTACTGCTTTTCTTTTAATCTGATTAAATGGTCTCTCTGTTAACAAGGTGCCAAAAGCTGAGTACTACACTTCAGGTACCATCACACTAGACAGGAGTGCAGAGAGGGACCATTATCTTCTTGCTCTGTACATGATGATACATCTGCGTAGGCAGTCCAAACTCAACAGATGTTTAACTTGCCCTCCACTACTTACTCTAGGTCTCTTTCAGTGTTAGTGCTTACCAGGTATATTCTTCTCATTGAATACCCATGTTTGCTCTCACACGTGGACATTTTTTATGTCGCATTTTGGACTTTGAATCTTCTTTTTATTTCTGTCCATGCTTCTCAGATTCCAAGATCTGTATAGTATTTCTCGGTCCTCCCTGGTATTCACAACTCCTCCCATTTTAGCATGAACTATCTAGTCCACCCATGTCAATGATATGATGAGATTTTACACCAAACCCTGTTGCATTGATTAGACATTCAATATATTGCTGATCATCATAACCCTTTGGCTAAGCATTCAATCACATTTCAGTCCAATTAACAGTCCCTGATTCCAAGATAAATTTGGATTAATTTTGAGTATAAAATTTCATGCACCACTATCAAATGTTTCCCTCATTTATATTTTAATATAGTCTATATTAGATATTGACATACAAGATGAATATAAACATGAGCATGATTTTTTAATTTATACAAGGTATGGATTTTTACTAGAAATACCTTAGTTCATGTGTGCATGTACACACACACACACCCCAACAACATACCCACAGAGCCTTATTTAAAGTTGCCTCGGTATATGCTTCACTGATAATTAAGCTTGCCTAACATATTTCCCTTATAATCCTACTTTTTTATGCTTATAACGTTGACATATTTTAAAAGTTAAGACAGAAAGTTTCATGCTTGATCTCTACCTGTATTATTTTAAATGTTTCAGCACAAGCAGTTCAGCCTTCTCCCAGAGACGTTAGGGGGAAAATAGTTTTGCCACATTTTTTTTTTTTTAAAGTCAGAATATTTTTTAACAAGTTCTACCACTTCCTGATTTGGAATTCGGCAGGCTAATAGTCTAGAGCTCAGTGAGGTAGGTTTTCGCTGAGCTTCTGAAAAATCATTATTTACATAAGTTCAGGACTGGTCCCTTAATTTTCTGAAGAGGTCTGCCTTAGACTGTATGTTCCCAAACTTCACTGAGCTATTTCAACTAGACAACCACCTTGCCTGCCAAAATGCCCCTCAGCCTAGTGAAAGGTACACTGAAGACTGAGACCTTCTTCGGTTCAATGTACTTTGCTGGCTCAGCAGCAATAGAACAGCAGGTTATCTAATATGGTAGACCCAAATCTTATTCACGTTGCCTTTCAGAAAAAACGTGCTTAGATATTCTTTGTGTAATCACAAAACCACACTGCTCTCCCAAAGTCAAGACTAGAACTCAGGTTTTTTGAGGTCTGCAATGGGCCATGAGGATTACATTAATGTAGTCCCTTTTTAAATCTTCCTGGCCTTTCAAGATGAGAGTAGTAAAGGAGAGAAAGCTTACATCAGATGGTCTAATAATTAGCTAAGTTATTCTACCAGGTACAATACCAAGATCAATATTCTTGTGTCCCTAATGGTTTACGTTACCATTTTTTGTTTGTTTGTTTTGTTTTGTTTTGTTTTTTAAAGGGGTTCAACCAAGTAGCAGAATACACAGATGACTGTGAAGACAACTTTCTCTAGGGTACCACTCAGCCTTGAAATTTGCTCCTTCCTTGGCCCAAAATAGCCCTAGCTTATTGGTCTTTAGGCCTGATTTGTTGTAAGAACATTGGAAGTAAAAGTAAGGCAGTCACTAATGTAATTTACATTAACTCAGTGTTGCATAAGTATTGGGTTAACTGAGACACACAAATCTTAAGAAATTATATCCAGCTAGTGAATTTACTTTTGCCTAATGGCATTTTATTTGCTTGCCAGTGGAGCCTTTTCTATAAGCCAGTTCAGCTGAGCCTGAATAATTTTGGTGGGGGCAATGATTAGAGGACCCTGTGGTCCTGATCCCACGAGCTTATCCATGCAGACAGACCTCTGTGCCCCCAGCATCCTCTAATCATTGCCCCTGTGATCCTCCCAGGAGGAAGCTCTGTTGCAATCACACAGAGATCTGCCTGCCTGGATTGGCTCTCAGTATCAGGGCCTGGAACTGCACTATTTAGGATGTTTTTATGCACAAGAGGAGAAAAAACACTCTGCATTTACACCAGATTTGCCAATAATTCACATGTCAAATACAGTTCAATAAGTTCAGTATTTACATGTATTATAAACAACTTGTTCAGTTATATATTAAATTATATATATTAAAGACTAATTAGGCTTTTAGTTAAACAGATTTTTTTAAATGTTTGCTTTCCTTGTTTGCTATAAATATTCATTTAAATACATAAAATATACTAAGCAGCATTTCATCTGAATCTTATCAAACAAAGTTACTGAAGCATGAGGACTATATAAGCAGTGAAGCAGAAGACCATGCTATTACATGGATAAATGCTCTAGAGTTACTGAAGCAACACAAAAACAATCATAGGAACATGGCTTTCTGAAGCCTCCTCAGCAACTCATTTTTGGTGAAAAAATATAAATAGGGAGAAGCCATTTGCTAGCAAAGAGCACTTAATACATACATTGCATTTGTTATGATTAAAACCTATTCTGTTGCCTGAGACAATCAAAAGCAACCCAAGTGTTAAAGGTAGTTAACTGTTGTGTGGCTGGATCTAAATACTTGTATAAACCAAACAATTATTTTAATATCATCAAACAAAGGAAAAAAATCTAATTCCTAACTCATTCTACCAACAAAAACCACTGTTACCTGAAGGTGAATTAAATACCCAATGGCCTACAAAGCAATCTGGGAAATGAATAATTAATATAATGGAGGTTATATAACCAAGTCTTTTCTGTTCAGTTTCTCTAGCCAATAAACCAGAGTTTCCACAACTTGCATTTTATCCAAAGCAATTAACTGTCACTTTTAATATTTTAGGATACACTGCACAAGCATGTCACTGGTAAACATAAATGTATTGACAAATTGACAGTCCAACAGTTATAAGATGTTGCTCTGCCTAGACTAGAGTTTTTGATTGTGTTGTAACTAGAGTTAATTGATTGCCAATTAAGTCAAATTAGCCAACATGGCTATAATTGCTGGAATAGCCACTCCACAAACCTTTGTGCCAGGACACACGGAAATGCTTTCACTGTTCAATAGCGCTTGTAGCTAAAACTTTGCAAAAACAAGTTTTCCTTGGAATTTGCTCACATGTTGAATTCTAAACTTTCCATAAAATGCCACCAGAAACAAGGTACATTCCCTGGTTTCTTTCTGGTTTGCTCACCCCACACTTTGGCAGCCCAGATTTCTGGGTTCATGGCTCCTTGGCAGCCAAGCCTCCCAGAGTACAACCACACTGCAGCTGGGAGAGAACCACCCAACTTAAGTAGACAGACTATTACTAGCAGGGCTTATGCTAGCACATTAAAAATAGCTGTGCGGATACTGCAGCACCAGTGGAGGCTTGGACTAGACCAAGATCAAGCCAACACTACCCCCTGGGTCCAGCTCAAGTTGTGCCACAAACATCCACATAGTTAATTTTAGCATGGTAACGTAAGCCCCACTAAAACAAATCTGTCTACCCCACCTGGGTATGCTTGCTTCCCACTTCAGTGTATACATACCCGTAAGCTTCTGGTTCCTCAGCATCCTGCCAGGTGATTGCCCCATGGCAGGTCATGGCTCCCAGTCAAGCTGGACAGGCCAGTAATTCAAGTTTGTGGAAACCTGAAATGTTTGGGTTTTGTTCCACATTTTAAAATCTCAAAACCCTCTACAAGAGATAGCTACTCTTCAGGGGACCTGAACAATGAAGAGTAAACTCAGGTGATCAGCACCCAGATCTGAGCACGAGATCAGCTTAGCACAGGTGTGAGCAGCCCTGCTGCAAAGACACACTTGAGTTCTTGGAGCCCAGGTTTTTAACGTTTATAAGTCGTTGCTTCACTCAGCATTGCAAGACCAAAGCGGTTGAGAGAGATAAGTCCCATTTTCCAAAGTAACCTCGGCACATAAGCCCAGATCCTCAAAGAGCCTTTGACATTCTCACTCAGTCACAGCACCTAACTTTTAGGTGCCTAGAAAATCACGGGAAGCAACGTTGTGATCCACAAACTCTGAGGTAGGCACCTAGGGAGACAAGTGCCTTCGACTGCAATTCCCAAGTCCCACACACTAGACGAGGAGTCACCAACCAGAAGGTGTGTTCTCATGGAGAGACACTTAAGTCCAGGCTGCAGGAAGGTGCCTGCCTTTGCTTACAATCCACAAACTGGGGGAAGATAAGTGGTTAAACATCTAAGTAGCATGCAGGACCCAAACCAAAAGGACCCGAAAGCAACTGAGGAGGAGGAGGAGGACCTCCTTTATAACCTTTAGTCTAATGGAAAGGGTACTCACCCAAGGCGTGGAAGAGCCCCAGTTCAAGTTCCCCTCCTCTTGAGGCAAAGAGTGGATTTGACAAGCGATTAGCCACTTCTCATGTGAGCCAGCCAACCACTAGGATATAGTGTGATTCTCTTTCATTGGCCCAATTCATATTTAATAAAAGTGCTACAGATTCACTAGGAGACACTGAGGAAGCCCCACAACAGAATATCCCATAGAATAGTGGTTAAGGCTCTTACCTGAGGTGTAGCCCAATTCAATTCAAATCCCTTCTTCCTCTCAGGAGCAGTGGGGACTTAAACTGGGGCTCTCCCACATTCCTCCTAAGTACCTATCCACTAGGCTTAAGGTTATAAGGGAGCTCCCTCCCCCCTCCCATTATTTTGTGTGAACTCACCTGATGGGCCCAATCCAATAGGCAGCCTCAGAGAATGCCTACAGGATCAGGCCCCGTGCATGCCTGTCTTTCCCAGTTTATGAATCACTGTGCGGCTGAGGGTGAAGATAAGCATCCAAACACCCTCTAGGAGACTGCAGCGCAAGTGCGCAGAGGCAGAAACTTAAGCATCAAGAAATAGCTGGCAGCCAAGCAGGAGTTTTGTGAACCACAGTGATGCCTAAAAATGAGACTTAGGCACCTAAATACCTTCATGGATCCCACCCATTGGAGACTAAGTTACTTTGGAAAATGGGTCTTAGTCATCCAAGTCACTTAGTCCTTGCATTGCTGAGAACAGCACTGCCTACAAGACTTAAAAGCTAGGCCTGGGCCCTATACTGATGCTGCACTCCCTTGTCCATGTCACTAAGACTTCTGGGGTGATATCCTAGGAGTTGTACCACTGCAATAAAACTGAGCCTCTCTATGATTCTTTCCCAGTTAATTGTGGTAAAATTGGCCTCTCCTGGGCACAATGAGGGAATTGTAGGAAGGATTGGAGGACTATCAGCACTCAAGTGGTTTAGCCTATATCCACACTACATAGTGGGTGTAGGGAAGGGGAGTTACCAGCCCAAGTGAAAGACTCACAGAAGCTGGGTCTACACTGATGGCAGCAAATTCGCCTCCGTCACATCGATTGCTCTGAATCAACTGAGCGGTCTGTATAGACGTGCTCAGTCGATCCAGGAAGCGACGCAGGAAAACCACCTCGGTAAAGCTGTGTCTACACCGATGGCAGCAAATTCGCTGCCGTCACATCGATTGCTCTGAATCAACTGAGCGGTCTGTATAGACGTGCTCAGTCGATCCAGGAAGCCACGCAGGAAAACCACCCCGGTAAGTGGTGTAGCGCTGCGTCGAAGGGAGCGCAGTTCCCTTTGATGCAACGCAGTATGGATGCCGTGCGGAGGAGACGCTGCAAAGTCGACGGGAGATACGCAAGTGATTTACGTCACCTGCGTATCTCCTGTCGACTGCCGCCGAATCGCCAAGGTAAGTGTAGACCAGGCCTGATGCTTTAGTCTACATAGCAGAATGAGCTAGCACTACTCCAATCAGACAAGATGACTGTATGTGCAAATAGGAGCTGCCTTAGGGTCAACACCTGAGTAAAAAACAAGTTAACTCTGCAATGAGCCAAGCCCAGTGCTATATCCACATTAGATTTTTTTTTATCTAGAGTTAATTGATTGCCAGTTAACTAAAGACATTTAACCTGATCGTAAGAGCTAGTGTGGAATACATTTGTTTCCAGCTACAAAGGGTTTTTTCGTTACCTAGGCTGTCACTGGGGTAAAGAACAAACATTTGCAGCATTGATCAAATGGGGCAAAAGTATCAACCGACATCTGGGGTGTGATCAGACTAGCATTTACAATTGTCTTAATTAGGCTTGTTAATTAGTTAACTTAATAACTCAAGTCACAATACAACTAAAAAATCTAATTTAGATAGACCCAGTGTTGTTTAAGGACTTCCTCTCCCACCCCAGATTTTATTTATTTACTCATGTGACCTTAACAAATTTAGCCTATCAATACCTACATGTGAAAGGACCTTTTAAGGGAGTAATGTATCTGACCCATAAGACACTCCAAAACACAAAATTGCGGTGTACAATCCCAATGCTATACAATATATTTATATGGTGTTATTCAGTCAAAAAGAAACGTTAGAGTCCATTTTTCTAATCTTTCCTCCAAATGCCACATTGAATTGCTTTTCACTATGGGCAACTGGCCTGTAGTAATTCATTTCATCATCATCATAATAAAAAATAACCAACCCAGGCATTTTTGCATTTAAGGACAACAGCTAAGCATCTGCAACCACAAAAATATCTACTTCCCACACTGTAACTTAAAGGGACCCAAACCAACTGAAATAAAATATGGCAGAAAGAAATCTGCTCCAGGGTTGAGATCTTGTATGTCAGGTTTTTGCCTAGAGCAAATTTTCACAGCTGAGTGATAAACCCCTCAAAAAAGGGGTTTACAGTGGCAATGCTGACAGAATTTTAACTAACGCAGCATGAACGTGCCGCTATAATAACCTACTTTTTTTGATTGCATATATTTTTAATGATTATTTTCTCTGCATGCCAATCTAACCTGAGGTACAAAAATAGTCAGCAAAAAGGCTGTTATCTAAGACGTTGCTGTCCTCTAGTGGCTACAGAGAACTAGTAATTACATATTGTATTTGCTCTTAACGATTTTTCACCCGGATTCCAATGGCCAATTTTATATTATCAGACTACTGCAACAATTCCTTCAGCCTAAAATCTGAATGAAGTTTCTCTTATAAGGGTTTGCATAAACAAAGGATGAATGCTTCAGCATGCAAATTTAACAGAATATTATTACTACTTTACGTTGTGTGACTATACATTGACTCTATTCCAGCTAAACTGTAATGTATTCTATAGATTAAAAAAAATATTAGTGGCTCTTCAGAGATATCATTCTTTCTACAGAGTTATTTCCATTAGAAAGGCTGCAAGGTTAGATTTGATTTGCAGCCTGAATTGCGGTGATAGAAAATCATTTGGAATTGATTGTTATAAAAAGCTGAACAACTCCATATGGTCTGAGCTTTGATTTGATTGTACAAATAAAAAACTGTTCACAACTGTTCTAGTACTAGTTAGATAGGTACAGATTTGTACAACTCAAGTGAGAAAAAAACCCAAATGTCATGAAAATATGTAATCTATAGAATTTTGCAAATTTTGGGCTGGGGAGAGCAGGATTAAATAGGAAGAGTTCCCTTTTAAGCAGCCAGCAGGGAGGACTGCATTTTTTCATGTGCATTTTAGACTGAATTTTGGTCCTGACATTCCACAGTTTGGAGACAGGCAGCTTCCCCTTATAGGCTCAAAAAACAGAGGCAAGTTTAAAATAATGTATATGTATTAATTTTAAATCTCTTGATTTTTAAGATAAGCCTGGCATTCTGGAGGGTCTCCCTCATGGGTAGTTTTAATACTGAGAAAGAGCAGTTTCCTATTGAATAAAATTGTTATACCTTAGCAGAATAATTACTTGAACTGTCCTTTAAAAGAAGGCCCCAGTATACCAAATTGCTTAAACCCATGTGTAACTGCATAGGAATAGTTCCACTGAATTAAATGGAGATACACTCTTAGAATTACACGTTTGACTACTTTACTGAATTGGTGTCTTAGAGCAGCTCCACTTCAGCTATATATTTCGCAAAAATAAAATAAATGCACCACATTACTTCAGCAAAATACTCTCCATAGCTAATCTCCAAAAATATTTTACACTCAACACCATCTGTTTGTTTCATATACTGAAAATGTCATATTCTATACTGAACTACTTAAAAGCTTGGTTTGTCATCATGCTGTATGGGACCCAGCATAGACATGCTGCAGGAACCCCAGTAATCCACCCCCAATAGTCTATTATTGTAAACATACTTAAAAAAAAAGACTTGCATCATTTTTAATAGGCAGAAAAACTTCTCTCTCACTGTTACACACACACATCAAATGAGCTATGCGCATTCCTCCTTTAAGGAGGACAGATTTCATGCCCATCAAAGCACTTCACTATTCAAATTATTCATGTTCCTCTTTAAAGATCACATTTATTTTAGAAGAATTGTAGTGCTCAAATGATCCATGAAGTCTTTAGGAAGACACTATTTATTCTTTAGGACCACCTTGCAGCTTAAATCAACCATGCCAATCTGTGAAAAGGATCATCTTGAGGCATTTCTGTACCCAAATGGTGATTCAAATTCCCTAGTAATTATGGAAAAGTATGTACAATTTTTTACAGCAGCTTTTATATTCACGGTAGCCCAGAGCACTTTACAATAAGATACTACTAACGCTCTGTGGGCAAATATTGTAGCCATTGTGTGTTCAGCAAGATCTTTCCTACGGCTTTGGATTCAGAACTGGTTTTTAGTGAAAGAAAAAACTTGTCAGGAATATGCTTATTCTTTTTGAAACCTGCTATAGAAAAGTTACTATTTTCCTGCATTTTCTAAAAGAGAAATCAACTAGTGTTTATTATTTAACACCCCTTCAACCCCCACCCCAATGTAGTCTTCTGGTGCCAGGGTGTCTCTGAATGGTTTGGTGGTGCTTGTCAGAACACACTCCCCCACTATTAAGCAGACATCTCTTAAACAAGCACTCGAGAGAGGTGACACTGGCTGCTTATCAGAGATGGCTTTCTAATAAAGGAGGAGCAACTGCCTACTGAGTACATTTGCTGCAGTCGCTGAGAACTAGAGGTTCCTTAACGAGAGTGGTCTTGCACTGATGTCTCAGTAATCTGTTTGGCTCCTCAATGGATTAGGGAGAAAACGGCTACGGCTCTGGCAAAGATTACATTTAGGCTTCAGCTAGATTTAAATCTAGGATGGCTCCAGACTAGGACTCTGCCTAGGGATAAGTTTAGCATTACTGTTCTGACTAGGGTCAGAAAACAGGCTTTGTTTTTGGCTAAAATTGAAAATAAGCATGAGCAGTAACATTTCTGAAAGCATGTACTACTTGAAATACAAAAGTTTGGAAGGCTTGAGCTCTCCATTATTTGCAGTACTTATGCAGCTCCTATACAAGCAGTTATAAACATAGCACGCTCTGCTTGGATAGATTTGGTTTTGAGAAGACACATATGGTAGAGCTGAAGGCCTGGCAGGCCTGATGTGATGTAGGCAGTCCAGGCAGGAGCCCAGTGGTGCTTCATGAAAGTATTTCTCTCACCCAGCTACAAGACTGGGTCATGTGAATGTTTGTTCATTTATAAACATTGATAAACCATTTCTTGTAAAAATGAGAGGCATTTGTATGCATAGATGCTGGACGTGGGAGGGGGGGCTGGGATGAGGTGGCCATTATACACAGGGTTTACAGTATGGTTCAATGGCTCGCAGCACCCTCACTATAAAAATTGTACCAGTACTCCTGTTTGTACTGCACCACTACAGAATGTGAAGCCACAAAAATATGTTTTACAACATGGGGATTGTTAATGTCCTTGCTTAGACCAAAAGCCTAATTCTGAGAAGAGGGACATCTAGGAGACTTATAAGAAATTGATTTGTGGAACATCTTGACTACAAAAATATTGATAAAATTGTAATCTACAATTCAATAATACAGACAGTCTTTTTGATAAAGAATACATGCACATGAGTGATGTCAGAAAACTAGAAGGTGTGGATGGGTAGAGGGCTAAGTACACTTTTTTATGTTATCCTGTATATTGTAATCATTCTATTTTTAAGAAAAAAATTGTCAAATATACATTTTTTTTTAATTTGACATTGATAAGGGCCCTGTTCAAAATCTGGAATTTTGTTTCATTTATCAATATATTTTAATTTGTTTTAGACTGGGACAGACAGTATATTAAGACTGAGGGTGAACTTCTTTAATTAAAATAAAAACCAAATCAAACTTCTGTCTCTACCATCTACTCTGTTCAAAGTGTTTTAGATAAGATGGATTCTTCCCACTAGTTTCTCCCAAACAGGTCTTAACTTTCTATTAAGGCAACTCCAACAAGGATCCCTGAGGAGATACATCTGTGACAGAGTCAGACAGTCCCACAAAGAAATAGACTCTACTTACCAAAAGGTAGCTGTGGTGGTCTGTTGGGAAATCAACTGGAAACAGGGCTGCTAGCAGCAGAGGAAATGCAGTAGGCATTGTTACAGCCATACCATTTAGTGGCTTTGGTTTTTTTTCCTTTAACTGAAATATTCCTACTGCTGTACCTTACTGAAATATGTTATAGGGGAGGAGATGTGAGGGCAAGGGTCTCTAGGAGGAGCAAACAATGCCCCTTTCTCTCTTTCACCCAAATATTTTTTTATTTATTTTTATTTTTAAGAGACACACCCTCATTTACAAGGAAGCAATTTCCTTTTAAGGGAAAAAATAGCAAAGCTGGTGGGTAATGGCAGCCAAGTGTAAATAGAGTGATGTTGCTGGTTGAGTATTCCTATTTTTAAAGAGCAAGGCAACATTTCCTGCTGCACATGCCCTTTTGGGCCTGCCATTGTTTCCAAAGGACTAGAGACAGATATATAATAGAAGTAAAACTTCCCACATATAGAGGGATTCTCAGCTTAGAATTTCAAATCACTTTCTTAAAGGCAGTAGCTACTGCTACCTCTATTTTATACAAGGGAAAAGTGAGACCCAAAGATTTATTGATTTGCCCAAGTTCATTCAATGATGGCATCAGAACTAGACCAGCTTGCATCTTTTTTTTATACAATGGTGACTTCTGCTTCTGTTTAAAATGCAAGCCAGCTAAAAAAGGACCCGTCACGTGACTTGCAGGATGTCATAAGGGATAATTACATTAATATAAAATGTACAAAAATGCTAAATTAAGAGACTTACAGGTGAATGGAGCTGGGAGGAGTCAGTATTTGTGCAGATGTTCCAGAGGTCTATAGACTGTAGCCCTATTACTATTTTTGTTTTTGAGCCTGGCATCTCATGTTTTCAGCACAATTTAGCACTTTATGCCAGGTCGACTATTACAGAACCTACTTTCTTAGTCCCTCCCCCACATATAACTAATAGCCTATGGGGTATGCTGGTTCATAATCTTTAAACTCAACAACATGCTATCATCCCTTGTTTAGGACAATAACACTTGCTCCTATTATCTGATGTATGTGGTTATTAAATAGTAACTGTGGTTAAAGAGTATCAGCCCCAAAATGGTGTTTATGCCAACTTAAATTAGCCTCAGTGGAACAGAAACTAAACATATATTTTGTAAAGGGGGGGCAAAACAAAAGTTTAATCTATATTTCTTATAGTTTTAAAGTCACAGGCAGAATGGATTCTAGGAAGGGGGAAGAAAGATGTCTGAAGTAAAGCTGGATATTAAAGTAAAGCAACTGTTTTAACTTTTCACCTTGTGTTCTGAAAGTGGGAAGAATAAGATTAATTTATTCCTTGATTAAATTCCTCTGCCTCTGCTCCCTGGCCCCCAATTGCCTCCTCTAGTTCTAACCCCTAGTATATTGTTCACGTGCATCAGAAGTGCATGTGGCTGAATGTTAGTGTAAGTGAGCATCAATTTAAGTATCTCTTGCTTAACTTCCCTGGAAATTGCCAGAGTCATTGAATTGTACAGTGTATCCAAGGGCAGAATTTGGCTCTAAGCCTAGGAAAAAAGGTCTATTGTGTATTGCCAGTCCATGTTGCTTTACTCTCTAACCCCTCCCGACTAGCTCAGGGAATAGCAGAACAAAGCAGGAGAGAGTTTGTAAAACAATCCTACAAGGAGTAGGCATAGGTAATGTTCAGTACAGCTGTGGCTATTGTCAGGCATATAAACACATTTCAGAGCAAACTAATCATAGTTCACCAAACAAAAGTGGGTACAAAATTTAAAAACTTAAAAGATTTGTACCAGGCTGTCATAAATTTGCTTATTTTGCTTTAAGGAGAATACTTCCTGACAATTCAACACTTAGCATCTAGTGACTAATCAGTATGTGTTAATATTTCAGTTTGTTATATAGTGATCAACATTAAAAAGCTGCCAATTTTACCTTAGATAAATACAGATATTTAAGTTTTTCCAATAGTACCTGGTCACACAATCATTGGCCTTCCTTTAAAACAAAAACAAAAACACAAAGGTCCATGGATACAAAGTGGATATCCACAGCTTTACAGGGCTCTTTTCATCAGCTCCAGTCAGCTGCCTGGGCTAGCTCTGGGGTTTTTTATTACAACGTAGATATATCCCTCAGAGGCCTGCCAGACAGTCTGCCAAGGAACAGGGAAGCCACAGAGCTGGGAGCAGTTTCCTGATGGAACATTGAAATTTTCTGGCAAAATTGAAATTTTCCTACAGAAAAAAGTTTGATTTTGCAGAAAGTGAATTTTTCATTGGAAGATCATTGTGGTTAAAAATTCCTACCAGCTCCAGTGGCCACAACTTCTAAGGCAAAATTAGCAGACTACATCAGAGGAATGGAACACTTATATGCCCCCCATTTATCACATTACCCCTGCAATGCAGGGAAGTATTGTTAAGTCCATTTCACAGACGGGGAACTGGAGAGACTGGTGGTCAGCCCAAGGTAACCCAGGAAGACTGTGGTAAAGAAGGAACTCTGCCTGATTCAGAGCAGGAAGTTGAAGTGCGATCATCTACAGCTGAGGTAAACACTGGTTTATTTGATGTGCTGGTGCAATAATCCCTCAATCTCTCCTGTTGAAGGAGTTCCACTATGTATATAAAATTAAATGTTTACTGGAACAAGATCTAGAACCGAGGTGAGAGCCTTAGCCCAACCAGGCTATAAAGTCCTTTTTACTCTCTGAGTAAGTAGGTCATAAAAAGTGGAACAGCTTCAACAGGAGAGATTGAGCACCCACCTAGGAGTACTCAATAGCCTGGTGGTTAGGGCAGGCTCCTTTGCTGATGTAGATTTTTAATTCAAGTTCCTGCTGCAGAGCAAGGATTCAAATCTGTTTCTCCCAGGTAAGTGCCCTAAACGCCACTGGATATAAGGGAGGTGGCAGCACTTCTTTTGCTTTGTGAATGGTGCTTAAGTCCCCTTAGGGATCTAACCTGAAAGAAATGTTTTGGCTGAAAGCATTAGGCAAATTCAACACAAATTCAGGAATAGTTATGGGTCAATCAAATTGCGTTTTTAAGTGACTAAAATATTCATCTGAAAAACTTCACCCAGCTCTAATTGGTATACTAACTGTTAGTTCAAAGTCTCACTTAGCTTTGGGGAAATAAAGTTACAATAAAAGTTTAGAAAAGTGAGTATTTCATTAAACAAAATATTTGGGGTGCAGTTCAATGACAAACTGAAAAAAATAAACCATATTGAATAGCTATTAAAGCAACTTTATTGTACAGCAATATGCAACAGACAATATGTGGTTCTTTTAAAACATATGTAGAAAGTTACACAGTGGGTGTAATGATCTGTAGTTTTAAGGAAAAACAACTAGCACAAGCACTACAGTTCTTGCTGTTATATGTAAACAGAATAAATGAAAGTTTCAAAACAATTGTTTTGCAATATAGGGCCTGTTTATTTCACAGAACATTTTTTTTTAACATAGTCTAATAAAACTTGGCACATAAAACCACAGCTCACTGAATCTGCTGACTATACAAGTATGAAAATAAATCTCTATTTTAAATATTAACTTTATATTCACTTAGAAGTTTGCACAGCTTCAGTACATGCAAATGTTAGTAGTTAAGTGACGGATGAACAAATAACTTCACATATATGCAACTAATGGGAAGTTAATTATATCTATTTCTCTAAGGGCTAAAAATGTGGGTGACAAAGCACTTCTTACCAACTTTTGTAGCACAAATTGAACCTAAAATACAAGTGAATTGGGGTTTAAAAAAATTAAATGCTGTGTATTAGTGAAACAAAAAATAACTTCAGGCTGCAACGTTATCAGATCTAAGCAAAGCAGCATTAGTCCTACTCAGTGCTTGGATGGGATAACTTTACTCAAATACCTACTACTGCAGGACGTGATGCTGATTGTTTAGTAGTTGAAGGAAACAATGTCATCTACTGTGTCAACGCCTTGGGACATGGTAATAGGGAACACTGAAATTGCAGGAGAAATGTAAAATGAGTACTTAATCATTAGTGGTGATCATAAATATTGTGGTTTTTTGTAAGAATAAGGGCTAACTCTGTTGTCCTGACCAAATTCCCATGTGGATAAATACGCTGTGCCTAGCTCAACAGCCCTCTGGTTTCTGTTAGACTTGGTATTCTTCACTTCCTGTACTACGACGTTTACTATTGCGAGGAGTGTTAAACAGGAACCATGTTTAACCCCAGAACTGGCTGAACTTCAGAACATATAAACTACCTAGCCCCGGCCTGTCAAAAAGCTTTGTTCAAGGAGCTCCATGTGAATAGACCTCTGTGCTGGCTCAGAACCTCACTGATGGGGTTCACAGCATGAGTACAGGGGTCTGTCCATGTGATGCTCCTTGCAAGATTGCTGCCTTAGGTTTGTAAAGCTCTTTGGGATCCTTTTTGGATGAAACGTGCTCTATGATCACAATAGTACTTGCTAAAATAAGGAAATTGTTCAGTGACTAGGAGAGAAGGTTTGTTTTTATATATATGTTTTCAAACTGTTGGATCTTAATTATGCTCTTAAGAGAAATACTATAGCAATTTTTAATAAGGAAGCAACTAAATAGTCTTCAATAAATCAGGTCCCTAGAAAAAAACATCCGGGTGATCAAATGATTTTAAGAGCATCCCACAAAAATTATTGCCTCAAAATATGTTTAATGTGTGACCACTAAAAAAAAGGCAAAAGACAAATGAAAGACAAAAATAATACTTGTGTGTCAACTGCATAAAAATAATCTTATTTACAGATTGTCGGAAAAAACCATGAAAAGACTTTCCTTTAAAAATAAATACAGGTATTAACATAACATAGCCACTAACTAACAAAACAACTCTGTGCAATAAATGAACAGTACTGTTTAAGTACTGAATAGAATCACAGAGGAACACAAACACAATAGTGCAGACGTGCCAGAGCATAAATCTGCTGTTTGCTGCCATATGTTTTAGGCAGTAGGCAAGACAACTTTTCGAAGCAAAACAAAAGAAGGACCTTATATAAAACACTAGCTTTGATTTTTATTTTATTTTTTTTAAAATGGCAGATATTTTAGTTTCTAAAAATATTAATTTCATTCCAAGCCCTCTCATTTTACAATTGCCATCTCATACTATGCCAATTGTCAAACTTGATAGGGGTGATCATTGCAGAATTTCTAAAAAAGGCTTTGATCCTGCAAAGCGACTATGTGAGTAGACTTCTACACCTGTGTACAGCCCCCACTGAAGTTAATGGGGCTCTGTGCAGGAACAAGATCTCTGAATATGCATCATATCACAGGGTCAGGGCCTGAATCCGTGTGTTTTTAATAAATTATGTCTATATTATAATCAGCATACATATATTTAAGCCCAAATCCTTGGTTACAGTAGCAAAGACCCTTATGCCTGTGCGGACTCTCACTGAGTCAACAGTATCCCATAAGGGCTTAAAAACATGCTATAGGGAAGCTAATGGCCAAGAGTTATATTTACATTGGATAATCACAACAGCTCTTTACACTGCTATGGTCAGTGAGCAAAATTCTGGCCCAAGCTACACTCTCTGCAACTCCATTGCCTGTAATGAGTAAGAATTTGGCCCAGTAAAACCAGATTTCCATTTCAAAGCCCCTTTTTTTAAGAATTTATAAAAGCTGACCATAAAACCTGGGTGAAACTTGGCTGACACTACTTTGACCACTACTCTTTTTATTTTAAAAACAATTTTTTCAAAGTTAATTTGATTAGCTACAGCTCACACAAATGCAAAATAAAAAAGTCAAAGTTTTAAAAAATAGATTCAATTTATAAATTTTGGCAAAATACCTACAGAGACATTTCTGGTCATTAAAATCAACAACAGGTGCACAGAAAGAATTGGGTGGTCAGGCCCCTGACACTATTGACTTCAGCGGTATCCTGTACAGGCACAGGGATCCACTTGCAGAATTTTCTTTCCAGGATTATGGCACATCAGATGCAACCAACTTGGAAAAGCATTTACTGCACATGTACACACTTTCCAAATGGACTTTGAACCCGTTTTTTAAAACGGTACATTCCACAAATGCCTCTTTACAGGACCCAGCTCGACAACAACGCCGATAAGAAAGGTTCCATCTGTTGGGCATATCTTTTAAAACTGTCAAACTACTGTAGATATTTTACTTAATGCTACTCAAGGTTGTTAAATCAGTAACATACTGGAATTTTAGATGTCTCCATAAAGGATCAATAAAAACAAACAAACTACATTTAAATAATATTAAGATGGTGCCTCATACCAAAAAGAAAGACTACTGAATTCTAAATTTCAGTGCATCTTGGTCCTTACCTACTACCACCTTTGGGCAGAAAATATTAGCCATCTACCAGCCTTAAATTCCTAGTTCTGAGGCCCTGGCTTGCATTTCTGTACACCTAAACTCACTGGAGGTCAACAGCATTCATGAGTGCACACAAAGTGTTCAGGCCAGAGTTGTGCTGAACACCTTCAGCCTTTGAAGCTCAGCATCTTCCAAGATCAGGCCCAACATGCAGAATGGGGCCTCAGCTCAGGTTGAGTTACCTGATGCTTTGGATCCATATTACTTCACATGGAAGATGTGCAGAAAAGGCTTCACAATTTATTATTAAGGGCCCAATCCTGTAACTATTTAATATAGGTAAAGGCAGCTTCAATGAGGGGATTTCTCTTTTGAATCCTAGCATGACAGTTTCATTACTCAAAAATGTTCCTGCAGAATTTTCAAGAGGGATAGCTTCTATTTCTCCTTCACTGTCAATGAAATCAAAGGTAACCTATGATTGTTCTGACTTCTCTCTCCTATTTTTTAACCAGAAAGACCATTATTGGGAAAATGTCTGGAGTGGCAGTAAAAGTAGAAATTATCAACATTGAATGAGCACTAGCTTGAGTTGTAATGAAGAGTTAATATGTATCTAATTTTCTTACTGTGAAGGTCAATTTCAAACAGATCAATGTTTTGAAAGCCTATATATTGTCAGCTTTTAGAAGCCAAGAGCTGGATTACGTTCCCTCTTGATAAAACCCACAGGAAGAGGTTTTGGAGGAGGAAATCTCCAGGATACCCTTGCAGAGTTCCACTCAACTCACTCCTTTGGAAACCCTGGCTTCCAATGATCTGCATGGATCTTTCTCCTTAACAGCACAGCCAAGCTCTCCCTGCCCCTTTAGAAAAATGAATTTCAGGCACCATTCTCTTTTCTGCTTATGTTCCATGGGCCTGGAAGGAGGACAGAGAGTAGCACTAGCTACATTCCTGGCTCGCTCACTCTTCTCCTATCCTCTATCACCTACCCCAGCACAGACCCAAGACCCACATAGCGGTTTCTGCCAAGGAGAGTAGGATTGTATTGCAGAAGTACGTGACCCCTTATCCCTCCCACGTGGGAGAAGGTAGATGTGTGTGGAAAGGTTTCCCCTCAGCTCATGGATATTGTGGGGCATGATCCAGTCCCAAGTACTTTTTCTTTTATGAGGCTAAAATATATTGAAATAATGGATATGCCCATTTTATTTGGCATTATATGCTCAGGATTAGTCGCTTGAGGACAAAATCTCTGAGAAAACAGATTTTAAAAGGTTATCAAAAACAGATTTCTTTACCTGAAAAGGCTTTAAAAAAGAAAAAAGACCAGTTGATAAACTACTAAGAAAATAGTGCTCAGAAAAGATCTAATGTTGCTACAGCTGCTATCCACTTTTTCATGGATTAGAGCTAAGACCATAAAACTTCACCTAAATCTAACACTAGGCAGACTGGTTAAGCTTGGAGACCTGTTTTTAATATAAACAAAAAAGGCTGAAATAGTTTGCTTCGCCATTAAGGGTCCCAATTGTATTCCCAGTGAAGTCAGTATGAAGTGCCATTCACTAACAGGAGGAGGACCGGGCCCCAAGATCTTGCAAATACCTATACACATGAATTGGTTTTAATGGGACCACCTACAAAGAAAGTGTTACTCACATGCTTAAATGTTTTCAGGACAGGTCCTAAGCAAGGGAACAAAAGACTAAACAAAAGTCACTAGGATGTGATTTTTTTGTACTTCTGTTTTGATAATTGTACTATATTAGTGTCATTTTTACATTAAGGATTTTAGGCTTTGAGTTTAAAATATGTACAAAATGAGGATTTTTAGAAAACTCAATAAAAGCAATGTCTTGAATTTCAGAGATACTAAGCATCTGCAGCTCCCACTGACCTCATGTAGAGTTATGAGCGCTCAGCCTTACCTTAATGAGAACAGTACTGCCTGATGTTTGGAAAGTGGCTCATGGTCATGCCCACTGATTCCATTAATAAAAATTTCATATGGATGTTTGTGCATGTACAGCAGCTGTCTAACAGGTGGTTTAAGGAGGCCTAAATATTCACTAAGAAAACAGATTACAACAGACTCTTCAGCATTAGAGTCCATCATTTTAACTGTCTGAATAGTCATATATAGCATTGGCAATCAGTTCAAGAACAAGAGGTAGAAAGAAGGTAATTCACTTTTCCCTATTTCAAAATAATAGGGACAGTCTGGTTTATAAACAAGCAGGAATTGTATCATTAATTCATACCAGTGTTCATCCCGGCAGATATTGTTGTCTCTCTCGAGACAAGAACAGTATATAATTTGGCTCTTTTGCTTTGCAGGGGCTCATGCAAGTATTTCCTCCAGTTCTGATCTGTGTGGGATCAGACTTGAGTTTTGCTTTTCAGTTTCAGGTTCAATCCCAAACCTCAAAGTGAAAAACACTCTAAACCACCAAGTTTCACATGTTTTTGATGCAACACCACCTATTTGCCAAGGTTCGTTCAAAACTAAGTCCTAGCTCACTTGAAAAGTTCAAAAATTTGGCATGTCTTTTTGACAAACCTGCCCAGGTTTGCAATGAAACTAGGTAAGTTTCCAGTGGATGGGAGTTTTGTTGTGAATATTTCATACAGCTCTAATTTGACCTGCATTTGCTAACATAAGCAAAATGAGATGAATTTAGAATGAATTTCCCCCTGCGCTCGGAGTATCCTGGGTTTAAAACAAATTATTATAGTGCCTTCAGTTTGTGTAACCTTTTTCACTTTATAAGGAAATATCTAGATGAATGAAATAAAAATTCGGTACTGTCTGGACTTTCATAAATTCCTGGCAAAAGAAGCCGCCTTGATTCTGCTCTCATACAAGTTTTACACCAATGTAATGTCTTTCATTTTACTAACACTGGTATAAGTGAGATAAAACCATGGCCTTAAAAACCAGGCAAGTGCACCAGTGCAGAGGCACAGATAGTAGGAACTGAATTTCTCAAGTTGTGCAACTACTATATACATATAAACCCACAGAAAGGAGAACTTATTATGTAAATCCTTCATTTTTCCTTTTTAAAAAGTCATAAAAATACAAAAGTAAAATTATTTAAGGTAGAAAGGGGATGTGTTATTTATATATTACAACAGTTCTTCATGAGCGTCGATTTTTTGACAGTTGGCTCAGCCAGGTTGGTTACTGACCTCGTGTCTTCATTATCACTTCTTTTTCGCACTTCACTGGAAGACAGAAGTGAAATAAATTACCAAGATACAGCCGGAATGTGTTTCTACTCAAAATATATGTTACACAGAGTAATAAAAAGGAATACACTGCCCACTGTCAGCCACTGCTTTATAGCTTAAATTCACAAACTGTCTAATGGGCTAATTGTTTTTAGTTTATGGAATCTATTAAGGATTGGGACTGAGTGCAATTCTCTACAGTATCTGTTTTGGAATGGCAGCAATAATTTTATACAAAGTGCCCTGCCAAAGTGCAAAATTAGCAAAAGGCGATAACTACGCTTGATATGTGAAAACTATTAACTCCAATTTGAGGTCTGGAGAGTTAGTTATGAGGCTTTTCTTTTTCCATAGCTTTTTGGCCCATTTTTTCTTTTATTTGTTCCTCTTCTCATATCACAGCAGAGGGAGGCATAGGGCAATGGGATGTTCACATATTAAAGAAAGAAACTAATTATATAATTATAAACCTATTCTTGAGAAATACTGCATAGTTAGCCACTTTATTACAAAAATACTCATAATTGTTTTTTCTGTACATATGATTTTCAATTTTGTAGCAGTATTAATATATCTTGTAAAGACCCAGTTCTGCCACTCGCTACTTATACCGACTAGTTCCACTAAAAGCAATTACTGACATCAATATGGTACTACTTTACATGAGTAACAGGGGCAGAATCAAATCCTAAATACAGGTAACATGGGTCTGCAAGTTTAACTTCCCCATTGAAATATAAAGTTAGAGATGATTACTTCCAGGAAATGAGAAGTATTCATCCCTGAGTATAACCATCCATTTCAGACCAAAATGTTAGACAGTGTCTGGTGTATCAGTCATTGTTCTCAAACATAGTACCTATTAACAGATCCCTCAGAAATCAGCTTCTACTAAGCCAGTGAATAGGCTGGTTAAAATCATATATTCAAGATACTGAAAAGGGGATATGCAAGATGAGAAGAGCAGTTTATCCATCAACAAAATGTAACTAGTGTAATCATTCTAAATGTTTCCTTAAACATGTTTTTCACCTGGGATTTAACATTATGTAACTGAGCTGTATGGGTTCACTAGAAATTTCTAACACAATGTACTGTTGCATTCACAGTCAGGCTCCTGGAAATGAGTCATACAAGTTAACAATTAACTTTGTATTGACATTTAAGTATAAAGGAATGGCTATGCTTCTGCTGTACCTGTTTTCACTGGAAGTATGGGTATTTTTCTATTTTCAGACTGAAAAAGGAGCATTACTTGTTTCCAATAATCCTATTTTCTCATTCAAGCTATTACCATTAAAAATACTGTAACATGGAATAATCAAATATTGACCTTTTGAGTCAAAAGATTTGATTCTCGTATCAAGCTACAGAATGAAAACAAATAAATATGGTGAGCCATTGACTCCGGTTTCAAGTTCCATGTATTAAATGTAAAACAGAGACAAACTGTAATACATATTGCTGATCCTTTAAAAATTATATATAATCATGATTAACAATAATTTGAAAACTGTAGGAAAATGGCCAAGCTTTGGTCAGAGCTTATTAAGTACATGCGAGCTTTGCTAGATGGGATTGTTTTAGTTAATCCGGATGTCTGCGTTTTAAATGGCTTAGAAAAAAAATTAACTCAGACAGACGTCAAGGAACATGCATGTGATTAAAATTCTCTGTAGCAAAATCATGTATAAAGATATAGTGGACAAAACTAAAATGTATCTTCAGTGTATGAAAGTATTAAAAGAATAAATGCATGTAATTCATCAGAAAATATCATTTATCAATCAGACATTTTAAAAAGAATGGGATCCATATTTGAGCTCTACTTTAACATAATTTTATATGTAAACATGTTAATAATGTTTTAGCATTCATGGTATAGAGTCTTCAGTCTTATTTGATTCACTTAAGTATGAATCTTTTACATTTATTTTTAAGCTTTTACAAGGCACATATATATTTTATTTATAGAGTCCCATATTGATCTTAGTAGATCTTAGTACAATTTTCAATCTTAAATATTTATATTTTATAAAGATATATTTATATAAATACTTTTATACATATACATATACACACAATTTTAAATGTGTTCAGAATATAGATATTTAAGATTGAAAATTGTTGTACTAGGGTCAACTAAGATCAAATCGGGACTCTATAAATGAAATAAATATGGCATGTATAACTTTAAAATGAATTCTGTTTTACATTTATTTATGAAGTAAATTTAATTTCTTATCCAAGAAAGCTATTTTATAAACATCACTACATACCGAGCAAGATGAAGAACTGCTTCTACAATATTAGATCCATCTTTAGCACTTGTTTCACAGAATAGTGCATTATAAGTCTGTGAGAAGAAAATAAAAGCATCAGTGACATTATCTGTTGTACAATTACATCAAAATGTTTATTCCAAATGATTTCCTCAGAAAATTTAACTACTACTAAGGAATAGATTTAACAAATTTAAGTGGACAGGATTTTACGGTCCTTTTTGTATGTTGATGTTAGCTTTAATACTGCAGAAATAACTAATTTATTTTCAGTTCTACAGTTTTTTAAACTGGAGAGCTTTTAAGATATTTAACTGATTCAGGAACAAATGCTAGGCCCAATGTCCAGCCTGAGTAATCTTGTCTGCAAGGCTACAAATCAGCAAGAGAAGCTTTGAAGCTATTACTGGCACATCCCTTTTTTGTTATCATATTTCCAGAACCCCTAACACCTCGGTAGCTACATTAGCATCCACTGCTCTCGGCCCACACCCTTTTGCCCAGAGAATGGCCACTGCATCTGCACTTGTCACAGATCTACTAGCCAAGCAAACTCTTGCTTCACTGCTGGTTTGCCAAAAAAACCCTGGATAGTGTGGTATGCGGAAACCCATGGAGCACTGCTCCACAGAAACCCTGGATGCGCAGATCCTCTGTGCAAGCTCCCAGAATGCTGCTCACGTTTTCCTATGGAACGAATCATGCCAAAACTGTTGCAGTCATAGCTAGAAAGTGCTGCAGAATTACACTTGGGCCCAGATCCTTGAAAGTATTTAGATGCCCACATTCTACTGATTTCAAATGGAAGTAGGCATCTGAAATCCTTTGATAATCTGGGCTTTGGAAATCAAGATACTCCAGCTTCAGAACACCTATGGGTACAAGAGAAGCAGAAGCTAGCTTCCCCCATGTCCTTTCAATAATGTACCTCAAACTTGTAATGGGGTACAAATGTGTACTTAAGATAAGTGGACAAGACCAGTCTCCTATTCATGACTTCCTTGACCACTTTTCTGAGAATGCCAACAATGTGTCAATTTGTAACAATGCTCACCTGCTCAATAGACACTGGACTGAGACAGCTAGCTCATTTCACAGAGATTAGCAAACAGCCATTATTTGGTGACATTTTTCAACCTGATCAAATATGCAATAACCATCCAAAGCCACGTTACATCTAGGTGACTATAAGGTGAAAGACTCTTTATCTCCCTATTATTTTTGTGAATTGTCCAGGCCTGATCTTAAAATTTTTAAGAGCAGTTAAATTTGAAACAGTTAGTTATAGATTTTACCATCGCCAGTTTTTCTCCATAGTTGAGGGGTACACATTTTTGTCCTTGTTCTGAAACAGCTTGGCGAAGATCTGCCTTATTACCCACCATCATGATTGGAATATTCTCATGAGTTGCATCCTGCAATAAATAAAATAAATAATTTAGCCTCGGAACATTCTGAATACAAAAAAGTTCAATTATATCAGCAGATTATTGGAGCACATGCCATATTAATTACTTCACCTCCAAAACATCTATAAATAATGCCATACTAACAAAGAAATTATAGGTAGTTAAAATATCTAGTCATATTGAGCACTTTGCTTACGACTTAAATTAGCCATGTTAAGAGTGAAACTACCAAGGAGTGAATGCATTTCTATGAATTGTTAACCAACAGGAACTGTATTTGCTAAATAAATCTTATGAAATTAACATTATGCCTATTATGTCTCAAAGACGTATTAGAATTGGAAAGAGTATAGAGAAGGGTAACAAAAATTATTAGGAGTATAGCACAGCTTCCATCCAAGGACAGATTAAAAGGACTGGGATCATTCAGTGTAGAAAAGAAACCACTAAGGGGATAGAGGGGATACAATCATGAATGGTGTGTAGAAAGTGAATAAGGAAGTGTTACTTACTCCTTCTCATAACATAAAAACTAGGGGTCACCCAATAAAATTAATTGGCAGCAGGTTTAAAACAAACATAAGTAAATACTTCTTGACACAGCGCAGAGACTACCTGTGGAACTCCCTGTGATGGGATGTTGTGATGGCCAAAAGTATAACTGGGTTAAAAATATAATTAGATAAATACATAAAGGATAGGGCCATCAATGACTATTAGCCAAGATTGTCAGGGATGTAATCCTATGCTCCAAGTGTCCTCTAAACCTACAACTGCCAGAAACTGGGACTGGACAACGGGGGACTGATCACTGGAAATTGCCCTATTCTTTCTGTTCATTGCATCTGAAGCATCAGGCAATAGCAACTGGCAGAAGACAGGATACTGGGCTAGCCAGGCAATTGGTCCTGTATGGTCGTTCTTATGTTATTTTATATGAGACAATTACCCCCTGAAACGGGCTAATTCAATTTCCATCGTAAAAAAAAAGCATTCTTTTTAAGAGGCAAATGATATTTTTTTCTAATCTCCTTCCTCTTTATTGAAGACCTTTAGGCGAAGAAGGGAAGCCCTTTTTATTAAAGGCAAATTAGTATTCAGGCAAGACAAAAGGTAATAAGATAAAGCTTCGGGGGGAACACTGCTGTGGATTACAGCAAAGAGGATTGTTGTACAGAAAGAAAACACACTATATTGTGGCAGAGACACCCGCCCCCGCAAAACAAAACAAAACAAAAAAACACACACGAACTTATTCCCATTAAATATTTTAAATGAGTGAGCACTGCATTTTCAGATCAAAGGGAAGTGAGATATTCAGACAAGATGGAGGGGGAACAATATGAAATTGTGGATTGCACAGTATTTTCTGACACCAAACCCCACATTGAATCAAATTTAACAGGAGCCCACAAGCTTGCCTCAGGACTTAGTTTAAGATCTTGTATCTTGAGAGCTGTGCATTTAACTTGTGTTACTAGTGGAAATTGCAATTTGGCCAATTCTGTAACAATCACCTTAATGTACATTTAAAAACAAATGAAACCACTATCCCTGAAAGGGCTCTGTGGTTCTGTCTCATATCAGAGTTCTCCCAATGGAAATGCCCATTTTTCTAAAAATAAATATTTAAATGACTACATAGTAAGTGTACTTGGCAAATTTCATTCATTTAAAGTTCTTACCTCAATCATATCCACCCATTCTCGTACATTAAGAAAACTCTTTTCACATGTCACGTCATACAACAGTAACGCACCATCTGCTCTTCTGAAGTACGACTTAGCAATACTTCGAAATCTTTTAGAAAAAAATAGGTTTAAAACCATATTAAACACAGTTTTGATATACTATCTTTAATAATGAATCATTGTATTATCTTAGTCTGTTAAATACATTTGTCTCACCCACAGCCTTCCTAAGAAAAATGTAACAAACTTGCATGTATTCCTTAATTCATGTAAAGGTTTCTGCAAATTACTTGTGCACTTCTATAAACACTCCATTAAAACCTGCAGCATCTTATACTGCAGTTAGTCAGCACTTTACAACAAACAGCATTCTACATACATGAAGGATACTTCCTTCACATTGGTGTTTCGATGATATGGTAACATGTTTACATTCCTGCAGGAGAGGCAAAGTTCATAAACACAGTGGGCCAAATTCATTTCTAGTGTAACCTTTCTGAAGGCAATCAAATGGGTGTGGAATATGAAACGAATGGAGTTACAACAGGGATGAGCCCCTCAGTTGTAGAGGGTCTACGTTTCTGTAAACCTATTGTGGCCTGCTCGGAAACTAAGAATATGGACATGGTTTTACTTTACATATTTGAGATTCTTCACCTGATGATGAATGAGTGGGACAAATGTATCCTTTTGACTTCAAATTCCATATTATACACTGACTTCACTCAATGCAAAAATAGGTACCACACCCAATACCAATTCTACTGAAGTGAATGGAAAGATTAGAATTGACTTCAGTGGAGTTAGATCAGGCACCTTACTGTATACACATACACTCTGCATTCCAGGATTTTGTGGGATTTTATTGGGTTTATAAAACTACACAGATAATTTACAGCTCCATTTATATGAGATCAGCAATTTGTGCAAGTTTGTCATGCTTCTCTTAAGATGACTTTGGATACCACAGAAGAGACAACTGACTGTACTCAGTGGGAATCAAAATCAAGAACCTTAATGTGAATTTAGGTAATTCCACACCTCATAAGATTGAGCCCTTACAAAGGTAAAGGTCTCTAATGGCAAAAATAAGGATGGGACTGAAGCGTAAAAATATTAGAAAGAACACAAACATGAAACAGTTACTATTTCTCTTAAATCTAGGGAAAAAAACAAAGTCTGATGCTAATACAAACTCTTCACTAAGAAACAAGTCAATTCACATCTAAATCCCAGTAATCTGCTGGATGTTACTAACCTCTCCTGTCCTGCTGTGTCCCATAGCTGGAGCACTGTAG
Organism: Mesoclemmys tuberculata; assembly: GCA_007922155.1. NCBI lineage: Eukaryota > Metazoa > Chordata > Testudines > Chelidae > Mesoclemmys > Mesoclemmys tuberculata. The sequence goes on along the minus strand of ML675612.1, from coordinate 20,403,912 downwards.
GTTCTCCATCAACAACAAGCCTTTTCATTTGAAAATCAACTCCTTAAAAAGAAAAATAAAGTGTACAGAACTAGTCATAGTCCATAATAGTGGCTTTGATTTAAGAACTACATGAATAGTATTACCAATACCATCACAAGTGAATGGCACTGTGATATATTTCAAACAGGCTACCACAGCCTTTTCAAATTACATGTCATTCAGTACATTATAAGACAGAGCTCAAGACTGGAAGCACCCTAGAAATGCAGTAATCCCCCCAACGTAGTATGCTGCATAATCAATTGGTTTGGGGTGGGTGAGGAATTAATTATCCTTTCATGCATTTCCACTACATCCTGACAAACAAAAAGTTCCACTTATGCTACATTATAAAATACTTTTATAGAGGAACAGAAAATATTTTGTATAGTAAACCTTATTCCAAACAAGGAGCAAACAATCAAAAAAAACCAAAATCAAATCAGAACAAATAAACACACAAGTGACTGGATTGACAAAAAATTAAATTAAAATAAAAACCACAAGCTTTGAACTTAACAGAACTACAATAGTTCATGGATGTGATATAGATAGGAATGTTGAGATATTCAAGCCTGTTAAAATCCCTCCAGTTGTGTTTGTATTAATGCTAATCCAGGCTTCAACAACACTTTGAAGAAGTGCAGATGAAGAGAAAATTATATGAAAAAGGACATAATTAGACAAGGTTGGGTTGGGATTCCTAAGGCCCAGTCGACACTTTGCCGCCAAATCTGGAAGGTGTCGACGGGAGATATGCAAGTGACATAAATCACTTGTGTATCTCCCATCGACTTCATTGCGTCTGCTCTGCATGCCGTCCACATTGCGCTGCACGGAAGGGAACAGCCTTCCCTTCGACGCAGCACTATGCCACTTACTGGGGTGGTTTTCCTCCATCGATTGCTGGATCGACTGAGCGGGTCTACAATCCAGAGCAATCGATCTGGCGGCAGTGAATTTGCCACCGTCACTGTAGACCCAGCTTAAGTGTCCTCCTTCCCTCTGTCCATTCACTAGGTTCTTTAGGATTTTGAGAGGATTTAATATATACAAACACCTAGAAAATAAGAGGTATTGGTAGAAGAAGCACTGTCAGATTTAAGTGTTGTCTGGAGAAAGCAAATTACCACAGAATGGGTGGGGCAAGGCTTGCCTCTCACCTGACCAATTGGGGATGAGCTGGAAAAGGGGAGCTAGCATATATGCTACCTCCCCTCATAGCAAAGATGACACCAGAAGGAGAAAGTCTGCCTGCTGAACCCTCCTGGTATGAAGATGAAAGGACTAACTGGGGGAAAGTGTCAGCTGGAGGAGAATTTGGCTGAGGCCCTACTGCTGACTTAAGTGATGAGCTCCAGATGAGTGTGTTAAACCAGGGACTCCTGGCTTAAGGAGAGAGTCAAGAACTTCTGAATTATCCAGATCTAGAGAAAGATCTGGGGATCCTACCTTAAGGAGAGACAGAGTGACTTTTTTTAGTATACCCAGCTCCAGGAGGAAATCTGGAGGCTCCTGTCTTGAGCAAAGAGACCTGTAATTGCCTAAATTACAACGCAGTTCTGAGGAGAGGAGCTGGGGACTCCTGACTTGAGGAGAGACAGAAAGTGACAATTTAAAGTTCAACCCCAGTTCCAGAGAGAAGGGCTGGGAAACCTGAACAGGGGCAAGAAGCTGACCAGAACTCTCATATAGATCCAGAATAGGCATAGACTAGGGCAACTAACATAGTGAGTTACACTTTGTAGAAAGTCTTATTAAATCAGACCCCATGAACAGGGCACATTGTTTTGAACCAACCTAACTGATCGAAAAAACTCCAGGTCCTTGAATGCAATGCAACTGCAAGGCCACAAGGGGTGTGCTGGGGGGTAGCACCCTATGATAGTGGGAATGAAATGACAATGAAAAATTCAAAGAGGGTTTGAGGTTTTTTTAAGTAGGTTCCAGGATCCTGATTCTGCAGTCCCTCCATGCCCATTTTAATGGGCGTCTTTGTGCAGAGTGTATTCAGGAACAGGCGCCATGTTTTATAAAGATAACCGGATGGTACTGTTTTCCCCAACCCAATACAGAATTAGGCACCAATACGCTTTAAATCTCAATACCTGGCTCAATAAATTGGTTTGTGTGTGAGGAGATCCTTGGGGACTGAGGTGGAAGCAATTTTCAGCCACCAGCCCACAGAGCAGTAGTAGAGACATTGTATGATTGCTCTGGCACCTGCACCTCTATTCAATGGTGCATCCACAGAGTGATGAATGTGCTGGCCACAGACCACCTCTTATAACCCACGTCACCCCAAATCTCTCAACAGCAGCAGCTTTGTTCTGTAGCCCTCAGGAAGCATCCACTCTCTGGCTGGCCTTCCCCAATTCAGCCCAATCCTACTACAGAATCACACCATTCCTGCTGCAGGTAAGGTCCTTCATGTCCATGGAAGAGCGGACATGATTTACCCTTAAATTCTTATTTCAAGCAGTTTGTTTGCAAACTAATGCAAACAGAGGGGGGAAAAAAAAACACACTTTTAAAATGACTGCACCTGTTGAAATTCACAGCAAGTATTCTAAACAGAAACTTACCCAGGGTTGCACTGGTGTTTCCTCGAAATTCATTCTTGCAAAGTCTCATAAGGAAACTGGATTTCCCTACTGCTGCATCCCCAGCAAGAACTATCTTGTAAGCCTTCTCTGAACTAGGATATTTCAAGTTGCAGTCTACTGGGTCTGTCTAAAAGCAAAAAAGAATCCACCAAATCCATATGAAACATAAGGGGAAAAAAATCACAGTAAAGTTATGTATATCAAAACTAAAATATAAAATCGCTCTGGACTTACCACCTGTGGAGAGAGAGCAGGGAGACATCTCCTTGTTGAAGCACTAGAACTGCTTCGACTGACTGGCTGTGAGGGTTTCCAGTCTCCGGCTATACTGCTGTTGTCAGGACTATAAGCCTCTTCATCCCTGATCTCTGGAACCTGTAGGACCAGCAAATGTTACTATTTTTGTAAACTCATTTGAGAAAAAGAATAGTGCATTGAAGGGGACGGAAATTTAACTCTAAAAACAGGCTGTAGTAAGTAGGGATAGAAACAAAACGGAAATCAACAACTCTACCGGCAGCAAGCTGAATACCATACTTATTCATGAACAATGAATTTGGGGGGCAGTCTTTAGACATATAGCCTCCAAAAGTCTGGAACCACAGACCCTGGAAGCACTAGGTTTCCCAGTTTCAAGGCATTCAGTATGGGAGGCTGCTATGGAGCCATAGACCTGGAAATAGTGGGTTCCTTGGCTTCAGGGCAGTCCACATGGCAAGCTGCCCCAAAGCTGCAGATTCTGAGAGCCCAGGCTGCTGAGGACCCTTAAACCCAGGCTTCCAGGCTCTCAACTCCCAGTCAGTCTGCTAGGCTGGCCACAAGAGGAGCAAGCTGACAAGAAACCAGGCAGGTTTTGAAACTGGGTTTCATTGTGCCAGAACTCCACAGAAATCAAACTATCTATCTGCAAATTCCAACAAGAAAATGTTTTGTTGGATTTTTCTGAACAGTCTAATAGCAACCACCATTTGCTGCTGCTGAGATGTCTACCCTAGAATTCAAGATGGTGGCACCCACTTGCTGAGGGGCAAATTGGGCTGTCAAAATGGTTGACATCTTCAAAACCAACTTCCAACTCTCTCTCTGTTTGGGGATAAAGGTACCTGAAGTTCACTTAAAAGATGTGAAAACTGGAGAAACGTCTAAAACTTAGTCTATTTTCTGCTTTTATATTTGTTAGGTATCTTGAATTTTTTCCCCCAAAACAAATATTTCTCTACTCGATTGTTCTCAGGAACAATCAGTGCCAAATGCCCAGTACTCAAACACAACCCTACAACATCAATTAGGTTTCCAGATGTAATAGAGTAAAAAATTTCAGTAAGGAAATTTTCAGATTCAAATTTCAATGGGATTACAACAGTCAAAAAAATTACTTCAAAAGTTATGGAAAAATATATTTCAGCTAATTTGATCCACCAGCACCTTAATTAAACAAATAAAGTCACAGCAGTTGACATGAATCAGTACCCTTAACACAAAGACCAGGGATTGAAGGGTCAGGGAGACTTTGCTACGTGGGCATCAGAAGGCTTGTATTCTATACCCCACTTTGTCACTGCCTCTCAGTAAATCACCAAATCTATCTCCATTTCAGTTTCTCCTTTGATCAAATGCTTTCCTACTTTGTAAAGATTTTTGAGACCTCTGCATGTAAAATACTGTGTTAATAAATATTATTATTATTCTCCTCTTTCCACACCACTGCCAAGGCACACTGGCAGGCTGTGGATGAAGCCTGTACTACCTCTATTGTGTCCATTTAGTTGATAAGAGGAGGACTTTAATATTCAGGGATAACAATTTACCAACTTCCACAAATGTTAAATTGACTTTTAAAAACTTATAAAAACATATAGCTTCATAAATGAGTATATAAAAGCAGTTAGAGACTGTTTTCAAACCACAGAGTGTTCCCTTAAGCTCACTTAAAAGCTCACTATTAATTCTGTTTTAATGCTTATAACCCAGGTAAAGACAATTTAGTTTCCCTGATCTATATGAAAAGATCGATTACAGTTTACAAACAGAGAGCTCATTTTGCCTCCAAACAAATGTATCTCTTAGAAATGCAATAAGTCTGGAGCTTACATCTGTATCAGAAGCATCACCACCAGAGCTGTCCTGCATACACTGTTGCCTTTGAAAACTCCTTTGATGTCTCCATTCCACTTCTGAATCATATTCATTTGAGTCTCTAAAGGTAGACAAACCGCTATCAAAGCAGCTTTCAGACAAGCTATCAGCATCACAGTTTATCCTTTGCATAGGGTCACAAAGGGCTAGACACTCATCTTCATCCACATAGGAAGAATGAGATGATCTGGTGACAAAAGTGGGGAAAAAATAATAAAAACACACTTTCAGGATCCAATTCCCCAATGAAATAGGACATTTCAGAACAGTGACCATTAAGAAATTCCAGCTACATATTTTTATTGCCCTTAATTGAAAGAATGATCTTTTTTTTTTAATCTCCAATAAATGAGTTCCTTAAATTTAGCTCTCAAGCAGCGAGCATCCAAACAGTTCACCGAACATACCACAGTAACATGCCATGTTGAGGATGTTGTATTTATTCAGGGTCTGGCATAATGAGTTATTCATAATCAAAAAGGAAATGGTTGTTAAAAAAATTGAACATTGTACCATGACAATATTTAAAAACAGGGCAGTAGTGATGGTTTGTGTTAGCCCAGATCTGGAAAATGACCATGATATACTGAACCTGAATGTTAACGGACATATCAGGTTTTAGCTCACAGATGTGTGCAGGCTAATAAATAATTATGAATATGAAAAAAGGCAGCAGAGATGACAAGCTCAGCACCTGTAGAAGCAGAAACACAGAAATGCGTTCAGTTCTAGTTTTGGATATCCTATGCAGAATCTTTGGCTTTACATGACAGCCAGAAACAACTGGTTTCTCATAAGCATGGGCTTGACTCTCCGCCCCTCCTTTCCAAGCCAATGCTCCACTTTGCTTCTCTTCTTTTTTCCAAGGCCAACTTTGTTTTGCTTTGGGTGTCATGATACACAATAGGATACTTAAATGGATGCTGCAATGGCAGTAGTGCTTGAACTAAAATGACTCACTCTTTAATTTTTAAGTTAATTTGTACAAAAAGAGAAAAGGAAAAGAGAGGAATGGAGGGAGAGAGGACAACCTTTAAAAATGGTATTATGGTCTCCAGCCCCTATCTGCAGCAAGCACGGGCAGGCACAAATAAAAGTAAAGTGGGATGGAAAATGCCTGAAAGTAATAGGGTTAACTTTGCTCTACCTTATATGAGTGGAGATGCAGGCCAATATAGGCATCACAATTGCAGCCAATATAGGCAAAGGCAGCATTGCTCCTTGTACAGTTTACCAACTCTCTCATATTCCTATCCACTATTGGCCAGCAAAGGACATTACAGGGACTATTTTCTGTTGCAATAGCTTCAAAATTGTTTATTTCCATGCTTCCAGAATAATGACTTTTCACTCAAATACTCATGAACTTGGTTTTGGAATATCACAGTATTTGTATTCATGCATATAGCCTATAGCAAATCACTGATATATGAACAAAGGGTGTATATTGTAGTAAAGTTAAGAAGATCAAGCACAACCTCGAAGAGAGGACTCTATTAGCCAATTTTCAAAATCACCAGAGCATGTATTCAGAGTTGGGAATCCCATACATGCTTAAGGGAAATTACCATAAAAACGTTGTATGACTGGAGTAGAGAAAAAATATCTTTAATACAAATTTCGTAAAAGCCAGGTTATAATCCAAACTAGCACCCACATTCCTGAACACGGATATGATGTTTCTTGCCGGATACAAAGTGTTGAAAATGGACAGGCATTTTGAGAGCAGAAGTTCATCTCTGAATACGGCTAAACCATACCATCCAGAAATGAATTTTATCCCTGGTATATGTACTTTTGAAGCAGTCCATTTTCTCTACTTCAGAAGGGTATACTCTAGATTGCACAGTATAGCATCCTTCCTACCTTCATCCTCAGCAAATTATTCAGTTTGATATGCATCTTAGCAAGGGACACCTCTTTCAAAATAGAGAGAGTCCAACAAGGGGGAATCTATTTTATGTGCATTCAGCAGAAGAATAGTTTGTTGCAATCAGAATTGTATAGCCTCCAACATAGAGACAGCAGAATCAATAATAGTACTGAATGATTAATTTGGATTATATTAGTTAAAAGCCAATTTAATGTTTATGAATTGTCAACTCACTGGTGAAATATAAAATTTTAACCATATAGGAGTTTGAAGTAATACCAAGAAAAAATGAGAAAATAATCTTATTTAAATAAGAACACACATTTTTCATTGCAGTTCTAGCTAACTCCACAGAGAATGTGTCAAGTGAGCAAAATGGTCTGACCTACTGCACTTAAGGCCTGATCTAAAGCCCTGGAAGATCACTGGAAGTCTTTCCATTGACTTCAGAGGGCTTTGGATCAGGCCCTTACATCCAGTAAAACAAAACTGGCAGTTAGGCGCTTTAACCATTTAATAGTTAGCCCAAGAACTTTTGAAGCTGAAAATTAATTAAATGGGGTCATGTTCTCTATACACCCTATTCTGCAAAGTGCTGAGCACACTCACCTTTACCTAAACTTCAATGGGAGATGAGGATGCTTAGCCCCTTGAAGAATCAGGCCCTGATATACTGATAGAAGTTAAATACATAGGGAACACAGCTATGCAGATTAAAGAGCTAGAAAAACCAGTGCTTTCTTTTTTAAGTACTGAAGGGACCATTTAAGAACAGTCCTTATTAGAATCATGTTTTGTAAGACTTGGTCCTCTGAGGACAAATTGAATTCTGCTTGAGTTTCTTGAGTTAGAATCGAGAAAAAGACACCATATATTGTTTAACTCTGTTATTTTGCATGAAGTGTTTGGCTGTTTTAAGACACATGTAATGTTCCATCATTATGTCATAATTTAGGTAAAAATATACCGGCCTACCTGTCGTATTGTAGATTTTGAGGAGAATGTCCACCATTACATTTGGAACTGCTTCTAGCAATTGTATTCCCTGGGGAGATGTTTGTTAGGCGCTGCAACAGACATGTCGAAAGGTCTGTAAGTATCTTATTCTATGTTTTTTTTTTGTAAATGTGGGACTACAACCACCACATATAACACTGCTGTATGTTATGATGCAAATCCAACTTTTTCTTTTCAAATAAATCTTATCCTTTAAAACAGGATTGGATGTCTATACGTCCAACATCAAACATCCAAACATGTAATGTTTGGAGTCCAAATTGGCATCCTAGTTCTAGAGTTATTGCCCCCTCCTCCCACTCACTCACCAAGAAGCAACGGCATTTCTGAGAGAGCGAAGTGGCTGGTGGGTATAACTGTGCCATCTGACTAACTGACCTCATTCTATGAGCTACAATACAGGCTTTTAGAAAAGCACTATTTTGGGGAATGACAAAAGATTTGTTTCTCATTTTGGAAGAGCCACCAGTTAGAATATGTAGGTGGTTGAGGTGGTGAGTGTGAAATCTCCAATATGATTCAAATGCCCTCAGGTCATAGACATTCAGGCTGCTGGAAAATGTCATAGTAAAAGCCTCAATATCTATTTTACCAAAAAATGCTCACTTTGCCAGCAAGGTGCAGCTATGATGGGCCCCAGAAGCAGTTGAATGGGGAGAGGAAGTGGAGTTCCCAGGTGGGAGCAGCTGAGACAGTGTTCCAGGTACCCCAATCTCCTTTCCTCTCTCCTCCCCCTCCTCCCATCCCACCTTCCCTGTTTGCTTTCAGCATGTAGAGGTTGCTTTACTCTTCCTTGTGCTGCAGGGTATATAGGGAGTGGTCACATGGTACATTTAGGCCCAGACTCTCTGCTGCCATTGGTGGTGGGGATGATGCTGGGACCAAATGATTGGTTCCCATTTGGTGGTGGAGTGGGGAGGAGGGTTCATACAGTTTGCTGCCTACACAGGGTAGCCATCGCGGGCTTCCTGTTTCAGCCTCACCCTTCCCAACCCCAGTCTAATTGCTGGATCTCTGGTGATGCCAGGGGCTTGGCTGACAACCAGTTTTGGGATCTAGAAGGAATTTTTCCTATATGGCAAAGCTGGCAAATTGCTGGGTGGTTTTTTCATCCAGCACCAGAATGTCTGATTGGGGTGGGGGGGAAGTAAGTTACAATTTTGGCTGGTACCAGTGCAGCTAGTGAGTTAGCAAGAGTACAGTGGAGGTCCCTGGAGCTCAATGGACTGCTTATTCATAGCTCCTCAGCACATGGTGAGAGGGTTGCCTCTAGGTCTCAGCATGTAGCTCCTCTCACCTTATCACTTCTACCTCCAATGTGGAGGAGGGGAGCTGGCTGGGACTCTAGCTTCCAATCAGAGTCCCCTGGCAGGCCTGAGGGTGTAGAGGGAAGCCTGGCCCTAACAATCACCCTCAAGTTCATAGTTTATTGGAACCGTTGGTGCCAATTGACATTCCCATGAGAAAACCCATGCGGGTAGTTTGGGGGAGTTACTCTAGCTAGGTAAGAGTTTTAAATGAATAAAAGTTGTGGCCACTGTATTTAACTGGGCTCTGTGCCTTGCTGTTTTCCCTGTCCTCATCAAACCAGATTTTTCCCAGGGTTTGTCTACCCTTCGAGCTGGAGGTGTAATTCCCAGCACAAGGAGACATGCCCACTCTAGCTCAGTCAGAGCTAGCATACTAAAAATAAAGTATAGCTGCAGTGGCACCAGTGGCTTGAGGGTCTAGCTGTCTCGAGCACATCCCTAGCATCTTGGACAAGTACACAGTGGAGGCAGCTAATTCCTCACACCACTGAAGCTACACACTATGTTTAGCACACTGGTTCAATCAGAGCTTGCACAGTATGTCTCATCAAGCTGGAATTTACACTTTCTATATGTATATAACCTGAATATTTAACAGTAATTATGTACACATATAGAGACAATAGACCCCTTCAGAAAGTAGTTACACTCAAGTAACAGAGCAGATTTTGTTGTAGTGTAAACCCAGAATGACTGTTTTCTTAGCTCACACTGCTGAGAGAGAAAACAGAATATGGCTTAGCATATAAAACATATTAGTGTAATTTTATAAATTATATTACATACCAGCGATCTGTTGGATTTGCTTAAACTGTTTTCTAGTGCACTCCTTAAACCATCATTGCAGTCATGTAGTTTTCTGTTAGCTGATCTAAAATGAAATGGGGGGGGAAATTAAAGTTTTTTTGCAAAATTTCTACAATAGGTTAAGGAAAAAAAGGGTTATTAGATTTTTACATTACAGGTTACATATTGTCATATCCAACATTCATGATGGAATTGAAAGGTTCTTTTTTCTTTAAATGAATTCTAATAAGAAGTGTGGGCCGAGAGCGATTATTGTATTCCAACAAAGTGTAATGAGAGTACACAGTTGCTAGTTGTTAAATGCCCTCTCAAGGGAACTGTGTTTTTGTGAGGAATCTCTAATACTGGGCTCACTGCAACTGAATACAGTGGGTCCTTAGCCAGCTAGCCAGAAGACAAGGAATTACCACCACTTTGAGAGCTCCCTCTGTAACTTGTAAGAGAAGTGGAGGAAAAGGGAAGTTTACCTGGACAGAACGTAAAAGAGCAGGAAGTGGCTCAATCAGGTCAGAAAGGGCCTTCCAGTTGATCAGAAGGGATGGTATTCCAGCCCAGAGAAGCCTTTTTCACCTGGATCAGGTGATTCGGGCAGGGTCCACATGGGTGATGGTCAATACTTCAAGTCACTCAGAGTATAATATAGGTGGAATTTGAGAGTTAGAGCAGGGAACTAGCAAGGAGCCCATTCAGGTGCAATGAGACCTCAGGAAGCCTGAGTTCTTTATTGACCATTTTTATCTTTATGCAAAACAACTACCACCTTGACCATCCAGGCATATGTTGGGAGTGTGGCTGAATGTACTCCACTTTGCTATCACAGCTAACAAGGAGTTTGGCTAAGAAGGATTTCGATAGGGATTTGAAATTTGGGGCTCTTCAGGAGACTTCCTAACTTTTGGAATGCCAAAACACCAATTAAGGGATGACAGGTGGGTCATGATGCTACAAGAGACGAAGCTAGGATTGACTAGAGGTCTCTTTGGGGATAACAATGGCTTCAGCAAGGAATCCCCTTCTTTTTACTATTTATAAGAGAGGGCTTTAGAATTCAGGGATTTGACACCCTAACTCACAAAGTGTTAACAGACCAATTAAGAACAGCGAGGAGAGTCAATGCTATGGAGTGTTGGAAGAATGGAATTTGCCCAGTCAAAACAGTACAGCTTTCTTTGGAGGGAAGGGAATTACAGGTACATCCATCCATCCGAGGAGTGGATATATTTTTGTTCAATGGTAAGAAAGGAATTGGTAAGTATTTGGGAACCCAGATGGGGTAGGGAGAGGCAGCCAAGCTAATTGCTGGCACCTTCTTGTGGAGGATGTCCACTGCAGGTACTCATTATGGAAGAGATACGGTTATCAGATCAAATGAACTGGAAGGGGATTTAGAGGAAAGCATCCCTTAAGGGAGCTGAGGAAGGAGGTACAGAGGGAACCAACCCCCTTAACCCTCCTACAAAAGTAGAGTGGCAGGGTCTCAACAACAGAACGGTTAGGACTTGGTTGGGGATTACGTGGAAATGATTAAGGAAAGAATGATGACCTGCACTGTACAATTTAATGCTGGGAACTCCCAGTTATTTTAGGTGAATAAATTTGCAGCTTAAATTAAACTACTTCCATTGTCTCCTGTCTTTATTTCAGTATGGCTGGACAACGTAAAAAACAGAATAGGATTTTTAGCCCTTCTACTGGGAGTTTGACTGCTTAGCAATCTTTACAGCACACTTCATTGTATTTCTTCTGACTATTTTGTGTCTTTATATATGCAAAAAAATGGAGAGCTAGCTTTTGATGTACAAAGTCTTATGGTGGGAGGAATTCAGGAGGAGAAGCCTAATAACTTGGTCCATTACGGAATCATTAAAATAGTATATACTGCATATATTACATGCTAAAAAAATTACATTAAAATAATGTGACTATTTGTAATAGTAAAGTTGAGTGCGCGTGTTTGCAGGATCAGGCCTAAGAGAGCAAAAGTCAAGACCTTTAAATAGGGGGATACCTGGAAAGTTAGAAAGTCACAATCTGTGTAATCCTTAAAAGAATTCTGCAAGGTCAATAAGCCGGATGCAGGAGATGAGCTTCTTCAGCTGAGTTTTCTGGATCTCAAAACCAGAAACTGCTTGTGAATTGTAATGATTTGGGATTTACAGGGGAAGTGCCTGAGTGCCACTGGGATAACCATAAGGAGAGATCTGGTTCAGTTACTTGGAAAATCATGAGTATGATCAGGAAACTTGCTGAGGATACAGAATATTTAAATTGGGTGAGCCTTGGAGACAGAGGTGTGTGTGCGCGTCATGCAGCACTGAACAAATTGTTGGTGCTTTAAAGATAATGATAAAAGAGGGAGTTAGTACAGAAGTAAAGTCAATAAAAAAAAAGGACCCAAGTGATAATATTTAGAAGAACATGGATAGACAAAGATGCGCTTATTATAAAGAAATGAAGGGCAATGAGGCTAAGAACAAAAACCCCACGAAGTGTTAGAGACTCAGCAGTCATGCACTACCAGATACTGAACTGAAGAAGTTGGCAGTTGTTGTGGATAAATCTTTAATATCTTAGTCCCACTTAAGTCAATGGGGAGCCCTGCTTATAAATCAATGGTCTGATATGGTCCAGTATCCCTCCGCTCAACAGCATTAAAGAAAAAATGCAGACAGATCTGTATGCATAAAGAGAGAGACATCAGGGATAGGTTGCCAGAAATATTTCTAGTACTGTATAAAAGTAACAATGTGTGCAGTTATTTTGTAGTAAAATAAGAATAAGGTAGGCAACCGGCGCCAGTCCAAACATAGCTGGGTCATTACAACTTAATTTTTGAAGAGTTGAGACAGAATATGCTTTCATCCTATGTGAAAGGAGGAGGTAATATAGGTATCGCATGGAGGAATAGAGAATTCAGATAGTGTAGTAACAACTGCTGCTGCAAGGCTATTTACATTACATTCCCAGACTGCTGCATGTGACACTAAACCTATGCTTAAATATTCCAAGCAGTAGTTTGAAGTCTACCACCACAAACAGTTTAAATTGCAGCTAAGAAAAAATTCCCCTTGACAATATTTTCTTCTCTGATTCCATCCAAGATATCCCTGAAACTAGAGAAAACTTGTTTAGCTGTGCACCCTCAGAGTAAAGTTTATAAAGAAAGAACAGTGAATTATTAAAAACTTACTGAAGTATTTCAATTTGTCTTTCCAGGCTACCTCTGTCTTCAGTGTATTCTCGAATCATTTCAAGGTCTCTGCAAAATATAAAAGTTATACTTGTCTACATACACTGCTCCATTTTCTAGAGTGTTAACTCTTGCAGAAATCAAAATTCAACTGTAACAGATTTTTGAACGAGTTAATTAGAAACTTAAATATATTTAGAAGGGTGCAAATTTATAGGGAAAAGTTTGAATGTTTAAGTTACACAAGGTTTTGATTGTTTTGTTTGCTTATATTAAAGAAATTGGTTTTAAAATATTTTAGCAATTTAATAACAGAACAGGAGTTCTGAAATGTTCATCGTGTCTTAACAGAGACAGTTTTAAAAATGCTTCCCATCCAATTCACAATCATATGAACCACTTCCACTCCCAATGGTGGTCAAATAATGTCTTTGATAACTGCGGAAATTACTGATGTGAAAAACCAGTAATGGGAAATTATTTAATGTATCATTAGCTTGTTCTAAATGTAATTCAGCAGCTGGAAGCAAGAAGTCATCCCCAATGCTGCTCAGCCTCATCAGAGGCATAATTTAGTCCTAACTTATTTTTTGTGAAAAGTCTCAAACCTGATGGTTCACCCCTGATGTGGAAGATTTCCATGGCCTTATTTACCATGACAGACAGTATTTCACTGAAATGGACCTATAAAGAAAGGGCCCGATCCTGCAGTTCTTACTCACTACTGAAGTCCCAGTGAAGTCAATGAAACTACTTGCATGAGTAAGGGATTCTAGATCAGGCCCAAAACTTGCTCTATCAGAGCCATTATAGCATACTCAATAAATAGTAGATGTGGCAATATACCAGTTTTAACCTATATACTTGCGAGTTATGATCTATTAAAAAAATCATTAAGTTACTGACCAGATATGTAATATATACACCAAATTTCCCCCCACAAAGATGTGAAGTATCTTACCTTTCTGAGCTCAAACTTTGATCTACATAATCACTTTTCAAAGTATCTAATTCACTCTGAAGAAAAGCTGTATTTGTCTGTGCTTCTAAAAGATCTTTCTTAAGTTTCTGATTTTCCTAAAGAAAATCAGAAAATGAAGTTTATACAACATAGATGCCTTGGCAAAATAGTAAAGTGATGCAATATTAAAATATGAGATATCAAAATTAAAAAAACAGTAACAATATAAAATCTCAATAGAGTTAAGAATATTACTGTTAAAAGTGCCTGTTATGAAAAGGTTTACAAAGGTAAACCTTTAAGACTGACACTCAAAATCTCTGATGTAAGTAAAGCACTTAAACACACACTGAACTTTAGAAATGTTAATTAATTAACCCACTGGGACAGCTCACATGCTTAAAGTTAAGCAAATTCCATAGATATTTGAAAGCAACACATGCCATACACATCATAGTCATGGTTCCAAGACTCAACAATTAAATTTAATTTCAGATTTTTCAGTTTCTCATACACAAAAATGGCACCATCATATTTCAAATGATTAATAAATGATATATCTAGAATTTACATCCACTTAAACAGAATAATTTCTTCTTTATCTAACAATCCCACCACTTTAAATATTTTTACAAAAAAAAAGTCATCTCAGACTCATAATTTTAATATCAGTTCTAATGTGGGAAAACAAATTGGTGTTGAAGAAAGTACAAAACACAGATTGAATCTACATCTTCTATATGTAAATTATAAATCAGGTCTTACCAACGATAATTCGTATATTTTTTTTTTTAATTCAGCCACATCTTCTCTGTGATTTAAGTTTTTTGATTGTTCTTCCAGCTGAAAGAGTAAATAAAATGTGCCTATTTAAAAACACATTCTTGACTGATCCGTTATGGGCCCAATCCAAAACCCACTTAAGTCAATGGAACACATTTGGATCAAGCGCTATATTGAAAGTCACATGTATATATTTTCCTGCTGGGAAAGGTCTTTAACAGTACATAAGTTCTCCAGTTGTAGGAAACTTCCTCCAGTAAATTATCTAGTATATATAATTTCATTTTTACAAAACCTATTTGGAAAATTTTTCAAAGCGTGTTCTACAGAGTTTAGTTTTACTAGAAATGTCAAAAGTAATTTTGTAACCCAAGAAACCAATCAAGGGCCAGATCCTCTGCTGGTAGCAACTGACTTCAGTGGAGCTGTACATATCTACTTAGTTCATCTAGCCCCCATGCTCTATAAAGTAAAAATGCTGGAATGCTTTTATTTTTTCCATGAGAAATTTCCATTAATATCAATGGAATTGCAAGTGTGATTTAATGATAGAGAAAAATGGAGTACGATTCACATTGCTGAAAGACGCACACACTTTTATAGCCAGGGTCAGTCACAAAACAATCTAAATCTGAATTTCAAACACCCGAAGTAAGCATTCGGTTATGGGGTTTTGGTTTGGTCTGTCACTGATATATGCGTCAGCTTCAAAATTTAGATTTACATTCAGATTCTGGCCCCTGCACTGTTCAGATTTGGGGTTTTAGACCCCTCTCTCTACTGTTAACATGTCTAATACTGCAGAGAACAGTCCTGCCTGCCAAAATGATGGACACAATGACTTATGATACTAGGTCCTTTTCACCTTTCAATGACTCTGTTAATTAGAAATACTTATAAATGATCGATTGGATGTTTCCCAATGTATGAAATTCCATTCACAATGTCAGAGGGTTTGTGTGTGTGTGTGTTTGGTTTTTTTACGAGTCATAAGCAATCATTCAGTAATATTATTTCGCAAGCAGTTAAGTTCCTTGGCAAAGTATTTCAGCGAACTATACTGAATGGATTCAAACCCAGAGAATGACAGTGACCGCACCTTAAGCAGTGGGGACATTGTCTGGGCTTGCCAGATGAAGGGTAGCAGAGCTTTACAGGTTGGTGGAGATCAGAAGCTGCTACAAAAAGGAGGGTGGGGGTCAGGGTGGTGACTCTGACTCATCCCCTGAGCATGGAAGTGCAGAGACTTGAAAAGGGGCAAGCCCAGAAGCGAGAAGCTTTCTCCATGTAGCAGGAGAGGCAGCACTCACCCTCCCACCCTCCGACGTGGACAAAATACCAGGTTTAGACAGGACCGGCTGTGGGCATTGCACTAGCCGCTTTTTTGTAGGGGGACTGGAAAGGAATTTTTCCCTCACCGCCATATTGGCCTAGATGGAGTAGGGGTTTTTCACCTGTTCCCCAGTGGATTCAGGGAGGGCTTATTGTGGTGAGGAGGAAAGAGTGTTAGGCTACATGTCGCAATTCATTTTGTAAGTGTGGGGCAAAGGTCCCGTGCAGATACTCCATATGGCAGGTGTCCAGTGGCCAGATAAACGGCTTGGAAAAGGACTTAAAAAGGAGGTGTTGGTTAAAGGAACTAAACGGAGGGAGAGGTTCAGGGGTCCTACGATTGGCACAACAGGGAGCCAAGTCCCCTTTTTTATATCACACCTTACCTCTCCGAGGAGGAGGGGTAGATGGTAAGGTCCCAGCCATGGGTTGGCTGGGGGACCTGGATGGAAAATGAAGAGGGTTGACAGAAGCTGCCAGGTAGTTACTGAACGACCCTGGAGTTGCCTGTACAGTACACTTCTAGATAAAAGTCCCAGACATCTAATAATAAAGTTGTGGCCTAATTAAGTCCATACCACTTAAGTATCTCCTGTCCTTCTTTCAGCATAGCTGGACAAGGGTATTTTAATCAACAGCAATTAAAAGCTATTTTTAAGTTGCCATTTATGGATGCACATTATCTGGAAAATTTTCACAGCAAAAAGCAGAGCACCCTCAGCTCCCATTAGCTACCTCAGAGGAGGCACTTAGCATCTCACCAGGTGAGGCCCTCTGATATCATCTACATAATTCTGGGTACAAGTCCTAGCTACCTACCTTTTTAAGTTTTTTTATTGTCACCTGCAGCTCATCAACTTCATTTTCATACTGACGCTTGAGATCATTTAGTGCCTCTTCAGCTTTCTGCTTCTCCTAAAACATTTGGTATTTTATTAAAACAGTCAAAACACAGATTTAAACATTTTCTTTAAAACCGCAGTCACCAAGGTCTTAAACGTCATTACCGTAAACCCTCCTATTAACCTAAAGCACATTCTTTGGCTTTCCGTTAAGGGTCTGACCCAACAATCAAAGTCAACGGGTGCCTTTCCATGGACTGAAATTGGTATTGAATTGAATTCTAAGTTATTACAGCCCCATTTATGAAGTATTTGTAGAAGTGAAATCTTTAGCACATTGGAGTAAAACTTCAGGTCATTTCACCAACGTTACTTAATTCAAATGTAACCCAGTTTTGTGGGCTCAGCTGGATTTCAGACAAGTGTGTGATTTGCACAGACCACATATGGTCACAGAGAAAATAAATATTTCTTCCTCCTTCCCCTCAGAAATATATCACACACTGGTTCCCAAGAGAAATTTGTGTGACAGTTCTTCGTAATTGATATCATACCCCATTTCGATGTTGCCAGTGTCCACAATGAAATTGAAAAGGAGAGTTCACATAGTATTTTTTTAATATCACATTCTGGGAAGAGACTATGCTTTTCAACTCAGCCTTCTACTACAAATGCATACGTCCATGCTAATGTGGTAGTAACAGCACTTTTGTATCATCCCCGGATATATATGTATAAAAATGCCTCCATCTCAACTATTCAAGTAAAGTAATATTGTTATCGTCCCAGGCATTTTGGAGGGAAGGAAAGGGGAGGTTTGAATGTGAGATAGGATAACGAGAGCATCTTAATTTGCGGGGGACTCAGGAAGGTTTTTAGTTTGAATATTGTCCCAACTGGATTATTGGGGGGGAGGTTCGGTGGTGATGTGTGTTTGTTTTGTTTAAATCAATAAGGTTTACACATGCTCCCAGAGCCATAGATGGGCACACATTAAATTCACTGCAGGCCTCCTCTATGACTTAAGCACTACAAACCAGAAGGATGGCACAAAAATCAGCATTGGCAGATGAAGATTTTGAGAGAGTTGCCAGATTTTACTTGTGGAAAGAAACAGACTGAAACTTTACTCAGGGTGCAATTCTTTTCATAAGAGAGCCTTTGGTATGCATGTTTTAATTATAGCCAACCCAGGTAATCACTTGTCCAAGTGCAAGATTTCCCTACTGTTGACACCTGTATAGATTCCTAGAGTATGACTTGCACAGTAATTTGTTTACTTTTCTGGAGGAAAATGAAGGCAGAATACACTTAAAATACAGATATCGCATGGAGGAATGTGTCACTCTGGCATGAGTCAGCACACTGTCTGAAACAATACAGTGATCACTGCAGCCACTAAGATTTATGACTTAGAACAATCCTACAAAATAAATATCTCGGCAGATGACATTTGCTTTTGGGGCGTTTTACTCTGAAAATATGTGGAGCTATAAGTGAAAGAAACATTTAGGAGAAACAATTTAAAGAATGATAGGAGAAATAAGTTACAGCCCATCCTTGATATTGGAACCTAGGTATCAAGAGTAAAATCCTGGCCCCATTGCCTATGTCTATACTTCAATTAAACACCTGAGACTAGCTTGTGTCAGCTGACTTGAACTTGTTGGCCTTGGGGTAAGAAGTTTTTAACTGCAGTGCAGACATTCAGGCCCAAGCTCTGGGACCCTCCCCCCCTCACTGGGTCCCTGAGCCCAAACATCTACACCGTAGTTAAAACAGCCCTTTAGCCGAGCCCAAGTCATGGTTGGAAGCCCAGCTACAAGTTTTTAATTGCACTTTGGCAGCAATGGGAGCTTTCCCATTAACTTTGATGTTGCCAGAATTTCACCCCAGTTGTCCCGAATTTGCCGCCGTCAGTGTAGACCCAGCCATAGTGTTTTAATACACATGGTATCATGCGGACACGATGAAGGTGTGGTTTGATTTTCTACCTTTCATTACATAGGCCCTTTAGGGTTCTAATACATCTTCTCACAAATAATAAAAAGAAAAGGGTTTTTCCAATATTCCAGGAAGATTGCATCTGGATTAGGATAAAAGGTGAAACCTGACCTCTCTGAAGGCAATGGCAAAATTCCCATTAAGTGCATTAGGGACCAGATTTCTCTCCTTCTTCTAGGAATCTCTAAAGAGTTAATTGCAGGTCCAGTAAGCAGGAGCAGGGGAAGGAAACCTAAACAGCTTAAACAGCTCAAACAATCATCACTACATAATCCACTCTGGAAAGACAGGAATATTTAGGGCACTGGGTGCTACTAATAGACCCTTTTCTCAGGAGATGTCATCCTTTCAATCTGCATGCCCTACAGTGGCCAATCACTCTCCCTTGCCACAATGACATAGAAGCACAGAGTCTTGCAGTTTGTTACTTACACATAAGCAGCCAATCTGCTTTGGTAGGAGAGAATTCTTGTCCTGTGGGAGGTTTTTCCTCCTCCTGGACCTAATCCAAAGCCCACTGAAGTCAATGGGAGTCTTTTCACGGACTTCAGTGGGCTTTGGATCAGGACTATGAAAGTCCAGAGAATCATTTAGCCCTCAATTCTTCCTTAAAGTTAATGAGAGATTGGTATTTTTGTTGGGCCCAGCAAATCTAAATGGAGATGCAAATCCCCACTTCTGCAGAGGAAATAGATGGCTTTTAGAATGTTCATGGTGGAAATCAATCCCTAAAAATACATTCTTCATCAGCATCAAATGTATGCTTTTAAAAGAAAAGGATAAGGAAAGATAATTTAATTCAGCGCAAAGGGCTGGACTACATGAATGTTTGAAGTCCCTTGCAGTCCTACATTTCTATGATTCTATAGTATTCAGGCATTTAGTAACCTTCAGTCTGTCCTAAATTCTACAGCCCACACTCAAGCAAATGACTTCAATGGAAATACTCCTCAGTTACAGACTGTAGAACTTGGCCCACAGGCACCAAAACCAAGGATATTCTGTACTTGGGGCCTGAGGACTGCACCTTTAAAGTCAATATTGACTTCAACAGGGGCAGGAGCAACCTGATAATTATAAAACACTGGGAATATCTAGTACTCACTTCCTTCTTGACTTTGTGTTCTGCAGCCTGTATCCGGTGATCCATCTCCTCCTCCATTTCACTGAGCTGTATTGCTGCTTTATCTTGAGCTCTAAGATTTAAATGTGAATATACTCTAATAAGTATTGATTTCAAAGAAAATTTGAGGAAAATACATGTCCTACCCAGGTAAAACATACACATGCAAATGTAGAAACAAGGGCCAAAATGTTCAAACTTGGGTGCCTAAAGTTAGATAGAAACATACGGTACCTATGCAGACATCTACATAAAAGTGCCCTGATCTTCCTTGGTCCTGAGTGTCCTCATTTTCCATGGAAATCAATGGAGTACCCAGGCCACTCTATTCATAGTCCTAAATAGGAATTTATTCACCTAACTTTAGGGACTCTTGTGAAAATTTTGCCCATTATTATAACAGTATTTAAGAACTAGGCTCCTTTCCTGGATGAGAGTTTACATTTGGGGTTCTAGAGAAAGGTGTTCAATCCAACCAAATACATGGGCATTTGCATTTATAAAAAAAAACCCATAAATAAGCTCTTGGTAAGTCAGCAATTGTCAGTTTCCTGGTTTCACAGAACTGTAAAACAGCACATCCCATTTACCGCATAGTATTTTGTGCTCAAACATACGAACTTTAAAAATATGTGTGCGCGCGCACACACGCACGCGCGCACGCGCACACACGCACACACGCACACACGCACACACGCACACACGCACACACGCACACACGCACACACGCACCCTTTTCATATCAGAATCAGCTTTCTGCATCATCATATAAGAAAGTATTGAGCATTCTTCGCTCAATGTTAGATTTCTTGAAGATGTCTCACGTTGAGCACCCAAACACATGAGCACCTTAGAAGAGAGGAACTCCAAAACCCTAGTCACTTTTGAAAACATAGACCTTACTGAATCAAACTAACAGATAATAGGAAAGGGAAAGACATCAAACCTGTTCTTTGAATATGAAGTCACAGAGTCCCTATGTGTTTTGTTGTAGATTGAAAAAGATAAATGCTAGAGAAGCAGCCCCCTGCCTTCGGTCTAAGGTGGGAGACTTTTGCACACCACTGAGGAGTTCTCCACCCTCATAGCCAGGCTGTCTACATATCCCAGTGCTGACCAGACACAGATTGCCACAGGGCAATGGGACAGAAATAAGCAGCCAGAGGGGTCTGGGATATAGGATTGTTCCCATGTGCAAGTCACAGTGTACCAGTGTGGTTTTAGGTTTACTGGACGTGGGTCTTCAGGAATATGTTCCCAGCAGATGTGTATAGTGCTTAAATAAGCTTTCTGGAATTTATTTAGAGTTTTGGTAAGGCCTATGATATCACCCTGTTCCATAGCATGCGGTTAATAAAGGTGCTATCTTGCTCCATAATAAGCTAATTATTTAATGACACAGTGAAGGGAGTGCTGAAATGATATTTCTCTTGCATGACATAGCAGCAACCAAATGGATCTGGCTGGTCATGGAGGTTTGAAATACCAAAAGACATATTGTTTTATCAACTGGTTGGATAAATACCTCCATGCATGACAATCAATCAAGGAGAGTCATCCTTTCAAACATGAGACACAATTATGTCCATTTTTATTAGTGGCTGAAAGATAGATATGGCAGTACTGACAAAGGGCTATAATATTTATGCTCCAGAAGTCTGTTTCAGATTTTTTCCCTTTAAAATAAGCCTTTAAAGTGAAATTTTACTCTGAAAAATGACTACATAAGAAATATACCATCTACTCATAGATCTAGGCCCTGTATACATTTAGTCATATTGACGTGCTTAACTGGCAAGGCTATAAATATATACATATTTTCCTCCTATTCTCTCTCCAGTATTGAAATAGCTTATTCAATTCCTTCTCACACATTGTCCAAAATCCATAAATAAACCTAATTTAAAGTTAAAGGTTCAATGGCAGGACCAAATTCTGCCTTCATTTACTGCTCCGCCATCCCACTGACAATCTGAGATTACACAGCCAAGATAGTCATTTGAAGATGATGACCATTCATACATTCGGACTGGTATGTAAATTTGATTTGTAGCATCTTTATTATTGGAGATGATGCACAAGAAGGAAAGAAATCAGCTTGACTCTCAGAGCCTCAGGCTGAGTTTGCAGGATTGGCAATTAAAATAAAAATTTCTGACTTGTAAACTGAGAATATTTAGTCTAAATTCATTGAGACACAATGAAGTTGGAATATCATGACATTCGCAGAGTCACTTTTTAACACAAAATTATATTTTTAGATTCCTTGACATATAGGTATTTTAATGTTTAGTATAAAAATATGCCAGTATGATATAGTTACAAACATCAAGATACAATACCCAAATACGCTATCTAAATACTCTCTTGGAAGCTGGAGATACAAGTATATTTATAAAAGCAAATGACAGTTATATGTATTCAAATGCACAGTTATAGCCAAAAATACATCAATTTTTTTTAAGGTTATTAAAAGATGGGAGCTTAGCCTGCATTTGGATTCAAGACTGGGCCCAGAATTTATCCAAAGTGTAATAATTGCATACAGAATCATGTGCAAATTGTCTAGTTTCTATTAAATACCCCCTCCCCAACTCTGAGATTCTTTGAATGTGTCAGTTTAATATCCTGAAAATGAAAATATTCTGTTCAGCATATTTTGCCATTAATACCAGGTAACTTTAGCCACCACACTGTACTACAGGCTGAAGTGGTGAAGTTAATAACCGTACAAGTTTGACAGAACAATCCACTGTACCTTTTTACAGCTATGGCCAAGTTTTCCATCTCTATGCTTTGAAGTTTGATCTCTTGGATGAAGCTCTTAATAACATGTTCATAAGGCTGAATTAATCTTGGTTCCACTAAAATGATGTTCTCATACAGAACACTGGCCTGCTCTTGCCTGGGAGAAAAAAAAAAAAAAAAAAAAAAAAAAAACCAAACAATTAAGTGTACTTCCTTATGCAAACATATTACACTAGGCTTCCAAAATTCATTCAACACAAAAATATGCCTGTGTCTCAGGCTTAAAAATTTAACAAGTCAAATACAGATCTGAAACATTCAGCACAACATCCGCCCTTTTCTCAAGTACCTAAACACTTCCTGTATATTGCAGAAAAGAGATGTCCCCCCGAAAAACCTTTTTACAGTATTACTTGAATTATTTATGTTAGTGGTGTAACGTGAAGGGTAAAACTGGAGTACCACAGTGGTAAAATCAAGTCCACTGAGTATACTACAGTTAATCATATTACAGAAAAAAATTATCGCTTTGGGAGGCTGCTGCATAGGTTAAAGGACGATACCACCTCCGGAATCTAAGTTATAATGAAAAGTTAAGGGAGTTGGATATATTTTCTCAGAGAAGACAAGACAGAGATAACTCAATGAATAAACACATTAATAAACAAGAATTAGTAAATTTCATTTGTCATACGGATGCATAAGACAAATTCTGAGATATCCAGGGAACGGATCATTTACAGCTTTATAGACAGTGACCAACATATTTTATTTAATGGGGAAGTAAATTCTCAAGGACCAGAGTACAAATCACTGGTATGAAGCAAATTATTTTAATTCTAATCATTTTACTCTCAGACCTTTGCTCATTTGACACCCCCCCCAAATAAAAAAAACGAACCACCCCAACACACACACATCCCAACACACACCGCATAACTGCAATCTTCTCAGATGCCATTCCTACATACCATTTTCAGATGAAAAACAGTGAATACTTAAGGAAAGCAAAAAAATCTTATACTTGTAAACATTTTCAGCCACTGTACACAAGAAATAACACCACATTAAAAAACTCTGTCATAGTGCAGAAGAAAAAGACACTTACTTTTTTAAAATCCAGACTCCCTTCATAAACTATAATTCAAAAATTCCTGACAGACTAATCAAACAATTTTGACAAGAGCAAATACCAAAAAGAACAACAAGAAAGGAGGACAATATTACAAAGGTTACTATTGAAGAATATAATGACCTCAGTGAACTCTCTGACCTTATCAGAAAGTACAGTTGTGTAATGTGTTTTGTTACATGCTAGATACTTCTGTCATCTGGACTATTAATAAATCTGTTTACTGGAAATATTATTATGATAGGACCTAGAAGCCCCAACCGAGATCAGAGCCAGATTATGTGAGGCATTATACACACAGAGATGGATCATGCCCTGAAGAGTTTACAGCCTAAATAGATAGAGAAAATGAGAAGGGAAACTTAGGCATGGGAAGGTTGTGTGTCTTGCCCATGTTTATCCAGTGGGTCAGTTGCAGAAAATGGAATGAAACCAAAATCTTCTTAGTCCTAGTACAACACAACATCTAATAGGCCATGTATAAATTTTTTCTTTTTCCTTTTCACAAAAAAGGTTTAAATTTTTAAATGAAAAACTTCCAAGATTTTCCCCAAGATTATTCATTTGACCTTTTTTCCAACAATGAATGCTGTTATCCAATCATGAAGAATCTCCTACAAATGCAGCACTATTTAAAATATAACTTACAAGGTTTGGCATCTCGTTGGTCACTTTTTATAGAATGTGAATTCATATTCTTTCTAGGTAGTACTTTGTCTACTTTAAGCACCTCAAAGTACACTCAGGGTGTAGGCTATCAACACACCTTCTCACAGTATCTCTGTATGATTTCCCACCAGCGGCATGTATTATTCTATTACAATTGTACCATAACTGCTACTCTCTGTTGTAAGGTGAAATTTCAATGGACAAGCTGAATACATGGCAATGTACCAAGAGCACAAAGAAAAAGAAATTTATTGACGCTCAGCATTTTTGCACTCCTAACATCTCTCTCAGAAATAATTTATTTTACACAGGCTAGTACTTAAGGTATATTAGGTATTTCTGTAAGTTAAAGTGTCAACACTTATTAGTCTTTGAAGATTATCTGCCATATATGCATAGTTGCATGTTTCATAACTTATTTTTAAAAGTAATATGAGTCATAGGTGATCATGGTACGAACCAGGTTTATCCAGTCATGAGATGTTATAGTATATGCATGAATAATCAGTAATTAAAGAACTCCCTTAATGCATATTTACACAGTTCAGTTAATAACTCACATGTAAAATACAGATAAGAGCAATTGCATTTAACATTAATATTAAAGTTAAAACCATTGAAATTAAATAAAAATTATCACCATGATTAATTAATGTTAAAATGACAGAAAACAAAGAAATTCAAAATCTGGATTTCCATGCTCTTACTACTTCGTTCTACCCGAATATTACAAGGATCATGCAAATATGAGATTCTATGGCTCATATAGTGAAGTATTCCTTCGGCAAAACAAAGAGTTTGGGATTGTTTAGATCAATATGTCACAAACCCAGACAGAGGTTTGGTTTTTTTTAATTAAATATGTAGTTACAAGTGTAATCTACACCAGATCTGTTTTAAATTGCAAAGGTGAAAGAAACAATATATTTCTATTTTAACACTCCACTTTAATAATATATTTTTATACTTCAATTTCCAGCTAAAATAAGCTGGTAAACAGCTTGGTAAGCAACAAAACTGATTTTGGTGGGTGCTACATTAATTACAGAATCTCTGCAACATCTTCATTTTTGTGGATTGGGACTGAACCTAGGACATGTATGTATCTCAAACATTAAAAAAAATGCAGTCTCTCTGTTAGGAATTGTACCTATTTACAAATGGACCCAGAGAGACTACTTGACTACATATCCCTTGACACATAGCTGCTCTTCAGAGAATCATAGAGTTAGAAGGGACCACAAGGGTCATCTAGTCAAACCCCTGCCAAATTGTGGGATTTATTGTGTCTAAACCATCCAAGACAGATGGCTATCCAGCCTCCTTTAAAAACCTCTAAGGAAGGAGATTCCACAGCTTCCCTAGGCAGTTTGTTCCCATGTCCTGCTGTTCTTACAGTTTGGGAGTTTTTCCTGAAATTTAAACTAAATAGTTTTGAACTCGTTGCCTCTCATCCTGCCCTCTGTGGCAAGAGAGAACAATTTTGCTCTTCAAAAACATGTCACCACTTAATCTCCTCTGTTCCAAACTAAAACATACCTAGTTCCTTCAGCCTTTACTCATATGGTTTGCATTCTATAGCTGCGATTCATGGTTGTCACTTACCTCTGGATCCTTTCCAGTTTCTCTACATCCTTTCTATACAGCAGTGACCAAAAGTAGACACAGTACTCCAGCTGAGGTCTAACCAGCACCAAGTAAAGCAGTACTATCACCTCCCGTGACTTGCATGCTACACTCTGTTAATGCAACCCGAAATTGCATTTGGTTTTTTTGCAACAGCACCCTATTCTATATTTGTGCATTTGGTTTTTTTTCCTTCCTAAGTGTAACATCTGTCATTTGTCTTTCTTGAATTTCACTGTTGTCGTCTATAGCCCAGTTCACCAATTTATCAAATTTCCTTTGAATTTTAGTTCTGTCCTCTAAAGTGTTCGCAACCTCCCCTTAGCTTTGTGTCATCTGCAGATTTGATCAGTATGCTCTTTATCCCTACATCCAGGTCATTAATAAAGATGTTAAACACCACCAGACCCAGAACAGATCCCTGTGGAGCCCTTCTTCCAATCTGACATCATTCCATTAATAGTTATTCTTTGTTTGCAATTGTTTAACCAATTATGTATCCATTTAATGGTGGTTCTACAGAGCCCACATTTCTCCAGCTTACTTGGAGAACGCCATGCGGGACTGTGTCAAAAGCCTTGCTGAAGTCCAGGTATATTATGTCCAATGCATTCCCCCCATCCACCAAACCAGTTACCTTGTCAAAGAAGGAAACAAAGCTGGTTTGGCATGATTTGTTCTTGGTTAATCCATGCTGGCTACTAGTGATCATGCCTTCATCCTCCAGGTATTTACAGATGGAATGTTTTATACATTGCTCTACTAGCTTCCCAGCTATTGAGGACTAGTCTATAGTTCCATGGCTCCTCTTCTTTAAAGATGAGCACTTCTGGGACCTCTCCTGTCATCTAGGAGTTTGCAAACATTATCACCAGTGATGCCACGATTTCTTCAGTTAATTCCTTCAGCACCCTGGGGTGAACAGCATCAGGCCCTGCTGACTTGAATTAATTCATATCTTTGAACTGCACTTCATTTCTGTTAGTTATGACCTCAGCAGGTCTCCTTCAGATGTGAGTTTGCTTCAAAGTCACTTGTTTTCCAAAAACATCCCATAAACTACTACTCCAATGTAGATTCATAGATTTACAGTCAGAAGGGACCTTTATGATAATTTAGCATGACCTCCTGTATAACAAAAGCCAAAGAATTACAGATGCCAAAAAGAGTGAGGATATGCATATTTTATCTTTAAAACTGTAGCAGAAACTAGACACGGGGGCACTAGGGAACATTTTAGGCAGAAGTTGCTTTAGGGGCATATAGATGACACTCTCTTAGGGCTAGGGTTAGAATTTGAAAAACAGAAGAAAGTTAGGCTCTGAAATTTATATGGAGACATGTAAATAATAGGCCTCAATTTCAAAAGTGCTGAGACCCACCAGCTTCCAGTGAAGGCTGAAATCCTTTCATCACCAGGACCACACCTCATTTTTTAGTAGGATTTGAGACACTCACTGGCATCTCATTTAGCAAAGTCACTGGTTTCCATAGTTTTTAAATTCTAGTGCTTTTGCTCTGCAAAAACAAATTGAGGGTCTGAGCCTGCAATCCTTTACACAAGAAGTAGGCATTAATTAATGTAGCATTATTATTAGCTGTCACTTTTAACTCAACACTACTCAGCTGAGTAAGTACTAATTTAAGTCACGATTTGTAGGATTGGGCTCTAAATAAAAGAAAATGTATTCGTTGTATATCAAAACCTATCATATTCAACTGAGTCCTTCATCCCTCTCAGGTACAATGCATTTAACATTTGGATCAGCGCTTTTGGGTCTTTGGGATATGAGCATAAAACCGAGAGCCGAGGAAACAATTTGCAGAGACTACATTATTCAGTGAGGTAAGCCGCTTTTCCTGTTCATTAGTTGTCAATAAGACACACTGATTACTAGATATTATTCGCCAAAAATATTTATGAAAAATTCTTAGTCTATCAATGCCTTGAGAGCAGTTTATTAACAGCATTTGATATTCAAAATCTAATTGCGTGGGTTAGTTTTGACAGGATACATAGGTCACATAGCATGTTTCTGCCTCCTCAGATGGCTAAGCGTAACTCTTTAGAATCAGCTTTTTGGTGCACACACATATTTGAGCTCAAAATTTACATTTTGCAAATATTCTCTATCTGTTCTAAATTTGCTGTTTCCATGAACATTCGTGACAATAAACCTGTTTATTATCGTATTCATAGAAAGCAAACACAAACAGCCGAAAGTAATTCAATATTTTTATTTGAGCACATTTCTGGAGGTCTTTTTTTTTGGGGGGGGGGAGATATTTACACATACAGGTTCTGTCAGCTCTGTTTGGACATGAGAGAACACATCAAGCCTTTCAAAACAGTAGAGGGGCTGTGTGTTGTGTTCTTGGTTAAGAAAAGAAGTCCTTATAAAAAAATGATCAGGTCCTCCTCACTCCACTATTGTACAGTAGTGCTTGACTGCTTCCCAACATCTTAGTGGTGCTAGATGTGTAAAGAAAGTTGGAAGGATCCTTTAGGACAGAAAGCACTATATTCATGTAAAATATTACTACTGAAGCATCCCTAGTGCACTGTCCAACAGGTTCTTGCTTAAATGCCTCATGTTGACAAATTAGAAAAATCAACCAACTAAACCAGTCTCTGTCTACAGTTCCTTGCGCTAATTGCTTCAGGAGCTTTGTTCTGTATTTTTTACAGTTTTGCATTTTTGTTCCTGTTCCAAGAATGTCACAGCCACTCCTCTCTCAGCTTTCTATTTTCTGACATCAAAGATTAAACAAATGAACGACCACAAAGAACAAAGATTGAAAGCAATGCTTAACTACCACTGTGTTTCCGCCTGCGCACAGATATGGGTGAGCTTTGAATTGAGATGTTGATGTCAGAAACATAAGGTAGCTGTTATGGTAGTTTATTCTAGCTATGTGATCCAAAAAATTCTATGTTCATTGTTCCTCATTGGCCCAAGTACAGCAGTCAGAACTAGATTCACAACGCCCGTGTGACATACTTTTATGCAGAGCCAGTTAGGTCTAAGAGGTAAAACAAAACCAACATAATAACTACAGTAGTGCAACACCCTGCAGAAGCTGCAATAGCCACTGGGAGGTTTTTTAAAACTGAAATTGACAGCTGCAGGATTTTGATGGTACTTACCTGAGCATGTCTGTGATAGCTTTGCATAACATCTTAATTAAAACATGACTCAACAGCCCATAGAAGCAAGAGAAGAAATTAAAAACTTGTAACAAATTTACTAATTCCACTTGGCCCCTAGCGCCTCGAGTAACCTGTAATATATTTTGATAAATTATCAATATTGCCATGGACATAATCACCTCAAGGATCTGGAAATTACCAATTTGTAACAAACTAACAACCTCATTGTAATACTTTATAAATTCACAGAATTTTAGAAGAATGTGGCTATGTGCAGTGTATTTAAAATGAGTGTTTGACTTATGAAAATAATTTTTCTGAATTACCTATTTGGCATGTTTTTCAACCACTGCTCTGCTTTCAAATAGTTTGGGGCACTTTACTGGCATAATTACAGCAGGACAGAGTCATTGTACTGAATAATTTAACTGATTAATGCTGCCTATTTCCTCCAACTCTCTATGAAGAGATCAGTTTTCGAAAATGTGTTAGTTATTCAAAACTATTTGCTGGAAAAAAAAAATCCTTTGAAACTAAATTTCAGTCTGCAGCTTATTCCTGAGCAGTGCATTGTGAATATCTAATATTTTAAACTCAGGTTGTTTTGTTTGGATACAAAGACAGAATAAAAAGTTTGTATTTCAATGTCAAGAAAATTCAGATCCTTGAACTTAAAAGTTAATCCAGTTTGAATTCTTTAAGACTGTTCAATGGTTTTTTGGCCTCCTTCAGTTCCAAGAGCCACAGTTTTAACTCTTAAAAATGTGTACACCTACAGATGTACATAAATATTAACGCATGGGATGGAAGTTTTAAAATAACATGAAAGAAATTATTGCTATTCATTGTCACTAGGGGCTGAATCCCTGTCATGCAATCTGCCAGCTGTTGTTCCCAAACGGTATGTTCCCAAGTAGAGCATTACAATAAATGGAGAACAGAAAAGCGTTCTGAGTATTGGTGTACCCCTGCCCTGAACATATCATTTCATCTTAAGGCCATGACTGGAAAGATGTTTACAACAATGACTAAGAAAGAGATTGACCCGAATTGAAACCCTAGATCTAAATTTGCCAACATGTCACGTGAACGGAAGCCGGAAGTTCAGGAAGCGACCAGCCAAGAATCACTAAACTGCCCAGTGCTCCAGTTGCCAAGGTCGCTTAAGTGGAGCAGCAGCAGCAGCTTAGCCTCATGCTCCACTTAAACTGTATGTTTGAAATATTTCCATATGTCCAAATATTTCATTTTCAACACAGAATACAAAGTATACAATGCTCACCTTACATTTATTACAAATATTTACACTGTAAAAAAGATAAACAAAAGAAACAGTATTTTTCAATTCACTTCAAACAAGTACTATAGCACTATCTTAATCTTGAAAGTGCAATTTACAAATGCAGACTTTTTTTTTTGTTTTCATACTAATGACTCCTGTTTAAAAAAAGTGATAATTATATTTGTGACTAAGCTCCT
The DNA here is from genome assembly GCA_007922155.1 of Mesoclemmys tuberculata. Taxonomy (NCBI): domain Eukaryota; kingdom Metazoa; phylum Chordata; order Testudines; family Chelidae; genus Mesoclemmys; species Mesoclemmys tuberculata. Next base: position 20,373,102 of record ML675612.1, on the reverse strand, counting down.
TGGGGGAGTACTGTGTGTGTCCTGCTTCATGATTTTACCCACATTCTGCCATATATTTTGTGTTATGGCAGTCTAGGAAGACAAACCAGCATATGTTGTTCGATTTTGAGCACTTTCGCTGCAGATTTGACAAAATGCAAAGGCAGCACCAATATGAGATTTCTAAAGATAGCTAGCACTCAACCCAAGGTTTAAGAATCTGAAGTGCCTTCCAAAATCTGAGGGGGTTGAGGCGTGGAACATGTTGTCAGAAGTCTTAAAAGAGCAACACTCTGATGTGGAAACTACAGAATCCAAACCACCAAAAAAAGAAAATCAACCATCTAGTGGTGGCATCTAACTCAGATGATGAAAATGAACGTATGTTGGTTCATACTGCTTTGGATTGTTATTAAGCAGAACCCATCATCAGCATGGAAGCATGTCCTTTGGAATGGTGGTTGAAGCATGAAAGGGCATATGAATGTTTAGCATTTCTGGCATGTAAATATCTTGCAACAATCGGCAACCACAGTGCCATGCAAACGCCTGTTCTCACTGTCAGGCAACATTGTAAATAAGAAGCGGGCAACACTACCTCCTGTAAATGTAAATAAACTTGTTTGTCTTAGAGATTGGCTGAACAAGAAGTAGGACTTATAGGCTCTGAAGTTTTACATTGTTTTATTTGAGTGCAATTATGTAAAAATAATTCTAAATTTACTAGTTGCACTGTCATGATAAAGAGATTGCACTACAATACTTGTATTAGGTGAATTGAAAAATACTATTTATTTCGTTTACAAATATTTGTAAAAATTGTAAAAAGAAGAATATAAAGTGAGCACTGTACACTTTGCATTCTGTGTTGTAATTGGAAGCAATATATTTGAAAGTGTAGAGAACATGGTAAAATATTTAAATAAATGGTATTTTATTGTTTAACAGTGTGATTATAACTTCAATTACTTGTGACTTTTTTTTTTTTAATCGTTTGACAGCTCTAGCTAAAACATTTGCCAGATCTGGGACCAGGATGGAGAAACTGAACCATAGCATAGCTCTGACTCCAGAAGACTGTAAACAGACAGGAAAACTAAAATAAAACAAACACCTCATTCCTGTACTTGAATTGATATACACGTAACAAACGAAGCCAAGGATAACACATTAGAGAGTTTCAAAATTATTTACAAACCTAAAAAAGAAGAGGACTAGTTTGCATGAAAAACACCTGGACAGAATGATCCATCTGATACGATTACACATGCACTTAACCATCACCATTTCATTTTGAATGTCTTTCGGTTTGTAATTTGATGTATGAGAATCGCAACTCAATAGAGTCAGACAATATCAGTCATGCCAGACAAAGCTAGCCCCATTCCCTCCTATCACCCTTTCAGACAAACAATAGGATGGCATTCAAATTGCTGCTGTAACCTAGTAACCCAGACAGAGATAGGTTTGTTACTAAAAAGGAGGCAGATGCTTTCACAAATCACCATGGCACTCAAGTCATATTTTCTGATCTCCTACAGAGTGACTTCTTACAGCGGTAATCTTTTTTTTTTCCTCTCCCAAAAAGTAGAATTTTATTGATGGAAAGGGAAAAAACTAAAAGACAGCCATAAGGAGCTGAGAAATAAAGCTCCAGGGCTCCCCTGTCAGATTTACACAGGGTGCTGCTCCATTTCCTATCATACAGAATTTAATAAAATAAACAAACAGCATAAGGTTAGTATGCTCATTAACCTACACCCGAACAGAGCCCTCCTGGCCAGAGCCTGTGTGGTAAGGGGAGTGATGCAGCTAGGCCAGGCCCCTTGGTATCAGAGGAGATGCTACAGGGAAGCCAGGTCCTGCACTTCTTTGTACGAACAGCTTCGCATTCTTGTCTCCTGCATCATGCTAGGCCCAAAGGGCATGAAAAAGATCTTTATTCAGTGATGCAGTTTCCCCACCTGCCTCTGCATTGCATAGGCTTCTGTGAGCTTACCTGGGCTTCTGTAGTACCCTTCCCTCAGACTTCCTGTCTGGGAAGCTAAACCACTTAAAAATACAGTTCCCAATACCACACCTTCCTTCCTCAGCCAGCCGAAACGTAACAATACCACCACTTAGAAGTTTATGTAACACACAATTTCAAACACTTGCAATCAAGCTAATTCAATTTACTAACAGTGTTCAATCAGTGTCTGAGAAGCCTTCAACATTCACTTGGAGATGCAAGTCTCCCCTAACCATAAGTACTACTGTTGTCAGGAGACAGTCTATTTGTTCCGGCAATGATATATCCTGGGCTCGGTTGTCTGGACCTGTTATGGCCATTAACAAACTGAGACCTTTTCAAGCAAGATAGCAAACTCAAAGCAAGAGAAAGTGTCATTGGTTCTTCCTCAGTATGTGTCCATTTGGAGTCTGACACCCCCCTAAGACACCACTGTTTGCAACCATTGATTTTCATCACAGATGCTCGCTGTGACATATTCATGGTGCTAGCTCCCACAACCCTGAAACATCACAAATTTTTTGTATAACTTTATTTGCTCTGTATACTTCTGCAAATCTCCAGTTTCTCTGACATTTAAAGGGATTCTAGTTCCTAGTTTTCTATCAAACGAAATTCCTGCAGGTGACAAGCCATGTTTCATTGGTGCCATTCTGGAATGGCACAGTACGAGGTCAAGATCTGTACTTATGATTGTTAAATTAAAGAACACTGCCAATGACTCTGCACCATTTTTCAGTAGGCACTCTCTTATTTTAACATCACTTTCCACCAACCCATTGGGGGTGGGGTGGGGGGGGAGGAACAGGGACTAGTGGTTACATGTCTAAACCCAAACTTCACTGCAAACTTCTTAAACCCATATCCACTAAATCATGGCCTAGTGGCAGATATAATCACACCAGATATACCATGGCTAGCAAAAATAGATTTAATATGCACAATCACCTGTTTAGTTGTAGTATCTTCTAGTAAAGTTATCTCAAGGATGTGAGAACAATAGTCTACATCAAATGCATAGGTTTTTTTCCAGTCATCATAAACAAATCTATGCCTGCTTTGCTCCAGGGAGGCAATCTTTCCTGTGCCACCATCATGGGCTCTTTTGCTTGACGTGGCTAGTACTTCTAGAATATGAAACAAACCTTGGCAGCTTCCTTAACACCGCTGTTCTTTTGAGGCCAATAAAAAAAGTCTCTAGCTCTTCTTAGATTTTTTCAATCCTAGATGAGGACGTTTTATCCTTTTTAACATATTTTTCTATTACAACTTGGGGATCACCATCCCAATTTCTTTAAACAAAATCCCATCTAGGACTGAGAGCTTCTCCCTGAATTGGTGATAGAAGCTGGAAGCACACTATTCTGGCCACCTTCTGGAAATAGCTTTAATCGCTTCCTGCAGATTCTCATCCCCAGCTATTGTTTGGACTGTGATTGCAAAGGCAAGAATGGTTATTTTACCACAATGACATGCACAAAATCTAGTGCTGATCTCCATTCCCCTGCACAAATGCTCTAGAAAGTGTGTGTCCAACCACCACCCCTCTCCCAGATGTGTTTGTATTCGATTTACAGATCAAATATTTGCAACTGAACAAAGAACCTATATATTTTGGGGGGAATATTTACCAAACCCTTTACGGCAATAGTAATAATGGATTTATGGTAATTTGAGCTAACACGGGTCTCCCATAAATAAAGGACATTAAACTTTTTAAACTGATGGACTAATTTAGGGCCAAAGCCTCCTTCTCTATTTGAGCATACTGATACTCACTTATTTGTTAGCACCTGTGAATTTGCATAAACCACTGATCTGCAGTTCTGACCATATTGCTGTCAGAGGTCTGTGCCAATACATTGAAGAGGTCCAAGGACATCTTAGGTTTGCACTTACTCTCATAGTACCTCCACCCTAGTACCTCTTCAACACATCCAACGTAGAAAGATATCTGGCATCAGCCATATGCCTCAAAAATTAGTCCCCTAGTAGCTAGTGGAAAATATTCTCTTTTTTAGCATGTATTTAGTTCTTTTAGGTCTATACATAATTGAAGGGTTCCATCTTTTTCCCCCCCTCAATGACCAGCAAGTGTACTGGCTCTGTTGGTTCTTCTTCTCACTCTGATTGCCAGAGCAATAAGCCTCTTCATCTCCTCTTTTAGCCTCTGCATTTGGCAAGTGGCGTGCCTTAGGTCTATGGCATCCAGGGGGCAATACTGAGATGTGCACCCCCTTCCCTCCCATCAGTGGCAGCAGCAACACCCCCGGGGGGAGGTGTCTGTGGGTCCGTTTCCCACTCTCCCCCACTGCTGTGCAGGCAGCAGGGGTGGTGGCAGGGGCATAACAAGGGGGCCATGCCCCTGGGGCGCCGGACTGAGGGAGGGGTGCCGGCCAGGCCCTCAGAGGAGGAGCCGCCCCCTGCTGATATACCCAGCATCCGCGCCAACCCAGTCCCTCCGGCAGGAAGCAGGAGTGACAGGGGCTGGGCAGATGCTTCCGGGCTGCCCAGCAGCAGCAGGGGAACCTACCTGGCCACTCCATGGCCAGGATCCCCGCAGCTCTCTCCTTGCACCCAGCACTGGGGCAGAGAGACCGGGTCAGCGTGGCTGCCAGGGATGTCAGTGGGGGGCGGCTCCTCTGAGAAGAGCCTGGCCAGCACCCCTCCAGTCCAGCACCCCAGTATGCCACGCATTAGGCTGCAGGTAACTTTCATTAGGTATGTAAATTGTGGCGCAGTTGGGCTCTTTCAGCTGTATTCTATACTCGTTTGAAAACTTCCTTATCCAGCGGAAGATGTCCTCAAACTCTCATCAGTTGTTTTGGCTCCCTGACCGACTAAACAGTGCACCTCTTGAGTCCAAAAGTTTGACACTTTTAACCCAACAACAGGTGTTCTTTTCCCTGGTACTATTACAAATTTTATCGTTAGTTTATTTGCCCATACGCCTAGTTAATATACTCCTTTAGAGGAGATAAATTCACCACTGCAAGCCCTGAGTTTTACCAGTTTACCTTCCATTACCCATGGCTTTTCTTTTCATGCTAACACTGTTTCTGGCATCTCACTGGTCTGTAAACCAGTGTCCAACTGAAAATTAGTAAGTTACCCATTTGCTTCCTGGCAGTCAGCCCATTCATCTTCTGCAACAATGTTGTCCATTGCTCCTTTGAAAAACTCCAGTGAGCTAGTGGTGATGCTGTCGTCCTCTTTGTCCACACTACGCACACTCTGCTAGTGCTTGGACGCCCTTACGAAGTGATGTAATCCATTGCATTTCTTGAATCTTTTCCCATATTTTCCCAGTTATTGTCTTAGTTGTCACAGATTATGCAGTTCCATGTGCTATTTCTGGTGATCTCTGACTTTGAGTGCCATGTACCTCAGGTCTCTTTTCTTGTGGTATTTTGTAACCTCAATTATGTCAACAGCATCAGAGCACTGTTCACGATACATAAAGCTTCATTCTGGAGTGGTTGACTTCCGTTGCTTGGCAAAGTCGAAGTGTCTTGTCCAGGGTTAATTCTGGGTCTCCTAGTAACCTCTCACTGAATTTTTTGTTCCAGATTCCAATCACATTCTGGGCTCTTGCCAAGGACTCAGTTAGCCTTTCAAAACTGCAAGATTGCCTCCTTAGCCTTAGATCAGTCACAAATTCTTCTATAGTTTCACTTTCTTGTTGTACTCTCAGGTTTAAAACATCTCTCTTGTACATTTCATTTTACCTGAAGTGCAGCAATCCTCAAATCTTTTAATACACTTCATAGTTAGCCTCCTCGCTCCAAGTTAACTGAAAACTATTAAAGACATCAAGTGCATCAAAACCTGCTATTGTCAGAAATAAGGCTACCTTCTGAACGTCTTCCTTTTAGCTGGCACCCTTTACTTGTTGCACTTTTTAAAAGTTTTCAAGTTGTCTTCCACATTTTCAGAGAGTTTCAATGCTGGGGGAGCTTTAAGTTGCTCCATTCTGCCAGATGAGTTGTTTTCTTTAATTTCTATTTACTCTTGATACCACACTATGTTCAGGAATCACTCTGGGCCCAAATTTCTTGAAAGGGCTCCTCCCCTCTATTCAATGATGCAGTGCCCCACCCAAGGGCCTCTGCAGCACCTCTCCTCCAGACTTCCAGGCTGAGACACTAAACCCCTTAAAGGTACAGTTTCCAATACCACTCCCCTAATTCACGAGCTGCATGACAGCATCTGAAGCAAATTTTCAAACAAGAGGTATATTTTCAAACAAGTTGTAGGCAGAGGGGAAGCACCAGGAAGTGGGTCAGAAACTCTCCTAGACAGAACCAAGTGAATACTGCCAAATTTAGGATAAGAAAAATCCTTTCATTCACCTTCCTAGCCCAAATGCAAAAGACAAAACTGGTTTGCCTTTGTGTGTGGATGTAAAAAGATTTATTATTCTCATAACTGCTTTAGTAGCTGTTAAACTTTAACTAATGTATTAGATCCCTGACATAATATTTAGATGTATATTAAAGCACTATAGATTACTCTATTTTATTAATACACAGATATTATTAACAAGTTAAATAGTTGGCCACCTTGATTTAAAATTATAACCCGGTGAGTTGAGATTCATCATGTCTGACTTAATATTAAAGAAGGGGGGGGAGGAATTAAGTCCTGAGCTGTTTACAGTTGTTTAATCTATTTTCTTGAAAATATGATGAGAGCTAAACCTTTAACGAAATGAAAAACTTGGTCTGCAAATTTTCAACTATCCTAAATAGACTTAGAACACTTTATACTGTCAGGGTTTTGCCTATTTGTTCTTCTACAAAATCTCTGTTTCTTTCTCAGACACGTCCAACTACAGCCTTGACCTACAGGTGTTTATGCAGTGCTTAACTACATGAAAATAGTCTGATTAAATTAGATTGCTTGTTAGTAAAGTTAAGGCTGTGCAAAAGTGCTTGTAGGACTGGGACCTTAACAAGCAAACTAGGTGGTTACCTTTCCTGTCTAACATGAAGCTCTACTCCGAGGACAGCTGGTTGAAATTTTTTGCATAAATAGTATTTAACCAAAAAATAGCCTCTTCTAAACAAAAAGTCATCAAAATTGTTGTGATTTTATAGAATGTATCAATTTTAAAGAAAATTTCAGTTAAAAATAATAAAGTCACACAAAAAGAGAGAAACTTGATCCATTTTGAACTCTTCAAATTACAATTAAGAAAGCATTTTTAAACAGTTGTTATTGTGAAGCAGGCTGCTGCCAAGCAACTATTCCCCTTATGGGGCTAAATATATTCTCACTGACTTCAACAGGAGCAGGATGGGGCCCTCACAGAACCTTCAGAGCATGAAGACAAGAAGTGGGAGAATTCTTGCAATGTAGTGCAGTCTGAGTTGGAGATCACAGCACAGGAAGTATGGACCAGAATGAGTTAATTACAGTCCCCAGGCCTATTTAAGGGGACACAGTCAACAAACTCTCAGAGTGAAGTGAGATTTTTATCTTCTGCTCTTATGTCAGGTAACAGGTCAGATTACTATAGTTGAAAGAGGATACTGGGGAACTCTTCCCCTTCGTTTGTTTAATTTGGGCATTTGGCTCTTTGCATATAGTCTGTTTCACTTGCAGTCAGTTATTTCCCTGTTTGAGTCTTTCACAGTAGTGGAGAAGAAGGGAAGCATTTTGAAAACTCAAAAATGTAATTGTAAGAACCACAAAAACTGGCAGGGAGACTCAAGGGACAGCGTCAACTTGAAATCTTGACACTTACCAGTTTGACCACTTTGCCCTGAGGGCAAAGCAGAATCTGAACCTACTTTTAACTCGTATGTGTCAAGATTTCAAGTTGGCACTGTCCCATTAATGTGATTTTCTTTTACATCTGTTATTCTGTTTGGTATCGAATCGTTTGTCTTTTGTTCAAATGAAGTACGTGTACTCCGTCGCTGTGGGAAAAGATATTCACAACTGTGGAACAAAGGCAGAGTATTCTTGCCTTTATGCCTATACTCTGGAGCTGCAGATGACAAACTGCATTTCTTCTGTCCGCTCCTGCATAGCTCCCCTCCCCTCACATAGGCATCTGCAACTCCAGAGTATAGATAGCGCTTGATCTAAAGCATTGACTTCAATGAGTTTTGGGTCAGACCCAGAGACTGGAAAAGGGGATGCTGGCACTCCATACCTCTCCCACAGACTCAGGGTTTTGAGTCAATGCAGGTATGTTACTGGCCCGTCTCCAGAACACGCTATGTGCAGCATCTTCCTAGCAAACTGGGATCCTTCCCTCTGTGCGGCCCATGGGACGCTCATCTCCCTCTGAGCCCAAGTAGGCTCAGTGCCCACTGGCCAGCCTAAGTGGTGAGAAGCCCTTATGGTCCTCTGCACCACAGGTGAATTCTACCTTAGGTACAGAATGTCTGACGCAAGAGAATGTCCTGCCCCACCAACGCCAACACTGCAGGACTCCTCACCTCTCCCCCAGAGCATTAGAACTACGCTTCTGTACACCGTGCTTCCATTGACGGCTCCCTGAAAATTAATTGGGGAGCATCTCTTGAGGTCACAAGAGGCACAGCCGCCTCTGGCTAACCTGCCGCAGGGCGGCTGGTTCCGCCGGACGGCAAACACCAAGAACCGAGTCTCACCTAACCCCAGCGGGCAAGGGGCGAGGAGCAGAGCAGCCGGAGAGGGAAATGAAAAGACAGGCAAACCACCATCGCCCGCATTGTGCGGCGGGACCCCCCGGCAGGCTGTCCAAGCAGCCGCTACCAGCTGTGCCGGGACCGCCCTTTCCATGCCGAGGCCTGTCCCCGTGTGACTCCCCTCCTGTCCCTGGCCCTACGCCTGGGAGCTCCTCGGGCCGGGGCCGTCCCTGTGCGCCGCAGCCGGCCGGGGGAGGCGGCTCTTACCTGGGGATGTACCTGGCCTCGCCCCCGAGCCGCCGCTCGAAGTCCCGCCAGGGCTGGTTCGGCCCCGCCGCGCCCCACGCCGCCGCCGCCTCCTCGTCCTGCTCCAGCGGCTCCCCGCAGCTGCCCCGCCGCCGCCGCCGGCTGGCCCCGCGGAAGCCCCGGGCGAACTCCGCGAAGGTGACGGCCCCGTCGCGGTCGGTGTCGAGCCGCTGGAAGATCGCCTCGGCCTCGGCCGGCCGCACCCGCAGCTCGGCGCACAGCGAGGCGAACTCCTCGCGCTCGATGCGCCCCGAGCCCCTCACGTCGCAGGCCGCGAAGAGGGAGCGGAGCCGGGCCAGCTCGTCCCCCTCCTCGGGCTCCATCGCCAGCGGCCCCGCCAGGGCGAAAGCGCCCGCCGGGCAGGGGTGCGCGCTCCGCTCCGCGCCGCGCCGCCAGCCAACCCGCCGCCCAACTTTCCCTGCCAGCGCCGCGCCGCCCCGCCCCGCTCGCGCTGCCGTGGGACTCGCCCGCCTCCCTCCGCGCCGGCCGGGCGGAACGTCCCGACCCACGCGCGGCCCCGCCTGGGAACGCGGCGGGCGGGGCCCGGGACCTGCCATCGTGCAAGGTGTAGCCTTCAGCGCCACTGTTCGCACCGGCGCCGGCCGGTCACCTGTTGGCCAGGTGCCGCTGGGACAAGCGGTGCGGTCACCTGCGTAACTGCAACACTCCCCTTTGTTGACGGATGGAAATACCGGCAGGAAGAAGTGCAAATATTGGGGTAAAGTTAGGGAGTTATGGAAAGCACCTGGCAAGCTGGGAGGAGTGGATCCTTTTGCATGTGTTTGCATTATATTTCCTGTGGGAAAAGAAACACGAAACGGTCTGTTACAAATGTTTCCTTGCCAAGTGCTCAGGCCACATCAACCGCATACCTTGCTTTGTGTCCTACGATCCAGTTGAATCTGGGATTCTCTTTAGGCTGGTAGTAAGCTGACGCAATTTAGAAGTTGGTTATTCATTCTCTGATTGGTCCCTATGCCACGGTCCTCTTCTCCACTCCTGCCTAAACTTTCCAGGTATCGGAAATTTCCCCATCGATGCTGAGACTCAGTATTTGTTTCAGCTGAAGGAGGAAACAGCACAAAGGCCTGGTCCAATGCCAATTGAAGTAAATGGGAGTCTGTTTCTTATTAAAAGTCTTCATTAATAAACAGTTGTCTTTAGAATATATTAATTAAGAATGTCCTAATCCAATGCACGGTGATCCAAATACAATGGCAAATGATGTGGTTTTAAGGCCAGATGATACCAGGTGTGCTGTGAGAAGATTTTATTAAAATGTCAAATCAACACAAAAATGACATCAGCAGAAGTTTATGGGGACCTAATTTTAATATAAAATAGTCTTATTATGCCACAGCCTGATTTGAGAAGAGGCTAACAGGTTCAGGAGCCAACTGATTTTTGCAGTGATTTTTTTTAATGTAGATCAGAAATGACCAATCTTACTGAAGTGGAAACTCCATTAACTTCACTGAGGTTAAGGCTTGGTCTACACTTAAAACTTAGGTCAACCTAACTACAGTGCTCAACGGTGTGAAAAATACCACACCAATGGTGTGAAAAATGCTGTAGTCAAATCAACCTAACTCTAGCTCCTGGTGTAGATGCAGTTAGGTAAACATATGAATTCAGAGATGCCATCTCTCAGGGAGGTGATGTTGCTACAGTTCTGCACTAACATTTTCACTCTGCAGCAGAGGAAATGCTGTGGTCTTGGAATGATCTGTAACTATGCGGGTTGTCAGAATTTGTGCTAGATCATAAATCTTATTTACTAAGCCACTAGGGAGTTTTAAAACGCTATTATAGGTTGACAGATTTATTGTAGTTTTATGCTCTGTAAAAGGATTCAAGGTGCCAACTTCAGTCTTCACAGAAGCAGCTGATCTGACCTTAGAAGTAGGTTAGAGGAACAAGTTGTGTGTGTTTTTTCTCTCTGTGTCTACACTACTGGGTTATGGCAGCATAGCTATGCCACTGTAGTTCACATAGAGTAGACATGTCCTAAGATTTGGCCCTTTGTACTCCAGCAAAATCCCCCTGACTAGAACAAAAGAAGTTCTGCTCTTACGTGGACGATGGCCCACTAAGTATTGTACTGATGAGTCAGCAGTCCACATAAAGAAAGAGCCCTGATATTGACTAACAGAGGAGAGCACTAAGGCAGACTGTGGCTGTTCCCTCATAAAAAGGAAACAAACTTATCTTGCTTATGCCTGTCAGCCATTTGATAATGGGAATTCCTAGGCACTGGCTTTTGACGTTGACAACCTGTTGAGCTGAAGTACTCTTATCTGTGGGCTGAGTTTGCCTCACCAGACAGTGATATCTCACACTCATGTACACCTGATCTTGTTTGCCTTTGTTGCCATATGCTGTTCACTAGGTTATATTTAGGGCCCTGTCAAATTCCCGGCTGTGAAAAATGTGTCACAGACTGTGAAATCTGATCTCCCCTGTGAAATCTGGCTATTGTAGGGGAGCGGCAAGGCTAAGGGTGCCCCAGTGGGGGGCTCCTACTGTAGACCTAGCTCCAGCTGCTATTCCCAGCCCCGTCTAGGGAGGGACGGACTTCCTCTTCCCCTGCTGGGGCTGCTCCCAGAGCAGACTAGATGCACTGCCGGGAACCTCCCATGACTGCAGGAAATTCTATGGCTGCTGGTTGGGACAGCCCCCAACCTAGGTGGGAGGCTGCAGCCCCAGCTGCCAGCCCCCAACTGAGTCAGAGAGGCTGTGGCTCAGCTGTCAGCCCCCAACCCAGGGCGGAGAGGCTGCTGGGAAAACCTGGATATATGATAACTCACTCCCCCATAGCCTGCAACCTTCACTTCTGTGCTGCTGCTGGGAGTGGTTCTGACTTTAGAGTTTAGCACCCGACCAGCAGAGGCTACTCCTTGGCTGGCCAGCTCTGCCAGAAGCAGTGCAGAATTAAGGGTGGCAGTCCCACGACCCCTCATAAAAGCCTTGCGACTTCCCTCCCCCCCACGGCTACCACGCCAAGAAATTTCAGATGTAAACATCTGAAACCATGAAACTGACTATTTTTAAAATCCCATGACCATGAAATTGACCAAAATGGATCCTGAATTTGATAGGGCCCTAGTTATACTTTTTGGTAATCTTGTGTCTCGGATACTGTCAGATTCACTCCTTTGTGGCTTCATGTCCCTGGAGTTATGGTCCACCATGGATATGCCACCACAGAGTATAGCTGAACATTATTTTCCTGATAGAGTACGTACACTTTGGTCCTTTATTAATCCTGATTTTACACCTTGTCCTCCCCAACCCTTCTATATGTTGTCTTTTCCTGCTCTCACCTTGGTTAGATTTTAAACTTTTTAGGTTAGGGCATCCAACTTTCTTTGTTTTGTAAAGCACCATGAGCATCTATGATTGTACAAGTAATATGCAGCAATACAAGACATTCCCACCTCTCTCCACAATGGATCTGACCCAAAGCCCTTTGAAGTCAAAGGAAGTCTTTCTACTGTCTGCAGGAGGCTTTGAATTAGGCCCTATAAGAGCAATATTTTCAAGAGCCATATGTAACTTATCTTTTCTCCAAATTCAGCCTTTACCTATATGCATGCAACCCCTTGTGTAGTCAGTGGTTATAACTAAGGACAGAATATTCTCTTTTGTGCCTTCTTGTCCTCTACTCTTATAGAATTTTTAATCTGGCTCATTAATATCAAGTGGCAAGATGAAGTATGGTGTCATTTAGCATTGTCATGGAAGAGGTATATCCTCCAAAACAGATGCTACCTGCAGTATTATACCATCAGCCAATTTCAACCTATGCTTGCTTGGTACCCATGTTCCTAATCAAAGGATTCAAACATACCATTCAAACAAACTGACACAGATATAACAAAACAAAACATGATTCATTTTATGAGCCGTAACAGTGGGTGTTGAGGGCAGGATTCCCAGCAGAAAATGGCAAAACAAGACTTTGTTCTGAAATTATGCACCTATTGTTAGAAGGATGTATCATCTTGAATCCAGTTCTAGCCTAATTTAATATTCAAAAACAAAATATCACTTCTACAGCCCTATAATTGTCATTTTTACCCAGAAGACAGAAAGACAGTCACATGAATTCAATAGGTAGATACCAAGGTTACAACCATTTCAGAAATATCCAAGATATAATTTTCAGTCCCTGTTTTGTCTCACTACAAAAGATAACTCCAACCACACTTCAAACCAGTTTCAGCACCAGAAAACTTACGGGTGAATAAGGTAGTAAAAGGGTATGAAATCATGCTCTGTGAGCATGTGTGTGAATACAGAGTACCTAACATAACACGTGTGCCAGAGACAGAAGAGTATCACAACTTAAAATATTCTGTTTGAATAGAACCTGAAGTATACAGATGACATAAAAGCTGTTTCACTGGTACTATGTCAGATACTGTCTAAATTCAGCATAAAACGTCATCACTCAAGTATTAAACTGTGCTTTTGCCACTATATTTCAAATAAGTTCATCAGTTATATTATGGGGAAAAACAAGGAGCCCACTAATTTTGGTGGCAGTTGTGGTATCATATGGTGTCATATTACATTGCCTAAAAGAAATGGGAAAGAGATTGGACTGATTTAAACAGAGTTCCTGAAGCTAAATTCTCCTCTCGGGCATGCACAAAGGCATCCTAATTAAGATTGCCAGTCCCAGTCTTCCCCCCAGCTTCCAGATCCAGTCCCTTTGCCCAGCCAGTTCCAGTCTCTCAGCTCCAAGTCTCAGCTTCTCCTACTACCCCAGCATCCAATCCCAGTTTCCCTCTCTACCTCTCCTCCAGTTCCTCCCTCTTCCCAGGCAGCTGGTTCCTCTCCCCCACAACTGATTCAGGTCTTGTGCTCTCTACATGTGCATCAGGCAGCTTTCTTCTCCCCACAAAATGGCTGCAGCAGCAGGGTCATTTAGAGCACAGGACAGTCACCCTGATTTTGGTTTAGGCTCTGCCATGGCCTAGAGCAGCCAGGATAATTATTAATTGCACAGACAACCCTAATTCTGGCATTTCCTAACTTTTGAGTACTTATCTTTCCAACCTTAATAATGTTCTTTCAATGTAGTTTTGTGTGTGTAAATATATATTCTGCCATTAAAACTTTGTATTATCAGCATGTGACCAGTCACTATATGGACACATTAGCTGTTTGTTGTTCTCTGTTTGGTTTTTGTTTGTTTGTTTGTTTGGTTTTTTACAGTTTAAGCTCTTTGGGGCAGGTCTGTGTCATTTGTTCACAAAGCACCCAGCAGATTGCAGCTACAAAGGAAAGAGTAAAACATACACAAAAAATCTTGTGAAACAATTAAATATTTGTACACGCATAACATAGCTATCACAACTCCACAAAAACAAAGAAGTTAAAAGTTAAGCAGCAGTACATACCCTGTACTCCTTCATGCACAGGGGCACAGAAAAAATACTACAATCTTAACTCTGTCCCTCCTCACCATTCTTCAACATATGTATCTCTTTACCATCCTATCCTTTCTCACTACCATTAGTACTGGAAATCTGGTGTGCTGGAAGGGATGATGAAAGGAGTAAAGGAGATGATGGTAAAGACTGGCATCCTTAAGAAATCTGAGTTAAGATGGAGGCATGTGATTTGTGGTATACAATAATTTTGGAGAAAGATCTCCACCCTATGCCTCTTATTGTTCCCTCTCCCTTATTTTTTTCTAGTGACTTCAATCGGATTTTCAGCTGATTACACAAGATTTGAAGTTGTTCCCCATAGAAAACCAAGTGGTGTACATTATTCAGTGTACACAGCCACTACATCCAAAATCTGTGCAAGCTATACTCCTTTGCCAATTGCAACCATTTTCTGACCAGCTTACACCTGCTTTGTAACTTATACCACCATTTAAATCATTGCTGATTTTGGCTCAAGTTTTTATCCTTTCTGATCAAATAAGCAAGATAATACTTTTAGTAAAATTTACCATGTTGATTGTACTTCTTATTTTCAAAATGTATCACATGTATTATCTTTTACAACACCCCTGAGAGGAAGATAAGTGACTTGTACAAGACCAGAAAGGGAGTCAGTGGCTTGGTCTACACCTACATCGGCGATTCGGCAGTAGTTGATGGGAGTTATGCAAAGTACGCAAAGAACTTGCGTAACTCCCGTTGACTTCTGTACTTCTCTTCTGCATGCTGTCTTCACGGCACTGTGCCAACAGGAATCGTGTTCCTGTTGACGCAGCACTACACCACTTGAGGTAGTTTTAGTACATCGACTTCTGGATCAACTGAGCGCGTCTTCACTGACCACTCAGTCGATCCAGATAAGTCGGTCTGATGGCAGCGACTTTGCCACTGTCAGTGTAGACATAGCCAGTCTCAGGATTAGAGTTCAGGAATTCATGGTCCCCAGTCCTGTGCCCACATCCCAATTAAAAATATGTGCAAGATTAATTGACATAGCATCTCTTTGCTGATGCATTGTCATATTTACAGCCAAAGCATCCATAGCAATAGGCAGAGTTCCTTGTTAAACTAAATGTCAGCAGGTGGGACACAGAGGTCATGATACACTTGCACCGTTTTACTGATTTCTTTAATGGACTCCAAATCATGAGCGAAGTGGCAGCCATAGAGATGAAGCAACTTCAACCTGAAAGAGAGAAAGCAGACCATTAGGAACAGAATTTAACACAGATGGTAAAAAAGTACTTGCCAACAAAAGCAGAATGAGTCCCTGACACTGAACTGATCCCCTTTAAAGCCCCTTGACAGTTTGACCATCAGAAGTTCATGGTCCTAACTAGGGAGCCCTTGTGCTCTCCCTCATGTCACTCTTCCAAAAATATTCAAATGCCAGTAGGTAAAAGGAGGATGATATATTAAGGAGATGCTGTCAAGTAGTTTATTCCCAACTTTATATTAGGTTTTGTTATGGTAAAAAATGGATGGGAGAGCAGGGTTGCAAGCCCTCATATTAATAGGCTCTCAATAAATCTTTCAGAATATTGCAATTTTATTTAATTTATTCTGTAAAATTTTTATATTTTAAACAACTTTTTAAACAGAATAATTCTCCCTCTCCCATGCACAGTTAGAAACCTAAACAAACACAATTTGCAGTATGTGAGAATCAGAAAGCGAAACTGACCAATCTGGGTTTATCCTACAAATTATATGAAATGAAAAAAAGTAAACATCAAGGCCCTGATCCTGCCCTCAGTTGCACAAGTGTATCTCCTAGGTAACTGAGGACAGAGTGCGACTTTCCATGATAAAAGTAAATTAGAGATAATTATTTTCATTTTTAATAATGCAAGGAGTTATTAGTGACAAAAATCAAGACTGGATGTTTTGTGAAAGACATGCTCTAGTTCCAACAGGAATTAATTCCAGGATGTCTATGGCCTGTGTTAATAGGAGGTAAGATTAGATAATCATAGTAGTCTCTGGCTTTATAACCTGTGAATATGAAAAAAGCAACAAAAATATGTTTTGTGTATTATTATATATCACAGTGCTTCTTTAAACCAGGAAAAGAGGAAAATGTTCAAAAGTGCCTAAGTAGCCCAGGAGCCTAAATCTGCTTAATTTCCAATGGGATTTAGGCTCCTAAAACACTCTGCACTTTTGAAAATTTTACCCCAGGTAACCAGCCAGTTAAATAACCCTCCAAAATTTAGGGAGAATGAATTAAAAATAATAGGAAAGTACTGAGAGATATTTTATTAAATGCTTTTTACATATAAAGGAGACAAATTATATTCTAATTTTTCTGCATTTACAACGGTGCAAGAGAAGAATTTGTACCAGAATGACAAGGGATCTCAATTACAAAGGAATACCCTGTGTAGGGGATTGGAAACACTGAGCTTCCACATGGGGCATTTCCTTTGAATTCTTCTATCTGTAACAAGTGTGTGCCCTTCACCCATTGAAGAAGCTATAGCTTTCACCCTCAAACTTGGAGAATTCAGAAAGATCTGCAGGAAATAGAGGCTTTCACAATGAGGTCCCCTTGTCTTTCCACTGCCATCAAGCCCCACTGGCTCGTGGAAAGCACAGATCTAGGATTCATTCTGGGAAGACATCTCCATACTGTAGCTGCTATTGGATTGCTGCTCAAGAGAGAGTCCTCATCTGTGGAGCAGGAAAACTGAGAATAGGAGGCCACTGCCTATTGACCTATCTCTTATTGTTTCCTCCTTGTAACGAGGAGGCGTGGCCTCCTCCAGAGGTCGACACTAAGGGACTGACACACACCACCTGGTGGGCAGAACCCGGTACATGATGACCCATCCACCAGAAGTGGAGGGGCGGGACAGGAAGGGGAGGTATAAAAGCATCTCAGTCTGGGGTGAGCTGCCAGAGGAGGATATCTTTCACCTGCTGTGGGAATAGGAAGCCAGAGTGGATGCCCCTTGCACCGTGGACTGACCTGACCTGCCAGAGTTACCTGACAACCCGGACACCAATGAGCTGCTAGTACTGCCACTTGCAGTGTAGCCCAGGGAGATGGAGGGCAACCTTAAGTTGCAGGTACAACACAAATAGGATGTAGGAAATAGCCCAGGGATAGCTGACTACATTATGGCTGTGCTCCTGCCTGAGCACCAGTCAGCGTTTTTCAGCTGAAGCCCCACTGACTCAGTGCTGGAACCCTCCACTGCTGTTAGGGCCCTGGGCTAGGACATGGTGGAATACAGTAGGGCGGGGTCCCCTACCTCCCTGTCACCCCACCCCCCTGTTGGAGGCCCAGTACAATTTGAGTTGCTTGGCCACTCCTACAGGCCTAGCATAGCTTCAGTTGCTTGGCTATTCTGACCCCTGTAGCATGACATCTTCCAGTTGGCAAAGAATGAATAACCTTATAGATGTCTCAATTTCTGCACACCACAGCACATAATAAGACAAAATACAGACTGTATTTCTTGCAGCTGCACAACAGATAATGGTGATGGGAACAAGTTATCTGTGAACATCTGGGGCACACTGTTTTATTGCCAAGGGCCATACTTTTACTCCGCCCCTCCTATCACCAGATGTTGAGTTGACAACCCCAATTATCATGGTGAGAATAGAATGTAGTTAAGGGTGAAACCCAATGTAGGTAATTAGCATATATGATAATGAGAGAGATAATTAGGTTAAGGTTGTTTATGGAAGGGTATAAGAAGTCATCACTTAGACAAAGGGGGGCGCTCCATCAACACCTGACTCTGCGGGAGATGCTGCTGGTTGGACCAGAGGATCCACTGACTCCCTGGAAGAGCCTCTGAAGAAAGCCATTCCTGTATATGGCCTTCTGAGTAACTGCTTAGCTCTCCAGGCTTAGTGAGTATGATATATTGTCGTTAATTTTAGGCTTTGTATCTAACTAGTATATTTATAGAAAACCTTGAACATTAAACCTTATTGATCTGCAAATTGGACGTACCGTGTCTCACTGGTATTCACACTGATCACAAAGTGTCCAGAATCAACAATTGGAATCCCTGTTGGGCTCGATCAGCTGTGAGTGAGACAATTTTTTAGGCGTACAGTGCAAGGGTTTCTCTCACTGCTTGTCAGCAGGGTAGCAACCTATCTGGCATGGGTCTCCATGAAGCTGTATTTGTATTTGGCTTCAAGAGGAGGGCATGATGTTCTCTACAGGAATGTGTTGTGAGTCAGACAGTCAAGGGGTTGCCACTTCCGTTCTCCTTTTGCTAGAACCAGTCTCGGATATGGAAGCTTTTGTGGATAACTTGGGTAAAAACCCATGGTCTCGGTAGGACATGGGCTTATAGACTACTTTGGGACTACCTGTTCGTAGGTCAGACCCCCCTCACTGTGTGTCGCCCTGTTCTGCCAGAAGGACTCACTGTGGAATGGACTGCCACTAACATTCCCCCTGCTTTTGTCTCTGGAGCCTTGCCCTACTGATCAAACAAGGAGGTGTGGCCTACCCCAGGGACCAATGCCGAGGGACAACCACTCCTCGTTACACTCCTCCACAAGCAAAAATGAGACCTAAATTAAACCAGAGTTCTCCTCTCCAATATGAAGTGTGGATCTCCTCCATGGACATACATTCTTTCTGCTTGGGGACTGCTACCAAACTTAGTAAAAGAACTACAAACAGAATGATTGCATGAAGTACAAAATAGCCACAATATGGGAGGAGAAAAGAATTTAAGGTTGTCCTTTAATGTACTTCCTTCTCTGTTCCAAGAGAACACTTCTTCCTTATGACCTCAGACCACAAGAGCCTTAAAATGGAATGAAAACCAGCTGTACTTTATTTATCAGAGTAACACACCTATGCAATTTAGTCAGAATTATTAAGAGCTGCACTTGAAACTGTTTCTGTGTAAAGAGTTTGAAACTCATTGTATCTTTACATAAGAGCAGAATAAGGATCCAGGTAAAATTTTCACTGAGATTTTTACACTGAAAACATACTATACTGAAAAAAGGACAGTTTATTTTCACGGCCATACTATTGTTCTGTTTTAAAATATACCCTGCCATAACTTCTACTGTGGCCAAATGCACGGTTACATCTAAAAGCTACAAAATGGAGAACACAAGTAACTTTCGCATTCTAGACCTACACAAGTCATTAGCACCCTTAATTCAGGATAGAAAAAGTTCCCTTCAAAACAGAAGATAATTATTTGCTTGTGATTACAACCAAACAATACTGGTACAACAACATGGGCAGAAAGGAAAAGGGCAGGAATGCCATTATGCTATCTCTCAAGAATCTCTTAAATGAGGAAGTGTTAAAGGAGGTTCTTTTACACCAAAGAAGATTAAAGGTTACATGACTCAGAACTGCAAAGTGAGACAAAACAGATAAGATTTAAGGTTGTAAGACTATGCTAATTCTTTGGGAATGTAATATAAAACCTCCTGCTCGTGGCTCTTAAACTAAGGAATGAGATATTCACATAGATCTTTAACAAGTGAGCTGGAAAATCTTTCATCAGTTTTTCTAACCATTTTAAGAAATCCTCCTTTCCCATCAAGGTCAATAAAAGACTTTTATATTTTACACTATAAGCATTTTATGATCAAAATGGTAGAATAAATAACACACGTCAACAACAAAGAACTGGATAGAAAAAATAAAAATGTGAACTCTGTTGTGGGTGCCATTTTTTTTTGACATACATACATAAAAATGTAGTGGATTTCTTACCCACTCTTCCCCGCAAATGCTATCTATGAAATAAAGCTGGTTCTTGTGACCTCCACTCCATGAATGAAGTAAATATTCCCTTTTAAGTTGGTACATGAACCTGGCAGTTATATCTATTGATCATAAGTTTCTAGTACTGGAGAACACTTAAACAACATTTAACAATATTTGCTCAAATATTTACATAATTTGCTTAGAGTTTGCACACACCCTGTTACCACAAATATTCTAGTGATGTTTGGTTACACAGTGAATTTTAAGTGAATACTGGAGAATATACATAGAAACAGAATTTGGAATCTGTAAACATGAGTAGCTGCACTGGAAATCTGATCCTATTCTACAAACACAACTGAGTTTCAAGACCCAACTAGAATAGTTGTCCATTGATTAGGTTACAGTTAGAATTTTAGCATAGGCAGGAGCAGATCCTAACCCAGTGTTTTAACAGGGTTGTGAAACTGGGCTAAGACTTTTGGATATGCCCATAGTGTAACCTCTGTTGTTTGTAACTACATGACAAGTTATAGCTAGTTCTCCTTGTTCAGTTATTTTAGTATAGATGGGTCATCATAGTTACTCATCCAATCACAGAACAGAAATATACCAAGTGACCTTACATGTCCAATCAAAACTAAGACAGCTCAAATTTCAAATGCTAAGATGAATCTAATTTATATATACACTGAAAACCAGTTATTATTTGCAGTGACAATTCAGCAAATAATTCTGAATAATTTGATTTAGGAAAAATGAAAGTTATTTGCGGACAATCCAAAAACAGAAGCAGCTACATTTGTTAAACAAACAATATAGTCTGAATTAATCACAGAGCTGGGTTTGGTTTTTGTTTTTAATATAAACTTTTTATTTTAAATTATGGCTGTAGTAAGAAAAGTAACTGTAAATATGACTTCATGAAGACATATTTATTCTGTTCTCTATGGCTTCCATAGCAAAGTGATTCAGTTTACAATTCAGGTTTTGTGACTGCCAGCTTGGCAAACTCACCACAGCATCAACCTCTCCCTTCTCCTACCTACTACATCAAATATTTTGCAATCAAAAATGCCACCCACCCACATCAAAAGGTGGGGGAAATTGATGGGGCCAGTGGTGAAAGGGGGACAGTCCTACTAGCATGGGAGGGAGACACTCCTTAAGGGACACTGGGCAGCTCCTCCCCCTGGGAGGCTCTGGCATCCATTGGCCAGCTGTGAAAGAGGGGTTCTGATTAGCCAGCATTCCCCAGCTCCCAGATTTGGCCCAGTTCAGGGCCCATGTGGAGCCTGGGATCCCTGCAGGCACAGGTACCTCTCACTGTAGTACCAGGATCATGTTTTGATCGTGGTTAGTAACTCAAGAAAGGTACAGGTTTTAATACAGAAGTCACTTACAACTACAGCCCCACTTTAAGGATATACGAAAATTCAAAAGTGATCATCATCTCAGTTTCATCTCTCCACATGTGACATTTTCATTATGCACAATAAACACAACACCTGTTCTTTCTTTCTTTCTTTCTTTCTTTCTTTCACCAGTGATATAAAGATTGGTAACACTTCCTTCTCTATTTCCGTGGTTAATTCTATCAGCTCATATTTACAGTCGGAAAGCTGGGTCACTTGCACCTACCCCGAGTGTTTTCAGATATAACGATGTTGATTTAAAAAAATACAATACAGGCTTATTTTCTGAAGATCACATTTCTCTTATCAGAATTAAAAGCACTGTTGATGGACGTAGATACCGTAAGTACTGTATGAAAAGTCACTGTGAGTTGCATCAGCCTCTGCAGTTTTTAAAAGTTATTTAAAAGGATGTGTAAAACATTTGAATACAGATACCTTAACAGCATCTAATATGAATGGAAAACATATATAAACAGTGTAGTGTTGGTTCTAGATTCCCCATTAATTTATCAGGATCAAAGTCTATGTCTGATAAAATAGCTTCGTATCATAGCCAATAGGATAGCTGAGCTTTTTATCTGTGTAAAGCCAAAACTCTTACCGTTTACAGTGTTTGCAGAGGTTTTTAACTGCATCCAGAGTAATATCCTTGCAGAAACTGAGCTTCACACATTCCAGACTGACATGGCAGAAGCTGGCCAACAAGCAGACCCTTCGATCCAAGAATAAAAAACTGATTAACTCCAAGTTTTGCCCAGTCTCTTGAAAAGCACCTCTTTTTGCTCTCTATACAGAGACCTATAAATTACATTATTTTAGAAATATGTAGGTGATTGTGGTCTCACTGCTAATATATATATATATATATAAATATATATTGCATATAGAAATATAAAAATATACATTCAGATTTATATTTTATTTTCCATTTTTCAGAAAAATAAAAGGAAGGAAAAAAAGAGGGGGGGATCCATACCTATAAAGCTTGGTGGAGCTTAAAAGGTCTACCAGGAAAGTTGGCAGAGTCTGTAACCTTCTTGAAGTCAAACTTCTGATTATAGTTTTCAGTATTAGCAAAAATACTACCCCATACACCCAGTTTAAACAACTTAGTGGTAGGTCTTTTTTGTTTGTTTAATAATTGAAGTAGACAGACTTCTCTGAGCATCAGCCAACAGGAAGATTTCAATTTGTAAAGTACAGTCATTTATGAGTTTAAAATATCACTCATAATTCACTCATTTTTTGAAAGATGCTCTGCAAAGGGACCTGCAGCTGGCCCGTGTAACCTGAAAAGGGGGCTGCAGTGACCAAGGAAGCTGGTGGGGTGGAAGGGGTTACTAGAGCCTGCTCTGTATTAGCCTAATCATAACTGTCTCACTTTTACCTGGCGCTCCCCCAGTCGGTTTACTGTATCTACCTGCTGTGTCGAATCTAATACTGGGGCCTCAGACCTCTCTGCACGCACATGGCTTTCAGTGCCAGATGGAGTCTGACGCTGCAAGATATTCAGGGCATTTTTCACTGCATGTGTTTGTACAGTACCTAGCACAACTGGTCCCCAAGCCCTGACTGTGGTCTCTAGGTGCTACAGCAATACAAATAATAAATCCCCTAGCAGCATCCACTATCAGATCCAAATTGTGAATTAATGCTGCATTCGACTGGATGAACCCTTGGAGAAGGCCGGCTGCACAAACACTGCCTGCCACCACATTGGGCTGCAGATTATCCTTGCTGACACAGATGGATGCCATTTGATCTATATATACACAAGCAATGCTGAAAAAGAATTGTTAAATGGCACATTCCTGGTGAAGAGCTGTTATGCATTCTAGAAGTATATAAATATACTGATCCCTGGGTAGAGATAAAAAACTCCCACTAAAATAGACTGAAATCTCTCTAAACACAGAAGAATAAGTTTTGGGTGCTCTTAGCATCTCTACTGTCAGCAGCACTTTTGTGTATTTAGTAACTGAGACTGTGGCAGTTTTGCCATTAACTTCAATGAGGCTAAGATTTCACCCACAGAGACAAAACTTTACCTTAAGCCAATATAATACAAAGGCACAGATGAAGCAGTTTATTCACAGAAATAGGGTATGTGCAGTGATTCGCTGGACCAGTTGCTCCTGAAGGCCTCATTACAAGTTGACTAGCTGTTGGCTGAACCAGCTAATTTCCAGATCTTGAGTAAAAGGATATTTTCCTCTTGGGGAGAGAAGAAATATCCATTTGATTCTACACTAATTAACCAAAGGGCAGCCATTTCTGCTGGAGTTATGAGCAACTTGTTCATTTATGAAGTCAACTTGTCTGTTATTTTACAAATGTAAGCATGAGATTAAAATCTTGCATACTATACATTTAGGTTTGAAAGACGAAGTTACTTACCTTGTGCAGTAATGCTGGTTCTTCAAGACGTGTCCCCTTATGGGACACTGTGTCTGCACTGCATCCCTGTGCTGCTGATCAGAGAACTTTGGTAGCAGTCCTTCCTGCCCACACGTGCTGCTTCCTGCCTGCCACAGGGCTAGCCAGCATGTGTGGGCAATCCCTCCCCAGTTCCTTCTCTACCACAGAGTCAACTACTAGAACTCTGAAGTAGAGGGGAGGAGAGTGGGACATGAAGCACACAGAGGGACACACATCTCAAAGAATCAGGATCCTGACAAAAGGAAGAAAGGAGAACAGCAGGATACAGACCATGGACTTCAGAAAAGAAGACTTTGACTCCCTCAGGGAGCTGATGGGCAGGATCCCCTGGGAGGCTAATATGAGGGGGAAAGGAATCCAAGAGAGCTGGCTGTAGTTTAAAGAAACCTTATTGAGGGCACAGGAACAAACCATCCCGATGTGCAGAAAGAATAGCAAGTGTGGTAGGCAACCAGTTTGGCTTAACAAAGGAAGTCACTGGTGAGCTTAAACACAAAAAAGAAGCTTACAAGAAGTGGAAGCTTGGTCAGATGACTAGGGAGAATTATAAAAATACTGCTCGAACATGCAGGAATGAAATCAGGAAGGCTAAAGAGCAATTGGAGTTGCAGCTAGCAAGGGATGTGAAGGGGAACAAGAAGGATTTCTACAGATATGTTAGCAACAAGAGGAAGATTAAGGAAAGTGTGGGCCCCTTACAGAATGGGGTAGGCAACCTAGTGACAGAGGATGTGGAGAAAGATGAGGTACTCAATGCTTTTTTTGCCTCTGTCTTCATAGAGGAGGTCAGCTCCCAGACTACTGCACTGGGCGCCACAGAATGGGGAGGAGGTGAACATCCCACAGTGCTGAAGGAACAGGTCCAGGACTATTTAGAAAGATTGGACATACACAAGTTCATGGGGCCAGATGCAATGCACCTGAGGGTGCTGAGGGAGTTAGCTGATGTGATTTCAGAGCCATTGGCTATTATCTTTGAAAGCTCGTAGCAACTGGGGGAGGTCCCTGATGACTGGAAAAAGGCAAATATAGTGCCCATCTTCAAAAAAGGAAGGAAAGAGAATCTAGGGAACTATAGCCTCACCTCAATCCCTGGAAAAATCATGGAGCAGGTCCTCCAGGAATCCATTTTAAGGCACTTAAAAGACAGGAAGGTGAGCAGTCAACATGGATTCACCAAGGGCAAGTCATGCCTGACCAACCTAATTGCTTTCTAAGAGGAGGTGACTGGTTCTGTGGATGAGGGGAAAGTGGTGGACATCATATACTTTGACTTTAGCAAAGCTTTTGATACAGTCTCCCACAGTATTCTTATCAGCAAGTTTAAAAAGTATGGGTTGGATAAATGGACTATAAAATGGACAGAGAACTGGCTAGAGCAAAGGGCTCAACGAGTACTGATCAATGGCTCCATGTCTAGCTGGCAGCCGGTCACAAGTGGAGTGCCCCAGGGGTCGGTCCTGGGGCCGGTTTTGTTCAACATCTTCATTAATGATCCGGAAGAGGGGGTAGATTGCACCCTCGGCAAGTGTGCAGATGACACTAAGCTAGGGGGAGTGGTGGATACCCAGGAAGGGATCGATAGGATATAGAAGGACCTAAACAAATTGGAGGATTGGGCCAAAAGAAATCTGATGAGGTTCAAAAAGGACAAGTGCAGAGTCCTGCATTTAGGACAGAAGAATCCCATGCACAGCTACAGACTGGGGACCGACGAGCTAGGCAGCAGTTCTGCAGAAAAGGATCTGGGGGTTACAGTGGATAAGAAGCTGGATATGAGTCAGCAGTGTGCCCTGGTTGCCAAGAAGGCTAATGGCATATTGGGCTACATTAGTAAGAGCATTGCCAGCAGATCGCGGGAAGTGATTATTCCCCTCTATTCCGCATTGGTGAGGCCACATTTGGAGTATTGTGTCCAGTTTTGGGCCCCCCACTACAAAAAGGATGTGGACAAGTTGGAGAGAGTCCAGCGGAGGGCAACAAAATTGATTAGGGGGCTGGAGCACAAGACTTATGAAGAGAGGCTGAAAGAACTAGGCCTGTTTAGTCTGCAGCAGAGAAGAATGAGGGGGGATTTGATAGCAGCCTTTAACTACCTGAAAGGGGGTTCCAAGGAGGATGGAGCTAGGCTGTTTTCAGTAGTGGCAGATGACAGAACAAGGAGCAATGGTCTCAAGTTGCAGTGGGGGAGGTCTAGGTTGAACATTAGGAAAAAGCTTTTCACTAAGAGGGCGGTGAAGCATTGGAATGGGTTACCAAGGGAGGTGGTGGCATCTCCATCTTTAGAGGTTTTTAAGCTGCAGCTTGACAAACCCTCGCTGGGATGATTTAGCTGAGGATAGTCCTGCTTTGAGCAGGGGGTTGGACTAGATGACCTCCTGAGGTCCCTTCCAACTCTAATATTCTATGATTCTGTGAAGCATTGTTACTGCACAAGGTGAGTAACTTCTTCCTCTTCTTCGTCAAGTAGTGTCCCTAAGGACACCGTAGGTGACTCCCGCGCAGTGCCAACCACTAGAGGTTGGGACTTTGTAGTTGAGTCTGATATGGATGATAGTACAGTGCATTGAATTTGACATCTACAGCTGAAAACTCTCGGATGGAATATGCAGATGTCCAGGTAGCTGCTTCGCATATTTTTGATATGGGATAACCTGGGAGAAGTTGATTGATGAGGAGACTGACCATGTAGAATGCATGCATATTGATGATGGGCATGTTATCTTATGCAATTGGTAACAAAGTTTAATACATCCCAAAACCTAACTGGAGAATCCCTGAGCTGAAATCGCTGTACCTTTTGACCTATTTGCAATGGAGAGGAAGAGTCTCAGAGAGTTCCTGAAGGCTCTTGTCCTGTCCAAACAGAAGGCCACGGCTCTCCTCACATCAAACATATGGAGGATGGTTTGCCTATTATGCTGATGGGGTTTGACATAAAAGGCTGGAAGCTGAAAAAGTTGATTTATGTGAAATACAGAAGTCACCTTGGTATTGAACTTTGGAGGTGGTCTTAAATGTGACCTTGTCAGGAAAGAACACTGTGAAAGGGGAATGTGCAATCAGAGCTGCTATTTCCCCAATCCTTGCAGAGGTGATGGCGATGAGGAATGCCATCTTCATGGAAAGGTGAATTAGTGAACAACGGAGTTTAAACAGTGGTCTAGTCAGACTATTTAGTACTAGATTGAGATCCCATTGCAGCATGGGAAGTCTGGGTTGTGGAAAGAGGCTTGCTATGCCTTTGAGAAACCTCTTCATAGTTGGATGTGAAAAGATTGAGTATCCTTCAACCTGCTGATGGAAGGCTGCAACTGCTGCTAGATGAACTTTCAGCAAACTGATGGAGAGTCCCAATTTCTTCACAGTCAACAATCTAGGATCACTGGTAAGGTGCATGTATTAGGGATGACACCTTTGGGCTAGCACTAGATCTGAAATCTATTCCATTTCTGCAGATAGGTACGGCAAGTAGCTATGCACTGGAACCATGAAGGAGCCAGGCTTGGAGCCATAGAATCCACAAGTTTGAATAGAGCGTGCATCTCTCCTTCTGCGACAGAAGGTAAGGAGTGATTGGAAGAGTCACCAGTGGACATAGTGCCAGCTGTCACAGGTAAAGATTCCACGTCTGTCTCGGCCAGGTGGGAGCAATCAGTATGATGATTGCTCTTTTTTCATTTTTAACAGTATTTTCAGTATCAGAGGGAAAGGGGGTGTACAGGGGCATTTTAGCAATCAGCCAGATATCCAAGCCACTGCCAATTATTGGGCTGGACTACCAATTATCCTGCTTGCTGTTTTTAGCTATTTTCAGGCCTCTGTAGGAACTTAGCATAAAACTAGGCAAACTGTGAGAGGGGGGTAGTAGACAGTGAACACATGACATGAGCCTGACTCTAAGTGTTCTCTCTCTCTGAATATTCTGGGGAAGATGTCTGGGGAAAACAGGATGTCTGGATACAATTTAGAACTTCAGTGATGGGGAAATCTAGCTACCAGACTAACAACTCAAGATTGCTTGCTTAATTATTTTTTTTAAGTGACATGCCTGTAACTTTTGCTTCTGCCCAGTGATTCATTTTTTTTGGTCAGCTCTGTAACATTTTCTTAATTGACACGTCTCTGTAACTTTTGGGGGATAAGAGGGAAGTAGCAAGTCTAAGTCAGCGGATCACTTCATGGACACATCAAACGATTTCCAGGCACAGCCAGACTGCCTCAGACAGGTGCCTTGCCATTTGGGGTGCTCTAATACCTATTGTATGTGTATGTGCTTTTTGTCTAGGGAAGCGACAGAATGAATGGCAGGGATAATAGCTGCCCCTGGAGTTGAGGATTTGAAATCTGGAGGTCTAATTAGAATGAGCTGCTAGAAGATGAGCTGCTAGCAGCCACAGTGGGCTCTCTTTCATCTATGCATGGCTAGAAGGAGAGGACTGTTTCTTTTTGGATATAGCCCTTGCAATTGTCATCCATGCTTTTGTTATGATTATTGAAATGCTCTCTATATGGGATTGAAGTTTAAAGGTATGTCTAGACTCAATCACTGGGTGTGACTGCGGCTTGACATACCTGAGCTAGCTTTAATCTAGCTAGCTCAGGTCCCAGAGTAATGAACCCGTGGTAACGCAGGCTTCAGTATAGGCTGTACAAACCCACCCAGAACTTGTGGAGCTGGCCCATGCTGAAGCCCATGCAGCCACGGCTCCACCATTCCAGGACCTGAGCTAACTAGATTAAAGCTAGCCAGGGTATGTCTACTCAAGATGCAGTTACACCCAATGATTGCAATATAGGCATACCCTAAATTTTCCTGGAAATGGAAGCTGGTGCACAATGTGGATTTCTGCTTGTTAAGTGAGGTCTCTGTTCATGAGCATATTAATGGCTACATATCTGTTTCT
Organism: Mesoclemmys tuberculata; assembly: GCA_007922155.1. Classification (NCBI taxonomy): domain Eukaryota; kingdom Metazoa; phylum Chordata; order Testudines; family Chelidae; genus Mesoclemmys; species Mesoclemmys tuberculata. The sequence continues at coordinate 20,344,244 of ML675612.1, read as the reverse complement.
GGGTTGTTTAATGTGTTCTTTTTAATCCACTCTCTAAATGGCCTAGGACCTTCCTACCTAAGAGACTGCCTTTGTCCCTTAGATATCTCTGCTGAGGTCAGCAAAGACATGTGGTCAGAAGCCCCTTTGGTATGAAGGTGGGGAGGGGACATGTGGCAGGTTGTTCTCCATTAGGTCCCGTGCCTTAAGAATTCACTCTCTTTCATGGTCTGTAATAGCCTGAGTCTGTTAACTTTCTGGGCATATTGCAAGACCCATTTTTTCTCACTGGCTTGTAGAGAGGGGATTCTGAGGGCTATTTTGCTGAAGAACTTAAACACTTGATTATTGTGGTCAAGGTACTGAGAACTGGATATTTATTGACTATTGTTCTGTATATTTTTTAAAAGTGTCAAGAGGGCACAGAGCTTGGGATGCAAGCTTTTTTCTGAAAAAAACAATATGTAAGAGCAGTCAGGCATTCTGTGCTGAACCACTACTTAGTTCTTTGCAAGTCTGCTGGGCTGACATATCTCTTAGACCACCATAGCCCCATAATGAGGGAATCATCACTGAAAAAGTACCACAAGCAGGGGAATACATCAAGTCAGGCCCCTGTGTGTATGTGTCCATACTACCACAGTATCTTTGAAAAGTGCACAAAATTACTGCTACTGACTTCACCAACATAATCACTGACTTCAATGGCAGTTGTATGAACACACCACAGAACCTACATGGGCTTTAGAATTCTTTTAATGATTTGCTCATCTTTGTAATGATGTATAGTGATGGCAATTTCCTCTATATTACACTGAAGATTTCCTTTAAGGAAATCTTTGCAAGAAATGCAAAATGCATATGGGGCTAATTTTCAGAAAAAGTTTCCAATTATTTGCAGGCACAAAACTGAACCTCAAAATAACAGCCAACGCAAATAACATCATATAGACCTCTCACTACCTGGATATATATGCAGAACTCAATTCTGGAGTGATGCCATAAAAAAAACAAACAAACCACGACTTACGTATTGAAGCACCGTGAGCAAAATGAAACAATTATGACAAGAAATTCTGAGGAATTTTATGGATAGTCTACACACCACATTTATATTGTGTTTCACAAGTTCAGATGGGAGCAATCCTGGACCCAGCTGCAATCAACCTTTATAATGCCTGACTTGGTAACTTTGATCATATTATATATCTGTACCGTGAAGTCTATGCAAGATCTCAATTTCACAGGCAACTTCCTTTCATAAAAGATCATTCCAAATATCACTAAACAGAGGCAAGATTTATCATCTGACTTTTGCATTTGAGTAAGTGGGCTGGTCACAGCACAGCACAGGAAGAGAACAGCCTCTGCAAGTCCTCTACTAGCACTACAAAAGTGGGCTAGCAGAGAAAGAGAAAGAGCAGAGTAAAAACAACAAGAGTTCTATAGCACTTTAAAGACTAACAAATTTATTTTTTGCAGGCATAAGCTTTCGTGGGCTTTAACCCACTTTGTCAGATGCAGGGAATGAAAATCAGATAGGTGGTATGTATATACAGTCAAAAGGAAGGTACAAGGAGTGGGGTAGGTAATGGCAAAGTCCATACAATTAGAGTAGCTGATGCCTATTTACAACCATTGATTAGAAGGGAGAATGTGTGAACAGTGACAATTACTTCTTTAAATGAGATAACCATTCCAAGTCCCTACTCAGACCCAATCTGACTGTGTCAAGTTTGCAGATCAGTACTAGCTCTGCAGTTTCTCTTTGAAGTCTATTTCTGAAGGTTTTTTGTTGACGTATGTCAACTTTCAAGTCAGCTACAGAGCAGAGTGTTGACTCAGCCTCCTCCCTGATGCATGAGCAAGTACAGCTGCATGCCTGTGGAGGGTGATGCCTGGTAAAGAGACAGTACAGAATACTTCCCTCAGGAACAAGGAGGAAACCAGGGAATGTACTGTGATTTAAAAAGTCTTGGACAGGCTATCTCTGGCCTACTGCTGGGTCAGGGCAGCTACATACTCTCTCTTACTCAGTCAGGGTGGATTGTTATGTCAAAAGCTAATCCACAGAGAGTACAATTCCATGTCACCTGTATTAGGAGACAACTTTCAAGCAAATGTTTGGGGGTTTTCTGTAAATCCCTTGAGTGGTTGCTTAAAACAGGTTTCACTGTATGATAAAAATTTGAACAACAACTTAAAGCTATTTATACATAATAAATGTTCTTTCATCCTCATTCAATGTTAAAATAGTACAGATTAATATTATAAGACAAATTCCATTAGTAATTGCAGGACTGAGAAAGTTCTCAATATATAACTGACTGATGGAGTATTTACATTTTGGGCCTGACCCTGCTAGTTGCTGAGCTCCTCCTCAGAGTCAATGGACATCAGAGAAGGGCAATGGACAGTGGAGGTAACCCAGTCCTGTGACGTTCCATCAGAATTACTGCTATAAATGTTACACCACAATGGCAAGCTACCAATAATTACTAAAAGGACAAAGGCACTGGAATCCTCTTGGATTACAGAAAAATGAATGAAAAAAATCTGAATCAATTGGACATTTCACTCAGAATATCAGTCATATATAAACGGACAACAGTGGACAGAAACAAACTAGATATTTGTGTACAATTGAACTGTTTTGGAAAAACATAAAAGCCAACAAAATGGAGGTGTTGCTATAGCTACCTAGAAAACACAAGCCGGAATCTTAATGCACTATGATTCAACTGGAAATTGAAAATGTACTGAAAACACTCTTCAGTTCTTTAGCCTATTCTCTCTGTATTTTAATTAGCAGGCTTTTAACCTCTGAAAAGATGGAGATGGGATGAAAAGAAAGCACCCACATTACACCTGCTGGCAACTCTTCTCTTAGCATGGAGCTTTGTGGCTTCTGACGCACATCAACTCCATCAATGAGGCCATCTTTTTAAATGTAGATAATTCTCTAACTGAAAAATAGACCTGATTTGTTACAACCATATTAAAGTGTATGTCTGTAACACAGAAAATATGGCCATGAGTTAGATGCAGTTCCTTGTTTCACTGTATATGTATAAACGAAACAAAGCTTTTTAATAACTGAATCATACAAACCTACTATTCATGTATGAGTTATATAGTCTCAGTTGTTAAAAAACATAACTCCCCCCACCATGCACAGTATGTAACACCTAGAGACACATGCACAGACTTCATTTCAATTAGTTTTCCTGGGTTTTCTGTTCAGATAATAACCCATAGATGTGTAACTGAAACATGGAAAGCCAGCTGGAAAAAAATGTATCAACTGATTGGGGAAAAAATGCCTTGTTTAAAATGTGCTATGCAAGTAAACTGTATTGTTATGTACGACTATTGGGCCAGATCCTTTTCCTATGGTAAAACATGTGGGAATGGGCGGAGGGGAAGGAAAAATCCACAAGGATCCCATCACGAAGTTTCTGGGAAGTAGGGTGTGTTCCTCCTCTTGCTCCTGATTTAATGGGACATCTGACCAGGATAGGAACCTGTGTATCACCCTTGTTGAGGTTCTGTGCCTTTGCTGAATCATGGCTCCCAACAGCCTGGTCTCTGCCTTTTATCTCTGGTAACCCAGTTATGATCTGAAAGGGGAAATTCTGTGAATGGATATGAGGCCCAATGTCCCCCCTCCTTATTTGAGATAGATTTGTTGATTTGCACCCTCAGGTTTAGAATCAACATGCCATGACTACCCACCCTGTAACACAAAAGTGTGGAAAATCTTACAACATGGGCTGCTTTGGCAGGGTCAACTAGTTAGCAGAGCCCATTCAAAAAACAAAATACCAAAAAAAAAAAAAAAAAAGTCAATTTGTTTTAGGCAGCAGAAAGCCAGAGAAAGTTCAAGAGTCAATGGGGAGCTGAAAGGTCAATATCCTACAACATCCATTTCTCTGGCATTTTCAAAATGCATGGCAGTGCAGCAGAATTAATAAGCATCAGAAAAATTTCCCTCTGCAACTGTATGTGAGGGAGTGGATTAGGGATCCAATTCCTGACAAATCTATAGACTATGTATATAGGTATTTTTTAACATACTTGTTTATCCTGTTGGGGAGATCCCCACTTACAGTTGGAGGCCCAACTTCCAACTTGACAGGACATACCTGCACTAGGTCTCATAGCTGCCATAGCATAAGCAACAGAAGGAGCTAGCTGCCCTAAGTACATATCCATCTGAGATGCAGATAGTGTAGCCGTGGCAGTGAGAGAGACTATTTTTACCACTAGTAGCTCAATCAGAGCTCACCTGGATATGTCTCCTTGAGCTGGAATTTACAGCTCCAGCTTGAAGTGTAGATACACCCTCAGAGATAGCTGGATTAAACGGCATGAGGTATAAATATGAAGTCATTTGGGTTGAAGTATAACTTGAATTTTTAACATTCTCTTTTTTAAATAGAGCTCAGAGGTCACAGGTTATTCAGTTTTTGTAGTGAAACATCTCAATGGATTTAAAACAATGCAGGAGGAAGGAAGAAAGAAAGAAAATTCAAATCAGGGAATTTCTTGGACTGTAAATTAAATGAAATAAGAGAGACACATAGCCCATAGCCAAACTTATTTCACAGAGAGACCAAAGAGCCTAGAGTTGGAAAGCTGTGTATCCCATTGCCACTTCCGTATGGCATCCAGGTCCTCTAATGCAGGGATTCCCAACCTGTGTCCCATAGACCACTCTATGAAGAAGGGATTCGTCACATGGTTCTTTCTCCCCTCCTTATTTCCAAATCACATTAAAAGAAACTAAACATACATAAACAATTTCCTAATGTTACTTTTCCATGCAAGCATGATGTAGTTGCCACAAGGAAGTTGTGACTGTGAACAGGAGAGAAGAGGGTTCTGTGCAGTTGGGAATGACAGACTGTATTAAGATGCGTTCCATGCTCTGCCTTTTAACAATGTCAAAATATATTAACATTAGCAATTTATAGTACTGAGAGAAATACTTCATCTACTGACAGTTTAGGCTAAATGAAATCACCTATTCTAACACAATAATGAAATCCTTGACACTGCAGGCCAAATGTTTAAAGAGTGCAAATAAGCACACTCAAATTCCATTTGCAGTTGAACACACAACTATGTTGAAGTAAGAGCTTATTTGCGTGTATTTTTTTTTGCTCCTTTATTAAAAAAAATGTCCTCTATCTGTACTCACATCTCTCCTTCTCACACACTACTCCCTGAAACAATATTTAATTGTCCCTAAAGTGATGACATTGAAAATCAGAGAAGGGAGCAGCACAGAACTTCAAACCTTCACAAGAAATTAAAAAGTGGAGGGTACTTGTAATGAATGGCTTTAATAATGATCAAATGCCTCATTTTGCTTTGGTGATTAATCAACAGCAATAAAACTGCAGAAGTGCCCATATCAGTACTTCAAAAGATGATATATGCAACACATGCAGCAACAGTGGAGATGCTTTTTTGACTGGTATACTAGATAAATAAGGCTGCAAAGAAGAGATTAAATTTCATTTAGAAGAAACAAAAATTTAAGTGGGTCACAGGTTGCAATTAATATCTAGCTTCTTTGAGACGTCTGTAAATTAACTATTCATTATGCTCAACTCAGCGTTATGTGCACAAGGCAACTGGATAATACGGTACCATTTAGCTCTGTTCTGATCATTTCTACTCAACAGGATACTAATGCATACTCGCATGTATGGTAATTATGTGCCATAAGCTATACTTCTAACTAATCTATCCATATTTACACAGTACTTATTATAATAGTACTTAGACAATGAATACATGTCTAGAATATGTTTAGAAAAATGTAATATATACAAATGCACCATTTTTCAAACCATACTCATTGCTTTTTAATTTCCCCTCCCCCAAGAATTTATAGAAACCTGATCTCCTGAGTCCCATTTCACTGCCTTAACCAAAACACCATTCATTCTTCCTCAATGAAACAATTAACACTATGGACGAATTTGCCATCAGAACCTTTTCACTGATCTCTGAAACAAACTAAATTAAGCCTTTGTAGACTGAGCAATTGATTTACAATCTGCTAGAGCATGTGTCTTCCTTCAGTAGGTGTGTATCTTCAGAGGTTCATGTCAGTCGTGTTTGTAATGGAAGATCTCCAAAGGGAGTGCAGGTTTTCTTTGGTATTTAATTGATCACAGAAGTTATTTATTGCTACGATATACTCCAACACCATAAAGATTGTTCCTTAATTATCCCACCCTTTGAAGTTTAAAAAGTAACACACGAATACAAAGGTTATTACAATTAAACATAGAGGGCCAGATTCTACTTTGGATAGTACAGATCTGGCATAGCAACTCCTATATTACCCCTTTCCCATTTCTGACATAGATGGCATTGCCAGGGAGAAAAAAGTATGACCAGGGAGCTACTAGGTCCTCACAAACTCTGTCGGCTACAATAACATCTCCAGAATGTCATTAGGCATTTAGAGAAGCCCCGATGCCACTCTAAATTGTGTCTCAGGGCCACACCAGCACCAGCTTTAATTTTCCCATAAACTTTGGATGAATTCATATCTTGATCTGAACTTCAAGGTTCAGACTCAGCTCTGAAAAAATCATTAAAAAAAAAGTTTGATTTCACAACTGCTTGAAGAAAATTCATTCGTTTCATCCAAGTTTTTTACTGAGCTTTAGGATTCATCTGAACATGAATCCCAACATACAGTAGAAAATTGTGAAACGCTTTGAACTTACCAGAAACATCCATTGAAACTTTTCCAAACTGGAGCCAGTAATTTTTAGACAACTCTAGTAATGAGCTCCCAAAGTGAATCGTGGAAACAGCATCTCAGAATGAGGAAATGCATGTGTATACCCATTCTGTTCAAAAGTTTCCCATGTTCAGTGACTGAACTAATGCTTATCCATTCAGCAGGGCTGTGTTTGACAGTACAATAAATGACTGAATTCAGTTACATAATTATATCTGAATGAGAATTCATACACTACACGCACATCTATCTACAGCTAAACTACATGTGTGTACTGCAAAGCTGACACATGCACACACCTATATACTGCAAGGCAACAACTAAAGGATGAAAAATTATTGCTTTTCTAGAATTTGTGGTTTGGCCCTATCTGTTTTCCAGTAAATCACTAAACTAGGCATTTTGTTAATGAAGGGAATTACAAGGAGACCTAATCATTTCCACACTTCCCATATGCAAAAACTTGTCATAGCATTTTTGTGCTGTGAGGAGGTGCTTAAAAACCTCATTCAATAGAAGATTCAAAGTTAACCATACAATACATATTTTAAAAAAATAAAAAAGACAGATGGTTGAGACAATATTATTAATAATTTCCAGGAAGATAATGATGCAGCTGGTAAACACTAAAGGGTCTATTCTCCTATCAGTTTCCATGTAGTTACCAGGAATAAGAATAAGAATGGGAATTATGCCATCTGTATTTCAAGAGGCTATACAGAAGTATCTCTGACTATGACAGGAATTTTACAGTGGTGTCGCTGCATTGTGTGAAAAGTCTGCTATAGAATTTATGCCAAAAACAAATCTACCATCCCTAAATTCAAAGTCTCTTGACCATCATGTGAGTCCTACAGGCCAGGGCCCAGGGATAGAGTGTGCTTTCCCAGGAGCAAGTGCTCCTGCCAGGGCCCAAACTTTTTCTTTTAAACAGCCTAAATCCTTAAAAAGACATCACTGCCAGCCACTCTTGCCAAAAGTAACAGGTTTGTCTGAAGTATGGCAGGTACTTCTCCTTCTCAAGGAAACGTATTAACCCTTTCCTGCTGGGGTGGGATATTTGCACCCTGTCACAGATTGCCACACAATCAGTAAGGAAATTTCTCAGACTGACTGAAGTCTTTGCAAAGAGAAGATTCTGGAACACCACACCAGCCCACACAAACATTCACACACATGCATTTCTCCCACTTCCTCCCACATCTCTGACACACATGTACAAACAGAGAACACATATTTCTAAGAGTGACTGCCAAATCTGTGTCTAAAAGAAATCTCTGAAGTGGGTTTGTATGTGCAATTTGTATATACATATCTTTATCTGCCCCATGAAAATAAAATAAAAATATATACATGAGTATAACAATATTTTGACTTAACTTAAAACCATTTGATACATAAAGAATTTCACAAAATATTATGAGGCAACTGCAGTGTTAATTCTGATTTTGAAACAAAAAATGTGATTCTCAGTTTAATCATGGCAATCACTTTAAACAATAACTTTTAAAATGTTCCCTTTTCATCTATAATACTTTATTAATAACAAGGATACTTTGTTACCAACGTAAGTAATGATGGGCATAAAATATTTGAATGCCTATACATCTCTGCACAGCAAATGCTATTACAATCATAATGTTTGCAGCACCATGATATAGTATTTATCTCACATATGGATTTGCGGTATTCCTTGAACCTTAGAGTGAAGAATATCACAAACACTGTAATAATTACAAAGTGTGATTAGCATATGTCTCTGTTGTAGTGATGCCCAGTTATATATTTTTACATGGGAGGACTACACAGGTCACTCATGTTTGTTTTGATGATTATTATATGATATACTGAATAAAGCAAACCCTACAAAAGAAACAAAATGAGGTTGTATCATAGAAGAAAATGACAGAAGGAAAACAAAAGAGAAAAAGAGAATACCAAGTATTAGGTGATAAACTGCTGAAATTATAATTTACCCCTTCTTGCTTGTTCCTGTAGAGCTCAGATCCAGGTAATAAAGTTGGCGGCAGCTCCCTACCAAAGCTTGAATTCCTATGTCAGTCACCTTTTTACAGCCACTAACATCAAGATACCTGCAGGTTTCAGAACAGATTATTATCAAGGAATGTCTAACATGGGCACAATAATGTAAAGTGATTAACTTGTTTCATTTTCAGGAATGATTTACAGAGATTTACTCATTTATACTCTTTTTAATAAATATACTGGTAACTCCTGAAAGCATAACAAAAATACAGTTTGATTATTATTCAAAAAGTTGTCCTTTCTATATTCACTAATATTTCATTCTTTCTGCTCCCAGGAAACTCAATTTTAAGGAAAAGTGTTATTACCTAAAAGGTTTTCTTCATTCCACCATGGCAGTTTTCCTCTGCATTCAAAAAAGTGTCATATATTAATGTAATCCCCCCTCCCTACCCTCAAGCTTTTTTTCTACATACACACTTTTAGAAAGACAAATGTAATGATTTCCAGAATACGAAATGAATTAGGTGTCACTGAGAGTTATATCTAACGCGTTATAAGCATGTTGCCTCATTTGCATTCTAAGTGCAAAAACCACCTAGCTTCCTTGTGAGTCTCATGCCTAGATGGCTAATGAATGTCAATCTTATACCATAAGACCAAAACCTGATAATGTGTATTCATTTATGAAATATCTCACCAAGGATGCATAATAAAATTGAAGGCGTTTTCAACTGCATCTCAGCTGTATGGGATTTTAGGCTACTAATTGACCAATTAGGAGCTAAAAATGTAGAATAATTACCAAGACGTGTCATATCAAATAGTACCATGAAATCTTGTTATTTGTAAAATGATTATAGGAACATATTCTCCTTGTAGTTCAATCAACTGTCATTAACCGTTTGGAGACTACAGATATTTGTAGTATCCACATGTCCCCTAATATTTCATTTGGCCAACAGCCTGGAAGATGTTAGTGTTATAAGGGATTCATATAAAAGTAACATTTTTATTCCACCTTTGATGTCCACATTTATCAATGATTTGTGTGTTCACCCAACCTATTGAACAGCAAGGCCAATGGGTCTGCAGAAGCAGTGCTTAGACACTTCATCAGTGGACAGGATAGACAGATACCCAAGAGAGATGGATAGAAGGCACTTCCATTGTTTCATCTCTTTCATGGACTTGGCCTATGCATAAGCCACTCAGAAGATTAAAGAGACCAGTGACAAAATCCTGGCCTCGCTGAAGTCAGAATTTCACCCCAGGAATGGAAGACATAACAACCGCAGTATTTCATTTTGGTATCACATTCACTTAATCAGGCCCTAAATCAATTCTGTAAAAACCTTATCTGGGTTTTCACTTGTATTCATGTATTTAAGTTATTTTCTGATGTGATTCTGTCATGTACATCCGAGTATTCTGATGTATAAAATGAACCCTCTTAACAAGATAAATTTCAAATTAACTGAATAATTTTCTAACAAGTCAAATGTTCAAATACATTTTATTTCTTATAGTAAAGTATTCCAGAATTCTACAGTACTGATTCATATGCTGCATATCTTCCTGTAATGGTACTGCTGTGTTATGCTATATTATGCAGAAAAGTGTTTTCTCTTTTAAGTGTAAAAATTTACACTTATTCTGATTCATGAGTTTTATGCATTTGAAAAGCAAGTGACAATATCCTTCTGTAAATCAAAATAATCTAGTATGTGTTTATGTAGAAATAACAGACTTTTGTTAAGCCATCAACACTCAAAAGGCCGCATATTTTCCTTGATCCACACCTGTAACATCCATTGGTATTAATGGGAGCTGTGCTGTGGATCTAGGGCAATTACAGTGTGACTCACAAAGCACCATTGCACTACTTTCTGTGAGCAAACCAAACAAAGCTACTGTTAGCTGGAATATCAATGAATCCAAAATTGTCCTTTTTGAATAATAGCTTTAACTTTTAAATGTTCATTCATTTTCAAAAAGTTTCCTTTTAGTTTTCAAATTTGTACCTGATTGTTTGTAGGTAGGTGCTAATTTCCACTAGGCTTGTATCAGTCACTTGTGAGCAGGAGCTGAGAACCAGACACTCCAGTTTAGGACACTGCATCACAATAAAGTGAACAATGCAGTCTCTTACCTACAGCACACCACAAAAAAAGAAAAGAAATGCAAAAATTTCCTTCAGATATGAGCAACTGTCTGCCAAAAGCCCTGCCAGAGATATTTGGTGGTAGCTAAAGAAATAAAATTAATTCTTTTAGTCATATTATCAAACATTGGCTGTAAGCTAACCGAATTGGTAATTATTACTTACATTATTCCCCAAAATGTGCTAGGTGCTGCAGACACTTAGGAAGACATAACTGCTCCTTAAAGAATTACATTCTGAGTAGGATATGAAAAGAGGCTACAATATACAGGCACAGTGTTTGAATCTCATGTTAAGCACATATCTTGTTAGTTCCATTATATATATGGTTTGGGTTTATATAAATGATTTGCTTGTATAATGTATCTCCTTCTCACAATTTTGTTTGTCATGGTTGTTTGGAGGTTCTATATATTGACATAACCATTAACTACTTCACTCACGCTTCCCATTTCTCTTCGTGCCCTAACCTGGCCCACTCTTTCCCTTGCTCCTCTGCTGCCTGTGGTAAATACGATAAGCTGCCCTCCTTCCACCAAACCCATACTAGAACAGAGATGTGTCTGAGCGAGAGACACAAATGAAAAACAGCCAATCAGAAGATGCCCATTTTAGTGTAAGTTTCAAAAATGGGAGTGGGGTCCTAGGCTTGGAGGCCCCAATAATCAACTCCTGTCTCTGGAATCTGGGCTGGCTCCTACTGCTCTCTCTAACTCATGCAGAGGAAACTCCTGTGGCAGGGCCCTCGTGGAACACAAAGGAAATTAACAGTAAAACAACACAAATAATAATAATGATAACGAAAATATTTACAGACTCAAGAGTTCTCCGTCATACAACTGGACCCATTTTGCCATGTACATCTATGACATCCCCGGTTTGGTAACTTTATAAGATTGGGGGAGGTTCATTTAGTAGTAATAGTAGAAATTTATTTGTCATTTGTGTTGTGGTAGTGCTCAGTGGCCTTAGGCATGCTGGGTTCCCTTAGGGCAGCTAGGCACGATGAACATATAGCAAATTATAGTCCCTGCTCAAAAAGCAGTTCTTTCCAAGCCAAGAGATTCCAAGTGATTTGAAGGGCTCTGCCAATGTGAATGATCTAAATTCTCCAATGCTGAATGAAGATACAGAAAGTCTTGGATTTCAGCACAGAAACAGCTTTGGCCCACATATGCAGGCTGCTGTTAAATCCCTTTATTTACTTGGAGATCCAAGTACCAAATAAAGAAATTGGGTGTTCTACCTGACCAGAGACTCTATTTTCTTAATGAAAGTTTTTCCAATTCTAATTTCAGCTCAGGGTATTTTTTAATGATTTTCCAAATTTTGTTTTTTTTGCTGTTTACTGCAATGGAATTTAACATCTGCTCAATGAACTCTATCCTTCCTCCATCTTCTCACCATCCTGGTCGCTATTTAAAAATCTCTACATATATTAATCCGGAATGGCTCTGTGGACTCTCAAAAAGAGTTGCCCATTTTAGTGCCTCTTCTCAGCACCAGTGAGATTCTGCTGACCTGTCTTGTGACAAATGAAGTGTTATGGTTCTTGGCATATGAATGTAGGAGAGACTGGACACTTTCCCAATAGTTTTAAGGTGAGCTCTGTTATTAAGAAAAAAATCTGCACAGAATAAACAGTTGTTGCTCATATTCTACCACTGTTTAAAATATCTTAACACAAAATATTTCAACAGCCAAACGACTGTGACAGTCTCCAGCATCTTTCAGACAATCTAGTGCTGAGAAGCACCTACTTTGTGACAATGAGTCAAACCCTGCTCAACCTTGTGTAGTCATGTGAAGCCAAACAGCAGCAGGCAACCACTGTATGCCACAGAGACACACACAGAGAACTACATCAGCTTCACACAAAACCAATTGCCATAGCCCTTGAATGTGGTGGGGGGAAAAAAGGGGCACTGCAAGTGCAGACACTGAGGTAGTCTTAAGGCTGTAGTAGTTGCTGTGGGTATTTTGCAAACAGATGTGAGTTTTAGTGAGTGCAGTGTCCCCTTCTAAAATTGTTTATGCTAGGCCAGGACATAAGGAGATCTCTGGGATGCAACAAGAGGGAGGATTTGTCCCTTCTAAACTCCATCTAAGTAACCTGTGCAAAGCCCAACTACTCAGGCTTTGTAAAAGAGGACGAATGTTTGAAGCTACTGTACATCTCTTATTGATTAACTAATTCTGAATTTGTATTATATTTGATGACATTTTTTAACCAAAGTAATTCGTTATTTGCATGTCTTGCAATTAGGTGAAATGAAAAGAACATTTATATAAAAAAATGTTGTTTTGCTTCAATTACTTCACTTTGTCTAGAAAAAAACAAAGAATATTACACATACCAGCATGTATTTATTGATACAAATACCACAGACACCAATCAATCTGCTTCTAGTAGATTTAAAACCAATGAGAAAACAGTGGGAAATCAAAGTGTCCTTACCACATTGAGCCCAGTCATATTGAGTGTAGTTAGCTTTTTCAGACAATTCACTATCTTTCTCAAGCAAACATCAGTAATCTTGGGGATTCTGCCAATGTTCAGTGTCTTCAGATTTGGACACTCTATAGCCATGGAACTCAGGCACTTGGCAGTAAGAGCATGGCAGCCAAATATTTCTAGTTTACTGAGACTGGGGGAAGGAAGATGAGATTACAAAAAAAGTTAGCCCAAAATCAACAGTGCAACACATAGAAAAAACACAGCTTTGCATACACTTGCTTTTACGAAGTTTCAGTCTTCCTTCTCCTTACATAGGGGGCCTTGTTCTGATCTCATGCCAGTTTAAATATTGGATAACTCCATTGAAGTTATTGGAAATGGACCTATATAAGCGAGATCTGAATCCAGTCCCCTTATAGTCAATAACTTTAAGAAGCAGTTGGGTATGGCTGTCACATAAATTGATAAATGAATAAAATCACTGGTAAAATGCTTAAAAACAAACAATAATAATGTTCATTTTCCCCTACAAAAATTAGCAGCAGGTTGAAAATAATTCAGGTAATCGTATATTACCCTAAAAGTAACCCACTTTCAAAACTTAAATCAATAGCATTCACACTGACTTTTCTAACTTCATCTGAACGTATGGCATCCATTCAATATAGCAGTGTAATACATAGGCATAGGCAAGGTGATCATGTCTCCCTCTAGTAGCTGATCCTAGCAAGGATAAGGACCTGCTAATAAGCAACGCCTAATTAAGAGACATCCCTACTTTGTAAGCACCATTAAATGTAAGTGCCTTTCACTTTCTTATTGGTGACATGCACTAAAAAAACAGGGAACTGAGGCCCTCAGACATTTCAACCAATGGCAGACAGACTGTTGAGAAAACTCCCCACAGTACAGCCCTAATATAATTTGGATAGAGATAGAACCTCAAATCCAAACGTAGATAAGTGAAAGGTATTCAAAGGTGAATCCCTCGATATGAACCTACTACTGTGATTGTTGAGCCCCTAATGATGGAAGTGTCATGAGAACAGCTATCTCAGGAGATTTTCATCATTCTGGGCCACAGTCTCAGAACTAAAGATGGCAAGATTTTAGTGGATTCAAATTTCAACGCAAACCCCTTATCTAAACTTAATCAAGATCTAAATGTGAACACCATTTCCTCTGTCCACCTCTATTTTGTGTTTGGTTCTCTAATAAGAACTAGGTAGAAACTGTCAGAGTAGAGGCAGGAAACAGCTGAGATCTGCAGCTCAGTGAGGATGCTTTTATAAGAGTAGAAGGGGAGATTTAGGAATACATTAATCCTGCAAAGCCAAAGCACGAAATGAGAAGATTGCGAGGGAATGTTTTAGAAGAGGCTAATTACTGGGAAGACCAAATTAATTGAAACACATTCTACTAGTGGAACAATAATTTATTTTCTACTGTAGTAAATTTCAGAAGGTTCACATTCTGGTTTTACTATTATCAGTATTATATATTGTTCCTGCCAGGTTCATAAATGTTATTGGTTGTTTATATATATAATATTGCAAGTTATTTTGCAATCATTATTATTCTATATGCCGATATTTAAATTCACTTTTTTATGTTATTCTATTTAATGTAGAGTTAAAGGTTACACAAGGGAATAAGTAGCCTACAAATCATACTATGTGTAAACAGAAGCACCAGAGGGACATTGTGCACATCTGTACTCTGAAAATGTATAAATGAAAAGAATGGTATCAGGGAATTATAATCATTACAAAAACCTTCTAAACAGCCCCTAATTACAGATGGATTAAGCAGTGGAAGAAAAGCATCTATGACAAATGCTACCAAGAGGTTTATATTAATGAAAAGGGGAAAAGACTGGAGCCTGCTTCTGATCTCACTTAAATCAGTGTAAATCAGAAATAAACACCACTGAAGTCAGAGTTACTCCAGTACACCAATGTAGGTGAGATCAGAATTAGACCTCTTAAATCCATTGCAAATTTGGATAGAGGGTACAATTCAACTAAAGTTAACAGAGTAAACTAGGGCTAATTTTCATCCTTTAATTCTGCAATAACACTGTGTCATGCAAGATAAGTACCAACATTCAAGGCAAATATTTTTTATAAAATGATGAAGGGAAACCATTTTAACTATCTTAATGAAATAAAGTCTTTTTTAAAAAATTAAATATAAGAAATTGGTACTTTAAAAAATGCAATAGGAATGGCCTCTCATTTAAAGAAAAAAACAAAATTTTCCTCCCAGCTCACATCATACAAGTGCAAAGAAGAAAAATGTTAAAGTCCCATTTGGATGATAGCACTGAATAAATCAATATAAATTAGACAAGCAGGGCTACAGCAAATCCCAGAGTACTATCTTCATTCGTATGTGGAGCCCCTAAAATGAAGTGCACTGAACATTCACCTACCTAATAAAAAGAAATGAACAACAGAAGAGCCTCTTTCATCAAAATGCTTTGTCTATGGTAACTACAGTGCGACAGCTAATCAATGTTCCTGTTAATAGCACAGAGGTAAGTTGAATTGCTAAGAACACAAATCTACGTGGTATGAAATCATTCTGAAAAACTGGAGAAAACAGACATTGTGGAGACAGGTTTTCTTATTCCAAAGGTGGGGAGGAATCCCTTTCACACTACTCCAATTTCTTTTTCCCCCTTCACAAGCTGAAATGTATTCCCTGGATTTTTAAAAAAGAAATAATACACATTGAGCTCTCCACACTTTCTCTCTTTTTTCTTTCCCTTTCTATGGCATGGTTGTCTTAGTTCTCTCACCCAAGAGATGATCCTTTCTGACCAAGACTGAGGCACGCTGAGGGTATGGTCAATCTTGCATTGCTGCTGACCGTTCTGAAGTTCTAGAAGTCTAGGAACAGAATCTCTAGGCAATGTCAAGCAAGTGGAAATCTTCCATAAATCCCTTCTGGTGCCACACCCTGCATGGGAGAGTCCCCAACAGGTGCAGAACTGCCTCATATGATTCCACTCCTATAGCCCCCAAATGCAGGAGGCATGTCAGGGGTGGGGAGAGCATATTGGGGGGCTAGGACAGGGAATGGCCAGAACATCATCATTTTTTCTTCAGCTACCCACTAGAGGCATAGGGTCCTTTGGAGGTCAAGTGGAGGGTCAAGTGCCACAAATTAAAACAGCCCCATAGCTGTTCTAAACTGTATCAGTATTAGGGCTGGGACAAAGAATCAGAGACTTTTAAGCAGCTTCAAACAGATCCTTGCTCTGTTGCACCTAGCAAAAGCTGAATGAAGTATTGAATCTGTCCCCTATAGTTTCTTATATACTTGACCTCCACCTCTTCCTCTTGGATTCATTGAACTGAGGCCACAGACCAGTGTTTGCGACAATACAATTCAGAACCATGGAAGCCACACTGTTGTCCCAGTCCTCAGATTGTAGTGGCACAGAATCGTTTAGACATCAGGAAGGAGTTATTCAGAAGGTATTATTATATAATTAGCCTTGTGAGCAATTGAGCATCTGTTCTGGAGGGAGCTGAACAAGAAAAATATTTAAAATGTATGTGGCAAGATAATGTATATTTGGTAGTATATTAATGATTATATACAAAAATCCATGTCAGAAGAATTATTTATTCAGCAAAGTCAAACATTCGAAAGTTAGGAAATGCCAGCATTCAGGCTGCCCTGGAGATCTTAATTTGTCCCGTTTGTGTATGCATTATGACACAGTCTTTAATTACAACATCATTTTCTATTTCTTCCACAAGAGTTCTCCTTTATTCAGTGTACAGGATGGATGGCTCTCAGGGAATAAGACATCTATTTAATATCTTTTTTTATCCTCATAATTCAATATGTGGCCCTTATCTTATTCATTGCACACTACTCAAATGCTGCACTGAGTACAGAATTATTAGTTTCTCCTAGAGTTTTCTATATTGTTTATCACTGAAGAATTCTAGTGCTTCACAAACATTATTGAATTTATCTTCGCTACTCCCTGGGAGACAAGAGAACGCTCTCATCCCCATTTTACAGACAGAGAAACTGAGACAAAGAGATTTCCCAAAAGCCACACAGTGAAGCAGTGGTTGAGCACTGCAAACATTAGAACTCAGCATCTCCTGACTCCTAACCCTTTGCTTCCTAGACCATGTTGCCTTAGTGCCAGAAATGCCAAGCTCCATTGACCTTAACTGCAGCTATATGTGTTCATCACTTCTGTAAATCCGGTTCCAAGTGTCTCAAATTGGACACCCACAAATGTGGAACACAGTGGCCAACTGTGGAAAGTTTGGTTTAAGTGACTTGTCTAGCATCACACAGGAACTCTGTAGCAGAGGCAGGAATAGAATCCAATTCTCCAGGGTAGCATTCAACTGTCTTACCCACAAGACCATCCTTTCTCTTCCTGCAATCTCCTGCCTCATTCACCACACACCTTTCAATACAGAACCTCAGCTACACAAACCACACCTTCGTGTAAGGTGAGGGAGTCCCCATTGGTGGTACCACCAGAGTCGGTGACCTCCTGAATTATGATGAGAGAGATGGGATGGACCCCGTGGCACTCAGCCAGGACATGGGGTTGCCTCCTCTACATGTCCTCTGTCATGTGGTCCACGGGGAGATGACAGCCCTGCCTTCTGATTTTCTTGCTTTCCATGGGCCCTCTGGAGCTTGTCATCAGGATTCTGCCCTGCAAGCCTCCACAGCCACCCCAATATGTCACCTTAGCCAACTGCATGACATCCGGACAGTTTGCCTTCGAACCGCACCCAGAGGAAATCTGTACACACTCATGCTTCACACCATCCCCTTACTTGTGTCCTTCCCCGACACCAAGTGGTGACACCTGTTGCCATCTGTTAAGGCCTCAATTGGAGCACTGTGTCCAGTTTTGGGCACCACACTTCAGGAAAGATTTGGAAAAAGTCCAGAGGAGAGAAACAAAAATTATTTTAAAAGTCTAGAAAACATGACCTATGGGGAAAGATTGAAAATTTGGGTTTATTTAGTCTGGAGAAGAGAAGACTAAGGGGAGATATGATAACAGTCTTCAAGTATATAAAAGGTTGTTATAAAGAGGAAGCTGATATTTTTTTCTCCTTAATCACTGATGACAGGACAAGAAGTAATGGGCTTAAATTGTAGCAAGGGAGATTAAGATTAGACATTAGGAAAAGCTGCCTAACTATAAAGTAGTTAAGCAATGGATCTAATTACCCAAGAAGGTTGTGGAATCTTTATCATTGGAGGCTTTTAAGAACAGGTTAGATAAACACCTGTCAGAGATGGTCTAGATAAGACTTACCCCTGTTCAGTTCAGGGGACTGGACTAAATGATCTATTGAGGTCCCTTTCAGGACTATATTTCTATTATTCCCTGAGAAGGGGGAGGAGCCCCAGTTGCTCCCGTCTGTACTTCACTCTAGTTCCACAACCCACCAGGGATATTAGCTGGTGGCTTCTCCATGGAGCTGTAAGCCCGAGGATGTACTTGGTGCAGTTCAAGAATTCCCCCCAACACTTCTTCCTTTTGCAGAATGAGGAGACCCTGTGACACATTTCAGCTTCTCTAGAACGTCTTGCTAAAGTTCCAACTGCACTTCTCCCCTCACTTCTTTATCCTAGCACACCCTATTTGTGGCCCCATGGAGTTGGAACACGACCTTGTCAACCTCCTCCTGGTGCTGGCCAACATGGCCATATATCACACCAGAAGAAAGAGGCTGCATGGGGGTATGCATTGATTTGCAACCAGGAGGCCTATTTCCGGCCCCTTCTCCAATCACATCTCTGGATAGAGTTCCTCTGGATGTTGTCCACTGACTCCTTAGATGCTTTTGAGTAGTGGGAACTGTCAGGGGTTCTCTGCTCAGTGTCCCCCTTTGAACTCCTGATATTTAATCTTTAACCATCACTCGCAGCCCTGCTTTTTTCATTTATTGTCTTTAGTATTTACTTGTGGCGAAGGTTCAATGGCTCTTCTCCCTCATTTGAGTGGGTGGGCCTTCAGCTTTAGGGAATCCTAGGCCTGCCATCTCCCAGCAACCACAGTAGATGCACACCTTCCAACTTCTGCAACAAACTACACAGATATCCTACAGAGAACGATTTCATTCACTAGACAACCTGCTTCATTTTCTGTGTACTGAATGGGGCAGTGGTCTTGTGGAAACAATTAATTAATGGGAGCTATGGGTGCACAGCCTCACTAAAAAGCAGTCTCCAAAAATATAGGACTGGTTGAAACTTGTTGGTGAGCATAGCACGATACCTTTTTCACTCTCAGACAAATTACAGCATGCAGTTATTCTTCATAAAACACACAGAGGCCATGTAGGCTGGATCAGGTGTTTCAGACTGGATATGTACATTCACACAATAAAGTCACAGCTGGATTCTTTCACTGTGGATCTGATACTGTAAAGTGCTGACCAAGCACCTTGGGAGGTATTGAGCTCCTCAAGTCATTAGGGAATTTAGTTCCTCATTTGATCAGGCTCTATTCTTTTTCCTGTAGTATTCTTTTTTCACTTTATTTGTTTGTTCCTACTTTCATTTTCACTGAACAGTTTTCCTTCTCTCTGGTACTTTTAAAATGTATCTTTGAGGATCCTTTTGTACTACATTATTCCTCATTTTTGTTTTTTCCTATCATGATATTTTTTGGGAGGAGGGGAGATTATTCAGTATGCTTCTTATTGTTTCTCTGCCTCTGATCCTGACTCTATAGGTTTATACAGCTCTACACCATCAGAGAAAATTCCCCCTCCTCTCTCTGTATGTTATGCAACCTGTCCAATCAGTATTCAACGTCCAAAGAGACTAACATGTCTCAGATCAGTATGATCACACATTAGATTAAAAATACAAATGTATGTGGTGTGGATGAGATGGGGTTAACACTGAGAGAAGGATTTATTACATGTTCTTTTTAAAGTGGTGAGGCAACAGAGAGTGAGAGCAAGAGGGATTGTCAGGGATTGTAAAGAAACTTTAATTACAGGATATAGATCCTGGCTGCTTTATAACTAAACATTTTGTTGCCCTAGGCAACCACCTGTTCTCAGTGTCTAAGACTGCCAGCCTTAAATGTACAGGCACTGCACCCAGAATGCTTTAGTCAAGTACTCAGTGAGATAACTCTCGCTACAACTGTGAAATCCAGTTTGTCACATGAAATCAATGGAACCTGCAGATGCACGACAATTCTGAAAACCAGGCCATTTTTTGTAAATGGCTAAAGATGGATTTTAGGTGCAAAACTTTAGGCACCCAAGTTCAAAAATTTGGACCAAGGATCTTCTTAAAACTATTACTAAAGATACTGCTGTCACTTTGCAAGTCTGAAAGAGACTATTATTGGGAATGTATGTTTACTCCCATTACAATTATCTGCCACTAGCATCTCCACTAACAGTTGAGTTAGAGGCTTTTAAAACTGCATAAAAAAGTGTCTCTTAGTAGCTGGATTACATGCATTTCTTTAAAAAGATCAAAATTCTACACACCATGAGCTCAATTCTTATAGTCTGTAGAGCCAGAGCCTCATTGATGTAAACCAGCATAGTCCCATTGACTTCAATCCACACAAGCTAAAGATTTGGCTCATTATGCACAGCTCCCACTGACTGCACAGTGGGACTACTACCATTGTGGAAGAGCAGAATGGTGTCCTGTTTTTTAATATGTACTGATTTAGTCTAATTGACAGGGCCATGTGATACCAAGAAAGAGAGGGTAGATGTTTAACAACTTACTGTTTAGAGGCATTTTATATGTCATTCTCAGTATCAATGCAGGCAGACAGACAATATTTAGGCTTCCTGCTAAGCTTTGGGACTGCATGATTTATTCATTGAAGGAAATCAATAAATGGGCAAGGTTTTTTGAGTTTCCATAATTCTAAGCCATGCTCATATATTTGCAAAGCATCTTGAATATACATGCTCATATACTTTGCAGAACATGTTGAAGACCTCCTCTGTGGCTAACATGACAGACAATTACCACCAGCCTTTGTCCTCAAAGAAAGCACTTTTTGAAGTCATCTATCTGAAGACATGCAACATGAATAATGAAAAAAAGCAGTATTCACTGAAAATAGAAGTAGCACTGGGCATTATCCCTCATCCAATGTTATTGCTTCAGGCATCATTTCGGTCATCCTTACTAAAAAATAATCCATATGCTGTATTCTCACATGCCCAGTTAACAGTGGGGCAGCAATGTGACAGTTGCTAGCAATTTGTTAATTTAGAAAAAGTCTCTACTCTTCATGTGCTAATTTTCACCAGAATTTAAGAAATCGTCTTTTGTGAGCTAAGGATCTTGTGCAGTAGGAGATAACTCTTCTCTTACATGCTTTTATATCATTTTCTTAAATTTAATGAGATTTATGAGGGTGCACAGAAAAAAAAAAAAAAACAATACCAGCAGATCTGTCTCAGTTGATTCCTGCATACATGAGGCTATCTAAACTAAGTTTGATTTCATGATGTGGTTTCTTTTGCGAGCAAGACCAGTGGTAAAGAACTTCAGAGCTGCACTCATTATAGGCAAACTGTACAGTAGTTTTAGCGCTAAGCTTGACTTTAGTGAAACTTTATACATGCATAAAATTAGGCATTTGCTTAAGTACCTTGCTTAAGTCAGAGCAGAATACTCTCTTCATGTATTCTGATTTCTTCTGATTAATTAACATGCAAAAGGCTTAATGTATAGGCCACCTAACAGTTACCCCCATATACTGTTCCATAGTAATAATAAGAGGCTAGACGTGTGTTCAGAAGTGAACCACACAATAAAATGAAAACAGTCTTTGTTAATAAGAACTGACTATTTGAAAGCGAAATACAGAAAATATATTATGAGATGCTTGGAAACCTACATAAACATCTCTAAATGTTGACTTCATTCACCATGATGTTTTCATTTCTTCCCTGAGCAAAACATCTGAGGAATTAGAACTACCCACAGATTGGAAACAAAAACGTAGGTCTCAGCTGGCTGGGTTTATCCATTCTCTGAGTCATGCTTAGCAATAACAAATAGAATGTCAGAAATACAATAAAACTAGATTTTCATGTTTTACGATTCAATGTATTAGAAGGAAGTCTAATGACAAGTGAGCAAGACTGTCTCAAAATACCTCTTTGTCTGGGTAGGGAAAAAATATTACAGTTCATGCTCCTGATTTTTGTATTTATTGCTTCAGTACCATACTTGGCTATGGAATAGTGAAGCAATAAATAAAAAAGCACATGTATATGCCTTGTTATACCTTATTGCTGAAATAGGTAATGTAAAAACATGATTTATTTTCATTAGCTGCAACGGGTCCCCAACAGATTCATAATCTATTCCTAGCCTTTATTGTTAATTACAAATTTTTAGCAATGTGTTTGCATTCGGAAAGTTATTTACAGAATTATCACACTGCCTTTTATTCCTTCACAAAATGATGTGCTACCTCCTACATACTTCATGTTCACTTCGATGCTTTCCTGAAGCTTACTATGAAAACTCTTATTTCACAGAATTTGATCTACTGCTATCAAAGGATTGAGTGTGATACCCAATACATTTTCTCTCACAACAAAATTTAGTTAGCTTCAAGTTAAGGTTACATGCTCCATTCATCAGCTCCCATTCTCAACTCTAGTTACCTTCCTTATATCCCTTAGAGCCCATAAATTTCCACTCTCATCCTGAAAAAAAATCAAGCAGTCTTAAATCTGACTGAGATGCTTGCTAACACATCCAGGTATTTTTACATATGTTGTGATTGGTTATGCATTGGTGCATTGTGTTCAGGTGGTTTGAACATATACCATATAAATATGGGCAGAGCTAAGGTTGCATGTTGGCTGTACAGGATGAGCATAGCAGGCAGTGCAAGGAAGGTAGGTGAGTCACTGGAGTGAATGGATACAAGGGGAATTAATTGTTTGTAACTCTTGATCCATGTCAGTTTCTTACTAGCACTCCTGTGTGTTACGCCTTTATTAAAGTAGGTTGCCAGAAGAAAAACAACTGTTAGCCATTAATAAAGTAACGAATAGTGTAACCACCACAAAATGTTAATCTCTCTCTGCAGGATCATTGCTTGAATATGAATTACCTTTTTCCGTGCTTTTTAACCAAGGCATTTATAGCATCATTTGTAAGCTGGCATCCATTAGCAGAAAGGCCGTGGAGGCTGAAATGTAAAATAAGAGTTATTTCTCTATATTTAAAAAATCATCCCTAGTTTAACTCCATCGGCTTCAAAGGAGTTACACCACAGATGAATTTGACCTATCAGTCTCCTGTCGCTT
This sequence comes from Mesoclemmys tuberculata, assembly GCA_007922155.1. Classification (NCBI taxonomy): domain Eukaryota; kingdom Metazoa; phylum Chordata; order Testudines; family Chelidae; genus Mesoclemmys; species Mesoclemmys tuberculata. The sequence continues at coordinate 20,320,557 of ML675612.1, read as the reverse complement.
AGGAGACATAACAGAGCTGGAAACTGGCTGCATCTGTCCAGCAGAGAATTTCCATCTGAGAAGAACTCTCGAATGTACAAGTGTGCTGGCACCAGTTCCTGTGCCTACTGCTTTGACCCTCCAACATAGGGAGGCAGGAGGGAGGGAGGCAGGGTCAAGGCCAGGGAGGGAGGAGCCATGGCAGAGCTCCATTCTGTTATATCTATGCTCCCTGTATCAGTGGCACAAGTTAAAGCTGCTAGGAAGAAATTAACTCTCACCACGATTGCAGCTGGACCTGGGAACCAGAACTGGAACCCACTCCTAGCCCCCTTCAGTTCCTCCACACTGAGCAGTGCTTTGGCACAGAACTGAATCACGCCCAATAAATACAATTTATCTTTTCATTACTTTGCATAGCTAAGCAGTTCCACGTGAGGAATGTATATGTATTACTGTAAGGTAAGCAGGTAGAGAAGTAAGAGGGGGTTAAGTATTTTACCTTAAAGAAGCTTCTGCTAGAGCAATGACCCCTAAATCAGTAGCCCCTGTCCAGCTTATATCCACAGATGTCAGCTTGTAACAAAAGGTGCTTGCATGTAGAAGAATTGTGTCCCCATGTAGTCCAGGACCACTGCAACTTGTTATGTTCAATTCCTGGAAGTACAAAGAACAAAATAACTGCAGTGCTGAACTTTAATGACTACAGCTTATAGAAATTTGCCTTCCAAACCACAAGCTCAGAACAGTCTCTGTCTTCTTTCATTGTTATTTTCAATGTACCTTCTCATTTTCATATATTTTTACATACACATACACACATCTATTGTGATTTTATGATACTTTGAATCAGGTTTTTAATGGGCCTCTAACAGAGCACCATCAATATATACACAGTGCATACATTTACAAATACAAATGCGGACTTTTGCAAGTGTGAATGGACACCCCGAACATACTGTTGGTAAATCTTTAGGGTCCACCTCGGCAACTAATGGTTCAACTCTGTAAGGTGCTGAGCACTCTAAACTTTAACTGACTTTGGCTGACTTTCACTTTATTAACTTCATTGTAAACTGAGGACACTTCAGCATGTTACAGCAGACACTCAGCACTTTGCAGGCTTGGTCTCTTAGTGGCCAAGGTCCAGACCAGTCACTCCTTTTTGATTGAACTGATTATCTTTTAAATAGTGTCTTAAAGCCAAACTATTTCTTTTAAATTGCATACAGAAAAGATCACAGTTGTTACCTTAATTCACTGTTATTTAAGTAAAACTATGAGTCACTGCCTCACAAAGCATAGGTTTATGGACTTTGCTACATACTGTACTATCAACCTCAAGTATTCAAAAATCAAGAGTCAGGCCCCAAAATAAGATGACTGGTTTTAAAACAATGAAATTTTAAAAGTAATAAAGTTGGGTTTCTTTTTATTTGCCATTTGATTTCTTAGCCTTTAGTTTTCCCATTTTCAAGCTTTTCTCAGTGACCAAGAGAGGGATAAACTTACTTTTTTTTTCTTTTTTTCTTTTTCATGAAAGCTGACATTCTCATGTAATCAACTGACCCAGGAACTGAGGTTTTAAGTAAAACACCAAACAATGAAAGACTGGGAATAAAAATTATAAAAGTTGGCATTATTGTTGTGACAGATTAGTGTATGTCTGCACGTCTGTATCATTCTGCAACTCCATTTTGATTGTAAATTGCACTGTGCCTTCACTTTTATCTTTTAACCTCCCTAATGGACTGCGATAACCAGGAGTTGTTAGTAGAGCCTGTGTGTGTCCACTAGCTATGGGTTAACAATATACAGCAATCAAGATTTATTAATCTGGATGATCTTCCATTCAAATGGAAGTACCTTAGAACAGTGAGCTGGCTGCAACCCAGGGAAATAAGTTTTCCCAGCCTGGACTTCAGGTGAGCCGTCAACAAGGAACATATCACCTGACAAGGAATTTAAAATTTCTCTGGGAGGTCATAGGCGGGCATGAAACTTTATAAAAGGACAAGTTCTGGTCTTAACAGGAGCTTTTTCTCACAGTCGCAAACAAGAAGACAATACTGGATGAGAGGCGAAGGAGGAATGGCGAATCCTGGAACCCTGAAAATAAGGACCAAAACACAAAAGGTTCTGGAGTTGTGAGGACACTGGAAGCAGGGATTTCGAGGCAGGTGTTTGCTAATTTTCCCATAATTCTATACATCTCTTGTGATTTGACTGTGAATAAAGCATTTAGGAATTCCTTTGCAATGGCTGTTTCTATTATTTTAACTGTCACACAGTCTCTGAAGAGTGAAACAGCAATCCAGAAGGTCCAGAGGTTTTGGAAGAACTCTGAGGAGCATGCAATTGCTGCTGACAAGGCTTGGAAATGCAACATTCATTTTAGGACCTATGTTGTTGGCCTGCAGAGTCTCATGTCTCAGAAGGGGGTGCTAGACAGAGAATCCACATCCCAAAAGTGTGCCTAGAAACCCAGAGTTTATGACAGCGACTGGTCTCTGTCCCAAGACAGCCATCTTAAACTCAGGTGAGATCCAAGGTTTGAGTCTAATATAGCGGTGTGATGAGCATCCAAAAGGAGACCTCTGCTAGGATTGTAACCATTGGAATATTATCCTAACTTAATATTTCTTTTTTCTGATATAAAGTACTGCTGCAGATTAAGGACGTAGGTCCAGACTAAACAAATAATTTAAACACATGCTTAAAATGAAGCATGTGCTTAAATGTTTTGCTGAACTGGGGCTTGGATTCCACAAGGTTTACATATATTGATCTCTAATTGACTTTAAAGGCAGTGCAAAATCAGGGGCTAAATCTATCTTCACTGCCATTACATTTCTGTAATCTTTAACAAGAGACATCAACTACATGAAATTACTAATGTTCCTGAAATTATCTATGTGAAGTTGTACTGCTGAGAATTTGTTAATCTAGAAAAAGTCTCTACTCTCAATGTGCAAATTTCAGTAACTTTTAAGAAATCATCTTTTGTGGGCTAAGGATCTCTTTGCTTTATATGCTTTCATATAATTTCCTTAAATTTAATGAGATTCATGAGGGTGCACAAAAAACCCCCAATACTTCTGTTTTATATAACATATTTTTTCAAATCAGCTAACAAATATTACTTAGATTTTTCCATTGCAGTTGTTCAGCCCTTCACATTCTGTTCCCTTTGTAATTGATTTCTCTGCACTCAACTTTGAAGTTCAGTCACTGTTGTAATTGAAAAATACTTCTAAATGCCAAGAGCTTCATGACAGTGGATCCATTGATTGAGTGCCACAAGTAGTTTCTTTATAAGATTTCTGTACAACCTTCTGAAGTGAAAAGGAAAACCTACTTCTTGACATTGGACCCCTGATTGTAATACATGTTGCCCCTTTTCAAAGTGAGTGGCTTGTTGAAGTTGGGGCCCCTTCCAGTTGGGGGTAGAAATTAATGACCAAGTTTGGTTGGGTTTTTTTGAGGCAATCTTGTTTATTCACAAAGAATATACAAGGTTCTGCTTCTCTGAACACAGGAAGAACCAGAAACAAAAAGATTATTTTAGCTTATAACCCCAATCCTCTTTAGTCAACCACAGAACCAAAATACACTCTCTTTCTCTAGTGTTTCCCAGGGTCATACACCATGTTCACAGACAGCTGCATAGCTTTCTTGCATTTTGCCTCTGTCTCTCTTGGCTTTTGTGTTTGCACCCTAGTTTCTACTTTTCACATAGACAAACATGGAATGGTAGGAGTATGGAGGTCACGTGGTATGCTGTGGGGTGTAGGGAACTGCTACAATGGAGCACTTCAAGAAATACAAAAGTGGGAAGTCTGGGATTTTTAAACTTGTAGGTCATGGAGAGTCTGCAGCATTTGGCTTGCTGCCTGAAAAGACCCATTATGTCCTGGTGCATCTCCCTGCTTTTTTCCTGGGTCTTTCTCCTGTGTGCTTTTTCCTTCTCCATGCCATCTGTCATGTTGATGGTTCAGGCTCTTTGTTCATGATCTGATGCAGCACTCGCTTGTAGGATGTCACTGAACATGTCCTCTGTAGGTCATCTTCTTTCTCCTCCTTATCTGGGTTAGGCATTCTGTGGGTATGGAAGGGGCACCCATTAAGGCCGCAACAGCAGTAGCTGATAAAAATCACTGCATTATTACAGTCACAATGGTAAGGGAAAGATACATTTCAAAACTCTCTTCCCTTATTCCTATAAAAATGTTTAATAAGACCTGTTTATTGACAATTCATTTTTGGAACACCTCTGCAAAGCACCACCCGCCAGTCCAGCCATGGTGAGTATGACCCACCACGAACAAGGGATGGAAGGAATTTCGGTTGCACGAAGCAATAAAATTTTGGTCCCTAGTTCACATGTATAAGTAGAGGGCAATGAATACTGGTGCTGTTCTCCACAGGCAGTGGTGCTTTTGGTTAACCACTCACTCCTCAGGGTAATGAAGGTGCAGAGGGTTTGGCCTCCTGAAGCTGCCCAGGCCCATATGCCACTAGCCTGTTTACTGCAATGGTGCCAACTGAGCTCATCATGGAGCGGCATGGGAAAGTGTCCTACCATGGAGCAAGCCAGAACTAGAAACTGTTGGGAGAGGATTGCAGAGTATCTTCACAAAAGTTTTATTGAGATCCCTCAGGAGGATAAGAGGAATATACCCCTATGTACATAAATAAACTGCTCTGAATGCCCCCATGACCTAATCCGACAGAGGAATGAAAAGCACATACAGACTCTGCCTCTGTTTGTTGTACCACTACTTTTTCTCATATAAGTAAAATAACCAAAAGTTAATACCTTTGTCTTGTTAACTTGGGGATGGAAGCAGGGGGCATCTTTAAATCTAAACATTAGAAGAAAAATTGCCTGTACACACACTTACCTGAGATTCCTTCCCTGTCATTGGGCTGGTTGGTGCTTGGCTGATGGGAATGGTTAGACTGTGGTGGAGTCTCAAAGAGATCCTGGCTCATGTCATGGCTGGAACTCCTTGCCTGCCTCATCCCCCTCACTGCTTGCTGCAGGAATCTCTGTCTTGGGCTTCTCCAAGATATCCAGGTTGGTCCAGAGGATGCTGCTGGGGTCTCCATCAAATATGGCATGCAGTTGTAAAAGAAGCAGGTCTGTGGCTCATCACCGGATAGGTTTTTTGCCTCCTTGACCTAGTCTTATGCCTAGCAAAGTTCCTTAGTTTGATGCAGCACTACCGCTGATCCCTCTCACACTCCTTTGCCTGCATTTCCCATGCAATGTTTCAATAGATGTCCACATTTCCACAGCTGGTCTGTAGCTGAGCTTGCACAGCCTCTTCTCCCCACAGGCCCAGGAGATCCAATATCTCCTGTCTAGTCCAGGCAGAAGTATGTCTAGTGCATGGTTGGCTGGCTAGTTGCACACAGCAAAAGAGAATTGCTAGGTGTGCTCGCCCAGCTGGGCAATCAGTAAAAGAAAATTCAAAAATACACAGGAAGTTTTAATGTGGGGGGAGGCACCCAGTCTCCATGACCCCAGAGCAGTCACTGTTGCAGTGAATGGGGCATTGTGGGACAACTGTTGAAGGACTGTTAGGGTCCACATGGGTCACGTAGTGTCTACATGTGCACAGCGTTGACCTCAGTAGTTCAGTCAGGGCTCCATGGCATTCAAGAAGTTGGTTTTACTGTTTTGTTATAATGGGACTCCTATGGTGGCCAGAGACAAATTTGAGCATAAACACACGCAAGTACGTCCGCACAAGGTGACCTATGTTGATCTAATTGTAGTATAGCTCAGGTCTCAGGGTACAATCCAAGTCCCCCTGAAATCAGTAGGGGGCCTTTCCATTCAGTTCAAAAGGAGCCAGGTAGGGTATTAAATATAAATAGACAATAAACTAAAGTTTTAAGAAAAATAAAATTAATAGCCTAATTTTAAAAAATTTAGATTTCTCAACAAAATGGTAATATTACTTATCACCATTTTCTTGTACTTTAAAATAAATCAAAACCTGCTAAATGCTAGTAAATATGTCCAATGAATTGCTTTAGAAGAGTAGACTTGGTTCTATTCATTAATCTCAAACTTGTGGGAAAGGGCATGTATTTAAGTGGCTATCACCCAGAAGGTGAGATGTTACAGAAATTAACTGAATTATTTCCAGCAGTCTCTTGTAATGGCATAAATGTCAGCACACAATGTTTTCATTATGGAATACATGGGAGCAGTCCAGCAATAGTTATGTCTCTGAAGAAGACTAGTTCATATCAGCTGACATTTTATTTACCAGCCACTTATTTTTGGAGAATAGTTTTATTTGTTTATGGGTTTGCTTCTAAAGGTTTTATTTATATTATTGAGATGGTACATGGCAGAGTATATTTATTTTATGGATCTAAATTTATAGTTCATGAGCCCTATATGCATAAAACTAGCAACTTACAATTATAAGTTATAAAATCACTTGAAAGTTAATTGCATGGATGGTTTATTCTGTAATGGCTATTTATATTATGAACAGAACATATGTAAGTGAAAAACAATAAGTTATAATTTTACTTATTTAGTTACTATCACATCATATGTTCTGACAAATCCATATGTGCATTCTTACTCTCTGAGGACTTGATTCATTAGAAAAGATCTGTGGTCTTTCAACTAAGGGCTCTGACTTCCCATCCCTAACTCCTACAGATCCCCCAAATCTCCATACAATCCAAACCTACCTAAGAACAAAAGGTTTGAATAATCTGAAGTAATTTGGCTGGCCATTTCCAAAACTGAATCTATCCATTTGAAATGATTGAGGAAATGTGTTCCCTCAGAATTTATATTATTATTGATAAATTAAAGTGGGAAGAATAAGCTATATGGATCACTTAGAAAAGATATCCTTAAGGATCAAAATTTCAAATCTCAGATGGTTGACAAAAACATATATGCAAAATTTTTATGTGAGTATATAAACATATGCTCATGAAAATATTCTGGACTCCTACTGACATCTGGGCCAGGATTTTATCCCATTTCCACGTCAAATGCCCTATGTGTACAAGTAAATATGATACAAGGAAAGTGTACACTTTTGCAGGTGTAAATCTGAGCCTATATTAGAAAGTCTGGCATGGGAAATGACAAACCATATGAAAAGGAAAAACACATTCTGTGGCTGGCAAGTGACAGTTACTCATCCATAGAAAATGCCAGAAGACACAATTGTGATCATCTTTCTGGTCTGACCTCCTGCAAAACAGAGGTCATAGGACTCCTCTGAATCAACTTCTGTTTGAACTAGCCACCTCTTTTAGAAAACCATCCAATCTTTATTTTAAAATGTCTAGTGATGCAGAATCCACCACCATCCTAGCTAAGTTGTTCCAGTAGCTAACATCCTCAGTTAAAAATGTGCACCTTATTTCCAGTCTGAATTTGTCTAGCTTCACCTTTCAGCCATCGGATCTTGTTAGAACTATGTCTGCTAAATTGAAAGTTTTGTTCCCCATGTAGGTTCTTATAGGTACGTCTACACAGCATTTTGGAGCCAATGGGAGTGAGCCTCACAGCCAGGATCAACAGATTTGGGCTAGTGGGGCTCGCACTAGCACTCTAAAAATACCTGTATAGACAGTACTTGAAAGTTGTGGCTCACATTAGATCGGAGGCTCTAAATGAAGCTGAAGGAGGGAGGTTGACTTCAGGGCCCAACTCCAGCTCAAACCACAACTTCATAGTGCTGTCTACACAACTATTTTTGGAACACTAGCGGAATCCTGCTAACCTGAGTTTGTCGACCTGGGCTAGGAGACTCGCTCCCGCGGGCTCCAAAATGTTGTGTAAATATATACACAGTCTATGATCAAGTCATCCTTTAACCTTCTCTCTGCCTGCTTATCAGTAAAATTTATCAATAACCATTTCATGTTTTCTTCTAGGTCATTGACAAAAACATTAACTAGAGTAAGCCTAACAACCAATCCCTTAAGGACCCCACTAAAAACACACCCACTCAATGATTCGCCATTTACAATTACATTTTGGGACCTGACAGTTAGCCAGTTTTTAATCCATTTAATGAGTGCCAAATTCCAAGACTTATTGAAAAATCAACATTAACGATTAAGAGAGCTCCTCGGCCAGTGCTTTTAAAATTCTCAGATGCAAATTATCCAGACCTGCTGATTTAAAAATGTCTAACTTTAGTAGCTGCTATTTATCTTCCTCCTGAGTTACTGTTGGAATGGAATTTGTTTCATATCATCTTACGATATGAATATATCATCTGTCTTCTTTCCAAATACAGAATAGAAATATTTATTGAATACTTATGCCTCTTCTCTATTATTGTTATTATTGACAATTCTACTATTTCCATCTAGGAATGAACCAATTTGGATTTTTTTGTAACTTTAGTACCACAGAACAGATCACTTTCCTCATGCCTCCCCACACAAAAAATTGCTGCTTATGGTAACAAATATTTACATGTTATTATGTTTCATGGCATACAAACAGAGTAGTAGACAAAAAAAAATTCTCTTACTGTAAGGTTGCAACATAACACCACTTTACTTCTGAGAATTCAGAAAAATAACACAAGAACCCAAAAGCAGAGAGAGAGAAAAACAGGCTGCACCCTAAGGCAGAGAGGCACAACTCATCCCACACAGCTGTAAGCTGTCTGTCTACAAATTGACTCTGCTCGTAAGCTTTGTTACAGAACCCTCTAGTCTGCAAGCAGGTCCAGGTAACATTTCCCCTCCCCTCTACCCTTAAAGTGATAGCTTGCAATTCCAGTACAAATCTCAATACACCACACATATAAACACTAAATTAAATTATGATGTATTAATAACTATGAGCCACAGTAAGTCACTATTGGGGGGGGAGAACAAATATCCACCTATTAAGAGTTTTGATGTATCAGAACCTTGGTGTCTAATATCTACCTCATAACACGCTGGTGAATGTATTAAAATGATCACATGGATTGCAATGTGGATAACATTATTACTACAAAAATAAGACACAAATTGTGCAAAACACTGCCCAGTAATGTATTAGGTGTCCCCAGAACATGGTTCTCTCCCCCTTCTTCTTTTAGGATTGAGCTTTTTGTGCCATAGTAAAACAGGCCACCACAGAAATTAAGCACATAGTTCATTGAGTTCAACAGAACAGCAAAGACTACATAGCAGTCAGTGTCCTTTCTTACTAGTCTTATGAAGCCATAGCAGCTAGATATTTTCTTCTAAAAATGGATGAGTTTCCTATGTGGAGATAAGCACTGAAATCTTTCAGCTGTGTCAATGTTAGCATGGGTGTAGTGCAGCAGATAGAATTTATCACAGTCTCTCATGATCAAAGCTACCTTTTAGCTGTGATGGCGACACAGTCGTGGATTTTGAGATCTTCTTGTGAAGACATCCATGATTTTTAATATTTTGGGGCTGCTAAGGGATGCATGGATGTGATGATAAACAATGGTCTCAAGTTAAACACTGAGCTGAGGGAAGCCTAAGAGAAAGCAGTAGCTCAGCAACACTCCTGAGGCGATACAAAAGACCAAGCCATTGAATTCTCAGTAAGAGTCTTAATTCCTCCAATGAGGAATATTCATCCAATAAAAGACTAACAAATCATAAAAGCCTGCAGAGTTAAATGGCATTTACAAAGGTTGCTTTTGGTATAGCAACTATTGTTTTAAAAATGTTTCTCTGTTATCAAACATAGCCTCTATTTAAAAAAACATAACAAGCACATACAATACCTGCATACACAATACAAACCAACTTCCATGACACTTAGGAGTGATTCTCACTCACACTAATACCACTTTTGTAATGCCCTGGGCCCCTTTACACTGAGTGTAGTGAATTAAAACTCAAGCCCTTAATTTTTTTAATCCATAGTTCCATTTTTCCTCTGGTTAACCATGACTACCCTGAGGCTTTAACTGAAAATTGCCATGCTATAAGAGCCCTAAGGATGATGATTGTCTAAACCACCAGTTTTATCAATCGTTCAGGATGGTCAAAATATTGACATTTGACACACTGGGCCTCACGTAAAGCTAGAGTAATTCCATGAGATAATCAAAGAAATTTAATATTATTATTCCATTCTTTACCTTTTGCAAGGGACATCTTGCTACTCAGCCAGCACACCTAACTAGATTTTTGGAGTCCAAAATATATTTATCTTGGTCTTAAACTCATTTACCTATCTGCTCACACATCACCATATAATAGACCAATCCATATCTAACAACTCCCACAAAGAAGTAGCTCACCCCTCATTTCCAGCATGTATTTTCTTTCTGGAAATACTGGTTCTTATACCTTTTGCTTGTAGGTACCAAATAGGTCTCCAATCTGTGTGTGACCCTTGCAGATTCCTGAAAACCACAGAGTTCAAATCGCCTTCTTTGTCAACTCATGAACACTCTTAAATAAAAAATACTGAAGGCAAAAACTATACATTTTTTAGCCTAGTGGACAAAATGTTTTCCTTGCGTTTGAGAGACAGAGTGCAATCCAGGTTCCTTTGAAGTTCATGGCAAAACTTCCACAGACTTCACTGGAGATAGGATTTTACACTGTGTCCCAAACCTACTAGAGTGCATTTTTATTCAGTAAGTGCTTCCCTTTGCTATTCAAAAATATACTGCATCTGATTAAAAGGTTTCACTATCTCTTTGAAGAAAATTAAAATACATGGAATTATTAGGAATAATTTCCGAGAAGAACCATATCCATTTCCATTTTAGAATAAAAATAGACTATCATCTGCTGTGCCTGTATAAAAAATTATATTTATGGGGAATATGAGCTCCCTCTGGTGGTTGTTTTTTATTTGCATTCTTAGTTTTCCCTTACAAAAAACATTGAGCATTCTTTAGAACAGTGGTTCTCAACCTTTCTAATGCCGTGACCCCGCAATACAGTTCCTCATATTGCGGTGACCCCAAACCAAAAAATAATTTTGGTGGCTACTTCAAAACTGTAATTTTGCTACAGTTATGATTCGGAATGTAAATACCTGATATGCATTATGTATTCTCATTGCTACAAATCAAACATAATTTAAACATAGTGATTAATCACAAAAACAATATTTAATTATATGTTGAGAAATATTTATTACTAATTCCAATAAATAACATTTCACCATGGCATAGCATAGGTTTAAATATAACAACAGTTCCAAATAAATAACATTTCACCATGGCATAGCATGGGTTTAAATATAATAACAGTAATATAACAGTAAACAACAGTGCAATATTTTGCAACAGTATGCTGCCAAATATAGTGAGATGGTTGTGGTTGCTTCTTGCTTACCAATTCAGAAATTCTTGGGGCGGTCTTTGCAAGGGCACAGCGAATATCATTTTCCACAACAAGTCTACTTCGGTATTTAGACTTGATTACCAGCAAGCTGGAAAACCCTGTTTCGCAAAGATATGTTGTTGGAAAAGGAAGAAGAAGGCGCAGCATAGTCTCAGACAGAATAGGATATAACTGTAAACACTTAATCCAGAATTTTGTCAGTGGCATCGTAGAGAAATCTGTTCTCGCTGCATCATTGTTAATTAGGTCAATGAACTCTTCTTGCGCTGTCTCCGGAACATCTTCAACTTTCACTGTGAATGGACTTCTGGCAAGTGCAAATGGGGTGTCAGGTAGATTAGGAAAGTATGATGAAATTTCGTCTGCAAGCATGTGCAAGTGTTCTTTCACAGAAGTTATCATCATAATTTTTTTGTCTGGCTCAATGTCATGTTCCTCAAAGAAGACAGATAATGTAGGAAACATGTAAATTTTATTTTTATCCAATTTATTTTTCCAAAGCTGAAGTTTCATTTGGAATGATCTAATTTTTTCGGACAAATCGAGGCACGTTGCATTTGGTCCTTGCAGTGATAAATTTAAGTTATTCAAGATGACAAAGATGTCCACCAAGTAAGCTATTTTCTGCAGCTCAGTTTTATCGCTAAAAAGTGCTTCGAATTGCGGTCTTGCTTTCTGTTTAAAAAATGTTTTCAGTTCATCACGAAGCTCAAAGACACGTTTTAAAACTTTTCCTCTTGATAACCATCTGACTTCAGTGTGAAATAACAGAGCATTGTTTGGCGCATCTAGCTTGTTGCACAGTTGCCAAAACAGCCGACTGTTTAAGGTGCTCGACTTAACAAAATTGACACGTTATGACGCTTTTCATTACTTCTTGTAAATCTTGCGGCAGTGTCTTAGTCGCTAATATTTGGCGATGTATCATACAGTGTGTTCTGATTGCTTTTGGCGATTCATTTTGTACCAAACGTTGAAATCCTGAGCGACATCCTAGCATAGCAGGAGCACCATCTGTGCAAATACCGCAAACCTTTTCCCAGGAGATGTTATGCGCTTTTAGAAAAGAACCAACTGCGTCAAAAACATCATGTGCAGTTGTTGTTGTTTCAAGCGGTTTGCAAAAAAGAAACTCATCTTTAAAGTCGCCATCATTAATATACCTCGCGTAAACCAATAACTGTGCACAGTTTGCCACGTCTGTAGATTCATCAAGCTGGATACTGAATATTGGTAGTGGTGCAGATTTAATTTCCTGGATCACCTGATCAAGAATATCGGCAGACATGTCCTCTATTCTTCTGCAGACAGTGTCGTTAGATAAGGAAATTGCATTCAATTTCTGAACATATTCATTTCCAATTATCACTCGAACTATGTCTTTTGCAGCTGGCAACAGTAAATCCTCAGCAATGGTGTGAGGTTTCATAGCTCTGGCGATTCTGAGTGCCACCAAATATGACGCTTCAACAGCTGCTACATTGTGTTTGTGGTACTGGCCACCAGTGTCAAATCTAGATTTCTTGAGTCCATCAGCTTTGCTTCTAAAATAGTCGATATCCTTGCCAGCAAAGCTTGGGTGCTTGCTATCAAAATGGCGTTTTAGTTTGTTCGGCTTCATAGATTCAGCTGAGAGAACTTCACAACAAATAACACATTGTGGTTTCTCAATTCCTGCTGTAATTATTGAGGTAAAACCATACTGCAAGAAATCCTCAGTATATTTTCTTTTCCTAATATTCTCGTCTACACGATCCATTGTCATGAGACGGTTTGCTAAAGAAAAAATAAAAGATGGTCGCGTCTAAATAGTTTGTTAAAGTTTCCTATTATTTACTATTCCCTGTGTTGTTTTTTATTACACACCTGTTACTATGACCAGGGGGCCGTATTCACATGCTTAACTAATGGATCTGTTTTTTTCCAGATTAGTGGCAAGTTTTCTATATAGAACAGTGTGAACTACATCTTATAGTGGTCTCTTATAGTATAAGACCGATGTAGTTCACACTGTGTAAATGTATGGTGCTTTGTGTAAGTGTAAGCTGCTTTGTGTACTGTATAATGATTACACACAAAGCACCTTACACTTACACAGTATTGTGTGTATGGTGTGTGTACTGTTTTTACATTATTAACCTTTTTTACACCAGCAGGCTGTCTCGCAGGCTCTCTTGGCTCTCCGCCTCTTGGCTCTCCGCCTCCTAGGCTTCTGTCCTCCGGCGCTTGCTGCATCCGCCCACTGATGACGTCAGCAAGCGCCGGACACACGTAATGCGCTGCTATGGACTTTGGAGCGTTCCCCCCGCTTCCGCCGCTCCTTAGGCCCCGGACGGATGATGCAATCACGTGTGCGCATGCGCGCAGGCATTCAGTTTGGAACGCGCATCCATAACGGTGTGCATTCCAGCTGAATAGCGCTGCTACAGATGGTAGCGCGACTTCTCAGCGGCTAAAGCCATCGGAAATATGTATTTTCCGATGGCTTTAGGCGACCCCTGTGTTTTGGTCGTTCGACCCCCGCCGGGGTCGCGACCCACAGGTTGAGAACCGTTGCTTTAGAAATTAGTGGCTTCCACTGGTAAAGACAATTACAGAATCAAATCCTGGCTGGTAGTGTTTTTATTATAAAATATATTATTCATATCTACTTTCCTCATCTTTTATTTAAAATTAAATTAAAAAATCAATAAGTTATCAGATCGTTAACAAGTAACAGGTAAAAAAACAACCCATCTATGTGAAGCTGTACTATGTGATTTTTTATATATAAATCAGACAGGTTAGAAAAAGTTTACTCATTTAAACCAAAGTTATTAGGGCACATTAAATCTGTAAGCATAGGACAGCTCCTAAAAGAAATTAGTGTAGCCTTAATTAGGTATTATTTTTCTTAGGAAATGCCAGAATTAAGGGTGCATGGGCATATGCGTGATGAGGTAGTCTTTAATTACATGATCCAATATTATTTTTTCCTGACTCATTCAATGCACAAGATGAATGATGCTCATTCAGTGAGCATCTAGTCAATATTTTGTTTTGTTCTTGCTCAGCATGTGACCCCCAAGTCTTATTCACCACACACTATTCAAACCCTGTTCTGAAGACAAAATTCATTGCCTCATGGATTTCTCTATGGCATTCATCACTATAGTACAGGAGTGCTTCACAAACGTTAATTCACAACATCCCTATGAGGTTAGAGGTGGTGTCAAGGCGCTGCCTCCTGGTAGTCATGCCTAGTGGTTGGAGTGGCAGTCAAAGCTGGACCTAAGGTCAGGACTAGGCGAAGGGTGACACTTGAATTGAGATCCAGGACAGGCCAGAGTCAAAACTGAGATCAGAGTCCATAGTCAAGCCAGAATCAGTCCCGTAGCTGGAGTCCAAGTGGAAGCCAGTGGTCAAAGCCAAGTCTTCAGAGTCAAGCCAAGTCAATACCATAGCCGAGATCCAGATACAGGGCACAGGTCAGAGGAGGAGGAGGAGACAAGGCTGGAACCAGGGTCAGGCAAGGCTGGGATTCTTGAGAGGCTGCTAACCTGCTGCCTTGCAGTGCGGCTCCTGGCCAGACAGTGCTGTTGTACAGACTGACAGATGCGCAGTTCTGGCAAGGTTGGGGAGATACCTGAGTCTTGGGGTCATCTGACACGGGCTTAACTCAAGGCTGAGTCACTGCAGGCTCCCTTGGAAGGGTAAGTCGGTGCAGCTGAGTTGTTGAGGCATGCCTACGTGATAATTCATTGCAGCTCTGTTGGAAGGACACTTATTGATCAGTCCTGGTTTCGCTGTGCGTTTGCCTCATAGGTGCTATTATCCCCATTTCACAGAGGGAGAAGTGAGGCACAGAGAGATTAAGTTCACAGCCTTTAATTAAATGATCACATACTGTTTTTCCCCACAAGATCCCTGATGGACCTGCTGTGGCAATGAATCAGGGTTGTGTAGTGAAGAAGGCTGTTGTCTATACAGCCCCTGATTCATTTGTTGCAGAAGTTGAAAGATGTGTAGTGAATGAGGATAAGGATTGCAGGAAGAGCAAGGATAGGTCTCGTGATTAAGGCACTTCAGAGCCACCCTCTGATGGACTCATAAATCTTATGCTCCATTCCTGGTTTTGAAGGAAAGTGTTTTCTAGGGGTCACAGTTCCTAATGACCTTGTTCCTCCCACAAGTGACCCCTTCTGCCTCTTCCTTTAGTAAATCTCATATATAGATTCACACTTTTATCCAAGTTTTCATAGGGTTCCCTACTTTTTGAAGTAGCAGTGATTATTCCTAATGAAAGAAGAAATTTGAATACTGTCAGAATTAGCCTGAAGCATTTAAAAAGGGGATAAGCATGAAATGTAAATGAGTGTAATTTCACTTCTCAGAACATAGAGAAAACCCCAGATATATTACTAGTGACCAATACAGGAAAGTTTAAACTTTCCCCATCTTGTTATGATAGCTACCCATTCCAGAAATAATACAGCATAATGTAGGACTTCACTTCCTATTTGCCTTGCCAAGCATATTTCCAAGGTATGCTTTTTTTGTTTTTTTTTCCTAATGACGTTGGTAAACATATCTCTACAGAAACTTCAATGGAGGTATGTATTTTGTATTCTTTGCTGGCAACTGCAAAGAGTTCTGGGCAGTATCTTTTGACCAACGCACAACATGCTGGATAATTTGTAAATTGATGGACCAAAGTTTTAAAGGGACCTCAATCCTGTCCCCAATTTTGTGAGAGTAATCAACTGCAAGTACAAATGATGGCATTTAAATGTGTGGTTAGATGCATGCGGTAGGATGCCTAAAAGCCATAATTTGTACCCCATTATTTGCATGATCAACTGATTGTATTTGCAACATTTGAGAGGGATTTTTAAAATTTGGCCCCAATCCCTGAATGAAAATTATGGCATTTAGACATTTATTCCTTTAAATAGCCAAGTTTTATTGGTCCCACTTCCAAGTGTTTGGGTCTTTGGTCGGTCTTTGGACAAGGAGCCAGGCTCACCTGGTTTCCAACACTGATCTGCCACTCTTTCTTTGGGCTTGATTCTCCTCCCACTTACAGTGGTGTAAACCAGGAGTGATTGCATTGACGTTGGTAGAGTTACATGCTACACTGAAGTCAGTGGAATAACACTGGTGTACGACTAGTGTGAAAAAAAAAATCAGAACCACTGCTTGGCCTCATACAAGTCATTTTACCTCTCTCTGTCCCAACTATAAAACTGAGATTATTTTACAAGTACACTGTGTAGATTAATTGTTTGTAGAGTGCTTTGACGATGTAAAGCACTATACAAATACTAAAAATGATCAGTATCCTGATGTAGTAAAGATGGAGTACTACTTAACCAACAGAACAGAAATCTAGCCAACTAGGACATCAAACACTCCATCCTGAGGAAAGTAGATTTCAGATTCTTATTTTACAGAATAAATACAAATACTATAAGCCTATTAAAGCTTCCCAGTATTTGAAATATTCCCCTTTTAAAAGCCTGTGTGGCTGTGGTAAATCTGCTATTATCTTTGCCATAAACCATTATGAATTAGAATTTAACTATTTATTGGCAAAATCAAAATCTAAGTAAGAAAATGTGCTGTTTGTTATAACACTAACCTTTACTGCCAGTGATGAATATCCGAACAAGTATGTTCTAGACTAAGCAAAAATGGTTTAATTTACAGGACACAAATATTATATAAAACGATTAGTATGGCAATTGTTGACCATTTAAGTTACATGGTATCATATAGTGGATGTTTACAGGTTAAATTACCATTAACAATATTGCAAATACATTATATTTTGTGTTTCAAAGATGAACTGCAAAGTAAAACCAAAAAACATGATTGTATTCTTTACTTCTCCTTTTTTCTCCTTTATAATATATATCAATCTTAGGCTGGAATTTTCAAAGGAACCTAAGGGACTAAGCTGCCCAAATACTATTGAATTCTAGTGGGCTTTCAGCACCAAATTCCCTTTAACCCCATTGAAAGTTCATGTCTCAGGGCTTGTCTAAACAACCATTTAGTTTGCGGCAAGAAGGGGTGTGAATCTACCCCACACTATTGTGCCGCAGACTAGCTGTCATGTGAACCATGTCGACGTGCGTTAATAATTCATTTTTGCACTGTGATTTAGCCTGTTTCAAAGAGGACTAGATCAAAGAGCATTAACAAACTGTTAAAGGAGAGCTAGTCCCCAGCAGGATAGTGAGGGGTAGATTTATACCCCAGATTGCTGCAAAACTATTTATTTGTTCATGTAGACAAGACCTTAGTGTTTTTCCAACCAAATGGATTTTGTTTGGGGATTTGTTAGAGCTTGTTTGTATAAACGGAAACATCTGACCTGTTTTTCTGAAGGACCCTTTGTTCCTGAAGAACTGGAAAAGAACCGTGACATCACATTCGGTTGAAACCTGAGTTACAGCTTTTTGAGGACTTAGATGAGGGAAGGAGCAGATATTGAATTAGACTCCTCTTCAAAATTTGTTTTAAAACTTCTTCACTCTAGCTCCTAACATTAAACAGTTGGGATACTAGCTGTCTCTGTGAAAGCCCCAATCTCCCGAGAACTGAGGGTTGGAAAAGCTGGAGCACACCTGGTGATATCACTATCCCCCTTAATTCTCTCATCTTCCAGAAGATCCTTCCAGGGCATGGTATTTCTAATGTAAAAAAACAAGCAGAAAAAAACCCAACAACTTTCTTGGAGAAGTTACCTTTAAACAAGGGTACACATTAAATGGCAATTAAATACAATTACCAAGTAATCTGCACTTGGATATGCACTGTATTTACTACATACACACACCATACAGATTCAAAAGGAATAAATCAATTTATCCATGCAGCTTATTCCAAAGAGAGGACAACACTTTCTATCCACCTTGCACATAACTGGATGATCTGAGGGAACCTCCAAGAATGCATCTTCGCAGAGATTCTCCTCCCGTGTCTGACGGATATTGCTATGTAAGAGATTATCTGACCTAGTATCTTTTTCTAAGGAAAACTTCTTTATATTGAAGCCACTGATAGATAGCTTTTATATGGGGGGGATCAATGTCTGTAACCCTGTAGCCATCAAGACATGGTTATTTTGGATTTAAGTGCTGGTCACATGAATAAAAGCTGTTTTGTCCCCCCAGCCTACTACATTTCTCCCTCTGTCATGAAGCAGGCAAACATTCTGTTGCCCAGCCAAAACCCCCTATCATCTAGGGGTTATTTAAATGGAAATGTTACATATGGCCTAATCCTCAGCATTGAGAATGAGCACAGAGTTATATTAGGAGTCACAGTAATGCCCTAAAAGGTAAGATGATTCCAATACTGCTAAAGGAAGATGCACTTTAGGGTATGATTCACCACTGCAGTGCTTGAGAAAGTTAATGGACTAAACAATGAAACCTGCAGCTTGTTTGTTAAATTGCTAATGACACATGGTAGTCTTTCAATTTAGAACATTTTAGCTGCTTACATAATTAAAATGTCTTGAATGGAAAAAGACTGTCTTATTCAGTTTGCATAGCTAGACATGTGACACGGAACTACGCAATTACATGTCAAGTTAATAGAAGGATATCACAAAGAGGGTTTTGCAAACAAAAGGCAGTCAAATACTCCAAGTGTTTTAAAGGCATCCAGCTAATCTATTGATTTCCTGATTCCTGTGACCTCTATGATTATTACAAGCTGCTCTTAGAGGTGCTGGGAGGGGAAGGAGGAAAAGTTCAAAATATTGGGTCAAATTCTACTCAGTTACACTTGTGTGAAGCTATTAGTAGACCTCCGAGGGATTAACACTAGTGTAACTGGAAGCAGAATTTGATTAATTATTCGTAAGAGAACAGTACAGATGTTTATGAAGGCCAATTAGGCTCAACAGGATGTAAAAGCATTGCACTTGGGGTTTTTTAATACCTTGATGATAACATTTGTTTGATTTCTTTTATTTCCAGAGGCCAACTATTCTTTCATTTCTAAAACAAAAGTTCTCAAATATATTTCTGTCAATATTTGAAATCCACTATTTAACTGAATCTTTATGCCAGTACACACTGAACAATTAGATCACTAATGCTAGCTAGAATGAAAGAGAGATTCTGCCCTGTAAAGTCTTTCAGCATATGAAAAAGTTGTAAATGCTTAATGTAATTACACCAGCCATACAATGGCAAGGTTCACAGCTTTGTATGTCCCTACTTGGCAAAGGCTGCTGTTTCATTCACTATCAGAAACCTATTTTAGCATTACAAACTGAATGGAAGTCTAAAGTAATTCTGAATCCCAAGTGAACCCTCAACAATTTCCATTGGAGGGTCAGGAACTCCAAAGTTTTAATCCCATTCTGTTTCTGATTCACCTTGTGGCATTCAGGCTAAAATAAGGATTTAAATGTCTAGTTTTAGCCATACGTGTTTGAAAAGTTTGGCTTTTAACTTCTCAGTGATGCAGTTTCCTCCTCTGCAAAATGAAGAACTTGCATGATAACATAGGAATGGCCATACTGCATCAGATCAATGTTCCATCTACCACAGTATCCTGTCTTCTGACAGTGGCCAACCCCAGGTTTCAGAGGGAATAAAAAAAGAAGGCAGTTATTGAGTGATCCATCCTAGTTGTCCAGTCCTACCTTCTGGCAGTCAGAGACTTAAGAACACCCAGAGCAGGGGGTTGCATCCCCTACCATCTTGGCTCATAACCATTGATGGACCTATCTTTCATGAAGTTATCTAATTTCTTTTTTTACCCCGTTATAGTTTTGGCTTCACAGCATACCCTGGCTACGAGTTCCAAGGTTTGGCAGCGCGTTGTGTGAAAAAGTACTTCCTTTTGTTTGTTTTAAACGTGATACATATTAATTTCATTGGGTAACCCCTGATTCTTGTGTTATGTGAAGGGTTACGTAACACTTCCTTATTCACTTTCTCCACTCCATTCATAATTTTATAAACCTCTAACATATTCCTTCTAATTCATCTCTTTTCTACACTGCACAGTTCCAGTCTTTTTAGGCCTGGTCTATACTGGTGACGGAGGTCGACATAATGTCACTTACGTTGAACTCCTAATACTGGAGTACATCTACCCTGGCATGTTGGTTCCGTTGACTTAAAGCATGGTAAAAGTTGACCTAATAAAACCACCTCCACAAGTGGCATAGTGCATAATTCAAATGTAATGGGTTGATTTTGTGTCAGTGTACACAGATGGCCTCCAAGAGCTATCCCATAATGCCCCATTGTGACCGCTCTGGACATTCATGCTCTGCTGTTACATGGCCACGCAAACGGAAAATAGCCCCTCCCCTCAAGCCCTGAGAATTTTTAAATTTTCATTTCCTGTGTAGCCAGCATGGAGAGAGCTTTGTAGCTGAACTTGTCATGGTGACTACAAGGCCCAAATGCTCTCCAGCATGGAGTTGACCAGAGGTCTTAGACCTGATCAGTCTGTGGGGTGAGGAGTCCATTATGGCTCAGCTTAGAGACAGCAAAAGAAACTTTGACATATATGTGAAGATACCCCAGGGCATGTTGCAGAAGGGGCACAATAGGGACAGGCAGCAATGCTGTGTTAAGATCAAAGAGCTATGGCAGGCATATCAGAAAGCTAGGGAAGCTAACAGCCGTTCTAGGTCCTCACCCAAAACAAGCTTCTAGGAGGAGCTGCATGCAATTCTTGGTGGAGACCCCACCACAGTGTCGCCACACAGCATCGATACCTCCATGGGATCACAGTCCAGGGAGAATGACAAGGTCTCTGTGGACGAAGAGAAGGATGAGGACTGCAGGGTGCAGGAAAGCACGGTGTCCATTCTCCCAGACAGCCAAGACCTATTCCTGACCCCAGAGCAGTCCAGCAACACACAGTACAGCATTAATGATCGTGATCCCAGGGAAGGCACATCTGGTGAGTTTTTTTTCCTTCTTCTTGTTGGTTACATCCTTGATCCAATCTCTGAAATGGCCTTTTGATTCGTAGGGAGGGGGATGTCTGAGTGTTAGCGGACTTGACTGGAGGGATACCCTGGAACAGATTATTTATGTTCAGAGCTATTCTCTGAGAATCATCCGTTGATATCTCCCAGGAAACTCTCATGTGGGATGATGTTACCCTCTACACAAGGTTTCTGAGGAGGGATGACTTGTTTCTTCCGCCATGTTGGGATACTGATGGGATTGTTTTTCACTCATGTTTAGCCTAGTAAGGAGACATCTCTATCTGGCCTTTAAATGCCCAAACACACATTCTACCACCATTCTGCAAGTGCTGAGCCTGTTATTAAAATGCTCCTTGTCACTGTTGAGATGCCCAGTGTACGGCTTCATTAGCAAGGGGTAGGCAGGATCCCCCAGGATCGCAATTGGCATTTCTACATCCCTGATGTTAACTTTTTGGTCTGGGAAGAAAGTACCTGCCTGCATGTTCGTGAACAGACCCGAGTTCCTAAATATACGCGCGTCATGAACCTTGCTAACATTTGTTTACATTGCTAACATTGTTTACATTCACCACCACTTATGTTATTTATAGTCATCTAGCAACAGTAATTAAGAATGTTACATCATGCAGTCTTCATCGAATTTCACATGTAAGAATCATGCATCTTGTAAAAGAAGGGGTAACAGTGTTTAATTTGAAAGAGTAAGAACAGCAAACAAAAAGATGAGCAAAATGACAAAAATAAGTGCTAAGCAGCGAGCAGAGCAGTACCCTAAAACAGTCTATGGAAGTGGAAGAATGTTGTTTGTACATCATGTAACGTACTTGTTGATTTTATGAGAAAGCCTAGTTGTGATAAGCATCTTGAAAGGGCAACGCATAAGCGCAAACGAGAGAAATTAAAAATGGACAGAGGTAGAAATTTTAAAAAGCACAAAACAGGAACAGAGCTGTTTAATACCAAGACTCAGGAGTAGCTTCACAGGAGAAATGAAGGGTTCAAATTAACAGAAGCCTTCTCTACTGCAAATATACCCCTGCATACTCTCGACAATCCAAAATTGAGAGAGTTTTTAGAGAGCAAGGTGGGTGATATAGCAGATCAACTTAGAAAGTTTTACCTACCCAAAGTTTTTGACTGTCACATTGAAGAATTAAAGGAAAAGTTGCAGTTCTGTGAATAAATTAGCATTGTGGCAGATGAAACTATGGTTGCTGAAGACAAGTATGTGCTTAGCATTCTTGCTATCTTCATCCCAAGAAGCAGGCACTTCAGACCCAGGCAAACACAGCTGTATTTTTATTTTTGGTTACATTGTGAAGTTTTGGAAGCAGTCAATTTTAAGGACAGTCAGCAAAACAATATGGGAAATTGTTGAAAAATTCACAGTACCATTTGATCACATCCCTACATTTGTGACTGATAATTTCACCTACATGAGGAAAGCTTGGGATCGAGGTTTGAAAACTTGGTTTTTAAATGCTGTACATCTTAGATGCATGGCACATTTGCTTAACCTTGTAGGCAATCTGTGTAAGAATGGCCCTATTGGGTCAGACCAATGGTCCATCTAGCCCAGTATCCTGTCTTCCGACAGTGGCCAATACCTGATGCTGCAGAGGGAATGAACAGAACAGGTAATCATCAATCATCAACCATCCATCCTGTTGCCCATTCCAGCTTCTGACAAACAAGAAGATACTTTTGCAAGTAATGAGTTAGTTGTGCCTACCCTGCCAGAAAAGCCCAGTTCTGCATGCTTCTAATGGAAAGAGGGAAAAGTCCTTCCATCCAACTCACTCCCATAATAACCAGATGAAACAGCTGATTAAATGCAGCTCTTTATCACACTGAACACATTCAGAATTACTCTTCATTTGTTACAGAGGAGAATGGTTGTAACGGCAGTTCAAGTGATCATTATCTTTGCCAATCTGCAGCAGCTATTGAAGAACTCCAGGCTCTAAAAGAGTGCATTCTGAATCATGAACACACAAATTATGAAGAGCCCACAGTTTGTGCTCATCAAGTCAGAACTGACATACGTAATCTTGTGTTGTGGGCAGAAAGCTTCTCTGAAACTTACCAACACCCAACAGCCAAAACAGCCCTCTTGGAAAGCTCAGAAAAATGAAGTAAAAATGGACACTGACTCAACCTCCCACTTTCGCCAACCTGCTGCCGCTTTCTTCAGTGCATGCTGTGTATCTGAGCCAAATTAAGCAAAAACACCTTGACATTTGTGAGACCATGGTATTTGAAAATAAACCACTGTCTGAAGACTACATTCCAGCAGAGAAAGAATATTGAGCTTACTGTGGAGCAGTTCAAGAATTGAGGAACAGGGACATTTTCCGGGTCTGGAGAAGCATGATAGCCAGATTCCCAGCTCTGTCATTAGTTGCCCTGGGATGCTTAGCAGTACCAGTGAACAGCATGGACACCAAACACTTCTTCTCATCTTACAATAATGTGCTTGGGGAGAACAGACGCCACATAAAAATAACAATCTGACTATGTATAGCTTGTTATACCAAAAGTGCAGCAGTTTGCAAAAGGGACTTTAGTGAAAGGAATCAATTATTTTTGTTGCATAGTTTTTCATTATTTTTGTTTGAAAAATGGATTGCACAGTATGCATATATAATTTCAAAAGAATTTACTTTGATAAAAATGAAATTATTAAATTAATCTTGTTTGTTTCATGTAAATGTTACATTATAATACTTCATTATTAATAGTTACACATTTTTGTTGCCATGACCACATCCTGATTTGGTACATTTTTACCACGACTGTTTCATGAATTTTGCCTAATTATTTTGTGACAAAATCATATCCATACTTATTAACTACCCCTTTCCTAATTATACCTAATATTCTGTTAGCTGCACATTGACTGGATGTGTTAACAGAACTATCCATGATGACTCCAAGATCTCTTTCTTGAGCGGCAACAATTAATTTAGGCACCATCATTTTGTATATATAGATGGGATTATGTTTTCCAATGTGCATTATTTTGCATTATTCAACAAAGAATTTCATCTGCTATTTTGTTGCACAGTCATGCAATTTTGAGAGCTCTCTTTGTAACTTGTTGCAGTCTGCTTTGGACTTAACTATCTTAAGTAATTTGGTATCATCTGCAAGCTTTGCCACCTCACTGTTTATCCCTTTTTCCAGAGCATTTATGAATATTTTGAACAGCAGTGGCTCTGGCACAGATCCCTGAGGGGCCCCGCTATTTACTCTGTCCACTGTGAAAACTAACCATTTATTCCTACCCTTTCTGGTCTTTTAAACAGTTACTAATCCATGAGAGAACTTTCTTTCTTATCCCATGACAGGTACAACAGATAGATGGGGGAATCACAAGGAATCAAGGAGAAAGTATTGGCCATCATGATAAGCATGACATTTTTTAAATACCAGGGAAAGTTGGAAAGAAAAGCAGACAATTGAATGACGTATTTCCTTATTAGGATGCTACTTTTCCTGTTTTTGTTTAGAAAATCTGTGGACATGTTTAGAAACTTGAAATATATTAGTATTGCTTCATACTAAATATCTGAGAAAGTAAAGCTGTATTCTAAACATAGGCTGACGTTACCGTAAGAGACTCTCCGCAGTGCTGAAAGAACTTCTTTAACCCCTTATGAGTAATGCTCTGTGTTTCATCATAGCAATGGTAAAGAGTGAAACACTGGGGATGGTGTAGTCCTAGGCTGATCAGCCACTCATCATTCAAGCAATGGCAGTCTGCAATCTGAATCTGCCTCCCTGGAAAAAGAGAGTCAAATTACCAAAATGGACAAACACAAAATACAAGACCATATTCATGGTCTACTGTTTTGATTCACATGATAAAACATAATTATTGATAGATCTCATTTGGAGAAATGAATTTCAGGATAAGTTTGCCTAATGTTTCAGTAACATAGCTATCATTAAACTGCAGCTTTCAAAAAGCCATTGTATGAACTGAAAATAAAATATTTTATATCAAGTGATAACAAAGCCAGCGAGCTCTCTTGAAACAAATGAGATTCCATCATATATGCTTCCTGAATACTTTTTACTCAAGAAAAAAATCTGAAAACATTGAACTGACATTTAACATAGTAGTAAGGTCTGAAAACATATATTTCAAATATGGATTGTTTTGAAATATTCCTAGAAGAGCTTATTATGGAGGTGTCAACATGTTTTCCCTTGTGTGTACTATCAATAAAAACATTTAAATTTTATTATAACTTTGAGATTTATTTTTCAGTATGCGATGTGAAAGCATTAGTATATACTAGGCATAACCCTGATATTGACGTTGCCAACAGTTTCAGGTAGCCATGAAGTCAAAGAATAATCATTGCTATCCTGGAGCATGTGGTTTCATTTTTTAAATGGCATAATTGGCTTTTAAAATGCAGAGAATTAGGACCAAATCCTGAAGTCATTGATAGTTTTGCCTGAGTAAGGACTGAGGCACAGATCCTCAGCTGATGTCAATTGTCATAGCTTCACTGATGTCAATGGCTTCATTATTATGCTCAGTGAAGCTATGACAATGTATACAACTGCTGAGGATCTGCTCCTAAGTATAGAATCTTGGCCCACTAAAGACCCTGGCAAAACTACCATTGATTTCAGTGGTGTCAGGTTTCCACCCTAAATCTGCCTCAATTTGGTATATAAGGGTTGATTATGCAAGATTCTGAGCACCTGGTCTGGGGTGCTGAGGGCACTCAGCACCTTGCGACATATGCCTAGTAATTAGTACAGCTAAGTAGCTATGAGCTGTGTGATTATTAGATCACAATTACATGAGCTATAACTTTCAATTACTCTGCGAGGCCTGTTCATTTTCTTATGTGAATTAACATACCTATATTGCTTTAATCTATTTCAGTTTTCCAGGCTTTTTTCCCCATTCTAGTTAAAAGTCTAACAATTTCTGAGCAGCCCATGCTAGTGACATAGCATATTAACACCAGCAGATAGTGCAATACTTAATCAGAACTTCTCAAAACCTGTGCTAGAAGTAAAGAATTCTCATCATCCTCTCTTGAAGGATCTGACTTAATCAACTAAAGGTACAGCTACACTGCACACTCCTTTGGTGGCGAGTAGAGTACATATCCCTTAGCCCTCTGCAGCACAGATATAAATAGCAGTGTTGCTGGTGAAGCATGGCCTGAAGGAGATGGGTATGTCTGCTCGCTCATGCCATGCCTCCTGTCTGCAGTGCTTAGCAGCATAGTGTCCCCTGCAAGAAAAGACTCCCCCAGCGGGGGAAGGATCCAGCAGGTGGGAGACGTCAGGGAAAGAGCTCTTCCCCTCCACACTGTCTTCCCCCCGCCAGAGCCTTTCCTCATGCCAGGGAAAAGCTCTGGCAGTAGGGAGCTGTGAAGCTTTTCTGAACTGTCTCACCACAAACAGCCTTTCACCAACACATGTGGTGACAGACTACAGTGTGGACACAGCAGACTTTTCAATGTAATTGTAGCTATACATACCCTACACACTGCCACCAGTGGTGTGCAGTGGAGTCACAGCCTAAGTGGGAAAACTGTCATATTACAGACCACCATATCAAGCCTGAGAACAGGATGAGTTACTCTTTAATCACCTAACTGTAAAAGTGTAAAAACAAAAATTATGTTGTTTTAAAGGACTTCAAATTTGGGAGATGTATGATGGAGGACTCACGCAGCCACTAGTAAATCCTCATTAGAGGTTCTAAAATTTATTGATGATAATTTTCTAATGCTAAAAGATTGTATCTGACACGAGGTAACAATCTTGGACCTCATTATAACAGATAAAGATGAACTGATCATTGAACTAGACATTGGTGGTTGTCTTGGGACAAGTAAACACGACCTTGAAAACAGAAGACACTCCCCCACCTTCATCCTTCACACTTCAAGCTTCCCAAAACTGAAGAAAATTATGAGAAAAATTGATTGGGAAGAAAAATTTAGACAGAATAATGTGATAAAAATAAAGAGTTATTTAAGAAGAGTTTTTCAGATGGCCAAAAAGCCACAATTCCCTAATCAAGAAAGAGCCCAGCTTTGACTAAAAAGCCCATCCTTATTCAGTTGCAAAAGTAGCAATTAGAAATAAAAAAATCAATATATAATAAATGGAAAAAGGAAGATATAAACAGCAACGGATATGAATTTGAAGTTATGATGTGCAGAAAGTTAATAAAGGAAGCTAAAGACATCAGAGAAAAATCTACGGCTGGCAGCACTAAGGTTAATGAGAAGTTTAACTTGGGTGCATCCCAGTAATATTAGGGACACATGATGCTTTCTCATGGCATCCAGAACTACACATCACCTTATCTCTCTGCCTTAGCAAAAGAGAGATTTGCTGGTGCCAAACTGAGTAACAACTCCTTGCCACCCCAGTTTGTTAGTCAGCCAAACAAACACCTTAGACTCTGCCAGCCCGTACTCTGCTTTGAAGGTAATAGCTGATGCACTGTAGTTCCCAGACCACCTGCAGTATCCAGTGTCACTGAACATTCACAGAAATTATCAAGTCCGCTCTCTCCAAAGAGAGTATATACATCAGCCTGTTAGCATAGCCTAGGGATCCCTCTGTAACATTACAGCAGTGAGATGAACTTATAGTAAAACCAAGTATAAGTTTATGACAAATGAACAGATTAAACTGATACTAAGACAATACAAACAGAAAATAGGTACACATAAAACAAAAGAATACAGTGCTTTCTAGTGACTAAAAGTTAATAGGATACAATCCTTGCCTAAAGCATTTTCTCATCGAAAGCCACCTCTCAACGTTACCAACCCACATAGCTGGGGAACTACACTTCCTGGGTAAAAAAGACCTTTTTGTTCCCTGAGCGATGGATAACAAAACAGCTTTTTGCTTCACCTTATATTTCCCCAAAACTCATTGTTTTGATCCCCAGTGACAAGCCAACTACCTCTGGCTTTAATCTCTGTTGTCTTTCCATGCTGATTTCACATTCTCCAGTCAACCTGACTTTTCCTGTTGCAAATGCAGCTTCCCTTGTATTGGCTTCCCAATGCTTAATTTATATGACAGGAAAGGCAATAACTACTTTCCCTGCTGCCTTAAAGAAAACCTATTTCTCTCTTTGTTTGGTTACAAACTTTAAAGCATAATATCAGTAAGTATCTATAATTCTTCACATAGTGTTAATACCTAGGTTTCACAATGACATCAATGACCCAAGTCTTCCCAGCTTTCATGTAATACTTTATAAGAAACTCTTTATAGAAAAATGGTATGACAGCAATGTATTAGGTGTAGTGAGTTTGTCAGGCCAGACAAGAGATAGGAGTTGCTGACACAGAGTAGTGAATCAGGAATGGGACAGAAGAAATTCTAGCAATGGAATAGGCCCATTACTAAATGGAGATGGTAAAACTGTTAGGACGATACAGAAAAGACACCTGTTCAATAAATATTTCTGTTTTGTATTTAGAAAAAAAAAACAGGTTGATTTACCCATATCACAGGATGACAAAATACTTTCCAGTCCATTTGTAACTGAGAAGTAAGTTCGACAAGATCTACTGGGAATAAACTTTTAAATCAGCAGGCCTAAATATCGTATTTTTCACTCCATAAGATGCACCTGACCATAAGACGCACCTAGGGTTTTAAGGAGGAAAAAAAATATTCTGAACCAAATGGTGTGCTAAAATATTTAATAAAATATACCACAATAATATGACGTCAGTGTTTTTTTTCGGAATGGGGGTTAGTGCTCACAATTTACAGATATGACAAGAAAACAAGTAGAGAAGACAAATACATAGTAGGGGGGAGGAGGAAGAGGACAAGGTGACCAGTGAAACAATCCTGACTAGCTTAATAAATGTGTGTCAGCATGCCCACTGCCTCACCATTGTCAAGCTATTTTGTTGGCATAAAGAATAGTACAGTCCTCTATTCTTCCACAGAAGGCTCTTTCAACATAGTCTTTAGTCTTTCTCAAAGCAGAACAGCATATGCAGATTGGTACTGAAAACAAAAAAGAGGAAAGAAAAGAAGGATCCAAAATGTCAGGGGAGGAAGGGAGCAGGGAAACCACTTTGTGAACTAACAAAAGAGATGTTAAATGATTGACTGAACAGTCTCACAGAGACTGGGACTCACAGCGGAGAATCTCCATCGTGAAACTCACTCTCCGCTGTCAAATTCGAACCGGTTGGATATCATCACTGGGGTTAGGTGAGGGGTTTGGGTCAGCGGCTGGGGAGGGGGAGTTAGATGAGGGGTTCGGGTCAGTGGCTGGGGGTTAGGTGAGGGGGTTAATGTCAGAAGCTAGGGAGGGGGGTTAGGTGAGAGGTTTGGGTCAGCGGCTGGGGAGGTGTCCGCAAGTTGCAGCGCCAATCCGGCAGGGACCGGATCAGCAGCTGCAGAGGGAACTCACTCAGCAGATGCCGGGGTTCCGCATGCTCCCGCTGGCACTCACCCTGCACATGTTTACCAGCGCCGTCCCCCCCTACCCACGCCCTGCAGCAGCTAAAAAAAATGAACATTCGCTCCATAAGGCGCACGGGCATTTTCCCCCCACTTTTTGGGGGAAAAAAGTGTGTCTTATGGAGTGAAAAATACAGTAATGTGCATCCAACAGTCCTAAAATAGCTGACTAAGGAGATCTCTGGTCCATTGATTTTAATTTTTAAAAACTCTTAGAATACCAGAGAAAGTCCAAAAGTCTATAAGAGTGCTAATGTTGTGCCAATATTCATAAAGGGCAAGTGGTATGACCCAAGTAAGCATAAAACAGTCATCCTAACATCAATCCCATACAAAATAACAAAAGAATTAAGAGAAAGGAATATAATTAATGCCAGTCACCATGGAAAACAGGTCTTGTCAAAGAAACCTGACTTCCTTCTTTGATGAGATTATAACTTTGGTTGATAAAGGTAATTGCACAGATGTAAGAGACTTCTGTAAGACTTTTGAGTTAGTACCACATGACGTTCTGATTTTAAAAACAGTACAATACAGTATTAATAGAGCACATGCTCACAGGATAAAGAACTGGCTAAATGACAGGTCTCAAAAACTAGTTGTCAATGGGGACTCATCATCCAATGAGGGTGTTTCCAGTGCATTCTGTAGAGCTCAGTGCTAGGCCTGGCGTTATTTAACATTTTTATCAATCATCTGGAAGTAAATATAAAACAACTACTGATAACATCTGTGGATGACAGAGTAGTGAATGGTCTTATGCTGCTGCACAGGAATGTAAGGAGGATTAAGAAACCCTTCCTTGCTCCCCTGCTACAGACAAAGCAGGGAGAACAGGGACTGTGCTTTCAATACTCCCTGGCCTCTCTCCTGTCCAGGTAGAGGAGGGTGGAGAATGGGCAGAACTCTTCAACGTGACAACCAGATTCTAAGAATTTGTGCTAAACTACTTATGCTAAAGAATCAGTCCCATCTTGCATTGAGCTGTGATGCTTAGAGAGTCTTTTCCAGACCTGAAGAGCTGTGTGTGGCTCGAAAGTGCCTGGGACCAACATGGTTACAACAACACCGCATATATTATAGCATACCGAGTCATGACTGCTTTTTGTCAATCTGAGTGCTGGAATATCAGGACTTTTTCTCTTGTTTAAGGTACATATATATTATACAATCTCTACTTAGTAGGAAGGGGACATTAATGTATACTTATTTACAGAAATGGTGCACGTACTCACCCAGGGCCTCACTCTGAGAGGTGCTGAGGGCAGTAATAGCACCCAGGCAAGTCAATAGGAGTTGAGAACATTCAGTATCTTGCATAATGCAAACATTTAATGTAAAACTGGTGATGACTTCAATGACTTAACCATTTGTGGCCTGAATCTGACATCACACCCTTTTTACATTGTAACTCCTTTTATTTAGTAGAGTTACTCCTGCTTTGCCACTGTATAAATGACAGAAGAATTAGATCCTTTCTTGGCAAGAGGACAAACTTCTTTGTAGAGAGAACTATGTGTATAAAAAATATATATTTGCTATTGTTATAATTTTTTTAAGAACACTATGATAAAAATAAGTCCAGGAACACTTAAAGTACATTAGCAATTTCCTCTAGATTATGTCAGGCTTTTGCGTAAAGAACAGCTCACCTTCATGCTCTGCTTAGTTCCCAGAATTAGATCATACTGTTCAGGTAGCTCATGTCATATTTATCCACTACCAAAACAATGTCTTTGATGTCAGCTAATTAGTTCTGCACTGCTTGAGCCTGTTCAACAAAACACAGCTTATCTGGACTAATAGAAAAGAGTATTAAAATCCTAGTAATAAACTCATGATCTTAAATATGTTTTTCTCAGATAATACCTGTAGCCTTGCTCAAACAGATTCCAACTTCTCTCCTGAACGTGGCCTTGATGGTATCAAAGAATTTTATCTGAGTAGGGCCATTCCTTGCTGAAAAGCTTTTAATCCTTGTCTTAAAAAAATTGTCTCCCATGGTTTCACTTTATTTCTTTCCAGCTGGGACTCTTTCTTTTTCCTTGATCTCTTCTTTGTGTTTGAGGATGCTGCTCAAACTGATTCCATCAGGATACGTAGGATCTGAGTGATTGATTTGTGACCTGTGCATGTTACTTGGCCAAGGGAGCATCTGAGCAGAAAGCAAATCTTAGGGAACCAGAGCTGATTTTAGCATTCTAAACATGAAATAAAATAAAATAATAACCACTGTAACCCGTCCGTGCCCAGGGTAGCCCACTGATAATGCCAGGGTCAGGGCAGGCTGTAAAAGAAGAGCAAATTCTCCCAGCACTGGTGGGTGACACTGCAGTCAGACTTCCCAACCAGCCACAAACAGTGCTTCTGATTCCCCCACACTGGTTATCAAGAAGCCACTGTGCAAATACACAC
Source organism: Mesoclemmys tuberculata (assembly GCA_007922155.1). NCBI lineage: Eukaryota > Metazoa > Chordata > Testudines > Chelidae > Mesoclemmys > Mesoclemmys tuberculata. Next base: position 20,288,366 of record ML675612.1, on the reverse strand, counting down.
AGCCCCCTTTACTGCATTTCAGTCTCTGGCTCCCAAACTGACACTAGGTCCAGTAAAGAGACCAGTTATTTAAACTCTATGCTCTTTACTAAAAGATTCCCTCTGATCCCAAAGGACCAGCCACAGTACCAGTTCACTATAAGTCTGGATCTTACCCAAATACCACGCTGGTTTATTAATAAAAGAAAAACAAACAATAAGAGAAGTGTTAAAGGCTTAAAGCAATCAGATCATACAAATGATTTAAAAGTCCATATACATCAGGTTTCTAGAACAATTGTGGAGTTGTATAGTTCCTCTGGTATACATCCAGTACCTGGATGGGTCTAAGTCCTTCAGTTCAGTTGCAAAGTGTGTTGATCCAGAGGTATGTCCGCAGCTGGACAGGAACAAAGACAAGATGAAGACAAAGACAGAGACAAAGACAAAATGGTTTCTGTGGTTTGATCTTATATACCCTCTGTTACTGGCCATGTGGGCTTGTGGAATTTTACAGGAACCAAAATGGAGTCCATAGTCACATGGGCCAATCCTGGTAACTTTTCAGGTATACCTTTAGTTTCTTCCTAGGCCTTTGGCTTTTGTAAAGGTCTTGATGGGCCATTAAGCGAGCTATTGTCCTGTGGCCTCTCTGTCTGGGGTGTGTCTTTTACAGCACAGTTTGAAATACAGGTATCTCAAAGGTCTCCATAACTTTCTTCACACATATAAAACATGAACACAAATATTATCATCCTATTCAGCATATCATAACCTTTCTAACAGTACCTGACATGGTATGTCTCACATGAATCACTATGATTTTGACATATTAATGTCAAGTAACACAAATGCCCCCCCTCCTAATGCAGTCCGCATGACAACCACCACCACCAAGACTGGCAAGGCATCTTAAAATGAAATCGCTTTTTTACAATGACAAGTAATTTGACTTCCACTGTCAGAAGAATTAAATTTACAGAGATTCAAAACTTCTTAAACAACTGAGACTTATTTCCAAGAAAGGGCCTCAAGGTTGAACTTCTTATTTGTGTTTGATGCACCATTACATAGCAACACCCATAGCAACACAACAATGGAACTCAGCTGCTGGGTAAACTTTTATGCCCTAGCCACACAGCAGTGGGTGTGGCAAGAGAACAAAGTCACTGCAATTCTTTCCCCTTTTCACCGACTTTAAAAACTATTATTTTGCCTGTCACCTCAATAATGGGACGTTCTCTGCTGTTAACAGACATTTCAAATCCTAATCTAATTAGCTACTTTAACCTCAACTGAGCCAAGATATATAGCATACAGCACTTCTAAAATAAAAGAGAACTCACACCCATGACCCCTTTGATGTGTTCTGTATGCTTATATGAGGGACACATTACAGTCTGACTGGTTGTATATAGCTTGACTCAAAGTGCACCACAGGATCCAGAGGGAACTGTGGACACAAGGGATCAATATAAAGCCTTTTTCTTTTGCTTGATATGAGAGATAAGAGAAGAAACAACTTTAAGTAAAGAACATAATTATTTAAATCTTTACAGACAGTGGCTTTAGCTGGCTCACTAGTCAAGGCTAAATGACATTCTGCCACAGAATCCAAAGAAGTGGGATATAGGATAACAATTGAAGTACATTACTGAAAATCAAGTGTTTGTTCCTACATAATCCTTTAGGGTTCATGAACATAGACCTATTTTCTTTATGGTTTTAATGCAAAAGTATTCTAAAATTCTACCTGTATTGCTAAAAGGATTTGTTTTGAGCTGTCTAGAGACAGCAAGTATGTCCCTTTCTTTTTTATAATATTAGGCGGGGTTTTTATGTCACAAATGTTGGCAGGCTGGACCTTTTTTTTTAAACAGTCATCTGATATATGACAAGCAAACAAAGTCTTACTGATTTAACCCTTTGGCAGTAAGATTCATTGATATAGTTCCCAACACTTTTTCTAGTTGTGCACTTAAATAACCACAGTTCAGGTTTCTAATAATTTCACAAAACCTAATTATATCCTGAAGTCAACAAAAGCAGAGGTACTCAGCATTTCATAGGACTGAGCCAAAACATGGGCATCTATTGTACTTTTGCCATCATTGTTAATTACGTAGAAATTGAGACGTAAATAGAAACTCACCTTTATAGTCAGCCTTTTTCTTTTAGTAGTTATAACTCAGTGTTTGTGACATCGAATTAGAAACACCTGTGATGTCATAAACCCTCAACTGTATCATTAGTCGATGATGCAAGTAAAAGGAACAGACTGTATACAAAATGTAGAGCTTCTACTATGTACATAAACAATTTTGTGACCATTGCAACAGCAGTACAAGAATGCAGAAAAAGTTTCTAAGCTTGATAGGAATAAATTAGGGCCAAATCCTAAAGTCCTTATTAGTTTGTACTCAATCCAGATTCTGACATAACTCAATTACCTGAATATGGATCAAATGCAGACTTCCAGATTTGACTAATATTTTTAATATGTGCTTGAATGTTGAATGTTGAAGTGATTTATGATCGTTCTAACTGAACTACTGATGTGCATAAATTCAGCTGTCCACATTCACTCACTGAAAACCTTTTGCTTAATATATCATTTCAATTAGATTGAAAAGATATCCTGGCATGATCCCGCCCCTTGTCTATAAAGCACAATGCACATCTCTAGTGCTGTATAAATAACAACAATCACAACCCCAATAAACAATTTAGAACATATACTTAAAGATTTAGTTCACAAAGGATAAAGAACCTTCCATATCAAACCAGAAATGCCAAGTTGCTCTCAGCGAAAAAACTCAGGGTCTTTCTCTGTGAGCCAAAAGCCATCATTTAACTATCAAACTCCCTTTACACAGATAGACTTAGATGACACCAACACCACACTTAATCAAAATCTTTCACCTTTATTAAATTAAACTGTAGTTGCTAAAACAAGAAACGAAATTCCAAACGGGATTCTACATTAAATATCAAAAGAGCCTTCATAGGATCGTTAGACTGATTTAATCCCTTTCATGCCTTGTGATATAGGATATACATCATTCATAACTGCACTAATATAAATGCCCTTTGACTTGTACCTATAAGGTCGCATCTCTCTCGGCATCTACTGTTTTCATTGGAAGCTGATGGAGCTCAGCACCCTTGGCCCTAAATGCTCCAAGACAAGTAAAGGGGATAAAAATATTATACAAATGAAATGTCCATTGTTAAAAATAATATTAATCCTGAACAAATGCAAATCATGCCATCTTGTTTTGGATATATCAGTGTTAACTGAAAGATTTACATACCACTCCTCTAAGCCAAGGAAATATGCAACTGTTTAAATGTAATCAGAGGGTGTATAAGTATTACTGTTATGTAACTCTTTATTTCCAGACATTTTTAACTCACAGATAAAGATTTGTTTCTCACTAAATTTTAGGATCGATATGTCTACACTGCAATTAGACAAGTGCAGCTGGCCTGTGCCAGCTAACTTACGCTTGCGAGGCTCAGGCTTAGGGGCTGTTTAATAGTGGCGTAAACTTTCAAGCTCAGTCTGCAACTCGAGTTCTGGACCTTCCAACCTCACAGGGTCATAGGGTCAGCCAGGGGTTTTTAATTGCAGGGTAGACATACCCTAAGAGCTCAAGTGAAGCACTTCATAAAAAATAAATAAAGCTTGTATCTGGTCATTTTTCAGCTAGCTCTAATAAGAATCTGAGGGGAAAAATACAAATACACTAAATGAAGCTAAATTCAATCAACAGTATATCAAATCCAGGTGCTCCAAACAGTATCCTGTCCCCACTGAAAATTGCTTTAATACACCAAAACTGACCAGTGCACACTCAAACATAATCCAAAATAAACACTGTATTTGCAAGAGAAGCACTGCACAGAGTGATATTCAAGATGACTACTATAGATAAAAATATGAGAACAGAGCTGAGAACTGAAGTTAAGAACGTAATGTAAGCAAGGCAGGATTTACAAGTTGCAGGGACCTATGTTGTAGGGTTAGGGAAGAAAAATTGGCGGGAGAAATGCTTTCCACTCTGGTCTTGCTGCCAAAGGGAGACTGGGTCAACCCAGGAACTGTGAGTCCATGAAAAGCTACAAGTATAGTTGTCTGTGCTTTGGACTGGCCCTGGAAATAAATGACTTCATTATTCCTGATGAGCCTGATTAGAAGGTTTAATTATTTTTATTAGGATATTAGATGAAAAACTTCTTATATATATATTCTTCTTTCTGTACTGAGTAAGTCCTTAAATACAAGATGTTTGTTAGTAAAAGTAAGCAATCTCTTGGGCCTCATTAACCTATAGCAGTTTTACCTATAGGCTGTGGAGCGGCCCAGAATCTTCATAGCACTGTGCACTAAGGGTACTACTCCTTCCATCCCAGGCATGTCCACTCCCCCTCCAATCAGGGACTGGGAGGGCATACTAAAGAGGGCCACTGCCCATGTTACTGTAAACCTGTTCTATCAATATCAGCTTGGCTCTTGTGAACACTTAGAAATGATTCTCTTAGGGCTGGTCTATGTACAATTTTTGTACTGCTGTAACTATGTTGATTTAGAAACTGATATAGTTAAAGTGGTACAATCCCCTTTTGTGAATGCAGTTACACTGATGTAGAAGTGTATATAGCATACAGTTTATTTCTATAAATGTATGGAAATAAGCTATATCGATATAAGCATCCTTATTTGGGTATAATTACATCTACACTGGAGGGGAGCGGGTTACCATGATACTATATTGCTTTCCAAACCTACATAGTTAAAACAATACAAAAACCATGTATAGCCAAGTCCTCAAAAAGAAAATTCTTTTGCTTCAGAAAAACAACCTAATTCCGCTTGCTCAATCCCAAAAACAACTGACAAAGGTCTACACTGCTTTAATATTTGTAAAACATTATGCTACAGTATAGCTGAAATACTTGGGAGTATGGCAATATACTGTTCATCCTCTAAAGCACTCTCTCAGTATATTTGCCAAATGGAGTTGAAAAATCTCCCTCATATGTTTTCCAACTTTCCTTTCCCTAGTTTAATTCCTGATGTTATACACCATACACACAGCAGAGATAACAAGACAAAACAAACACCCAAAGAGAAAACCCAGACTAGAAACTAAGCTGATTCATGGCTAGTTAGTTAGTTTAGTTTACCTCATACATGAGACCCTACAGCACAATTAAAAGATTTTACAGAAAGCATTGCTGGTTTAATTTCAAAATGCAAGCCCCTACAGCAACACAATTGTTATAAACATTAGGGCTTTTCTGTCAGGTTGCAAAGAGCACTCATGACAGCTGCTGCTTCTTTAAAAGAACAATACACTTAGTTCCTAGAGCATTTGTTCAGCATTACTGAAATGCAACACACAGCTATGTCTAATTGCCCACCTTTGTTTGTTCAAGGTGTAAGTGTTTGCCTTGGAGTTCACTGTGGGAATGTGACATAAGCTGAGACACAGACGCCTACAGCAGGTGACCTACAGCTTTGTTTGCCTCCCCAGCCACAGCCTTGAGTTTGCTCTTTTTTTTAGAAGCCTCCTTCTTTGTTAAACATACAGCATTTAGTTCATTGAGATCTTTTTGTTTTTGTTTTAACTAACAATTTATCTGTCTTGATGATTAGTTTATGGATAAAAATATGCTGGACCTTTTATTTTACCTGAAGGAAATTCTGAACGTGACAATCCAGTTATACTTGGATACCTTTGTTTAAAAGCTATAAAAATCCAGATATGAACTACTCCTACTACTATTGATAACAGGATATAGAATTTTCCATTGCCATCCAGGTCACTGGTTCAGATAAGGCCCTAGTCAGCAGCACATGAAATGTAACCATATTTCCATAGAACAGCCATTTACAAAGATGAACTAATTAATACACAAAACACCCGGGAAGTGATACCTACATACTATTATCCCCTTTACTCAGATGGAAAGATAGAAGCATGATGGATGGGATACATGAAGGGATTTAGGCATTGCAATGCTGATCACCAGGGTGCTTAACTTTTAGGCACCTAGAAAACCCCAGGAACAACACTGTGATCCACAAAGCCAAGTTAGGCTCCTATACAATGAACAGGGAGAAACAGGCATCTAAGAATAAGATCCACAAAAGCAAGCACAGCAAGCGGGGAGCCACTAGCCAAAGGAAAGGTGCTAAGGAGATATCTGTGTGTGCACTAAGACCACTTCTCTCTCAGAGGAGCACCTAAATCTGGGCTGCAGAGAAGCACCCAGCTCTTCTTAACAATCCACAAATGGGTGCCCACCACCTGAAGTCAGGCAGCTTTGGTGCCTAAGGTGTTTTTCATGGGACTGAGTTAGGCATTCCACCACACATATGGCCAGAGCAGCTGATAATGTTGCCCACTTGATAACTTTTAGCCCAGTGGTTAGTCCTCACATGGGAAGTAGAAGACCCTAGGTACAGTCCCTCTGTTCCAACCACTCATTCATTATTTATCCACAGTGCAACAGTTTTAACAAGAGAGACTGAGGGAGCCCCACATATCCCCTATCCCAGAATATCCAACATACCAGTGGTTAGAGCCTTCTCCTGAGAGGTGGGAGACCCGAGGTCAAATCCTTTCTCCTCCTTTGGCCGAGAGGAAAATTCAACCTGGGTCTTCCACCTCCCAGGTGAGTGCACTAACCACTGGGCTAGAAGTTTTGGGGTGCATACTACCACTACCATGTCAATTATGAATGGGATCTGATACTCCGCCTCTTCCTGGAGTTTGAATGGAACCCGATCCAGTAGGCATACTCAGAGGCCGCCCACCAGATCAGGCCCCAGTGCATGAGACTTTGGTAGCCAACCATCTGTCTTTGCCTGGTTTGTGGCACGCAGGCAGGAAATAGAAATCCAAATGCCTAGCGCAAGGCAGCAGTGTGCATGCCTAGGGGAAAGAATTTAGACACCTAGGGAAATTTTATTCTGAGAATTTAGTTGTCAAGGGAGTTTAGGCTCTTACAGGGTTTGATGAGTGTTCTCTGGATCACAGTGTAGCTAAAACTGGGACCTTCATGGATCCCAACTGCAGAGACTTGCCTAATGCCACATAGAGTGTTAATGGCAAAGCCAGGATTAGAACTGACATTCCTGTCACCATGGCCTATGCACAGTCCACTGAACTAACACTGCTTCTTGTTGCCTATTACTGTTCTATGTGAAATTAGTAAACTGAGCATAAACTGGCCAAGGATTAAAAAGACACTGATGTGCACTCTCACCCGAGGTTTCTTCTAGGAGACAAGTAGGGAAGCTTGGACTTCCAGTGCCAGTGGTGTATTTGTCTTGCAGAGAAGTGAAGAATTTCAGTCTTCAGGACTCAGGACTATTCACAAGTAACACATAGTACCTTCCATTCAAGGATCTCAGACCATTTTACAACTATTAACTAATTATTACCCAGAACTAGTTTTGCTTCAAAATTTTCCATCAAAACTATTCTTTCACAGAAAATTGAGTTGCCAACTACAAAAATCTTTTTGTGAAAAGTGTTCGCTTTCCATGGAAAATTTTAATTTTTGTTGAAAAATATAAACCACTGAATCGAAAAGACTGGTGACAGTTTTTGGTTTTTAATTTTTTCATGGGGATAAAAATCATTTTCTGGCCAACTCCACTCAGAACAATACTGTAAGGGAAGGAAGAATTTCTATCACCATTTTAAAGAAAGGCGAACTGAGGCATGTAGGTTAAATGACTTGCCCAGGCTCACACAAAATCATCTCTGGCTCTGTTGAAAACACAATCCAGATATTCTTAACCACTAAATGATTGTTTCCTTTTACATATGTGCACTCATACTGCTGAGAAAATGCATGCAGCTCCAAAGATTTTAAAGGTACTGTACTCATTACATCAGCAGAGAATTCGGCCCATACTGTTTATGGAGTAAAAATTGTAACATTTGTAACAGAGACAGTAACATACAAAATATATTGGTACGTAACTACCTGTATCTTCTTGTTTTCAGTGTGATCAGAATCAGTAAGGCCACTTGTATACAAGTATCAGTTATTAATGACGTTTTGCTCAGGCTGTTTGTCGTTTTGCAACAATAGATTCCATTTCACCAATTTTTGTTCACACTCCTAGATGATCATAAACTCAAGCACAATTTGCTTTGTTCACTGAATATAGGAATCATGATAGAATCGGGAGCAAGTACATGGACAGCATATCAAGGTGAATTTAAAAGACAGAGAGGGCACCTTGCAAGAACTAAGTTATCAAAGATAAGCATGACAGAATTTTCCTTTATGAAAACATTTCTTGAGTACTTACCTTATTGAAAAATTCCAAGCAGGGAAATTTATAACCCAGCCATGGACAAATCACAAATAAAAGGCATTTGTAATCCCCAAATTAGAAACTAATGTCATTTTTAAGTGAGAGGATTAAAATAAATTATAAAGATGCTAACATCAAGCATAATGCAGTTTTGGAAAATCTTTGCCTTTCTTATTCTTTTTTGTTGTAACTTTTCCAAACATTTTAAAATGTTTGTTAAAATACAACAGTAATAATTTTTGTTGCTGTTTTTAAGCATATCATACAAAGTTCCCATCCCATTCTATCACTGACTTAAATTACAATATTTTGTGAAACTGAAAAATTCCCCCTAGTATTTTTACTGATTAGTCTGGCCAGAAACATTACAGTTACTCCTTTGCTTGGAGAAGTTCCAAATGGAATTACGGAATATTATCTTTTCTGCAGAAGTTAAGAACTTCTGAAAGGCCTAGGCTGAATTCAAATTTCCAAAATCAAAGCAGAGCATGTCAAAAGTCCCTTTTATGTGTGACATATGTGTATTCTGCACACAAACTACTAAAATAAAAGGGATAACTGGTGCAAACACACAGGTGAGGCCATAATTACACATCACAAATGAAACCATAATTACATTTTCACCACCAAATTCAAGTAAGGGCACAGAAAAAGGGTCTTCGCCCTTCTCCTTTCCCAAATATACATTTTGTTTTGGCCTCTATCCATATAAACATCAATAAAGAGAAGAAAGTTGTTAAAAAAATTAGCACATCTCCACAAACACAGCCAGTGAAGACTTGTTCCTATTTCAGTAGTATAGGAATGAGCTGAAGTCCATCTGCACCTATTCTTTACCAGCGCTGAACAGCAGAGAGAGAAAGGCAGAGCCTTGGCAAAAATAGATTATTACCAGTCTCTTTCAGCACAAACTAGGGATGTAAAAATTCCTTTAATTATTAATCTGTGTAAACGTTCTAAGATAGCTGCTTGCCGCTTAAATGTTTAGGCCCTTACATTCCATGCACAAACCCTGCACAACTTATTCCATCTACAAGGTTGAATAAGTCAGCCCAGAAAACCCAGGCTGCTTTTTTCGCCCCACCAACCTCACTACTAACTTGTAAGATTCTGGCTAGTTTGAAGCAGTTCATTGGACTAAGCATCCCATCATGAAGAGAGGGGCTGATCCAGCCCTCCTTGAAGTCAATGCAAAGACAAGGAGAGCTGGATCTTATCTTTAAATAGTGCTATAAGAACGTGAAGCACTTCCAGGAATTAACATTGTGCCTTAAAATATAATGATATTTCTGCAGTATTTATATGAGGGAGAATTTTCAGATGTTCACTGTTTTGTCACTTTCGTACTATATTTTTTAAATTTAGCTGAAAAGATAGTACACATTAAGTACTAGTCACATGCCAAACTCCATATGTAAGATTCAGCTGGTTTGAGTTACTTCAAACTCATACAAGTCACAGTAATGAACTGGAAATATATTTTTCTTTTCTCCTTTTCATAACTGAAAGATCAAAACATAATTTTGCTCCAACTTTCCAAAATATTCATCTCTGTGCAAAGATCAGACATGGAAAATGCATGCTCCAAAGGTGAAAGTTTTAGTAAGTTATGGCCTTTGAAAATGCTGTGTTAGCAAAGAAATGGTTTGCAACCTTAACTATGAAACTTATTTGCTTTCATATTTTAAAAAGGAATATGCAAGACAGCTCTCAGAAACATTATACCTATTTCTAGTTAGCAATGGGACTGGTTCACAAAGTTTAGACTTGGATCAGAACTTGTCTGTGTTGTTCCAATTCAAGGTTTTGGTTCAGTATCCATCTCTAATTTCAAAATGCATATTCAGTGAATGGGTCTGTGCTCTCTGAAGAAGAGATGCCATTTTGATGACACTTCAAAGCAAGGAGTCAATGTAATTCAAAGTACAGTAGGATTGAGATGCAACCGTACCTGTCAAAAGCAATTTAAATCAATTCTAATTATTTGTTTAACATATTTGATGTAATCATTGTTAAAACAACCACTTTCTTTTCAATTATAGATCTTAATTTATAACTCTGAAGCTTCCTAATTTCCAGTGCCTTCACAATTTTCTTCACACATGTAAATTTACATTGTTTGCAAGGTAGCACATAGAGCATCAGATAGGACATAACATTTTCAAACTCTGAAGTCAATTCTTTCAATTCAGCTGTGTAGGAAACCTTCCAAACTGATTGGCAAGTATTCTTTTTTTTTTTTTTTTTAATTTTAGACACTTTTAAAAACATGTTTAGTGATTTTCTCTTCTATATATTTAGACACAGTAATTAAGAACTCATTTCTGCTGCTATTGCCTTCAATGGGAGCAGGATCTGAATGCTAGGATATTTTTGATATTACACTAGAGATTTCCTTTATATTGGCATTGTTAGTTACCTTAGAGGATCTTCCTTTCTTTCTACTCACTGACCATTACTAGTTAAGTATTTCAACGTACTTACAAAAAGACTCATCCCTCACAAGCTGGTGGAAACGGTGGCAGACTTGGGCAACACAAGAAAGCTCTTTATGGGAAAACAGTGAGAAGATGTATAGCCACAGTTCATCAGGAAGAAGCAGCCACTTTGAGAGGTCATTCTCACCTTTACTATTCTGGGAAAAAAAAAGAAAAAAAAAAGCAACATGCAATTACAAGGAATAGCAAACAAATACAATGCAGTTTCTTGTGGACAGCTAACTCCTGCCCATGACAAACAGTAAAATAAACAAGTTAGCTGCAGGTATTGAAGAGAAGAACATTTTCTTTTGTTTCATTGGCAAGCAAAGCAAGAAGAGACTTTAATGCAAGGAGACAGTCTTATTTCCCCTCTTCTATTTTCAATTTAAGGCATTAGAACCACGGATTTCTTAATTTTACCCATCTGGATTTTGGGTGAGCTGGCCACAGAATCTGGGGTTTAGTCTGCTGGTCAAACGAAATGAGAATCTAGCTTTCTGATGAGCCACACCCTTACTAGCTGGCCTCACTTTATCAAACACAGCTCTCAGAAAAAGAACAATAACAATAATTCCAGATCTGAAAAATTTTGGTTCTACTTAACTCTCCTAAGCTAGAAGCCTGGAGCATGCTGCAGCCACTTTGAGGACACATGAAGAAAGTGACCAACTACCCCTCATTTTTTAAGTGCTTCCTATGGTTTCCAGCCATAGGGCCAGACTGTCCCTCTACACAGGAAATATACAGGAGACAGGAAAACTCAATGTATCAAATCTTATGACATTTGCATAGTATTGCAGAGATTTGGCTCCATACATCCACAAATCCCCTGTACAACAATGCTTTCTAGTACCACAGCCTTCATAATGACACAGTTCCTAAAGAACGATTTTTTCCTTTAGGATTGTACTAGACTTCATTGTGTTATTTGTATTTTATAAAGATTCCCCAGAGTTGTCATTCAAAATATCCGTACATAGGCTTCATTCCCCATCTCTTCAACAAATTTCTTCATCTGAACACCAACAAGAACAAGTTCTTTTCATGAAAATAAAGAGTGTCTTTTCATTACCTACCAATGTAATTTTAAAAAAAGAGTTTCATAAAAGCTCTCCAGCTCTCTTTTCATAGAAAATTTTCATAAAAAAATATAGCTACTAAAATACCAGTTTGCTATTCATAGAGCAGACACACCCTTAACAGAAATTTGTTCAGATTAGAAAATAGAGAATCAAATGACCAGATTAAATAAAGTACTACAAACTTTACTAAAAAAGTAACTAAATACATAGAGCAGTTATTGCTTTGATGAAATTGACTCTTGGTTATTAAGGCATACTTCAGAAGGTGGAGTATTTTGGTCAGACAAGATCCTTTTGTCTGTAAAGACTGGATTTGTGTTTATAAAAAAAGATTTCCAATTTCTGCAACACCAGCATGTTTAATATACAGCTAAGCAGCTGAGGTAGGCACTTACCCAATTTACTGTTTCCTCAAATCCTTGAAATGTACTTTTGCAAGCGTGTTTGGAGTCAGTCCCTGAGTGAAAGAGAGATTATTCTGGTATCCAAGAGCTACATTAAAAGTCTGTTTGTTTGGTAGTACAGAGCAACATATGAGAAAAAAATGAAGCAGTATTTCCATTTGGGCAAACTATAAATAATGAGAATTATAGAAATCAGAGATGAAAAAGATCTGTTAAGGTGTTTGGTTTACCTCTTGTCAGGGCAGAATTCTTCTCAATTGCTTTTAATCCAAAATAAACAAACAAAAGCAGAAGCTGCATACAGAAAAGTTTATTTGGCAATTCTAGGTATCAGTATCTTGCTGGCAGCACCAGATTTTCAAAAGCTGACCTCCCTATTTATGACTGCAAACTGATGGAGGCAAGTAGCTGCAGGCAGAATTTTGTGGCATAAATTGTTTGTGTAATTATTTCAACACAATCATTGTCAGATGGATGTTTGAGTACCTGACCTGCAGGAGCAATTAGGTATTTAGACATCCAAGTTACCTTAATGCAGGTATAAATAACTATGATGACAATTTTACAGGTGAAAAAAAAAGAGTCTGGTGAATGCCAGAAAGAAAATGCTGGTGCTTACTCGCTAAAACTCATGTAAATATATCACTAGAAAATAATAATCCCATATTAATAGGAGGCTAGATTACATGGCTTTAACAGGCCTTTTCCATCTCTAATATATCTGATATATCCAATATATCCAAAGGACACACACTAGAAAGCCTTTTAAAATATGCATTTGGCTACAATGTCATACACAACCCTAAATACATTATCAATGTCTTTTGGAAAAGCAAAAATGGTTGAACACCAACACTCTAATGCCACTGCTGGAACAGACAAATTGATTATCTTTGTACATGGAAGACATCAGATAGTGATTCAGATGGACTATAATTGCAAGTATTAATTTCAAGAGAATATTAAGTGTAAAAATGTCCACTATTTCCATTATAGACACAAGTTATGTAAATAGTTATCAACCAATACATAAATAGTTATGTATACTGACTATTAGGGAGCACCTTAATTCAAGGCCCTGATGCTCAATAGTGAGCTGTTAGACACAGCTTTACTGATCATATATACACTAAATGATCACTCACATAGCACTGAATAAATTCCCAAATTCTTGTCCCATCATTCACTGGGCTTAGTGTAATACTTGGGATAGATGTTCTGAGAGCAGACTCTTTCTTGGCTTGTCAGGAACTGAAAGGAACTACCCCCTGAGGCATTAGGAGTAGACAAAACAGATTTGATTTATTCAGATATTCTCAACTGACTGAAAATCTAACAAAAATTCTTCACTAAAACCAGTCCTTATAATCATTTGCACAGATTATTGCTCTGCTTGTTAAATAATGTTCACAGCAGAAAGAACATTCACCAAAACATTCAATTTTCTCTGCTACTTTGGATTACCACAGGCAATTCTCTTAATTTTAATTTTTCAGTCAGAATCTGTGGAACCATAAATACCCCCAGGATATTTCTGTTCTATCTGCATGTACCCTGTTCAGTTTTATGGATCTCTTGTCTGAGCTATTTATATTTCACTGGCCCTTCAATTGCAGTCCATGCTATTAGGCTAAGGAAAACATTTTAATACTCCTGAAAAATGCTCTTTGTGTAGCCAGCAAATTCATTCTAATGTTTTGTTTGGGTTTGGGGGCTTTATTTTGGAAAATATTTTCAAAGGTGTTTATTCAAGCCACTGTCTTGGAATGAGTCTCTGAAGAGTGACCACTTATTTTTAAAGGAAAGTGACCTATTTATCCACAGCGAGACACTGATTTCTACCTTGAATTTCCAAAATCATTTAGTTCATTTAGGATGTACCAAAACCATGTTATATCAGGCTCTGAGGTTATTAGATCTTACATGGCAATATTTATTGGAGGCCTCCAAGGAAAGTCAAAGGAGTCACAGGAAGTGGTACTGACAATTCAGAAGGTTTCATTCCACATCTGAATCAGGACTGTTCCAATACCTAAGCCCCCTGTAAAGAAACCTGGTGATCTAGAAGTTATGTCTTTCAGATGAGATACAAACCCAAAGTCCTGACTATTTCTTGTTATTAAAGATCTCAGCATTTTCATAAGATAGGGACTGCAATGATACTGAAGGGCTCTCAGCACCTCTCAAAAGGCATTTGATACCTCCCAGAATCAGTTCTCACACTAGATTTGATCAGAGAACACACACAGATTACATAAAACAAAAGAAAACGGAGGAAGTAATGGACTTAGAAAATACAGTTGGGGGGGTTAATTTAAAAAAAAATTTGTTCTTCCCTATTGTTGTTTTAATTCAAATTACTTTCAATTTTTCTAATCTGTATTGATACAGTTTCTATTGACACTTGAAGCTACTGTTGACTATCACTCAGGTTTAGATCCCAGGACAGAGGACGCACATGGAGATTGCAAAAGGAAGGTAGGTAAATGGGAAGGAAGGTCAAAAGTTGTTAATAGGCACATATTGAGTACATGAAAACAAAATTATGCAAAACAATTTACACAACATTCCTGCGCATATCCTAATACAAACTTTTTGGATGGTTAACATGCTTAACAACACGTGTACACAGATTTTACTCACAAGCATTAGTGGTCTTCACAAAAGCTACTGATAAAGCTTGATGATCAGGTGATTTCTGCTGTGCTTTTGCAGATGTGGTAGGTTTGGGGAGAACATGTCCTTTCATCTGTCTGGAATTGACACAACCTACACAAAGGAGGAAGTTTTAATAATATTATGGAAGTTAGAGGTAGAAATTAACTGTTAGATCATCAAATCCACCAGTCCTCATACTGTGCATGCCACAGGGATGTTACAGCTACAGGGCAAATTCTGTGGTGGAACTCCCTGTGACAGATATGGCAATTTCTTGCAATATCCTTGAAAAACCTTATTAAATTTGAGTGTCTTCCGAGTCCATTTTATAAAATGCAAAGGTTATGTATTATTGTAGGCCTGGATGATCAAAGGACTACACAGAACAATGTGATGGACAAGAATGATCTTTTAGGACAATATGCATGAAGTGGATTTCCTGGGAAATATCTAGGGGGTTGGAAATGCAAATTCTCCATAACAGGTTATGCAAAAACCCAGCCTTTTTAAACTATGCTGTGAGGAGTGGGCCTTTGTCTCTTGAGTATCTGTCAAATGAGGTCAAGATCAAAGGCCCAAGATGCATAAAGGAAAGACTGATCTATTCATGTGTGTGCTTGTTCTGAGCTATGGCTGTTATGAACTCATAACCACAGAAAAAAACGTATGTGGGGTTTGAAAGACTGACTCCCACCAGAGCCTTTGTGATCTCTAGTAAGCTGTAGGTTCTTTATTGTTTCAATGTGTTTTCTCTGTAATGCTTTCACCTTAAGAATAAATGTGCTTGCTTATAACTAACTAGCTGTGTGATAGCTCAGAATTATTGGCAATTATGTTGTTCATAGTCTTCTGAAGAGAAAGCAAAGTGCAGATCTGACCTGTTTAAACATTCTGATTTGCTTGGAATATCGCAGCGTAGACAGGGATCTGTGCAGCCTGGAAAACCGTGGTCAGAAGGGAGAGAGATGTGACAGCTGAGGAGCCAGGAGCCTAGAGCGGGGGCCCTTGGTGGCCACAGAGGGGGAAAACATGTGCTCTGGATTGTGTCACTCCCTACCACCAAAAGTGAGGATGAATCTATGCCTCAATTCCATTATATCTTGATTAAGAAAAGTACTTACACACATGCCTAATTTTAAGGAAACAAACGGTCTTACTGAATTGAACCATGCTGACTAAAGACCATACATCACAATGCAAAGCACATCTCTTTGCACAGGCCATCCCCCAATAAAATAGCCTCAACTTGGCCAGAGAGCTTTCTGCACCCACAGATATCTTCTCCAAAAGCATTGAAAATTATGCAAATTAATGGAAAGAGAAGAGACAAATAATCAGCTACTCTTTATCTCTCCATCTAGGTTCTCAGTTGCACCCATCTTCCTAGTGTATGAGTACATGACTACAGAGTAGTCTCTAGTCTTTGCCCAGATACTTCAGCAGATTAAAAATATCTAGGTGATAAGCACAGTAGAAATACATAGCTAGACAGCTACTAAAAGCAGGATGTGGGAGAATGGCAAACAAGAATGAGGAAATATGAGAACTTTTGATCCCAAACCTGTCAGCTTACTCCTCTAGCACCTGAACTAAATGAAAGAGTTATTAGTATGCTATACATCTTAGGTTATGATTTGCCAGGAAAGGAAGAAGTCAAATTTAAATATCTGCCATAAGAAATATAGATTAACACTAGCACCATATGAAACCAGATATTACAGACAAAAACAACATAGATGGACTAGGAGAAATACAGTTAAATGTTAGGCCTGAGAAAATCTGTAAATTCTCTACAGAAAGTTACACCATTGTACTTCTTTATGAAACCGCTATTACTGAATCGCTGTATGACAAGTTATATAAGTCAAGATGGCAACTGATATCATTTCTTGAGCATTCATCTGTTAATGACCCTGCAATATTTCCAGCAGGGACATATTTTGAGTAAATACAGAGGGCTATTTAGAAATGGGCTGGGTGGGTATTTTTAGCATATCGCCAGCATATTTGCATCGTTAATGTGGGATGGATTTCTGGCACCATACCAGGTTATGTAACACATCTAAAGCGAAACCCTAATTTGTGCACTCATCATGAGGCTATGCACTCTATGTACCAAAGCAAACTTTATGCAGATATCTGCTGACAGGAACATGTCTATCATAATCAGCTTTCCCGAAGACCAAAAGGCATGCAAGCAGAACACCAGGAAAGAAGATTAACAACATATAAATCTGGGTATTATTTTCTCAGTAAGGTCTTTCATTGAGTTATTGAGATAATAAGAAATGACGTAAGACTATCATACTGTAGAAGGCTCATGAACACCTACAGCAGAAAATCAAATAATGTAAAAAGAGGTTGCTTACTAACAAAAACACTTATTTTCAGAGTTCACTGCATCCACTGAGCCCTGCTGTAGAAATTGGATGTCTAGCCACATAGCTGCAGAACATTTCAAAGCAGAATTTAGGGGCAAACACAATTTCATTAAGCCAGACATTTCATGGAATAAGCAAGCTCCTCAGACCCGTCCTCAGTGAAGGCATTGCTAGCTAAACTCCTACAGCTGACTCTGTGGAAGCAATATACTGACCAACAGAAAAATGTTACATACCAGCAGTAAGTCTTCTACTCTGAGTGTTTTGCTTCCACAGAACCATATGGACTTCTCATGTATTTATATGCTCAGGGTGAAATCCTGGCTCCACTGAACTTAATAGGAGCTTTGACATTGTCTTCAATGTGGGCAGGATTTCATTCCCAGTCTATGGAATATTGGGCTCCAGGGAATTTCATTTTGATGGAAAATTCCTGACCAGCTCTACATCCCACCAGACTCTTTTCAGAGATAGAAAACGGAGGTATTCAGGGTTATAAAAGGGATTCAAGACTATAACTGCAGTGAAGATTCAAACATCTTACTCCTGGAAGAGCACTACTAAAACAGCAACATCTATAATTAATAACAACCAAGAGACTATAGAAAATAGATGCAACATGTAATTTGTGATCAACTTCTAGTGAAAGCAGATTACTGAAAGGTATGAGCAGACAGAAACCAAGACACTTAGCCCATATCGACCAAGGGTTGAGGATCCTTACTGATTGATTTAGTTGGGATTGGTCCTGCTTTGAGCAGGGAGTTGGACTAAATGACCTCCTGATGTCCCTTCCAGCTCTAATCTTCTATGATTCTACTGTATTGACACTAGGCCACTTAGCTGGTCCAATAAGCACATATATCCTCAACTGAGTGAAGAAATTAATTATTCTTACTATTTAAAATATTAACTCAGTAATGCTCCCAGAGTTAATGTCAGCTGACATTATATGATGCATAAGTCCTAAGTGATTCAGTCCAATCAACCCAAAGACTAATCTAATCTACGCACTAAAATTTTCAGAAAATGTGCTCACCACAGTGAGTGGGTCAAAGAAAAAGGGGTTATTGCCTCTTTAAAAGCTCACCTTCACCCTACATCAGGTGCCAAGGTGTTGGAGAGAGAAAGTTTACAAGAATGGAGCAGGGAAGAAGTGGTCTATAAATATTTCTGTTCTATATTTGGGGAAAAATACCAAATGATGCAGTCCTATCTTGTGATAGCAGTCTTTCCATTCCACTAGTTTTTCAGGAGAATGTTAAAGAACAGCTACTGAAGTTAGACATTTTTAAACCAGCAGGTCTGGATAACTTCCATCCAAGAGTTTTAAAAGAGATAGCTGAGGAGCTCACTGGACCATTAATGCTGATTTTCAATAGATCTTGGAACATGGGGAAGTTCCAGAAGACTGCAAGAAAGCTAATGTGCCAATATATAAAAAGGGTAAATGAGCTGATCTACGTAGTTACAGGCCTGTCAGTCTGACATCGATCTGGGCAAGATAATGGAACATCGGTAATGCCAATCATGGAATTAATTAATGCCAATCATGGTTTATGGAAAGCAGATCCTGTCAAACTAACTTGATATCTTTTTTTGATGAGATTACAAGTTTGTTCACTAAAGGGAACTCTGCTGATGTAATATATTTAGACTTCTGTAAGGCATTTGACTCAGTACCACATGACACTGATTAAAAAAACTAGAAAGACAAAAAATTAACCTGGCAATATTAAATGGATTAAAAACTGGCTAATTGATATGCCTCAAACTGTAATTGTCAACAGAGAATACTCATTGAACAGATGTGTTTCTAGTGGAGTACTACTGGGATTGGTTCTTGGCCCTATGCTATTTAACGTTTTTATTAATGACCTGGAAGAAAAAATAAGATAATTATGGCTGAAGTTTGCATATGTCACAAAAATTGGGAGAGAGGTAAATCTTGAAAAGGACAGGTTACCTATAAGAGCGATCTGAATCACTTGGTAAATTGGATGCAAGCAAACAATATGCATTTTAATATGGAAAAATGTAAATGTATAATCTAAGAACAAAGAATGTAGCCATACTTATAGGATGAGGGACTCTATCTTGGGAAGCAGTGACTCTGAAAATGATTTGGGGATTGGGATGGATAATCAGCTGACCAGAGAAGATCTATATCTGGCGATAGTGGGGGGGCAGAATGAGGGCAGTGGCTTCAGCAGATGTTACCGAGCATGCTCTGTTCATGTGAGCATGCTCAGTACAAACCAAGCAGCAACTATGGGGGGGGCAGGTAACCATGCGTGATCACCACCATGCATCACCTCTACAGCTGACCACAAGCTCGCAGTACAATGCTGTGGGCAAAAGGGCTAATGTGATCCTTGGCTGCATTAACAGGCGAGTCTTGAATAGGAGTAGAGAGTTTATTTTACCTCTGAACTTGGCACTGGTGCGACCACCACTGAAATACTACGTCTAGTTCTGGTGTCCACAATTCAAGAAGGATATTGATAAATTGGAAAGGATTTATTGTAGAGCCACCACAAGGATTCAATGATTAGAAAATATGCCTATAATAGTGACAAACTGAAGGAGCTCAATTTATGTAGCTTAACAAAGAGAAGGTTAAGAGGTTACTTGATTACAGTTTATAAGTACCTACTTGGGGAACAAATATTTAATAATGGGCTCTTTAATCTAGCCAAGACAGGTGTAACCCGATCAAATGGCTGGCCACTGACAAATTCAGACTGGAAGAAAGGCATACATTTTTATTAGTGATGGTAATTAATTATTGGAACAATTTACTAAGGGTTGTGATGAATTCTCCATCACTGACAATTTTTAGATACAGATTGGATATTTTTCTAGAAGATCTGCTTTAGGAATTATTTGGGGGAAGTTCTATGGTCTGTGTTACACAAGAGGTCAGATTAGATGATCACAATGGTCCCTCTTCCGGTCTTGGAACCTATGAACCTAAGAAAACGCACGAAGCAGCTGGACTACGTCGGGGGAGAGGGAACACTGTCCTTCTTGCTGACCAGAAGAGTGGATAGAGGGTATTTTTACCCCATCGAGCCCCAGAGAACTCTCTCTTACGTTTCGTGGATTGGGCACCACCCACCCACGAAATTTGCAAAAGGACCAGTTTTCCTCATGACTCACTATGGGCATCATGCTAGTCATCCTTTTTTCTTTAGGGGCTGGGAAGGAATCATTTCACTTATAGTCAGATTGGTGGAGGGCGGGGGGGAGAGAGGTTCGCCTTCCCCACAGTATGTCTGGGACTCAGAGGGTTAGGTTCTAACACTGTAACTTAGTACATAAAATTCAAGGCACATGTCCTGTGCAGGTACTCCTTATGGTTATCAGATCAAATGGATTGGGAAAGGATTTGAAAGTAAACACCCCTTAAGGGAGCTGAGGAAGGGAAGGATGCAACTCCTACATCTGATACAGTGGAGAGCCAACTCCCTCCTTTTGGAGCCCCCTTTTAACTCAGACAAAAGGAGGGGGCGGGGTACCAGCTTTGGGACAGCTGGGACCAGGTTGCAGATTATGTAGAAATGATTAAGGAAATGACGATGTAAAATTCATTGCCAGGTACTCCCAGATACTTTAAAGAGAATAAACTTGCAGCCTAATTAATGCACATCCATTGCCTCCTGTCTTTCTTCCAGAGTAGTCAGACAAGGCTCTAGCTTTTATTCTTTGTTCATTTGTGCTCATCTCAGTGATGTATAGGATAAAATCCTTGCCCTGATTGAGCCCACTGATAAATGGGATAAAAATAACTATAACACAAACAAATCACAGCTCATTCATGGATAGGGCCTTCAGCAACAGCATGTGCTATATGCCAGTGAAGGTGTCTCCAAGAAGATGGACAAAGTGGGGAGAATGAATGCACAGGTGACATGCATGGTTGTAAAGTAAGTTCTCTACATTTGTAATTGCCTTCTAACTTATTCTTCTAAGGTGAAACTCCCCATGCCTAGTACAGGACCATGGAAAACCCTGTGTGAGTGATCACAAAAGGAAGAATAAGCCAGGGGCCTCTAGATATGGTCATGGATGTATCAAAACTATCCCTGGTGTCTGCTACAGCCCCCTGCATAATCTTTAGCCAAGCTCTATGGTGGCTCTCCCTATAGAAGGTAAAGTATAGAGGATAAAGTATTGTAGGGAGTTGGGTAAGTAGTAGGGGACAATGGGTCCATTAATTGTGCAGACTCAGTGGCCACAAATCCTGCACTATGAGGGTGTAGCAGGCTATGTCTGCTACTAGACCACAGGATATAGTAATGGACCCAGGCTGGATGGGCAAGTGCTCCAAGGAGAAGAGAGGATTTCATCTCTCTCAGTTTCCATATTCACCCTCTCTGTGCAAAGCCTGTTGACTTGGTGAGAGGCATGGTGGGTATCAGAATTTCAGCCCTAGTGATTATAATCCACCTAACGCTTCAGGTTTCTCACTAGGAAGCGAAGAAGATGACAGAAAAAGGAAATGGCAGGCGAGCTCCTTAAACCCTCATAATAGCAGTCCATTTTTTCTTTTATTGAAAAATAACACTTTTCATCTGTGATTTTAATTAAAATATACAAAATTAGAAATAGATTTGATCCCTGAGTATACAGTTACATGTGCTATTTCAGAAGAAAGTTCAAATTCTGGAGTCTAGCTAAATTCCCTCTCCAGTATCAAAGTTACATTCTATAAAATACATATTTTCATTATATTTAAAACATTAGTTTACTTTGACATATAGTAGATATATCTTCCCTATAGAATCTGCAATACATTTAGTTTGAGAGATCTGGTCCCTTAGTTTACTGGTTATTAATTCACATACCTGAAGGCGGAATATTTTGCAATATATTGACCACCTTCTTGTCCATATCAGCTGAAACTGGTCTTTGTACACACTGTGATCTAGATGATGCAAAAAAAAATTTATTGAAACAGTGTATTTCTTTATTTCCACTTGCCCATCATCAGGAGACTAATTATAGGTTATTTAATAGTATGGACTAACAAATATAATGGGTAGGTGTGGCACTATAGCATCTGGTAAATGGCAAACGAATATGTAACTGAAAACATACCACTACTGTTTTATTAAACTTATTAGACAAATTTAAATACATACATTTATAAAAATATCCAATATCTATTCTCTCCACATGTAAGTTGCAGAGCCATATCAAAGACCATAGAACCCTACCGCTAGTCATGTGATTCATATTACGAATGAATTTAAAAGTTTGCAAAACCTATGTCCAAGGAAGGTTCTAAAATAAATTTTTCAGTTAACTCATCTGGGTTTAGAAATTTTTAGTGGCTCTTAAAAAGAAAAACTTTAGGGAGATTCCTCCCACTAAAGTATTATTAGGAGAATATTTGAATTCGGTCACGTGTGGAATCATTCCTTTCATTATCAGACATTTACCTCACAAATTAAATTAGTCAGATCACTTTGAATAACAACTTTCCTTTGGGTAACTTGGCAAATGAAAGCAGACAGCTTGATTCAGATGTTCACACCTCTCGTGTGTGTGCACATGGACTCTGATAATTTTAGCCGTAATTCAAGAGGAGACATTATTATTTCTCCTCATTAAATTACTGTAGAGCAAATTAACACATATACATAGAATTATATTACAAGTAGCTTGTTGAATCTTTATTCTTTCAATGTTAGTATAAATTACTGCTTGCTCTTGTTAATGAACTGGGAAAAAATACACAGAGCCGTACTGTTTTAAAGCGTTAATGTTCATTTAGAAGTCAATTAGGAAATATATACATATTAAAATATGGTTTTTAATAAAGTATTTGATATACTCTCTCATGAAATATTATACACAAAGTTCATTCGAATTTGTTTGGATTTAGAGGAAACTCATCTGGAATGAAAACTGACTGAAAGAACAAAAAAAAACGGGTAAAGAGAAACAGCAGATTACTGAATGGAGAAATGCATCAAGTGGGACACAGCAGGGATCCAGTATTTTGTCCTTCATATTTAAAATATTCTCTAATGATCCAGAAAAGGGAATAAACTGAAAGTAAAATTCATAGGTGATATTCTATTACGAAATGTTGTCAACATCCGTTAGGACAGAAGAATTATAACAAATTCTCAAGAAAGGTTAAGAATGTGGGCAAAAAACAAATTAAAAAAAGATTCAACTTGGAAAGATACAAATTAATATATTGGGGTGAAATGGTATGAAACATACATTGAATGGGAGAGAGCAATATCAAAACAAGTAATGCCAAGTAATGCAGGAGTTTCAATTTTTTGTCTGCTTTTAATAAGTCTACAATGTGACATGGCATCACAAAAAGACTAAGGCAATTTTGAGCTGCTTTCACGGAAGCAGAGTATCAGGAAACAGAAAACCAAAAGCCTCCCTCAGTATTAAACCCATTTTAAGCTCCTTTACACTGCCAGACAGGTTTAAAGAGGTCTTAGTATAAGGGATAATCAGACCATAATAAATAATGTTCTACTCATGGGAAATGATATTTTATGGTCTCTTACGACTGCAGTTTTGTAATTTCCATCCCTTTTTTTTAACCATTTACCATTTAATAGCTGGCAGGAAGAAAGAGGGAAGACCTATAAACGAATGTCTTGCCACAGACCTTATTGTGACTCCAAAGGATACTAATAAAGTGAGTGGGGAGTAGACTTGTTCTTTCCCACTCAGTTGCCTTGATAATCCCCACTGACGATTTGTTTTAGAAGCAGTTAGTATTGTAGGATAAAAATATTGATTTTAATTCTTCACCAGTCTAGTGTCTCAATTCCGACAAACTTAATTTGACTTAAAACTAGAATGTTTCAAATTAAATTGTAAATTTAGAACAACACACTATAGATCTAGAAAAAAATTGTGGAGGTTGAAAAGACTAAGGATGTAGATGTGTAGAATGTCAGTATTAATATCCTAACTGGAGAATTTATTACAGACATTTAGTGGATTGTAATTTAGAAAAAAAGGTAAACAAACCTTGGCTTCAGTTCTCCGTGTGTGTAAGATGACCAGGCAATACTGGATTTTTCCCAATACCTCTTAGAACCAGTCACTTTTGTCCTAATGCTTTTGGTTTCTGAGAGTTTCCTATCTACAAATATGTAACAACACTAAACGTTACCAAACATTTACATATAATGTATTTATAATTTTTAAAACTCATAGGGAGCAAACTTACTTCACTCTAAGTAATTTCTGATACCAAAGTATAGTATTCTAGTTCCACATTCTATTGTACTCCACAACAAAAATTTTCTAAAAAATATACATCATCTTTTCTCATTGAGCCCCAAGAATAGCCTAATCAGAGCTGTTTTATTTACATGCAAATGATAAAAAGGGCTAATAAAAGCAATGAATTACATAAACAGCTGTTATGTGTCATTACTTGACAGCTCTTTTCAATGTAAAAGCTTAGCATGTCAAAACACATGAATCAATTTCAGTTAGCAATGAATTAGGAACTGGAGAGAAGGGATGCTACTTTATCAGTGCTGGGCCATTATTATTGTTATTATTATTATTATTATTATTACATCAGAGGCCATAAAATTTAGATTTATATATAAACACCCAAAATAAATAATTATGACGGTCAGAGAAGAATAATTATGCAATCATCGCAGAATAAACATCAGGATCACACATATATTCAGCAGTATAGGATTAGCAAATTTCTCCTTAATGTAGTCATTAGCAGTGGTTATATATATCTGTAATTATGTAAAATGCATAACTTAGCAAATGTGGAAAATTTCTTTACCTACTGAAGCTTGTATTTTTTTCTGCTTTGTTTTACTATTCAATTCAAGATTACCCAAAAGTTTCAAAAAAACATTTCTGGAAGTAGATTCTCCTTCAGGTGTGTCCTGTTCTCCAAGATGACTGTTCTCTTGTTCTACAACATTAGCATTTATGTCACTAACAGAGCTTAGTTCAGTAGCTCCACAATCACTGTTACTTTCTTCAGTTTCCTCTTGGTCAACCACCTTACCCTCAAGATGTTTGGCAATCTTTTTCTCTTTAGAGACTCCATAGAATTCTTGGGAAGAAAATGGCTGCTTTCTCTCTTTGGGATGAAGACATCTGGTCTTGTTTAACTGATTCAAATAAAAATAATATTTATCCAAAACACTAGTATGCTCTGAATGTAACAGTGGTTTATCATCCCAGCATAACTTTTGGCAATCATCACTTCTTTCTCTTAATTTGCGGAATTCTTCTGAACTGCTTTCTGAAACTTGTGAAAATTTAATGACTTGATTGGGAACCTGCTTGTCAGTCACATCTCCTAGGATTATCTTGGATTTATGTTCCATATTGTCTTCACCAGACTGTGGTAAAATACCTAATAAAACACAGCCACATCTATTGCACCAAGTCATTTCTGGATAACTGAGACTTGCACATTCAGGGCAAACTTTAAAAGTGTGTTCCGGAGCATTCACTAAAGAATTCAGCAAAAGATTACTACTTTGCATGTCTGGATCTTTCTTAGAATATTTTATCTTTATTTCTCTTTGGGCTCTCTTGTAGTTGTTTCCTTTACCCAAATTCTTGCCAAAACTTACGCTACTGAAGACACTGTCTGCTTGTTCTTCTCGAATCCATTTTCTCTCTTCAACAGTGGAATCTGTGTCTTCCACATCCTTGAATCTTGATTCATTTATCTGATCTGTCTCTCTCTTCAGAGGTGTAAAATCTACCACCAGATCTTCCAATACATCATTTTTTGCCTCAGATTCAGTAGAGAAGGGGATACATCTATTTTCAACCTCTCCCTTGATGTTATCTGCAATAACCTTGCCTTCACTGCAGCCATGAGCCTTTGAAGCCAACTTGAAATCCTTGTGTTTATAATTTTCTTTGTTCTCTAATATGTGTTTTTCTCCCACTGTCCATTTTCCATCACTGAAAGTCTTCCTCCCGGAGGCAATATTACCTCCCAGCACAGCAGAACTCAAATATTTCATATTTTTTCCTTTAAAGGAAAATACATTGTGTGAAGATTTTTTGTGCTCCTTGATCTTAGCCCCAGACCTATTTGGTCTCTTTGTCTTCACAATTCTATCTGTACATTCCTCATCTGAACTGTCAACAAGGGGAGCCCAAAAATAAGTACTAGGATCTTCATGTGGAGCCTCTGTGATTATACTTGAACAATTATCAGTTTTACACACAATTTGAGGTTGTGGCTGGACATTATGTCTCTCTGACCACATATCTTTCTCATCTATATTTTGAAAATTTGTTTTTTCTTTGCTGTTGCAGGTTTGATCAGCAAGTACAAATTGGCCCAAAATATCTGCAGTGGTCTCAGGTTCCCTTCTTTCTCTCTTGCTCCTCATTATTGTCATTCTCTGATCATTATTAGGCTGAATGTTATAGAAACATTTATTTTCAGGGGACAATGTGTTAACTCTTAAAAGATCAAGAGAAATGCACCTCTCTGTATGCTCTAAATTAACCTCAGAGATTGAAGAAAGGATGGAACTCTTGCAAATATTACCATGTGCATTGAGGTTAAAATCATCTGTTGATTGTGACAAAGAACTATATGAGCTTCTGGTTTCTTTTTTCCTACTATTTAGTGCTACTTCACCTTCATGGCTTTGAGACAAAATAAATCCTTGAGATAACTGTGAAAATTTCAGCATATGAGCTGCTTCCTGAGATTTACTAAGGAACAATTGTGCCCAATTCATAACATGCTGGAGTTTTTGTGTCTCTGGAACAGTCTGATCCTCAAGTAGTCTATGATCTAATTCTGAAATACAGGTCTGGATCATATATTTTCCATGTGTTTCTGGATTTATGATCATTGTTTCTTGTTCTTTTTCTTGATGCTTTACTCCAGATGATCTCTGAATTAAAAGTTTCCTTCCATTTGTAGTATCATTAGGTTGCTCAGTGCCACTTAATGTGGAAGTCTCACTTTCTTCTTTCTTAGTGCTCACTACAGAATGTAAAACTGCTCCTCTGGAAGCTGATGAACTTGGTTTATTATCAGTATCACAAGAGCTAATCTTTTTTCCTCCATTTCTTCCATAGTAAGCTAAGCGCTTGGCACGTAAGATCTTGAGATCACGGGTGCGTGGTGTGTCTGCTTCATTAATGATTTCAGCATGGAGTCGTTCAGCTGCCTTTTCAGATAAATGTTCCATCTGAAAAAAGTTAATGTACACAAAAATGAAATGTTTCAGCAAGAGTAGAACTACAAATCTAATTCTTATAGATGAACTGAGGTTTTTCATGAATATATTCAATACAGGGTGCATATCAGTTTAGCTTAACTAATTTCCCTTTTCCTTTCTGAAACCGAAGACTTGATCCTGCATTCAATTACTTCCATGGCAAAATACCCATTAACTTATGCGAGTGCAGACTCAGGCTGTAAGACTTCTAGCCCCAACTCAGCAAAGTACTTGGGTATGTGTCCGACTTTAAGCATGTTAGTAGTCCATTCATTTCAATGGAATGGCTCATGAGCTTAAAATTAGGCACAATTGAATCAATGCTTCAATTCAGACTTTTTAAAACTGCATGAACTTATTGACTTTAAGGCCAGACAGTTGTTTAAAAACACACTTATCTTCTAAAGCAACATCATCAAAATACTCATCCTGTTACAAGGCCTCTAGCTAGAGATTAGCTGAAGGAATTATGTGATGATAAATAGTAAAAAATTAGGAGGTTCATATCTAACAGAACAGCACAAATGATAACATGCAAGATACAGTACTCTGATACCATAACGAGGTGTATAAGTGTAAAGAACTGGATAACCATTCCACTTTAATTATTCCTATAATACACCTCAATTATGTTTGAGCTACCAGTACTGATACACAACAAGGAAAGAATCTGGCTTGACTTTCAAATCTGGGATTGAGTGTCTGGATTTGACAGGAAAAGAAATTGATCAAATTTAACATGAAGTAACTGAAAAACAAACATGGAACTCACAGTATCCTCTCTGCAGAGTCACTTTCAGGATGACACAGAACAAAACAGTAGCGAAGGTTTCACCAAAATCAAAACAAAATAGCCCATCCTTCTACAAGGGGGTAATCAGGTTGTGAATTACAGAAGCTATGTGGAGCCCCCAAAATACTGAGAATGAAATCCTGGCCCAAATGAAATGAATGGTAAAACTTCCATAGACTTTAATGGGGCCAGTATTTCACCCAGAGGCCAAGAGCAGTCAATTGTTTTGTTTGTTCTTAAGGCCAGCTCTGGAAACTGCTTAAGAACTGCAAAAACTGTATACTACCTCAAACTCAACAGGAGCATAATCTCAGGGCTCAATCCTGCTCCACCTGAACTCACAGATCAAATGCCCATTGTTCTCCAAGGGAGCAGGACTGGGATTCTAGTGAAAAGCAAGACTGGGGGGAAAAAAGTCAGAAATGGATTCAGTTTCCCCCAGTTGTATGGCCTTATCTATAATTTACTCTATGTCCAATGAATAACATTTCTATTTGCAATGTTTCCTTTAGCCAAACTCTAGATAAAATTATGCTAGTTCTACATGCTACTTTACAGTGGCAGCAGAAAACACATACATTTGAGAAGCTGTTGGCACTCTCATTATAAATCAGTTTATAATTCACTAGAGGATGAAATTTGACAACTGGAATCGCAGTTCAGTAGAAATTTTCATGGAATTTTGTTGCTGTTTTTAAAAAGACACAGTTCCACTGGTTTCTGAGGTATACTATACACTAATTCAAGTTTTCTTTCATTCAAACATGACAAGAGATTAGTTCATAATATGAACAGACCACCTTGCTAAAATAGAAATACATTTATTTCCTGGGGAAAGAAAGTGAGATCAATATTTGAAAATTACACTGGGCACATGCATGGTAGCAATTCACAGATGTAGACCCTAATCCTGCAAATACTCATGCATGTGCTTAATTTTAAGTATGTGAGTAGTCCCAAATTACACAAAGACAGGTGTGGTTAATTTACTCTATGTTTTATTTCTAATTTAATACCAAGACTTGTCTTCCAAAGTGACTACAAAGCCAAATGAGGCAACTTCAGTCACAGGATCTTTTTGCATGACACTGGGTGCATCACTGTTCTGAAGCAACCTGGATACTATCAGATTAAAACCTTTAGAAAATAACATGTTATCATATGATTCTTTAAAATAGATCAGTCTGCAATTGCCACCTAGAGGCATAAATAAGTTATTCTTGTGTTTTAATATTACTATATGAGAGACAGGATATTAGTTCATTTCCATGACAATGCTGCAGATATAAGCTATACCAAGTGGGGCAATTCATCAGGGAAATAACTGGGTAAACAACAAAAGAGAAGAGTGAGAAAATGAGGAGGAGCCTGATGGATGGTAAGACAGGCAATAGAAGGAGGAGAGAGGAGACAATACGGAGACAGGGTATTTCTTATTTCCCAGTAGAGACTGGTGATATTAGAACATGGTTAGGCACAACTAAAATAAATGTTCATTGCTGATTTACAACAAGTGAAGATTGCACTACATCCAATTTAATAAAGTAGGCAAAGCCTAGCCTGCTTTTTTTGGCCTTGTCAGGGTTCCCATTCAGAGATAACCTATTTCCTCCACATTTTGTCTCATCCCTCAACAAGAAAATTATACAACAACAGCCCTCCTTTGGTCCAACAATATGACAATTCCGGATTCAGAGCAAGGGTTAAACATCCACGTTTTCTAGGTATTGAGGGATTTTTTTGGTGTTGATTTTACCAGCGCACATCTCGGATCTCTCCTGAGTTCTCCTATACCACTTTCTTTAATGCAGACCAGATTAATTAAAAATAATACTTTTCTCTTCTACAGGACCTTCCACTAAAGGACCTCAAAAGACTTTACAAACATTACCAGTAGGACAGGTAAATATTATCCCAGTTGCTACACAGAGAGAAATTGAAGAACAGAGTGATTAAGTGACTTGCTCAAAGGCACACAAGATATCCGGCACAGATAGGAATACAGCCCAGATCTCATATACTTTTGCTAGAAAGCAACACAAATGAAGCAACATAAAACAAACAGTATTTACAAATAATTTCCAAATGCTAAAAGGCCAAACAATATTTACTAGATATGCAATAGTCAATTTCAAATGAACAAAATTCTACCTAAGGTCAGAAGAGAATTCTCTAATACTCTCCAAAACCCTCCGGTACATTCCTGGGTACTCAATAACCTGGCCCTTCCAGTGATTAGTGTCCTCAGTCTTCATTCATGTACCCAGGCGGGGCTCTACAGGAGTAGATCTCAACTACACCTGTTTTACAGCTATGTTTCTTACACGAAGGTCAAACAAACTTCTCTGGATCAGGTCAGCCTCTAACTTAGTTTTTCCTATTAGAAGTTATCTCCAGCCCACGTCCCCCTTTCTAGAAATGCCCCCTGTAAAAGCAATGACCAGTAACTTAAATATTTTTAGGACTTTAGAGATAAGCTATATCACACCAACAAACAATGCATCTTTACTGAAGTGGCCAGGCCAGGCTGCATGGCTGAAAATGGAACACCGCATACCAGGACAGGCAGTCTGCCTGGACCTCTAATCTAGCCCCATCTTGGCTGCTCAAAGAGGAAGTTACTCTGGTATACTACCCCTCCTCCCTCAACTGCTGTCTGAGTCCTTTTCCCCAGTGAATAGTGCTTCCTTTTACAAGAGCTCCAGGCTTTCTCAACAGCAGGAGAGAAAAATGAAACTGATTTTTGTCAATTACACATCTCCCAGAGGGTTCTGAATAGCAGCTACATAAAGGAACAAGACTGGTTAGTTTTTGATGTGCTGCAATTTTCACCTTGAGCAGCAGCAATACTGGAAACACAGTCTATTTGAAGATCCAAGAGGTAGTACAGCTCCAGTTTACTCTTGGTTCACGTTTGCTTATTTTCCCAACAATAAGGAACAGAATTTGTTTTTTAAATGAAAGGTTATATACTGCAGAAGTATTCCAATTAGCCACTGGCAAGTAGATTTTTCAAGCCGTGCTTATGGAACATTGTCCTATCATTTAAAATAACCTGCATAACCCTACAAAGACAAATCAACTGAATAATTCAATGAATAATTGTATTGTCTTTGTCCTTTGCTCTTGCTCTCTGTGCAATTTATCATCTTATCTTACAGTAAGGGCCTCAAACTTGTTTTTACAGTATAGATCACCTCTTAATGGAGAGATTATCTCACAGACCCTTCCTTTCTGTGGCATACATTCCTGTAGCAATTACTGCAAGTGCACACACCGAAAAATAATTTAAGGTAGGTATCTAATGTATTGTTAACTTTTTGTAAATGCAGTCAAACAGGTGGGATCAAGAAAGTGAGTCAACACCCCGTGACTGGCCAGCTGTGTGTAAATCCCTAACAAGTGTTCCATGGACCACAATTTACAAACCAGTGTTTTGAAGGTAAGCTCTCACTGACAGGACACCGGCCTCAGCAGCGCTGGGAAGTTCCAAACCGGCTTGTAGTACTTTGTAATAAACAACTACAATATAATTTTAAAATTGGGTGATTAGAGGAACGAACAAATGTGTGGAGGAAGGGATCAAAAAGTATTTGAGTGTGGATGTCTACGTGAGGGTATGGCTTGGTGTGTGGGTTGAACGATGGCTAGGAGAGTGATAGAAGAACAGAATCAGAGACGGAACGGGTGTATGCACTGGTGATATATATGGTTTGGCAAGTGGGCAAATGGTTGATTCTAAGGATGCCTGGGAAAGTGGGTGGGTGGATAGGTGGTTGGATGACTGGATAAGTGGGCAAGTGAAAGGATGGTAGGACAGGTGAATGCCTAGGCAAGCAGGTGGATGTATGTATGACTGGGCACTTGGATGGCTAGGGGAGTGGGTCAGTGTGTATGAGGGGCTGACCAGGTGAGTAAGCAGCTGTATGGGTGGGTCAGTAGTTGGATGGCTCCTTGAATGGATGAGTGGGTGGATGGCTGGGCAAGCAGACAGGTAGAAGGGTGGTTGAATAGCTGGGTGACTAAGTAGGTGAATGGCTGAGTAGGAAAGTGAGTGACTGAACTAGTGGGTAGGTGTGTGGGTGAAGGGACAGCTGTCTGGGTGAACAGGCAGGCAGATGGATGGGCAAGTGGCTGGGCCGTTGTGAGTGGACGGCTGGGATGAGTGGTTGGAAGGATGGGTGAGCGGGTGGCTGAGTAGCTGAATGACTGGCCAGGGGTCTGGGTGGCTGCACGGCTGGAAAGCTGCGAATGGCTGGTTGGCAGACTGGGCAGTCGCACAGGTGGATCAGTGGATGGACAGGTGGCTGGACTGATGGCTGCGTGACCCAAGGAGTGGAAGGGTGGCTGGGCAGCTGCGTGGCTGGACTGGTGGCTGGAGGACTAGCTGGTTGCCCGCCTAGCTAAACGGGCAGGTGCACGACTGGAGGAGTGAGTGTGAGTGGGCAGGGGTTGCACCGCCAGAGAGGTGGCTGGCTGCACGGCTGGACAAGTAGCTGCCTGCGCTGCAGCTAAAGGGGCAGGTACATGGCTGGAGGGGTGGTTGCATGGCTGTGGCTGGGGGTGTGGGGGGCTGACTGGAGGGGTGAGGGGCGGTTGCACGGGCCGTGGCTGGGGGTGTGGGGGGCTGACTGGAGGGGTGAGGGGCAGTTGCACGGGCGTGGCTGGGGGTGTGGGGGGCTGACTGGAGGGGTGAGGGGCGGTTGCACGGGCCGTGGCTGGGGTGGGGGGGGCTGACTGGAGGGGCGGTTGCCCGGTCGTGGCTGGGGAGGGGGGGGACGGACTGGGGGGGCGGTTGCCCGGCCGTGGCTGCGGGGGCGGTTGCCAGCTGTTCGGCTGCGGCATGACACAGCCCGCCCCGACGGCAGGCAGCGACGCCCCGCACCCACCTTGCCAGCAGGGCTCCCGGCGCCGCCCGGCTGAGTCCCCGCGGCTTCGGGCTGTGCCTGGGGCGCGGCCCCTCCGCCGGCTCGGTCCAAGCGCCGGGGGTTATTTACGCCGGAGCAGGGTCCGCTCGGGCCGGGCCGGGCCGGGCGAGTCACCCCTGCCCGCCGGAGCGCGGGCCGAGAGCCCGGGCAGGGCCAAGGAGCGGGGCCGGGGCGGCCGGGCGGGCTCCCAGGCAGGGCTGCGGCCAGCGTCCCGAGCGGTCTCCGTGGAAACCGCCGCCCGGGCCAGGGGAGGAGCAGGCGCTCGCCCAGGCCCGCGGAGCCTGCCCTTCCCCGCCCCGCCCCGGCCTGGCCGGGTCAGCGCTCCCGCCCACCCCGCGAGCCGCTCAGCGCTCCCTCCCCGCGCGCGGTCTCTGTCCTGGGGGCCGCCCGGCCGGGGAGCGGCCACGCTGGCTCCAGCAGCCCCCGGGGCCCCAGGCGCGCGCTGCCTGGCCTCTGCTGGGCTCCGCGCCCGGAGGGGTCCCGGGTGGGACGTGCCACGGAGGAAACCCCTCACTCGGGTCTCCTCTGAGCCCGCGGGGTCTCCACGTACGGTTGTGATCTCGGCCAAGCCTCCGAAAGCCAAAGCACTGGGCCAGCCTGTTGGTAGCTGACCATGAGCAGGGCCTTTGCGCCTCAGCGAGGGGGAAACACAACGCCCCAGCCACCCTCCAAGCTGACTGGGGACAAGGGAGTAGCTAGGGTGCACCGGGAGGGAATAACTGGGGCGTGGTTTTCTGGTCGGCTGCTTAGAGGCCCTACTTCTGTGGGCAGGTAAAATACTGATGGTTTGAAGAGAAGCCAGGGCCGATGGTTCTTCTGTTGGTCTCGGGCCTGAAGGCTGCTGTCAATGCTCTGCAAGGAGGGGTTTGTCTGCATCTATTTCTAACAAGGACAAAATTTTGATGATTTTTTCCCTCTCTCTAAGGCATTTAAACAACACTACAGCCACAACACAGAGGTTTTGTGACACCAAACTAGATGAAGTTTCAGTGGCATGGATGGCAAGCTGTTAACAGAATCCTTTTATGATGTGGCCCCGCCCAGGCCTGTAGATTATTGAAGTAAGATGAGAAACCGTTTATTTCCTTTGTAATTAGGATGCATATTAGTCATGGCATTTCACTACCACTTGTGATAGTAATTATGAGTCACAGTAGAAGCTAAATGGCACCACTACTACCAAGTTACCCAAACTGAGACTAATCAGTAAGAATTTTCTACAGTCCAGATTTTTAAAAGTATTTAGGCACCCAGTGCAATTTTCAAAAGCACCTAAATTTCATTGACATCAATCAGACTTAGGAATCTAAGCATCTAGTGGGATTTTTAAAAGTGCCTATCTGCAGCTTTAGGCACTTAAATACTTACAAAAATCTGTTTGAATTAACTCCTTCAGATAGCATGAAAAAAATCATTGCAAAAATAGCTATGTTAAAGGACAGTTCAAGTTGCAAAGTGAAGCACTCCAAAGGTAGGAAATGCCAGAATCAAGGTTCCCTGTGCAATCTTAGTACCCATCCCACTGCAATGTAATATGCATTATTACAGATTTCTCCCAACATAACGTAGGAAGGATGTGGCAGAACCAGGAATAGAAACCTGGGTTGCCATGCAGTGCCTTAACATAAGAGAAAATCTTTTCTCTTCATGTATTACTCTGCCTCACTTGCAGTCTATCCCGTATGCTGAACGATGCCAGGGAGAAAAAGTTAGCATGACAGAAGAGAGGAACAGGCAAAAGGAATAGTGACTCAAGGCTTATTAGAGGAGAGGCGAGAAGGCTGAACACTGGCCTGGAGCCTCTATATCCCCATTCTTCTCTTGACCTTGATATCCTTTTCCTATAAGGAGATTGACAGGTCACATCAGTTTCAATTTGACCAGAGCTGTAGAAAAACAACACAGACAGCACACCCAAACACACAGATTTGGCACATGGTGTCTGAAAGGCAGCATATCTATGGATGAATTTTGTCTGCTATTTTAGAGACCTGGGTTCTATTCCTAGCTCCAATAGAAATGATCTTACGCAATCTCTCATTTCCCCCAGAAATGAAGGGAATGATACTCATCTGCCTCCCATGGTAAGAGGACTGAAGTAGAATTATTAATATAAATCAGTAGAAGAGCTTAGACTTGAAGATTTTCCCCAGCTCCCAGTCCTTACTTACCTACCTCTAAATCATACAATATTCTGCTGTTGATTATGCTGTTTTGACTATGTCCCATCCAAGTCTTTAGTTCCATACTATCAAACAGGAAACTCCTTGGAACCTGTTCCATAGAGATAGAATGTTTAAATTTTAGCAACAAGCCTCTAACAAACTCTAGTGAATATGTGGAAATTGTTTTTGTTTTTTTTTTAAGTGGCTGATGACTTGGCCAAATCTATGTAGTTATTCACAAGGGCAGCAAAAGGCATGTCTCTTGCCCCAAAACTATTCCCATGGCAAATTCCAATGTTCCTGTTCCAAAGTCTAAAGGTGCTAGAACTCCTTAAAAAAAAAAAGTGTCCGGGGGGGTGGGTAACATTAGCAAAAACACATTTTCCCCCAGTCCCATTCTCAGAAACAGTTGAGCCATTTTTGCTAAACTTTAAAAAGGAATCAAGCTGTGGCAGAGAGCCAGCATGGAAAATTTCAGTCCAAGTTTTTACAGTTTGCCAAAATTATAAGCAACTGAAAACAAGGCCTTATAATGGAAAGTATTAGACACTATAGGTTTTGCTGTCAGCTCACTCAATTATCAAGTGGAGTGCCCCAAAGGTTGGTGCTGGGGCCAGTTTTGATGAACATCTTCATTAATGATCTAGAGGATAGGGTGGATTGCACCCTAGCAAGTTTGTGAATGACACTAAGCTGGGGGGGAGTGGTAGATATGCTAGGGATAGGGATACAGAGTGATCTAGACAAATTGGAGCATTGGGCCAAAAGAAATCTGATGAGGTTCAAAAAGGACAAATGCATAGTCCTGCACTTAGGACAGAAGAATCCTGTGCACTGCTACAGACTGGGGTCCGACTGGTAAGCAGCTCTGCAGAAAAGGACCTGAGGGTTACAGTGGACAAGAAGCTGGATATTAGTCAGTGCATTCTTGTTGCCAAGAAGGCTAATGGCATATTGGGCTTCATTAATAAGAGCATTCTCAGCAGATGGAGGGAAATGATTATCCCCCTCTATTAGGCACTGGTGAGGCCGCATTTAGAGTCCTATGTCCAGTTTTGGGTCACCCACTACAGGAAGGATGTGGACAAACTGGAGACAGTGCAGTGGAGGGCAATAAAAATTATTAGGGGGCAGTGTACATGACTTATGAGAAGCAGCTGAGGGAAGTGGGCTTGTTTTGTCAGCAAAAGAGACGAGTGGGGGGGATTTGATAACAGTCTTCAACTACTTGAAAGGGCATTCTAGGGAGGATGGAGTTAGTCTGTTCTCAGTGGTGGCAGATGACAGAACTAGGAGCAATGGTCTAAAGTTGCAGGTCTAGATTGGATATTAGGAAAAAAAATTCACTAGGAGGGTGGTGAAGCACTGTAATGGGTTACCAGTGGGGAGGGGGGCAGAGTCTCCATCCTTAGA
This sequence comes from Mesoclemmys tuberculata, assembly GCA_007922155.1. NCBI lineage: Eukaryota > Metazoa > Chordata > Testudines > Chelidae > Mesoclemmys > Mesoclemmys tuberculata. The sequence goes on along the minus strand of ML675612.1, from coordinate 20,251,504 downwards.
GGTTTTTAAAGCCCATCTTGACAAAGCCCTGGCTGGGATGATTTACTTGGGTCCTGCTTTGAGCAGGAGGGGTTGGACTAGATGACCTGATCTCCCTTCCAACCCTAATCTTCTATGATTCTATGAATATAGTATAGACTTGTGATGGACATACCTGGATTATATAAATGGAACAAGATCCTTGAGTCTGTGTGCTTTTTGTGGCCAGCTCTGTTTAGGCAATTTAAAGCAAACTCAAGGCTATTCTAAATTGTGCCCCTGTCCACAGCCCCCAGGAGACATTCTGATTGCTAAGAATGACCAACATGTAAAAACATCCAAGTCATATCACCTTTTCATCAACCTTGTCCACTACCCAAGGGCTAGGAGGAGAAGGTGACTCTACATCATTTAGAATTCCCTAACGTAGGGAGATTCATCTATTGGCTGGCTATGTGAGCTTGAAAGAAGCTTTTCACCAGCAGAGGTAATGTTGCCATATAGCAGGGAAAAATCTGTCAACAGAGTAAAATAACATTACAGAGGTCCTTCCATCTCCAGCTGTATTATTTATCGTCCTAGTAAGAGACTAGGAGACCTACTCCAAAAGAAAAGATGAAATATAAAATAATATAATTAAAAAAAACTTTCAGAATATCTATATTTCATTTATTCCTGTACTGATTTTTAAAACTGCCAAGCAATTAAAATAGATTTGGGATATTTTTTATCAGTTGAAACCCAAAACCAGAAACCCTATTTATAAGGAAACAAACTGATGGGAGCTTCCAGAAGTATAGCAATGACAGCTAATCAACTGAGAAACATCATTTGAAAGATGAGATGTATTTACCAACTAAACTTTATGATTTTTGGGCAGGAATATACGCACCCTAAAAAGTGTCATGTTGGCTCTGTAGAAGTAAAAGGCTGATGAACAAATATTGTACAGGTGTAACAGGTTTCCAGGAGAATCCAGAAGAAAAGCAGTTTTAAACCCGTAAACTCCTAAAGACAACAACAAAGCCAAAACCAACAACCATCAGGATTTTTTACCATGGAGAAGACTCATAATTATTATTGACTGTTCTCAGTTTATAGCTTGCTTGTTTATCTCAAAAGAGAAAATCTAATTTGATCCCAGGACAATTTCAAAGAATTATGAGTAAATCTATAAATTTCTAATTCATCCATGTTACTTTAAAGGAAAACGGTCAAAATGTTTTAATCCAGAAAGAATTCAGGCCTGGAATATTTGGAATACATTGGTCCATGGTAAGGAGTAGACCAACCTCTGAAAGATTACTGTGAAGTGTCACTAGAGGGCACACTTTCACCATTCTCTTACTTTATGAACAAATTTTGTGTGTGATTTCTTCCATAAAACAAATGCAAGAGATGAGGACCAAGTTCTTCAGACTGACCAAGAGAAAAGATCTAGCATCTTTCAAGATCAGAGTTCAAAAGGTAAATATTTAATAAAAACTATTTACCATTTTGGCTTCTGTTTATATGTCTGTTGAACTAATTATTTTAGCTGCTAGAACTGTGACCCCAGTCCAAGTGACAACTGGAAGCTGTCCTTCAATTCAAATTCTGTGTTTGATTCAGGTCTTCTTTTCTTAAATACTGCCATGTCTCTGCCTGCAAGTGTTTTTTCTCAAACTCTTAAGTCAGTCTCCCTAAGTAGAATTTTCTTTCTTAGTTTAATGCGTTATTCAGTGTCAATAATTACTTTCAGACATTTAGGCCAAAACTTTGCTAGCAAGATACAAACAAGAAATTGACAGACATGACTAAAGCACATACTTTTTGACTATTTAATATATTTAACCCTGTCGTTAGAGTGACAGAACGGAAATACATATATAAAAGAGGTCTTGTTACTTTACAATGAAAGCTGATGTAGAGGTGTATGCTTTCAGTTATTTTTTTAACTATTTGCAATGGCTTTCCTGGCCTAGGCTAAAAAGGAAAAATGGTGCTTTTTAAAATTAAGTTACTTAACAGGATATGAAACATCACTTTGCATCTAATGTAGACACCGTTTACCTACCTTAAAATCATGTTAGCTGGTCCTGGTATATTTTAGATTGTCCCTTAAGATAGCTGATCATGGTAGTTTTATTTGGGATAAACCACCTTAATACTTCGTAAAATGAAATTAAGCAAAATCACAAAACAAATGATAAGTGGGGCAGTCCTTTACAGCCTCAGTTGTTATTCTTGGCTGCTTGTTAGGTCTCACACCCCACCCTCCATGGTTGTGTAAAGCACAATCCTAACTCACCCAAACCACACTCTCAAATTTGACTGTGTAGTGGTCAGGTGGGTGCAAGTGAGGGCAGTTCCCCTCTGCTTGACTGCTGTAGACAGCTCTGATGTGTTTCTGTCAAATCTGTTCTGGCCTGCCAATTGCTATTTAGGGCTGCTCTGTCCATTGATGCTAGCTGTATGTGATCTGCAGCTACCTGACTAGATCACAGAGCTGCCAGCACCTGTCTGGTACACAGCTACCATTCCATTAAACTAGCTCTGGTCCATTGTCCCCATTCCACTAGTTTGGCTTTAACTCATCACAGCTGGCTCCAAAGGGAAGCTGGAGTTCAAGGCTCTGGATTGGAACCTCTTCCCAAATTAAAGTGAGACCTCAGAATCCTCACTCTATCCTTCCACATATACGCAGTTATACAACATAATTAACAGAGCTCCAAAAAAGAACAAAGTAATACAAAATAAAACAACTTTATGCACATTATAAAAAAGCACCACTCGGGCATATGTGAATTATATCCAGCATCAGTAGGAGCCCTTTTTACCTCTGGGGGAGCCAGTGAGCTTAATATACAAATTAACGTGGCAACTGGTAGAAACACACCCAGAATTTTCCCTTTTCATTTTGAGGGAGGAAAAAAACCCCTGTATATTCCCAGCATGGCTCATAATTGTAATGTGATTTATTTCTATGTGAAAAGTGTTATACAAATGCTGATTATAGTTACTATTTCAGATTTGCGAACCTTTTCATACTCATTTTTCTCCCATTAGCCATGACTAGCTGTCACATTTGGAGAAAATGTCTTTGGCTTCTGGAGTTTCTGATGATTGGTTTTGTTGATTGTTCTATTCAGATGGTGAGTCCAGAGGATCTGATGACTCTGCAGTGACACAATTCTATGCAGACCAACGTAACCACCAGAAATTCATCAGTGTAAAGTAATCCAGTCATTATCAACAAGCAAGAAAGAAGCCTGAGCAGACACAAATCTCTGAAGTAGATGTTCCTAGCCTTTCTGCCAACCCTCATGAGTGCTGGATGGGCAATGTAAGTTAAATATTCTCCATTACTGACCTATATACAGATGAGCCAATTATAATCTATAAGATTGTGTTTGCTATAATTGGGAAATTTTAAAGAGTTTATAGGAATGGTGAGTATAGTATAAGTAACTGTATAGAAAATAACATTTTATAGCCTACCAGTGAAACACAGGAATTGGCTGAAAATGTTTTACAACCCTGGTGTGACTTACTGGTTCAGGAAGAGTAGTTCAGAGACAATTATTTAGAGATACAATTAATTTTAATGCAAGCAGTGTGCTTTCAAAATTGGCTGTTTCAATAGAAAGGCTTCTTTTCAGAAAGTGCCAAAAGAAGTAAAAAGACGTTTCACTATATATACACTTAACCTGCCTCTGCCAGGGAGCTGCAGTGCCACAGCTGCACAAAAAAAGTCAGTAATATGTATCCAAAGCACTTTAAAAGGACTATTTCAAAAGACAAAGATAATTATCAGCTAAATTAGGAGGAAACATTTAAACAGAAACACCGAATGATGATTGGGAATTGTTTAAGAACACTTTATTAGATAACACAAAAGGCATAATTTGACAGTCATTAAAGTAAGCTACCTGCTTTAAAAATCATTCTGGTGAAGAGGGGAAGAGAAAGGAGCAACAAAAATAATTTAAAAGTACTTTAAATTTAAGAACTTTAAGCTAGTAGTGTTACCTATAGTAAAGGTTGCCTGATATTTTCCATTATAAGATCTGTTTTGTTACTTAGAACTTTCCCTAGCTTTAGCTATTTGGGCTGGGTGTCTGTCTCAGGTTGTATTTTTTTAAAAGTGTAAAAAAGTGGTTCTGCCATTTCCAAAAAAAGGATTAGGAAAAGATGTCGTACATTTAAAAAAATTTGTACATCTGTTTCACGGAGAAGCTTTGATGCAAGGAATTGAACTATGTAAGATGGATCAACCTTGCATGAGGTATGTTCCTTTTGCTGTCACTGAAATTCACCCAAATTTGGCCAAGTAATGAGCCATGCAAAGTCAGTTTACACATGCTCAGTAGAGGTTTATAGGTGGCTAAATTCTCCAAAGATTTCATCTGTACTGAGAATTCTCCAATCTGTGCTGCTCCCATGTGCCAACTGAATTAAGTTTATGTCTCCCCACAGTCATTAAACATTCTCCATCCCAAGATTGCAGGGGCTGAGCAGGATTTACCCTGTTATTGTTGCCCCAGATTGCTATGGGCCTGGGCACCAGAACTGAGAGAAGGTCGATTATCTCTCCTGTTCTTTCATGTACCCCCTATTGGCACCTAGACAGCGTGGAGGAGAAGCAGCAGTCCCCCTCACTTGAATGCAGACAAAGTGAGGAGCTGGGGCAGAGGGAGGAGATTGCAGGGGGCAGAGGAGGGGGGGGATAGGATGAAAGAGATTTGATGGGTATGGCCATACAGAACCATGGCAGAAGCTAGGGGATGGGGAGGTTGGATATGTTCACAGTGGGAAGAGAACAGGCACCAGGCTGTCGGGGGATTGGACAGACACAGAGGAGGGGCAAGAGCTGGGGTGGGAGTGAATATTGAATAGGACCAGCAGCGGAGGGACACAGGATCTGGGGCAAGGGTGAGGGTGTTGAATCGGAGCAAAGTGGCAGGGGAACTGAAGATGGAGTGGAGAAGTGGATAGGAGCAGGGCAGGAGGAAGTTAGGAGACGTAGAGGAGTGGATAGGAGCAGAGGGAGACTAGTGCATGGGGCAGAAGGGTCTATAACTACTGGAGAACCTGAAATTGAACCCAGGCATTCCAAGTGTTAAGATTCCTTTGACATCAGCAAACAGTCATGAAACTAGGAAAGTGTGTCTCATTCTTTTCTGGTATTTGGCCCACACAGAGGATAACAGTCTACTTCTGCTACTAATTACTTCATCAGTTCAAGTGGTTGAAGTCAGTGCTACTGTAGTGCTTGGGAGCCCTAGTCATGGACCAGTCCCCTCTCACCCATGCACTAATCACTGTACAAACACAGAACATGTGTGCTGTTTCATCCATAAGTTATTGGACTCAATAGCGTTCATTTACATGAGAGAAGAAAAATTACTTTCACTGCAGAAATGTCTGGGTGAATCTATAAAGCCTGTTTTATGCAAGAAATCAGATAAGATTGTCATAATGGCCCCTTGTGGCTTTATAATCTATGAATTTTCAATAGGTCACTGAGTAACTTACTAGCCAGCCTTAAAGATACAAAGTTAGTAACAACTTTTGATTAAAAAACATCATTCACAAGCAATAATTAACTGTATGAACTCTACTAGATTATTGAACACTTTAGATTTTATGCATTTTTCAGAACCAAGGAAAAGCAGCTTTTTTTTTCCTTTTGTAAGATTGTCTAGGAAGATACCGAGACCATAATTACCTGATGTCGTGGAAGGAATCATGCAGCCACTCCAATTCAGGTGAAGATCGAGTAGAACTTTAATATGACAGACACACATACAGACAGACCATAGCTATGGGGGAGCCCAGGCAGCACTTGTGCTGGTCACTGGCACTCCGCCGGTTTCAAGTTACAGAGAGGTTTATATAGGTTAGTCAGAGTTACATATTACAATCAGGATCGTATAGTGGTCTTTTCAGGGTGTGCCAAATTGCTTACGACATGTCAGGTCATAAATTAAGGGGGGGCTCTCCTGGGCTGGCAAGTCTGGAGGCATCTTCATTTTATGATGGCCTGACGGAATTCCTGACCCTGGGGCTGGGGGGAGGCTGCAGCTGCACGATAAGGTTACAGACAGTCGGGCTGGGGCGGCTGCAGCCAAGAGAGATAAGGTTATGTTTTACAACGTTTCCCACCAGGCTGGCTAGAATGGTGTGTCCCGTTCAAGGCCTACTGTTTTGATTTTATTCTACAATCCTCCCTTTTGTACTTCCAGTACAACATGGAGAAGATGCCAAAGATTAGAAGAGCCGCAGTTGTCTTTCTAAACAATTAGTTAAGCTAATAGGCAAAGGGGACCCCCTAAATATTAATTTTAACTATTAATTTTACCAAGTACAATCCTGGTCGTCTGTGTCTCAAATTTATTTCCTGTGAAGTAGGTCTGGACACCTGTCCCAAGCAGTGGTACTTTTCCCCACATTTCCCACCTTATCCAAAAAGAGGTCCAGGCACCTCTCCTGTCCGCACACTGGCCAGTGGGACACAGGTCCAGGAGGCCCTGGCTCCTTGGTGGTCCGATGCCTCAGTCCACTGGACATGCTACGGGTAGGTGAGGGAGGGGGCGTGTCATTTGGGACCCATATACCCATGTTCACATGTATGGTTTGTAGACAGACTAGGGTAATGTACAGGCTAATATTTTTACAAGACTACTAACCCAGCAACTTATTTAAATATACAGGCTATGCTGAGGTAAACACAGTAAGCCTGCCAGTCAAGGCGTGACCGCACTCTCTGATCTCCATGAAGGGTTAGGGTTTTTCCACCGTGATGGAAATGTCAATGTCCATTAGTTGTTGGATTTGCCTGTCATATTCCTTTTTCATTTGTAGCAGCTCAGGATACAACAGGTAATTTTCTTTTCCCGTTTCGACGTCCAATTTAGGTTAAGGGCTTTGGGTAAACTGGTTTAAACATGCCTTTAAACAACATTGTGAGAAAACTACAACATATAAAACTTTCATGATAATTAGAATGGACAAGATACCATGAATAATTTTTTCTAATACTTTTATGTTAGACAACCAGAAGGTTAACCAGGACCATATATTTGCCAGGCCCCAGTTACTGTTTTTTAAAGCTACTTGGTACATTATTTTGAGCTGAGATTGAATTTTGTGAATGTCCATCTTAATTCTTTATCTTGGTTTACATGCATACAGCAACTTGAATTTATTAGGGCACATACTCCGCCCTGGGAGGCTAGGAGAAAATCTAGTGATACGGGTATAGCCACCAGGGGAATGACTTGCTTTGGATGGGCTGGTCCGTAAGTGCAGATCCAGCAGTTACTGTGATTATTCTGGTCAGCAATAGACTGGGACAGCTTCGCCAGGAGGTTAGAGTCCCAGTCAGCGAGAACAAGGGAAAGGGCTAGGGTTAGGACAACTGTTAGGGTTTTCATTTTACCGTAAGTCCAGGAAAAAGCCTTGGGGTCAAAGCAGTCCCGTTTATGTTAAGGGAGGCACCAGAGTTTCTTACGGCTTTCGAGGTCTTAGATTGTGCTGACGTTTTGGAGGTTTGTCAGAGCTGTTTGAAGACAGCTGGTCGGGGTGGGGTTTTCCTCTGCACCTTTTCAAAATTTTGGGGTTCGCTGAAAGGAGGCCTAACGATGAGGACAGGAATTCTGTTGCTGTAGGGTCCAGTGGCGGAGGGGTCTTTTTCCAGTGTGATGCGTGCACCCAGTTAGGATATCCTTTGCACCGTACTGCAGCATTAGTAGTTAGTAACACTAAATGGGGTCCTTTTCATTGAGGCTGCAAGGCATTCTGTTGTTGGTGAATCTTTACACAGACCCAATCTTCAGGTTGAAGGGAGTGGCACAGTTCCGTTGCCAGTGCTGGAAGGGCTTCTTGAACCTGTGTGTGGATAGACTTGATACACTTCATTAACATTTTATAATACTTCAGTATTACATTATCAGTTAAATGTACATCAAATTTCAGCAGGTTTGGCAGTGGGCTATGTGGCAGTCTCATAGCTCTGACCTTAAAGATCTCATGTGGAGACAGTCCATGTGTTCAGTTGACAGTATTTCTAATACACATGAGAGCTATGGGTGAGGCATCTGGCCACTTTAAGCTGGTTTCTGCACATATTTTGGCTAATCTAGTTTTCAAGTCAGAATTCTTCCTTTTTACAGCTCCGCTGGACTGGGGATGGTATGCATAGTGCAGGTGTTGTAGGACTCCTAATGCTTTACACACGTTTTGAATGACCTATCCTGTGAAATGGGTCCCTCTATCACTATCCAGTATGAGGGGTAACCCAAACCTAGGTATGAATTCTTTCAGTAGTTTCTTATCCTGACAACATATCAATAATGACTAACACATATTTAAAGTTACAGCATTTAGGTATTTGGATAAAATCCATCTGCAAGTTCCCAAAGGGACCTCATGGGTGGGGTGTGCTGAAAGTTTGGTCTTTTCCTTCTGGCCTACGTTGTGGGCTAGGCAGGTAGGACACGTGCTGCCATACTGTTGTGCTATAGAAGAAAAATTTGGAGCAAACCAGTCACGCTGCACTGTTGCTATCATCCCCCCTTTGCTCGTGTGAGCCACAGAGTGAGTCACACGGGCAAGGTAAGGCTTTGGGTGCCACCAGACAGCCGCCCGGGGAGCACCACAAGTATCTGGGTGTAATTGGCATCCATGTCGCTGCCAGTCATTTTTCCGCTCTGGGGTCTGCTCTTGCATTTGGCTAGAGCAGTGAGGCTGGTCAGGGCCGACTGGTTTGAAGTCTGGCGCTGGGAGCTGGAAATGTCTGCTTCCCTAGAAATAGGGTACTGCGGAACACAAGGGAGAGGCTTGTAGTGTTTAAAGTGACCCATACGGGTTCAGTGCTTAACATGCAGCCTATTTTGTTCGAATGGGCTGAGCACAATTGCCGAGGCACCTGCGCTAACAAGTTCCTGTTGCAACGAGGAAGTGTTAGGTTCGGTGTTTCTCTGGTCAGAATTTTGTAATAATGTTAATGTTGTTTCTCCTGTGGGTTCCGGTATATGAAAATAAATGCCATCTGGGGTACCATAGATAATACAGCGTAATGTAAGGGTTTTACAATTTATCAGGCACATAGTACAATTTTACAATTTTTGCACTAACAAATTAATTACAAGACTTAACAATGGCACACCTATTAGCAAAATTATGTTTAACTAAAACAGGCTTTTTCTTTTGTAGGGCTTACTATGGAGGTAACAATGTTATTTAATTTTACAAAAATAAGGGTTTAGTTAGTTTACTAGTGGCACATGCTTCACCACTGGTTGCTCTGTTACCTCTACCCTCCTGCTGTGAGGAGGCTGTAGGCCCCTTTTAAAGAAACATTTTTTTTTGTTGAGTCCTAACAAACTTATTTTGCATGTGGCTCCAATTCAGAGCTGTTTTAGGCACGCCCAGCTCAGGTTTAGTTGGCCACATCCAAGAGGAATTCTCCTTGCTAATAGCTATGGGTGGATCTTCCCCCCCTCCCTTTGTCAGGCAGGTAATTTGCATTTACTACCATTACACACATTAGCTAGCTTACTGGTATTCAAATTTTAACTGTTAACCATTTTAAGTCTGGATTTGGTGTTCAAGAGATATTAACCATTTTTACTAGCATTTTATAAAAAGGGTTTTGCATTACCCATGTCTGAATCCCCATTGCATTTGATGTACTTGAGTCCTTTAAGAAACTTCAAGATATATTTAAAGTATTTAGAGGTGAGAGTTTGCCTATCACCCCCTGCATTTTTAAGAGATTAACAGCATCTTTGTTCTGCGGTGTTGCTCTAATTGCCAAGTCTTTTCTTTGAAAGTGAGACACTGTTTATTTACTTACAGAGGTAACAGGCTGGAGACAGTTAAGTTTTAACATTATTGTCTCCCCCTTATACTGACCAAGCCCAGCCACACAGGGCTGTTTCAGCTTTTTAATAATTTTTACTTTATTTAAGACCTTTTTAAAGATATTTAAACTGGACCTTTGTAAAACAAAGTTAATGAATATATTTACACTGGAAAAACGTTGACATTAGAAACTGAACCAAATCTTTTAACATGTAAACTGTTGCTTGCTAGTCAGTGACTCACCCTGAGCCAACTTAATTTATTTACTTTTACACCTTTCAGTTGTAGAAAACTGCTTGCAAGAGCTATCAGTAGGTTTTATTACTTCAGGAGCATTTTTAGGTAACAATTTACTTTTTACAGAAATGTTTTTTCCTTTTTAGCTAGTGGCTGCTTTAAAGAAACTTTTTTTTTTTTTTTTTTTTTTTGAGCTTTAACAGACTCTTTTTGGGTTTTAGTTACATTTAGAACCAATTTTGGCGCAATTGACACCTTTTTTACCAGCATAAGCTGAGAGGTACTTTCTGCCTGTTCCACAGACAGAACACTGGAGACCAATTTTTTATCAGAAAAACTGCTATTTTTAACACTTAATTTGAAATTTCCTCCCTGTGTTTTAGCCAACATGGCTGTTCCCGGACAATTAGAAACTGGGGTAGCTTCCTCCATGGGCAAGCCATTACCTCCCAAACAGACCATACTTAATAATGTTAGTGACAAAACAAACAAACATAAAACACAATTTTCGTTGCAACAGTAGATTCATGGTTTTGATTTTTTTTTTTTTTTTTTTTACTCTTTTACTGGTACCAGTTTTTTCTTGAAAGTTTTGAAAGATAAAAATGAACCTTTTATTGCTTAGAATACCCCTTTCTTTTACATATTTTCCTGAGTTTTGTTTTATAGGCAGGCCAGGTTTGTTATGGCTTTTACCTTTTAAGCTTTTTAGAGTGAATTTTTTTCTTCTTGAAGCTTCATTATACCAGTCAAAGAATGCATTTTATTGTGACCGGGATACTTTGGATCCCCTAGACTCTAGAGTTTTTCTTAAGTGCACTATCTTATCCAAATCAAATGTTCCTACCTCTGGGAACTGTCTGGCTGGGTTACTCTGAGGATGAGAGTGCCTTTCCGCCAGAGACTTGCAAGTTCTGGGAGAGTAATGCATACTAGATAATATGCTGGGGTTCCCTTCTGGGGACCGGACACAGGCTTAGACTGTCCAGTTCCCATTTTCACCTATGTACACACACACAGGAATGGCTTATTGAGGACTCTGTACCGCTTCACTCAGCCCGCAGTACTGCCGAGGTGAGTGAACCCGATAACAGAACGCTTATTTAGCGGGAGGGGGAAGGGAAGGAGACAAGACACAAAAGGGGTCCTCCAAAGTCACAGGAGTCCTAACCCTAGGCCCGTCTTACGACCGAGGCTAAGGCGTCCTTAGACAACGGATCTATGGAGGCTCATGAAACAGAGAAGGGGAAAAGGGTATGCCTTGCCGCTACAAGCACTCCGCCTGTACTCTTTGACCTGCCGAGGTGAGGACCTGATCCTCAGCCCGCAATACAAACCCCCAGACTCTCCCTGCGCGCTTTACAGAGACAAACAGACAGTTTTAAAGCTCACCTCGATCCCCAACACGTTCGGATCTCGCTTGGCTGTTGTCGACCAGGAAGCCTACAGGCAGCCCTCCTCTGACCCCGAATAGAGATTTAAAAGGTCTCTTACCTTATGGGTGGCGCCTGGGGTCAGTGGGGAGCGGTCCGCGGTCCGTCCTGGACAACAACAGTGCTTGGAGATCCGAGTCACGGCACCAAACTGTCGTGGAAGGAATCATGCAGCCACTCCAATTCAGGTGAAGATCGAGTAGAACTTTAATATGACAGACACACATACAGACAGACCATAGCTATGGGGGAGCCCAGGCAGCACTTGTGCTCGTCACTGGCACTCCGCCGGTTTCAAGTTACAGAGAGGTTTATATAGGTTAGTCAGAGTTACATATTACAATCAGGATCGTATAGTGGTCTTTTCAGGGTGTGCCAAATTGCTTACGACATGTCAGGTCATAAATTAAGGGGGGGGCTCTCCTGGGCTGGCAAGTCTGGAGGCATCTTCATTTTATGATGGCCTGACGGAATTCCTGACCCTGGGGCTGGGGGGAGGCTGCAGCTGCACGATAAGGTTACAGACAGTCGGGCTGGGGCGGCTGCAGCCAAGAGAGATAAGGTTATGTTTTACAACGTTTCCCACCAGGCTGGCTAGAATGGTGTGTCCCGTTCAAGGCCTACTGTTTTGATTTTATTCTACACTGAGTACCTGGTAGTTGAATGACTTTGGAATGAAAACCACTTTAACTAAATTGGAATTTGTTCCACTTTTTGGAGCTTACAAAATTTTTAGGATTTAATAATTAGCAAAAGGATCGTTGCATGGACCTTCGCCAGACCTTAAAAAAACTGACTGTAGTAGAAGCTATTCTGAAATCATTTGTGGCCTCTATCTTCAGTAAGCATTAATAATTAATACGAAGGTTCTCAAACTGTGATACACAGGACACTTGGTGGTGAGCTTTGAGAACTACTGGCTTTGTGGTGCTGATTTTTTCTCCTTATTCCCAGTTGCTAAATTTCATTGAGAGCCAAAAATATATTCTCCTTTGAGTGATTGCTCATATCCATTCCAGTATAGGTGAGTGCACGCCATCGTGCATGGGTTCCTGGAACTTTTTCCCCTTAGCAGACCCTGTAGGGTTGGCTCAGGTGCCCCCTGGAGTACTGCACTCATGCCGTCGCACATAAGGCACCGCCGACCCTACAGCCCCTCAGTTCCTTCTTTCTGCCCATGACGGTTACTGGAACAACCTTGCTAATGCAAGTATCTTACCTCTTTGTTATTCTTAACAGTTTTGTAGTTAGTGATTAACAGTTAATAGTTAGTTAGTGGATTAGATAGGAGTCCTTTAGGGCTCAACAGGGACCCGCCGTGCCCGGATCCCCTGGCTTTAAGTCTTGCACCAGCTGTGGCAAGGCTTTACCCCATGAGTAACCCCCACAACTGTTGCCTAAAGTTTCTGGGGGAACAGTACCACAAGGACAGGTGCAAAATCTGTCAGGCTTTTCAGCCACAGACTCAAAAGGAGTGGGACGTTAGGCTGAAGACCATTCTTATGGAGGAAGCGCTCTGTCCTGCTTCTGAGCCTCCACATTCTATGTTGGCACCGGGCGTTTCCTCGGTGCAGAATGCCTCTGCTGGTGCCGTCGACACCGGAGACTTCCTGGGCAGTGAGAGCCCTGATGGGCCCGCCCACGCCTCCACCCCTCCCGCCCTCCTCGGCCGAGGAAGAAACGGCCGGTGTCTAGGGTAACCTGCACTGGGTGCCCCAGGTGGCTGGTTGAGACACCGGGTCAGGGAAGAGCCTCCCGCCAGACAGCTACCCCAGGTTGATCGTGGAAGCTCCCCATCCAGCTCCAAGTCAACCTCGTCAAGCTCATCCTCTTCGCACCGGGAACGGTCACTTGCACCGGAGTCCTCCGGCACCAGATGCTGCTCGAGAGTTGCTCAGTGCCGCTCGTCATCCTCAGGCTTGTGCTCCCCAGTACCAAGCCATTCATCGCGGCGCCGGTCCAGATCCCTGACAAAAAGTCCGGCACCGGTGCGCTCCCCAGCACCGCATCGCAGATCACGGTCACTGGAGTCAAGCTCGGCATTGCGTGGGTCCCATCGGCACTGATCCAGTTTGCAGAAAGGCAAGCAGCTGAGATGACACTCATCTTTGTCGGAGCATACCTTGTCACGGCACCGCTCCCGTCGGCACCGGCACTCCAGATCGTCCTCCAGATCATCGAGGGGTTGCTCCCCGGTAAGGAGCAGCAGCAGAGGCGGAGCAAAGGTCATCACTTCGAGGACCTGAGTCCCCTGAAGGTTAAGGGTACTAAGGAGTCCCAAAAGCTCCCAAAGAGTGCCCAGCAGCCAGTACTGATGCCGGCACCAGGGTGGCCCCAAGGACCATGGCAGTAGGCCATATTGGGGACCTCACATGGGCCTGGGCACGGTGTCAGTCCCGTCGTCCGCCGCCCACTCAGTGCCCCCTGCGACTGAAAAGGGGCACGAGGTCCATTCCTTGAAAGAGGCATCGGACCCAGGAGAGGGAACCTCCACAGGACCCTGTAAAAGGGGCAGGCACTCGCAGTTGTCATCCTCCTCCCCGGATGAGGCAGCCCTCAGGACCAGAGGGTGCTCTGAAAGGATTTTAAGGCACATCAAGAACTACTGAAGAGGGTGGCCTCAAACCTCAACATGGAGGTCAAAGAACTGTCTGAGGAGGAGGACCCCCTGTTCGGTGACTGTGGGTGCGAGGTCCCTCTACAGTTGCCCTGCCAGTGCATGACAGGGTGCTAAAACTGGCTAAGGCCTTATGGCAAACTCCCACCTCGGTAGCCCCAACTTCCAAGAATGCAGAGAAGAAATACTATGTGCCCACTGAAGGGTTCTCTGGTAGTAGAAGCGCCCAACCAGAGAGACAGACGGGTTCCAGGGCAATGCGCCTAAGAACAAGGCAACAAGAAGCTTGACTTGTTCGGGCGTAAAGTGTACTCCATTGGGGCTCTTCGGCTGTGCATAGCTAATCAGCAGGCGCTGCTGGGGAGGTACAGCTTGAACTTCTGGAACTCACTCCAGAGGTTCGCAGAGGCCTTGCCCCAAGACCAGGCTGCTGACTTTGCCACGGTGCTAGATAAGGGATGCATCATGGCTGGCGCAGCCCTGTCATCAGCTAGTGACGCAGCAGACACGGGCAATAGGGCTGTGGCAGCTGCGGTGGCCATGAGGAGGTGCTTGTGGCTGCAGTCTTCAGACTCTCCCAGGAGGTGCACCAGTCGATCCAGGACCTTCCTTTCAATGGGTCAGCTCTCTTCTCGGACAGGACAGACAAGAAGCTGCACACACTCAAAGACTCCTGAGCCAGCCTGCGCTCTTTAGGCCTGTACATCCCACAGGTATCTAGATGCCAGTTGCCCCAGCAACCTCCCCAACAGCCTAGGCCACCACCTAGATCCTATCCACCCAGCAAGGGTGTAGATAGGAATAGAGGATACAGCAGGAGCAGTAGACCGGCCTCCTCCTCTGGGATCCAGCAAGGTCCATCCAAGGGCCCGAACAACAAAAAGGGCCAATTTTGACCGTGCGCCTGAGAGTGGCACCTCCCCTGCTCCTCTGGATCCATCCCGTCCTTTCCTGGGCAGGCTGTACCCTTTCTTCAGCAAATGGGCAAGCATTACCTCGGACCGCTGGGTTTTGGACATAGTACACAGAGGTTATGCCATACAATTCGCGGCCTGTCTGCCAAACAACCCCTCCCCCCTGTCCCTCTTCAGGGACCCCTCTCACGAGCAACTTTTCATACAGGAGGTCAACAACCTCCTGGACCTGGCAGTGGTAGAATTGGTTCCCCCGCAAGAAGTAGGGAGAGGATTTTATGCCCGTTACTTCCTCATCCCAAAAGCAAAGGGGGGCCTAAGGCCCATACTGGACCTCCATGGCCTAAACAGGTTCATAAAGAGACTGAAGTTCCACATGGTCTCCCTAGATGCTATTATCCCAGCTCCAGATCCAGAGGATTGGTTTGCCACCCTCAACCTAAAGGACGCATACTTTCAGGTATCGATCCTTCCCAGCCACAGAAGCTTCCTCTGTTTCGTGGTAGCTGGTTGCCACTACCAATTTACCGCCCTCCTTTCTGGCCTTTCGTCTGTCCCCAAGGTATTCACCAAATGCATGGCGGTGGTGGTGGCCCATCTCAGGCTTCAGGGAGTCCAGATCTTTCTGTACCTGGATGACTGGCTGATAAGGGACAAGTCCAGGGCCCATGTGCAGGACAGGGTGTCTCTTACCTGTGCCACATACAACAGGCTGGGTCTGCTCATAAACGAGCAAAAGTCATGCTGTCTCTGGTACAGCAGATAGAATTCATAGGGGTCTCCCTGGCTGCGGTAAGGGCCAGAGCCTTCCTCCTGCAAGCCTGGTTCGAGGCTATGGCTGTGGTTATCGCCCAACTGCACAGGTGCCCCACCACAACAGCCATGCATTGCCTTCTGCTCTTGGGTCATATGGCAGCCTGCACGTATGTGGTGAGGCTAGCGCACCTCAAACTCAGGCCACTCCAGGCATAGCTGGCCTCGGTGTATGTGCCCAGCAGGCACTTCCTGCACAGGGTGGTCACAGTCCCCCCTGCAGTTTTGGGCTCCCTGAACTGGTGGCAGAACCCCAGGGCAGTGTTGAAGGGAGTCCCCTTCAGGGATCTGGCCCTGTCCGTCACCCTGATCACTGACACCTCGGATGTGGGGTGGGGAGCCCACATCAGCGTCAACCTGTACCCAGGGGCTCTGGTTGGAGGAGGAAAAGAGCCTCCATATCAATGTGAGGGAGCTCAGGGCAGTCAGACTGGCTTGCAGAGTGTTCCTCAGGTGTCTAATGGGCAGAGTGGTACAAGTGCTGATGACAATACCACAGCCATGTTCTATATCAACAGACAAGGGGGGGGGTCATGGTCTTCAGACCTGTGCCAGGAGGAAGTTCGACTTTGGGATTTTGCAATGAGGCACAACTTTTATTTATCTGCCTCTCACCTTCCGGGAGTCAGGAACGACGAGGCGGACCACCTCAGCAGATCGTTTCTACCGCACCTCGAATGGTTGCTGCATCCGAAGGTAGCGGCTTCCATCTTCTGCAAGTAGGGTGTTCTCCGACTGGACCTGTTCGCGTCGTCCTGGAACAAGAAGTGCCCGAGGTTTTGCTCACTCTGGGGTCATGAGCTGGGCTCCATTTCTAATGCGGTCTGCATCAAATGGACAGGGACCCTAATATATGCATTTTCTCCCATTCCGCTCCTGCCCAAAGTCCTCTTGAAAATCAAGAGGGACAGAGCAGACATGATACTGATTGCCCCGGTGTGGCTGAGGCAGCACTGGTACAGCATGCCCCTGGACCTCTCAACTGCCGACCCTGTGGAGCTTCCGAGACGGCATGACCTGCTCTCCCAGGACTGTGGCCGATTGCCGTACCTGGACCTAGACTTCCTGCACCTGACTGCCTGGAGACTGTGGCTGATGGAGGGAGAGAGAGCCTGCCCGGCGCAGGTCCATCAAATTCTGCTGGGCTGCAGAAAACCTTCAACACAGGTTGTGTACTGGGCCAAGTGGAGAAGGTTTACCTGCTGGGCAGAGTCTCGGGGGTTGCTTCCGAGCCTCTCCCCTATTCAGGCCATCCTGGAGTACTTGCTACAGCTGAAACTCCAAGGCCTGGCCCTAACCTCTGTAAAGGTCCACCTGGCTGCCATCTCGGCCTTCCATCAGTCGGTAAAGGGCAGATCCCTGTTCTCTCACCCTGTGTCTATCAGGTTTCCCAAGGGGGTGGAGAGGCTTTATCCACAGGTCCATGACCTGGTGCCTCCCTGGGATCTGAATCTGGTCCTCTCCAGACTGATGGGGGCCCCCCTTTGAACCTATGGCTTCATGCCCGCTGCTGGTCCTATCATGGAAGATAGCCTTCCTGGTGGCTATTACGTCGGCTAGGAGGGTCTCTGAGTAGGGCACTGACCTCAGAGCCCCCCCATACGGTGTTCTTTAAGGACAAGGTGCAGCTGAGACCCCATCCAGCTTTCCTGCCCTAGATGGTCTCCCATTTTCATTATAACCAAGATATCTTCCTCCACGTGTTTTTTCCAAAACAACACAGTTCGGAGGAGGAGCGGAGGTGGCATTCCCTGGATGTGAGACGAGCCCTGGCCTACTACATGGACAGGACGAGACTCTTCTGGAAGACGATGCAGCTCTTCGTTGCTGTGGCGGACCAGATGAAAGGATCCCCAGTCTCCACCCAGGGCATCTCCCAATGGATCACCTCCTGCATCAAGTGCTGCTTTGAGTTGGCGGGCGTACCACTCCCCAGAGTCGTCACAGCGCACTCAACCAGAGCCCAGGCCTCGTTGACGGCCTTCCTGGAGAAAATGCCCCTGCAGGACATCTGTAAAGCTGCCACCCGGTCATCGATGCACTCCTTTATGTCCCACTAAGCCATCATTCAGCAGGCGAGAGAGGATGCGAGATTCAGCAGAGCTGTGCTGAGGGCAGCTCACCGGTATTGCTGCCCACCTCCAAGGTATTGCTTTTTTAATCACCTATACTGGAATGGATATGAGCAATCACTCGAAATAGAAAACAGTGTTACTTATCAGTAACTGTTGTTCTTCGAGATGTGTTGCTCATATCCATTCCACACCGACCCTCCATCCCCTCTGTCGGAGTTGGCAAAAAAAAAAGGACTGAGGGGCCGTAGGGTCAGCGGTGCCTTATGTGCCGCGGCATGAGTGTGGTACTCCAGGGGGCGCCTGAGCCAACCCTACGCAGTCTGCTAAGGGGAAAAAGGTTCCGGGAACCCAAGCACAGTGGCGTGCACTCACCTATACTGGAATGGACATGAGCAACACATCTCGAAGAACAACAGTTACTGGTAAATAACCATGTTTTATCCAGCTCCCATTTATCACATTTTCTACGTAGGCAATTGTAGCTGCCATTGTATTAAAAACCAACAGGAAAAATATTTTAAGTGATTAAAGTCCCTTTTTCAACACACATTTCATATGCTAATTCTTCTTATTAATTAAAGATTCTAAATAGGGCACATGGCAGTGTAATTGAGAGGCTTTTCAATTTCTTCTATTGATAGCTACCTCCGGTCATGTATAATTATACAGTCCCTCATGCAACACAATCAATAAAGTTAATTATTTTCCAAAGAAAGAAATGCACCTCCTCTCACCTCAAACACTGATCTAATTAAACCCATCAGAGCAACATAATACTGAACATCAAGTACACAGTCTCTAGCCAATGGAACACAATGCCAAAGTTTTCATGGGTCACAGTTTACTTCCTTTCAGCATTGTGTTACCTGCTATCTCTGTACAGCAGTAAGCCTGGTAACCATAAAGGAAATTCTCTAAATAGAAAATGAAAGGGAGAGAGAGGTAAAGTGAGAGAGAATTGTGGATAGTGTTTTCATCCCTTCTCCCTTTCCTCTCCCTCTTTTTTTCCTCCCAAGTGAAAGCAGATTACTTGTTCCCCTTTATTATGATGCAGTAGTATTGACATGGGATTATGACAAACTGACTGTATATTGTAAAAAAGATTTATTGTTTAAAATTACACCAGAGTTTTAAATTCAGGTCTTTCTATGTTTTTGAGCATGATTTGACAGGGACAGAGATCATCTTAAATCTCCAGGAGGGCACTGAACAGCATTTAGGATAGATTGCGGCCCCTTACAATGGTGTATAATGGAATAATCCCACTGACTTCGTCTGGCCAAGGTGATTGCCATTAAAGTATCTTGAAAAAAATCAAACACAAAGGAGCCTGATTCAAAGGCTCAGAAAGGGTTCCTATAAGGATCTGCAGGAGGAGGGTTAGATCTCACTGAGGAATAACTAGACCAGTCACTGGCCTTTGTAGAGCTAAGGAATGAAAAACTTCTAAACACAAGACTGTGAACCATTGTCTCTGCTCTCCAAAGGGCCTTTAAGAGCAGCAACAACTGAGGTATGCACATGGAGATCACTCAGAAACCTTTCTTGAAAGCTGAAATGAGAAAAAGCAAAGTAGGCTAGTCCAAATAGGACAGGCAGTGATGTTCCTGGAATCACACAAAGCTGACGAGATCCTCCAATCCTACAGCAGTTTCCCATACTTTTGAAAGCAGAAACCCACTTTAGGAAAATAATACTAGTCCTACCACGTATCATTAAAGGTCTACACCTCTTAGTTTATATAGATTTTGTGCTGTTCTCCCCCAGCTAGTCCTTTGCACCATTCATTTTGGGAAATGGTAGTTTAGAATTTCATAATAAAATACTTTCTGTCCTTCATGCTTTGGTGAGCAGCAGAATAGTAAACCATGTTGAAGTTTAAAGTATTCTTACTGGCATCTTAGTACCCATTATAAGGAATGGAGCAATTCACACCCAGAGCTGCTGTTTCAAACTCTCTGCAAGCTTAGGCAGATGTCTGCACTAGTTACCCTTGCATTGTGTTTGAAGGTTCTTTGAAACCTTAATAGCTAGAGACTTACTTTTTTTAATGAAAGCTAAGAATCTGGACAACATATGAGAGCTCTGCCTATAAATCTCCCGAGTAGTCCTTCATGGCCCCCAACAATGTGACACACATTTAGATAAATGCTGCTGTTGTCTAATTATAACAATGAAAGACAACGATCATTACTGAGCTTAACAACAACCTATTTCTTCAAATGTAACCGGCACATGAAATTTCAATGACTTTTAACCAAAGAACATCTACAAAATCAGTTATTCCGTATTAAGATCATTTTAGTCTAAGAAAGAACTTGCAGCAAGTACTAAATTTCTGCAAGTGCCCACTTTTAATTACGCAACAAACTAATATATATATATATTTGTTAACTTCCAAAAATTAAGTCAGCATTCAGTGTAAAAGCAATAATTTTGGGGAAGATACATGATTCTTTATACATTACAAAGGAGTTGAGTCACTGCTTTTAAGTGCATTAATCAACGCTACCTTAACTATAGAGTCATAACTAGCATTTCCGTAACTGGGTGTGTAGTGGCTTTCTGTAGAGAATACAAATATACATATGCACAGATATAGTATAAATCAGCCAAACATTATTAGGTTTGGTGTGCAGATGCTGGGTGTTGTATTTGGCCAGTGATGAAAGAAGGTCAAGCTAAATGATCTGGTCTTAAACTCTTCAACTTTATGACTCTTTGAATTTCCAGAAGTGCACCATGAAGTCCAAACTAAATATGAAAATTTTGTTTTACATCAAAATATCTTCTTTTAAAGACTGACACATATTTACTTTATTCAACAGGTAATAAAACATATATAGAAAACATCAACTTGTAACAGTCCCACAAAGACTGTTTAATTTCATAGGACAACATAGTCCAAGAAAAGTATGTTGTAAAAAAATAAATTTTGTTTGTACAGAATTCATATGAATTTAGGTTGACATCCACAATAAGTAACATTCCTTTATCATAAGAAGTGGCATCATTGCAGAGTGCTTTTTTTTTCCCAGTGTATTTTTATTAGGGATTCCTGCCATCATATCAACATACAAAACAATCAGGATGTTGACATAGAAATGTGAAATTCACTGTACAAAGGTAAGGCTTGAGTTACAGATACATTCCTCCCCCTCCCCCCCGACCCTTGGTCTTTTGTATTTTAATTAAATAAACCCATTTTCAATTCTTTTCCGAGTAACGTTTATAAATATTAGACAAACCACAAAATAGATTAAGTACATAACATTTTACGATATATCTAAGCACAGACAAATACACAATACTGTACCTACAAATTCTTCATAGTCCAACTCTTCTTCAGAACTAAATACAAGGTTGTGTGTATGGATATGTATATGCCATACTATATCTGTTTGTGTATTATACACTATATGTGTATATTATACAGTCCCGGCCCTTTAAATTTCTAAGTCGTATTTCGTAAAATGGTACATTATAGGAACTCCATGTTTCTTAGTGGAATTCACCTTATAGACCAGAAATTCTCCTGAATGGTGGGAGGAACTTTAAAAGACCAAGGTGGTATATACATACAGTAAAATACACACACACACACACACTTTTGAATTTAATACTACATATCTCCTCCTTGCATTATCAATTCTCTGAGGTAATCATGTCCTCATGCAATTTAACCATTTTCTGACAGTTAAACAAAACAAATGCTCCTATTTCTGGAACTCTATGACTTTACATAGACAAAACTACACTTTAGAACTTAGGACCTAACTTTTTATAATTAAAGGACTTAATAAATAGGATCCAGCATGGAACCCAGTCCCTGTATCCTCCTAACAGGCTGCCAGCTTTCATAACCATCACCACAACAAGCCCTCTGCTGACATATTTGTTTAGGAAACGATTTGTAGGAATAATGTCCTCTTAGGGGCAAATGTCTACTTTAGTTCACTGTCAAAAGTTCTATTAGGCTGGATGACTCTTGTCTAAGGGAAACGGATTGTTTAGCTGGAAGTTACACACGATGAAATACACACAATACAACTAATCAATAGTTGTTCTCATTGAACCAAGTTAATGACAAAACACAGAGTGAGAGGAGAGGAAACTAAATGATTCTATGTAGTCTTCGTTCTTTGGGAAATGGGGAAACAATCCAAATGGTTATAACAGAGAAGAGCAATTCCTAAGAGCTGTGACTGTTTTATCCTTTAAGAGGTGTTAAAAAGAAAAGGAGAAAAATTCCTCTGTGGGAAATTTCAGTTTTCAAACTGATCATTTGCAGAGATTTAGGGGAAACAAAAAGAGTTAGCATTCCCCCATCAAGCATAAATGATTCTAAGGTATATGAATTACAGATACTTTTACAATATGACAGAGAGACTCAAACATATCTCTGATTTAAAAAAAAAACTCTATAAAGGAGACAGACATTATGGGGTGAAGTTGCAGTCCATACACAAGCAAAATTTCCACTGGCTTTAATGGGAGTTTTATCTGTGTTAAGACTGAAGGATCAAGCTCAATGTTTTTGGTTTAAACAAACAAAACAATCCTCTGTGATGATGCTCCAGTTTACAAAATAAAATTTCATTTTTGTTTAGCATTTGGATTGGACAGGGGGTGTCTGTTTTTTCTCAGTGCTCATGAGATTTTATGTATATTCTCTAAACAATACTGTGAGCAAATCCTCAGCACATTAAAATAACAAACCTATGACTAGATTCTTATCAATGAGGATATGATAGTATCAGTAGTATGAGTACAATGTCAGACATACATGGTAAGAAAATCAGCATGCTCAAGAAATAATGACACATTAAATGATGATTCTCTGGGATATGTGTCACAGAACAGTAACAAAAGAATAAAGAACCAAGATATTTCTCTTAAAAATATTTTGTCCTTTTATTGTGGTTCAGTAGAATATCTGCATGTCAACTGTACAATCTAATGCCTTGATTGTTAAAGTACTGTATACTTTTTATTCTCTAGCCATTTTTAAAAAGTAGGTTACTCATCTACCAATATAGCTAGGCATTTTTACTAATTACTATCTCTTCATCTTTCCATGTTATGTACAATAATCTACATTTAGTCCAAAGATCCATCACCCTCTGACAAAACTTACTTACACTGTCTTGTAAAGACTTTCTAATAGCACTGATTGAAGTGTAAGATGACAGGACACAGATGAATGTGGATTGTCATTTTTCTCAATGATATTCACCTCCTTTAGCTTTAGAATGGTGCCATTAAAAATTACTTGAGGATTCTGTGTCATTTCATCTCTCCTCACCAGCCCCCCCTGCACTTGAATTAACTTTCTGTATGTTCCCGAAACTGTAGGCTATCTTTTATAGAGTTATAATAAACCTATTGTCCCACCAAAATATTTTAAAAAGAAATCACTGCTAAAACATTAAAAATCCCCCTACATGCCCTTGTGCATTAATCGTACCAATCTGTACACTTAAATAACTTCAGAAGTCATCTTTTGCTAAAAATTTACCAAAATATTTTAAACACATACAAATGTTAGAAAGAAAACCAACAAAAAACAAAACAAAACAAAAAAAACCCAAACAACCCCAAGAAACAAAAACCCAGCATAAACATTTCTTGTATAGGCATTGGTTTGAAAAGATTGTTACACCACTAAGGAGTATATTCAAAAACATTTTTCTTTCGGTTTTACTATCACTGAGATTCAGAATGTGATGGCTTGTAATGTTACAAATAATGAATCCTAGAAATACCTAGTTTTGCCTGATAGAATAGATGAGCAGGAAGTTGTCAATGCAATAAAAATAAGACCTCTTTTTGGTAATTTAAAGGCCACCATATAAAGCCTAACTAAAGCAACTGTTTAAGTATGAAAAGCAAATGTTAATTTTTGAACAGTCTGTAATGGATTAAAAATGAAGACAGCTTTCCGCTGATGGTCTAATAAGCATTATGAGTAGCTAGTACTAACTGAAATTTTGAATATAGCCCTTAGTTGTATCATGTTTCTTTAACATTTTAATATTTAGGAACTTCACAGCATGTCACGAATGAAGTTTATTTTGCAAGCCACCCACTGCCTAAGAGGACAGTAATATTCAATATGAAACTGCTGAAACTCTGGCGTCTGACGGATTTCATGGAGAAAGGAGATATCAAGGTCCGACTCCAAGAGGACAAGGAGAAGTGGGAACACAAATAGCAACAGTCCAAGGCCTACAAAAAGAAGTCTGGAGAAACTCTTCACAAAAGCGTTTACCTGCATATTGCCCATGAGAAAGTCATAACTGCACCTAAGTGCTCTGCGTGCTTCTTTCAGCTCCTCTTCCTCAGCAACTAAAAATGCATTTTCATCCACTTCCAGTTCCTCAAATGAATCTGTATCTTCTCTCTCATTCTCTGCTCTTGATGGGGTCTCAAAGAGCATGTCAATCTCATCATCATCAACTGGGGTGGGCAGCAAGCTGGCACTTGGGTTGTACACCAGTTCTGAGATGGTTAAAGGTTCCTCTTTGATCTTCTCTTCCTCTTCAATGGTGAAATCTACAGTCTCCCCAGCATCCTTAGCAGGGGAATTGGATATCGTAGGTACTGAGATTTCATCATCCTTAGGTAGCTGGATACCTAGAGAAGAAAGATTAAAAAAGACTCAGTTTATGATGTCATACAAGATCCTGCTGAAAGGATGAATTTGTCTAAGAGCCTGTTCAAATGAAATGTACTTTCAGAACACAGTGGCGGAAGAAAGATTCCACAATCACTTGCTTATAATTTGATTACTGAACTCAGTAAAATTTTAGTACTGTATGTAGCTATTATAGATTAAATAGTACATTCCCTTTAAAATTCTACCTATTCTGCAGAAGAGGAATGTCTTTTACACAAACTCAATCCTCTGAAATCTGAGACTTCGTTATTTTTATCTTAGCATACATAAATTAAGACCATTAATATTTGTGGTTAACGGCAGCACATAAAAGCAAAGGGGGTCATTTTCTACTAGCAGGCAGACTTCCAGTAATCCAGCTCCTATTTTTACTATATAAACAGGTGTTACTAAGGTGCAGTTAGAAAAATGTAGCTCCACCCTTCATTTGAAATGAGGATAAGGAAGTGATAAGATAACACCTAGAGGTTGCGAAATGTAATCACTACCATTCACCCACAGATGTTATGACATCAAGACAGGGTATTACGATAAATTCTTGTCCAGGGGAGGCCATGTGAAAAGGGAAAAGGGTTAACACAATACACGGTAGCAGATATGGATAGAAGTGAATGGATACCACGGGTCTTGATAGGAATATTTATCTCCCACATCTGTCTCCTTCCTTCCCCATCTCTCACTCACCTACACTTGCTCCTTTTTATTGATCTCTTCTCTCTCTCCTTGGTGCTTCTTTTTTTTCCAGACCTTATCCCTCATACAAACTCTCTCATTCTCATTGATGTATCACTTATTCTTCCTTCCTTTCTTTCTCAAGTTCTCCATGTTTCCACTCCTCCTCTGAAGTCTTTCCCCCTTAATTTCTTCTCCCTTCCTAACCCACGATGTTTCCTCCAGTCTGCCACTACGTTTTCTTTAGCTGGCACTGACAAAAGCAAAATGAAAGTAATTTAAAAATCAATGTGTAAAGTGGTCTGGTTGGGTCATGATTACTATATGAGTGTTTTAAAAATCCCAGTGCCTTCAAATTACTTTAATCTAGTGGTGTTAGCAATGAGGAGAAATATGGAGGAAGTGGGCAAGGGAAAGGAGGGGAATCAGACAAGGAATGGGGATCCTGAAGGAGACAATGGAGTTGTAATAGAACAATTTCAGATTTGTTCCCATGTGTAACTGCTATTAGCAGCAATAGAGATGATCCATATTTACAAGAGAATAACCATGAACTCTGATACACAGGTATGTGTGGCAATAATAAACAACAGTTCCATGTTATGGTGCTCACCTAATGATAATCTTTTAGGGCTGTATGCACAGAAGAAGTTAGGCATTATGACATTGAGCCTGAGTTAGATGCCTAGGCTCCCTGTACAATGAATGGGAACAGACAGGTGCCTTAGAATGTGATTCACAAAAAGGCAGTATGCAAGCTGGGGAGCTACCTAAGGGTAGATGCTGACAAGAGGGTTGTGAGGTAAACCTCACCGCTCTCACAGAAATAGTCACCTAAATTTAAGCTGCAGTGAGGTGCCTTGCTCCACTTACTATTCTCAGCTGTGAATTGTCTCCTGGATTTATGCGCCTAATGCCATGTTAACAAGAAGACATGGAGGAGGAGTTGGTGGTAGTACTGCCCACCATATTAACTTTTAGCCCAGTGGTTATAGCACTCAGCTAGGATGTAGGAGGTCCATGTTCAATTCCCCCCTCTCCATTAGAGAGGGAGAAAGGATTTGAATTGGGGATTTCCCATCTCTTGGGAGAGGGCTCTAGCCACTGAGTTATGGGATATATGGGGTGTCTCAATCTCTTCTGTTGAAGCTGTTCCACTATGGATAAATAATTAAAGAATGACAGGGGAACACAACAGCTGGACCTAGGGGCTCCCACTTCCCAGGTGGGTGTCCTAACCAGTGGACTACAGCGTTACTCACAGTCTCTCTTAATGACTGAATGACTGTTCCACTGTGGATAAATAAAACAATGGCCATACTGGGTCAGACCAAAGGTCCACCTAGCCCAGTATCCCACCTCTGACAGCAGCCACTGACAGACTTTCAGAAGAAATTAACAGAACAGGGCAATTATTGAGGGATTCATCCCCATCATCCATTCCAACTGCTAGCATTTTGAAGGTTAGGAACACCCAGAGCACAGGGTTGCATCCTTGACAATCTTGGCTAATAACCATTGGTGGACCACCTGTCCTCCATGGACTTATCAATTTCTTTTTTGAACCCAGTTCTACTTTTGGCCTTTACAACATCCCTTGGCAATGAGTCCCACAGGTTGACTGAGTTTGTGAAAAAGTGCTTCCTTATGTTTGTTTTAAACCTGCTGCCTATTAATTTCAGCAAGTGATCCCTGGTTCCTGTGTTATATGAAGGAGGATATTACACTCCCTCCTCACTGTCTCCACACCATTCATGACTTTATAGACCTCTATCATACCTCTCCTTACTCCTCTCTACCTCTTCTAAGCCAAACAGTCCCAGTCGTCTTAATCTCTCTTCATATGGAAGTTGTTCCACATGCCTAACCATTTTTGTTGCCCTTCTCTGTACTTTTTCTGAGATGGGATGACCAGAACTACACACTGTATTTAAGGCATGGGTGTACCATGGGTTTATATAGTGGCATGATATTTTCTGTCTTATCTATCCCTTTCCTAATGGTTCCTACCATTCTGTTAGCTTTTTTTGACTGCCATTGCAAACTGAGAGGCTGTTTTCCGAGAACTATCCACAACTCCAATATCTCTTGCTTGAGTGATACAGCTAATTTAGACCCTATCATTTTGTATGTATAGCTGGGATTCTTTTTTCCAATGTGCATTGCTTTGCATTAAATCAACATTAATTTCATCTGCCACTTTGTTGCCTAGTCACCCAGTTTTGTAAGATCCTTTAGTTAAGTCCAAAGCTGACTGCAAAGAATTAAAATCTTGTATAAATTTATATCATCTGCAACCTTTGCTACCTCACTGTTTACCCCTTTTCCCAGAGCATTTATGGATACATTGAACAGTAATGGTCCCAGTACAGATTTCTGGGAGACTATACTATTTACCCTCTCCTCTGTGAAAACTGACCATTTATTCTTAGCTTTTGTTTCCTATCTTTTTAGCTGTTACTGATCTATGAGAGGACCTTCCTTCTTTTCCCACGACTGTTTACTTTGCTTAAAAGCCTTTGGTGTGGGATCTTGTAAAAAGCTTTCTGAAATCCAACTGTATTGTATCAACTGTAGCTCCCTTGTCCACATGCTAATTGACATTCTCAAAGAATTGTAACAGATGGGTGAGGCATGATTTCCTTTAAAAAAGCCATTGACTTTTCCCCAACATATCTTGTTCATGTGTGTCTGGTAATTCTGTTCTTTACTACAGTTTCAGCCAATTTGCCTAGCACTGAAATGAGTTTTACCAGGCTGTAATTGCCAGGATTGCAATCTGGAGCCTTTTTTAAAAAAAAGCGGTGTTACATTAGCTATCCTCAAGTCATCTGGTACAGATGCTGATTTAAGCAATAAGTTACATACCAGTCTGTAGTTCTCCAATTTCATATTTGAGGTCATCTAAAACTCTTGGGTGAATATCACCCGGTCCTGGAGACTTGTTACTGTTTAATTTACCAATTTGTTCCAAAAGCACTACTACTTCTACCTCAATCTAGGACAGTTCCTCATATTTGTCACATAAAAAGAATGGCGCAGGTGTAGGCAGTTCCCTCATACCCTCTGCAGTGAAGACGGATTCAAAGAATTCATTTAGTTTATCTGCAGTGGCTTGGTCTTCTTGAGTGATCCTTTAGAACACAAATGCGCCTGTGATTGTTTGGCAGGCTTCCTGCTTCTGATGCTTAAAACTTTATTTGCTATTAGTTTTTGTGTCTTTTGCTAGTTGCTCTTCAAATTCTTTTTTAGCTTGCCTAATTATACTTCACTTGCCGGTGTTTATGCTCCTTTCTATTTTCCTCACTAGGATTTCACTTCCAAGTTTTAAAGGATGTCTTTTGGCTTCTGATCAGCTCTTTTACTCTTGTTTAGCCATGGTGGCATTTTTTTGCTCCTTTTTAGTGTTTTTTTTTTTTTTTTAATTTTGGGCATACATCTAGTTTGAGCCTCTATTATGGTGTTCTTAAATAGTTTCCATGTAGTTTGTGGGCATTTCACTTTTGTGAGTATTCCTTTTAATTTCTGTTTAACTAGCTTCCTCATTTGTGTGTAGTTTCCCTTTTTGAAGTTAAATGCTACTATAGTGCGTTTGTCTGGTATTTTCCCCCCCCTACAAGGATGTTAAATTTAACTACATTATGGTCACTATTGCTGAGCTGTTCAGCTATAGTCACCTATTGGACAAGATCCTGTGGTTAACTTAGGACTAAATCAAGAATTGCCTCCCCCTTTTGGGGGTCTAAGACTAGTTGCTTCAAGAAGTAATCATTAGTGGGGTCTAGAAGTTTTCTCTCTGCATCCCGTCCTGAGGTGACATGTACCCAAGTCAATATGGGAACAGTTGAAATCTCCCATTACTATTGGGTTTTCTGTTTGTGTAGTCTCTCTAGTCTCCCTGAGCATTTCACTGTCACCATCCTGGTCATAAATACTTATATAGTCACTGGGCAAGAAAGAGAGCATGATTCCCCCATGCATGTTACACAGCTGAACACCTCTCTTTCTCTGGTTTGTAAGTTGCCCTGGGGCTTAGGTGGTGATATAGGTGTCCAGATGTCTAGAGTGAGGTGGCAGTGCACATGCCCTGGCCCAGGAACTTAAGCACCTACAAGGTTCAGTGGGAGTTTTGTGCTTTGCAGTTGTCCTGAAACTGGGACTTAGATATCTAAAACAGTAACTTAGGCACCTAACTCCTTTTGTGCATCCAAGCCTCGGTGCTTTATAAATGATTAATAAAGCCTCACAACAACCCTGGGAGGTACACAGGTGTATCCATCTATGGAGGGCAAAACCAACACAAAGATTAAGCCACTTGCCCAAAGTAACCCTGAAAACTCATATCAGAGTTGTAATTAGAACCTCGGTCAGTTGAATCCCAGTTCTTTGTTTAAAGCAAAAGCCTACCAATAAAAACACTGGGCCTAGGTCACCATTGCAGTTTTAATAAGATACACATGTAAAATTAGAGTAATACTGTGGAGGATCACAGCCAGATGCTACAGGACACAAGAGGTATAAAATAATAAGACGCATGGCTATTAATTACTGGATAATAAATAAAATGAAAGCCGTTTCCAGTGCCATTTATACTAGACCTGCAAAGTCTTGCAATGTTAAACAAATGAGTTGATCAATGCAGAGCTCTGTAAAGGACAACAGATACATGAGCCTTGTAATTGTTTTTTGACTATCTCGGCCCAGAATTCCTTATGTTGATATAATTCTGCAGCAACCTCGTGTAGTCTGTATTTCTCATTCCACAAAATTTTACATTGCAACCACCTTGTCTTACTTTTTTCAATTAGTTTATTTTTCTCTTTTTTACATCTTGTGACCACCACTCAGTTCATTGCAAGAGCTCCATGCTAAAAGGTTCTTCAAAGAATATTTCTAATATCCTGAATGTCAAGGCCAAAAATTTCAAACTTTCTTGCCTAAAGTAAGGCCATCTAACTCCATATTTAGGTACCTGATTAAGTGACCTGATTTTCAGAGGTGCTGGACTTCCACTTAATCCAATGGAAGCAAAGGGTGAATCAGGACACTTAATGAGATGCGTAAAAATAGATTCAGGGACCTAACTTTAGGCATCCAAGTTTGAACATCCAAGTTTGGTCCCAGGCCTTTTTCTACCTGTTTAGGCACAGGGTTACTAATACCTTCTTAACATATTTCCTATCACTGCAACTGCAACTGCTCCAAAGCAAGGTCATCCTCATTGGTGTCTCTGAGCCATCTCCCTCTCCACATGGTGAATTCCAGCATGTGTAATATGTATAGTGAAAACGGACAAGAAAGGTCATATAAATATGATTAACATTGTTCTCATCTCAGGCACCTGGCAAACTTCATTTGACTTGCTGCTAACATACAGGAAGGCGGCAGTGGAGTATTTTCCTTTAGCTCATGATTTTATGAAGGGGTAGTGAAGAGTTAAGAAATAAAAATACAATGGCAGCTCCCAGTTACACAGCACTGTTATTAAGGCAGTCAACTCAAGATATCCACAGTCATTCCCTAACATGGTACTTAAAATGTTATACATTATCCTCAACTTCAGCAAAGGAAAAAAGGAAAACATTTGCATGTTGGCAGTGAGTGGCAGATCTTCAGGAATGTCAAACAAGAATTCTGAATCAAACAGCTACAGCATAATCCAGTGTTACATGTCATAAATAAAGGTACTATATTGAGTTTGCACCATAAATATAAGTTTCAGCAATTATCACCTGTAAATGTGGGATTGTGCATAGAAAAGCTATCTTGTAAACATGTCAGTGTATCAAATGACCTTAGTTTGCACATCAAAACGGGGCTCTACTTTCCATTACCTTGTGTATCATGTTGTCCTTTACAGCGGTGTAAAAGCCTATCAAATCAGAATGGTAATGTTTTACACAAGCATGGCACAGGTGTAAATTGCTACTGGAGGTGAAGAATATCAGCCAGAGTTTCTAACTGCAAATGCTGCAAGGTCCCTCTGAAAAATAAAAACTAAACCAATCTATTTTCTTCTTTCCTTCATATGGAAACTTGCATTGTCCACTTATTTCAAGTTAAATTTCCAGTCCTACTAAAGTATACTAGTATACATTTTGGGGCTCGTTATATTTTGACACAGTCATGTCATGGTATCGTATCGTATTGTAAGTGTCATGCCACTATGGCAGAACATGATTCAAAATGTTGAAATTGTATATAATGACAGGAGAACACAGTCAATGATATTATGCCAAAACAATTTTTCAAGCAGAATTTACATTATCTTAGAAGTAGGCCTCTTTGTTAGTGTTTGAATACATTTCAAGAGCATTTGAATGGAAGGTTAACTAAAATGAAAAGCCAATGTTAAAAGAAAATCCCTAAAACTTTGAGGTCTTCCGGAAACAAAGGGGGGAAAAAAATCAAAAGAAATCTTGGAGCCAATTTTATTTAATCTCTGACACACCTGGAAATCTTTTGCACTTACTCATGTATGAAAAAATGATTACTAACCTTTTGTAACTGTTGTTCTTTGAGATGTGATGCTCATTCAATTCCATGCTAGGTGTGTGTGTGCGCCCATGTGCATGGCTACCAAAGATTTTTGCATTACCAGTATCCATAGGACCATCTTTGGCACCCTCTAAGGCAAAAATCTCCTGTTGCCATGCACAGGGTTTTGCACACATCTAGCATGGGATCGACATGAGCAAGCGTTCCTTGAAGAAGAATCTATTTTGTCTTCAACCCTATTCAGTCAGGGAGGATATGTTATTAAATAAGTTTTCTAGGCGGTTTTACAGTCAACTGCTTTTTCAAGACTAGTTAAGATATTTTATTGTTAGTTCTTAGACTAAAATAAGAATTTCTGGGTTGAATATTAAATTACATTCTGAGAGCATTGCTTCTCATTCATTCTTTGTCTGTTTTATAGGAACTTATATTCCATAGATAAAGATCCTTCCATACATGTTATGGACATCAGTTAATTTCAAAATGCATCTCTTTTATCTGCTATATAGGTTTGCAACATTTTGGGAGGAATTGTACTAATTTTATAGAATAAAATCTTGCTGTACAAGCCAGGATCCAATCAATTCCTTCAGATATGTACTCTACACTCCAAAACAGGTTGGGATGGCTCTAAACTTCATTTCCAAAACTGCAGTTTAGAACATGAACAGTTGCATAGGAGGCAAGCAAACAATGCAGTAGTAGTACACTGTGCACCAGGACCGATCTGGTCCCCTGGCATAACTTTCATCAGCTCTTAATAGCCCAAAACCATCATCGGAAGATTAGCAGGGTCTAGAGGAGCCCCAGCTACTTTATATTTCCAGCAAATATAGATTCTTTACAGTGGCCCAGAAAAAAGTAGTACGCCTTAGCAAAAATTCTGCTATAGGTGGCTGTCTATATTGCCCAGCTTTACATACTAAGTGAAAAAAAATTGTGGGTGAGTGGCTTGTTTGTTTTTGTCTGTGGTATAAAATTACATGAGGAGGAATTTTAGTGCTGACAATATGCTCAAGAGTAAAACTAAATCAGGCAGAAATTTCAAAACGACACATGTAAAACAATCAAAACTGAGATAAGACAGGTTCTCCCTCCCTCTCCTTTCTTCATCCTGAAGTTTTTATCTAGGAAGGGAAAGAGAGAGAGAGCTCCTCTGCACTAATAATATAAGCACAAGAAGTATCAGCTACAAGTAACACCATCTACTCTAGGCTGACTAACACAGAAATACCATGCATTTGCCTGTGGTTATGTTCAGTAAGAATGAAATTCACCTGTGCAAGCCCATCACAGCACTTAAGCCACAGAGCAATACTGTGCTGCGATAGTGAATAGAATTACTGTTATGTTGAATTCCTTTTAATTGCTTGTATTCAGAGAGAGAAATCAGCACAGGGATCACAGAGAGATGCAACACAGGGAATGTCTTGACTGAACTAACACTAAAACCAGCCAGGACTGGCTAAGCTATCCCCTAATAGTGTATTGCTATGGCAACAAGCTAAGCTCTGTTGCTATGGCAACCAAGGCAATTAGGCAAGACAAAATACACAACATATTCCTCCCCTCTTAATGAAAATGCCCATTTAACAGAACAATCACTAAACACAGTTTTCGGCTAAACCCCAGGGATTATTCTGCCCCGTAATGTGTGCTTGCCCTAGCTAAAGATCCAGCCGTTGAGGAGGCCTTCTCTCTCTGCATGGACTAAAAGTTCAGTCTTTTGCTCTGTGCGCACATCTGATTACTTGATTTTGCTGTTGACATTGCACAACTTGTTGTGCTTTGGCGAATTTCAGAAGATCAAAGCAAGTGCTCAGCTGTCATCCCATCATTAGAAAGGCCGGGGACGCTTTGGTCATAGCATGAGATGTGTTTCTGTAGGATAGTAAGGAAGTATTCAGACACTTTTGAATGGACAAATGTCTCCTTGCAGATCTTAAAGCTTGTTTCAGGGTCCGCATAAACCTTTCAGCTAATCCATTGGTGTGGTGATGATATGGTACTGAAGTGATATGATGTATCCCGTTTGCTTTCATAAAAATTTCAAATTCCTGAGAGACGAACTGTGGTCCATTGTCACTCAGAGGTTGTTCTGGCAGACTGAAAACGACTAAAGATTTCATGCAGTTTCTGGGTAATAATTTCAGCAATAGTGGATGGCATTACAGAGACCTCTGGTCATTTAGAGTGGGTGTCTACAACAACCAGGAACATGCTTCCTTCAAATGGGCCAGTAAAATCAATGTGAATACACTGCCATGGGTTTTCAGGCAAGTCCTATGGGTGTAGGGGTGCCAACTGAGGCGCGTTGCTCACATTCTGACATGAAGTACAAGCTCTTGCCTTCTCTTCAATGGCATTGTCCAGGCCAGGCCACCAAAAGTAGCTTTGTGCAATTTCTTTCATGCGCACTATTCCACAGTGACCTCAATGTAGCTATTCTAACATCTGTGATCTCAACAGTGGTGGAATAATGATGCATATCCTCCACAACAAGCAACCAGAATGGATTGATAACTCTATCCTCCTGGACATGTAGGGAAGAGGGTTGGGTGAGATCTGAGAGTCCCATAGAGATGTTCCATGCATCACTAGGTCCATAACTTGGGACAGTACTAGGTCAACATGAGTTGCCTTCTTTACTTGAGTGGCAGTGATGGTTGTGTTCTCTACCTGTTCAAAGTAGATTTCTTTCTGGCCAGTATCTTGATGTTTAACTGGTAAAAGCAGCCTTGGGAGACCATCTGCATTGCAGTGCAGAATGGATTTCCGATATTTGATCTCGTGTGTGGAAAGGGCTGGAAGAATTCACATTTGTCTTTGTGGACTTGTAGGCCGTACTCTTCCAGTCTTCATAGGGAGCCTCCAAGTTCTTAAGGTGATCCTCCTCATTCTTACCAGTGACCAGGATGTTGTAAGATAGCACTGGACTCCTGGCAAGTTACTCAAGATGTGCTCCATAGCCCTCTGGAACAAAGCTGGAGCAGACATTATTCCGAAGGGCAAGCAACATTATCAGTTCAGCCCTTTATGTGTCATGATAGTCAACAGCTGTTGGGACTTCTCATCGACGTGCATCTGTAAATACGCCTGACTCAGATCAATCTTGCTGAACTTTTGTCCGCCAGCCAAGCCAGTGAAGAGGTCATCAAT
This sequence comes from Mesoclemmys tuberculata, assembly GCA_007922155.1. Lineage (NCBI taxonomy): Eukaryota > Metazoa > Chordata > Testudines > Chelidae > Mesoclemmys > Mesoclemmys tuberculata. The sequence continues at coordinate 20,216,579 of ML675612.1, read as the reverse complement.
GCGGGGAAGAGGGTATTGCTCTGCACACACCACCAGGTTGACAGTGACCTTAAAATCCCCACAAATCCAAATGAAGCCATCTTTCTTCAATACTGGAACGACTGGGATTGCCCATTGGCTGTGGGTAACTGGTACTAGGACTCCATTTTTGACCAGACATTCCAGGTCCGCTTCAACCTTTGGCCTGATGACGTATGGCGCAGTTCTGGCTTTCAGACAGGTTGGTTGGCTGTCAGGCTGAATATTCAATTTCACAGTGATTCCCTTCATACTTCCCAGGTCCTCCCCATAAACAGCAGCATGTTTCTTTAATACAGCTGTCAGACCTGTTTCTTCTTTAGCCATCCTGTGTACTTCTGCCCAGTTCAGCTGTATCTTCCTAAGCTATGACCTTCCCATTAAGGCTGGGTAATTGCCTTCCTTCACAAACAGTGGCAATTTAGCAGTCTGTCCATTGAGCTCCACCTTAACTTCAGTGGTGCCCAACATGGTACAGCTTCTTCAGTGTACGTCTTCAGAATAATTTTTGTCAGCTTAAGTGGGAGATGCTTAACTTCTCTTTATACATAGTGTCTGAGACCAGCGAAACTGCTGCACCAGTGTCCAGTTCCATGCATACAGGTTTACCTGCCAACAGCGGGGTTACCCAGTATTCATGTGAGCCAACTGCCATGGACAAGACATGGAATGGCACTTCTTCTGACAGGGTGTCACTTTGATCATCCTGAGTCTGCTTTACCACTTGCAGATTTTCCTGTTTGGTCCACCAGACAACAGGCTTCTTTTTCTCCAGTTTGCCTGTTCTGTTTGACTCTTCTTTCTTTTGTTTGCAGGCATGTTCAGTATGTCCCTTTTTGCCACATTGTCGATGTACTAGGTCTTTACACCAGCATTCCAATGTATGGTGGCCTGGCTTTCCATGGTGGCAACATTCCCGGTTCCCCACTGTATCGTGGGTAGGTTTTTGTGTCACCTTACGTACTCTGGTCGATGCACTGAGCTGTTAGTCTTCCTTTGCAGGCAGCTCCATAGAGATTGTAATTTCAATGGCCTTCTGCCAGGTGAACTGGGCCTTTGTCAATAGGCGCTTCTGTATTGGTTCATTGTGAAGACCACACGATAACCTATCACGTAGGGTGTCATCTAATACATAATTAAATTCACGGTGCTCAGCAAGCGTCTTCCGAGCTGCTACAAATTGCACAACTGTTTCCCCTTTTTCTTGATTCCTTTTGTGGAACCTAAATCTCTCTGCAATTACCAGCGGTTTTGGAGAAAAATGTGTGTCCAGGATTTTCATAATGTCACTGTAAGATTTTGTCTCTGTCTTATCAGGGTGCACTAAACTGCGCAATAAAGTATAAGTTTTAGCTCCTGCAACACTTAAGAAAATGGGCACCTTCTTTGCATCTGTAGTTTCATTTGTAATAATGAAAAGCTCAAAACGCTCAATAGACGAATTCCAATTCTGTAGAGTATCATAAAAAGTTCCCAAGGGCCTCGTAAATGTAGCCATTGCTGCCCTCTTCCCTCCCCCCCCCCCCGCCGCCCCCTTGTCTTTTAGTGTCTTTTATTCATGTGTGTTGGGGTCATTCACACACAATTGCTGGTAATTTCCATTCACTAGCACTGCTTTTGTTTCCCCCATTCCCCAGTCTGTCTGCTTCACTTCGGTCAGAACAAAGCAGAGCCTGTTTTAGTTTCAGTGTGAACTGTCAGGGCAAATAGCTCAACCCCCAAAACAGCAAAAAGCGTTTTTTTTATGTTGGCTTTTACTTTTTTGCCGGTGCAGCACAGGTCAATCCCACCCTCATCACCACTTTTGTTATGTTGAATTCCTTTTAATTGCTTGTATTCAGAGAGAGAAGTCAGCACAGAATCACAGACAGATGCAACACAGGAAGCATCTTTATTAAACTAACACTAAAATCAGCCAGGACTGGCTGAACTAGCCCCTAATTGTCTAAATCTATTGTTATGACAAGCTAAGCTCTGTTGCTATGGCAACCAAGGCCATTAGGCAAGACATAAAACACACAATTACCATGCAGCAGGGGCCTTCACAATCCTGGGTGGCAGAGGGGTGGTTTGCCTGGCATAGTGAAAAGTGGCAGTATAAGTGATCTGGGCAGTAAGGGGAAGTAGGATCCAGGATTACTGGGATCCCTTAATTCAAATTTCCCTTACAATTGGTTGGAGTAGAATAGCAGCTGCCTGGGACCACCATCAGCCTCCTGTGTTGTGGTCTCAGGGTTGAAAAGAGTGGATTTCATCTCAAGCCTGCATGAATTTTGTGCACATGAACCCCCAAGTACTCTAGCTTTACGCAAGTGAAATGAATTTCTCTGAGTAAGAGCTCAGTTCATATCTAGCTCACATAACCAGCCAGCTGCCTGCTTTCCTGATGGTAATTCCTGTTTGTTTTAGTTGTATTGCGACTGTAAAGGTAACTAAATACCATTGCAGCTGCAAACTCTCACAATATTTGTTGAGTGCTGTGTTTGTGCAATATTAAAACTAGTGTCTCATCAGAAGTGCCGGCAGGTCAGGATCTCTACCTGAACTGTAACTGGCACTGCAGTTCTCACTGCAGCCACCAGAGGCTGCTGCAGACTTTGGAGTGCAGGTGCCATGAACAGGCTGCTGCTGTGCTCTCAGTGTCCCGCAGACACACCCTTCGCTCCACTGATAGTGCTGTCTGTGCCCACGAGGCAACCGAAGGAGCAGGGAGCTGTCTCTGGGTCAGCAGGGCAGCTCTCGCCCATCCTTCCCCTCTGTCCAGTATTAAGTGGGGCAAGGGAAGCAAAGCAGAGCAAGCTGTAGAAAAGGGTTCCCAGGAGTATGTTTCTCCCCTACCTCCAGGGATCCTGCCGAGCTGCCTTGTCCCAGAATTGGGCATAGGCTCTGAGGGACATGGCCAGGGAGAGCTAGGCAGGAGAGCCAAGGACAGTGTCCTAGAGCGGGTACACAGTAGGGGACAGTGCGCGTGCTGGGCAGGGCCAGCATCTAGGGAGTTGGGATGACTGCAGCAGGAGGCTGCAGCGTTACAAGCTGGACAGGAGCGGTGCCCTGCAGAAACAGAAAGAGCAAAACAGGAGGCTGCAAAGGGCAGGGCACAGAGGTAGGAGCAGAGCTCAGTGCCTGGGGAAGGGACGTGTGGGACACCGCAAACCAAAAGTAAAAGGGAGGAGTCGTCCCAATGTGTGTGCACTTATATGAGCATTTTAGGATGAGATTCCTGAAACACTCTCCTACAAAACGAGACAACTCCCCTCAAGTGTTCAAAAACCAGAACACACACCCAAAAGCATCACATTGTTGGGGAGTAGAAATGGGGTGTAAAGTGATTTTTAAATCAATCCAGTGCTTTTTGGGGATTGCTCATATTTTTGTGAGGTTGGCAACATGGCATCCTGAACATCAGTAGGTTCCCAGTCAAGGGCTGGGTTCATGGCTTCACTTGCAGCAAGGGTGCAGAACCAGGCAAGCATACCTGCCGCTCGGCCTGGTGTGGAGGAGAGATCCCACAGCAGCCGCTCCTGCCGTGGGGCTCGGCCCAGCTCCCCACTCTGGATATTACAACCTGGCACATGAGGTCACAGCACCACTCATTTTGAGCCCAGCCACTCCTCCATCCTGGGGCAGCCAGTCCAAACCCGAGTGGTGGTGTGACCCCCACACCTCAGACTGCAACACCACTCATTTACATTTGGCCGAGCTGCCCCTCCTGTCATGACAGAAGGGCAACCAGGACAAACCTGGATGGTGCTGGCATCCTCTGCACCAGGCTGCAATGCCCAAGTGACGAGCCAGGCCCAGCCTGCAGGACAGGAGCCACCACTGCAGGGTGAGTCCTGGACTGGCTTGTTTACCAGCTGCTCAAGCCTCCCCTCTGCACCAGGCCAAGAGTAGGGCTGTGGTGCTGGGGCAGACGATGGTGCTGCTGCTGCTGCTCGGTGCCCTCCCAGCAGTTTGGTATAGGACACCCATTGAATCAGGAGGCTACAGCCACCCGTTCCTACTTTTATCTCTTAATTGATAGCGTGATTTTGTGTAAGTTTACCAGCAAGGACTAAAGCCATACAAGTAGAATTATTTTAAATTTACATTGTCAGAAACTAGTTTAAACCCCAAGGTCCAGATTAATCACTGCACTGGCTGTAGGTCCAGCAGGAGATGGCTTGTACATACTCAGAGGCTGTGCGTGGGCCGCTGCAGGGGTGCTGACTCTCTGGAGTGTAAGAACACTCAGGCCATTCTCTCCTGGAATGCCCCCAGTGCTGGGGCATCCTATTGGGAAAGATGTTGGTGGAGGCACACCATGAAAGACCTGCTGCACTGTGGGTCTTAGGATCCCTTTGTATCCACTACAGCAGCACAAAGGCAGGCAGTAAATTCTCTTGCAAATGTAGGTTTTAGTGGAAGAGAGAAGGGTTTTAAAAACCTAGTATTAACGAAGATGAAGTTTAGAAAACTAGACAAAAGGGCATTGCTCTAAAGTGTATGAAAACCAAAAAATTAAACTGACTGAAAAGTGAAACTGACCAGTCTATTTATGTAGCCCTTGCTGTGTGAAGTACAATAAGTAAACAAACAGTATCACAGAAAGTGACCCTGGCAAGAATACATTATATAAAACTGGATTTTATTCTGATTACATATCTTTTAGATGTTTAAAATATTTGACTTTTATGGAGTTAGTCCTGACATGCATCAAAATCAAACCCATTATATTTCAACTGCACCCCATTAATTAATAAATTGAATAAAATCTTCAATTATTGCAAAATAAGGAAATCCAAAATACACTGGGTTCAATTAAAAGAAAAAATGGCATAGTAATGGTCAGTTGTAATTAGTGAAATATCAGCCATAAGCTAAGAATAGTCATTGCCATTCAGCTGTCATTCAAAAGGTCCCTAAATGCTCATTTTAGGACTGTTTCGTTATGTCTAAACTTATCATAGGTTTATATCTTTTTTCTTTCCTGAAAGGCTGCAGGAGTAAAATTCCAGTTATTTGCTAGCAATTCACATTTAAATGTTCAGCTTGTTAAATAAGTTATCCAGTGGATCTCATTCATCTTTTGATCTTATTCTTTTTTCAAGTCTCAGTAGTTCCTCCTTCTCTGTGCCCCATTAAAACTAGCATTCTGTCATTAACAATACATTTTGCTTCTCTCAAAATGATCTATTTTTAGTATCACACATTACAAAGAAAATCTGGAAATCAGACTTATATGAAGAGAAGCCTAAAAGCAGCTGAGTATATTAGAATGAAACTTACCAGCACTTCTAGCTGTAATTCTTGACCCATGCCTCAGCAAGCGAATGCACACATCTTTGCTGCAGTGGTTAACCATACGCAAATGAATGCTTTTCCTAGTCTGGATTTTTACCAGACATTTCACCATATTGACTATTGTATTTTCTATCACAACCTTGTAAAACTGCCACCCATACTGGCTCTGACCTTTCGCTAAATCTCCACTGTGTTTTAAAGGACTAAGGCCAGTCGCTCTGAATGAATCAAATGACATGGTCAACAAAAATATCCCACTAGGGAACAGAAGGGAGGTTATTTTTAAACACTTCCAACTGTCTCATAATGTACAGCGCAATATCTTCAATAGCATTTTTCTCATTTAGCAGTTGCTAATAAAACAGCTGAATTACACACACGTACACACACACAAAAATATGTAATGCATTAAAACATAGTAAGATGAAACAACAGACCATAAAAAAGAAATACTAAGTATCTGGCAAAATGATACCTTATTTTTTTTAAATTCAATTCAGCCATCAGAGTTGCACAGCCAATGTTATCTGTGGGTACATTTGTAATTATCTAGGGCTAGATTCCTAGCCCCTGCATGAGACTTAAAGCTGCTTTCACCAGGAAGCTGAGCATTCCTCCTGCACGGGGAGGAAAGTTGTGATGGTATTCTGCATCTCAAGGTTGGGGACTTGATTCATCAACTAGGGTTAAAGTCTGACCTGTCCTGGAATAAGTGGGAGACGAAAAGTGCAACTGGAAAAGTGCATTTCCCTTTAACAATGTGCTCCAGTTCTCAGTAGTGGACAAAACCAAAGGCTGTTCACATCCATCAGAAAGAAGTGTTGCTCCAGAAAGCACATCACATTTACTGGTTAGCAAAGGATAGGCTGGATCCGTAAACAGGTTTTAACCCATATGTCCTTATTGTGCACAACTCATTCCAGCTGGAAAATTGAATAAAAAAGCATGCATAGTGCCATCCCGACAGGGATATTGGCAGTCCTTGCTGGTGCCAATGTTGCCATGTGGGGAAGGAACGAGCGTCTCACCCCCTGTAACCTTCATCCTTGATGTTCAAAGACTTGTGGTGCTGCCAGACCCTCCATATCAGAGGCTCTTGCTTTCCCTGCACCATATAGAAGAATGAAGTGTCCCCATACATTGTCCTGTGGATGTTTGTCCACTGGTTTGTCTTACGCAAGACACCTCTTTTAACTCAGCCAGATACTACTGCATCTGCATTTTAGTAAAGCATTTTTATATATAAACACACACTTTGGCTCCATATAGGTGAGAATTTTTCCAGTGCCAGGATTTCTTTTACCTGCTCCGCAAAGTAATTATGTGAAACAAACCCTGCCACTGTTACTTTCAATGCACCCATGTTCCTTTTCATGGGCAAGTTCCTTGTGGGGAGGAGAGAAGACCAACTGGCCCCTTCTCTGTTTTGCCCCATTTTGCTACCTCTTCAAAAGTGACGTTCCTATGTGATCCTATCAGATTCATCATCATCATCATCATCCCCCTTGTAGCAATTACTAGGCTATAAAATGCAAATCCTGGCTACCAAGAAGTGCAGCAGCAGCACTATTTATACATTTACAAAAACAAGTAGGGCCTGTTCTTGAATAAATCACAAATGTGTGTTTAACTCAAGGGAAGCCTGACTTACTGAGAAAACATCTCTTGGCCAGGGCTGTGAATTATATTCAAGGACAATGAATACACTTATACAAAATATAACGCATGTTGGGTTATGCCGAACCAGCCCATTGACTGTGTCTAAGAATTTGTGCTGAAACATTTAGTCTGAAATCATGTATCTGAGTCAGTGACACTTTTGTTTTAAACTTGACTCTCAGCAAGGAGGGAAGAGATTCCATCTCTTAGAAGAGAGAATAGATAACACATTTCCAAACACTGGCAATTAATGCTGTGTAAGGTTTAAAAGACATATTCAGCAAAGGATTTTCCTGACAGTGAGCTGATGTCTCTAGCAATCTGGCCCTTTTGTGCTCCTTTAGTCAAGAGCCCAGAAAGCCGCTGATTCCAGAACCAGAGAGCTACCACCAATTATTCAGACACACTCTAGCCCTGTCCCTTCCCCAGCCTGCACCTAGCAAACAATGGATGTAGCTAAGATTCTAGCCCACTACTGGAAATTTTGTTAGAGAAGCCCTCTTGTTGGCTGCATTTAGACTTGTTTTGAAAGCAGGAGTTGATTAGAACTTCTTTAAGTAGACAGGTTTGGTTTAGAAACCAGAGGAAAATCCATGACTTCCAAGACCAACATTCCCTAACATGGTTAGGACAGATAGGCTCATGTGTAATAAGCGTAACACACCACTGAAAAGAAAGAGTAAAAGGAGTATACAATCAATCCTCAAGATACTACTCTTGGGCACGTAGAATTATTGGCGTTGGAGGTGTTATGAATAAAGCTGTTTATGAATAAAGACAAAAGGGTTCTTCTGGTATATTAGGAGCAGAAAGAGACATTTTGAGTCCTCCACCTAGGAGGAAAACTGACAACATGCTTATCTCATGAAAGGGGGGTCCCAGGCCAGGTTGACTGTAAAAGTGCTTCAAGGATTTTGGGTGAACAATACTTCACAAGATGTGAGAGTATCCTGTTAATTAAATCTAGGCTCTAGGATGCATTTCATGATTTGATATGTAACCACTGTTTCCAATACTTCTGCTTGCAATTACTTGAGTCTCTGTGCTTTTTAAAATAAACCTGTACCTGAGTTCACTGTAAACATATCTAAGTGCTATGTGTTAAGCAGAGCACTGATCGGAGATGAAACTGGTAAACTGAGCTGTACTGTTTCTTTGGAAGTAGAAGATCTGTGAATACAGCAACTGCCCATTGAACCACGGCCTGGACATTCCAGAAGATGCTCAGAGAATTCAGGCGTTGGGGTTTGTCAATCACTAAATTGGAAAGCGACAGCAGGGCCTGTGAGGCGAGAGAGAAGAGTCTGTGTAGCCCATGACCAGTGCAGTTGGGGAGCGGACCCACAGCAGGCAGAGACAAGGCTTGTTCATGAGAAGGGCAAGTTGTAGTGAGGTGCATCAGAGCCCTGGGTATCCCAGGAAACATGACAGTGTGTTCAAACGAATGTAGAGAATATCTGAAAAGTGAGAATTCACAACTGTGTTCTGAGGGAATCCTGGCAGAGCGCTAATTGTCTCTGAAGGACATCAGTTCTGTATATTTCTGTACGTTTTTGAGAGGACCCTTGGGGGAACATTTGTTATTTTTGCACTGACAAAATAATTTATACTTTCAGAACTGGATGTTTCTGTCATGGCTGGTTAAATCTACAGTTTTGTTTTATTTGATCACAAAGTTAGAGAACTGTACATTTGACTTAGCTCATGAAAAACTTAAATTATGCATTCTGTTACACATACATCTGCAGTGCTGGATCCCTGAACATCTGCTAGGGAATTTCAGAAAGAAATGTTCAAGATATACTATCAAGATAAGTAAAGGCAGACACTTCAAGTCACACACTATAGGATTTTGCTCTGCAAATGATATAAAGATCTTATCATTCAAAAATAATTGAGTAATTAGCTAGAGATCAAATTACTGTTGAGTAAAAGATGCCTATTATGTTTACAGGAGTTTTCAAGAAAATTAGAAAAGCTACCTTCAGTCCGTAGCAATCTCAAAATGAAATTGTTATTTTAATTTAGAAATTAAAGGCCATGGAGCCTTGTGATATCCTGTTGCCTCTTTTGGACAGCAGGTATAATCAGCAAGCAGAAGTGCCATTTCTGCTCATTTTAAGATTAAAGGCAGTTTGTTTCTACAGTCTAAGATATTGAACATGTTTCTTACCATCTAACATAATCTGTTCTGTATTTTATATTCAGCTGGCATGATTTTAAGAATGAAAATGCGTAATTACACATATGTTCAATACGTGAAGTGCAGTTCTAAACTGAAGGAACAATGTCTTAGCAATACACATAGTTTAAAAAAATTTGTGGCATAATAGTGTTCTGTGCCCTACAAAAAGAAAAGTGGACTAGATTAGAAGTAGTACAGAATCCTTACCGCACAAAGGATTTTTCTGAACTTTAAAGATGACATTAAATCACTATACTAAAGGCCATGAACTATGTTATTTGATAGTTTTATAAGTCTGTTTTAAAACATCAAAAAATTGTTTTGCAAAAGTGGCCAAATATTTAAAGCCATGAGCCTAAATTGTATGCATAAAATTTAAATGTGTATCTGTTGCATGCACGAAATTCATATTTTGACATACAAACTGCGATTTGCAAATGCAAAATGGGAATGACAACTTTAAGTACCCGAGTGTGTGTGCAGTTACATGCATGAGTGTGCAAATTCAGGTTTCAAGTGAAACATCAACAAAGAATTACAGGTTAGGCATACCATCTGTACAGGTTTCTCACTCAGAGACTGAGCTGCTTGAGGGATTTATCACAATAAGATAAAGCAATAACACTGCAACATAAAATGAACAAATCTAGGCCAAATATTAACGTATATGCATGTATGCCCACTATATAGCTATTTTTTTAATTAGACAGGTAAAGGTACATATAAAGGACAGGACAAGATATCTCCAAATACAAAAAGAAGCACAAACAGCCTCCCAGAGGATATAGCCACAGAAAAAATATGTTCAAATTTGGTCAACTCAAATAGAACATAAGCAAAAAGGTACAGAACTCTATGTGGAGGAAGAGCCTGGGGAAGCTGATTTTGGGAACTGGTTCTACAGTGCCAAGGACCAGACGGGCTCTTTCCTAGAGCCAAATCTCAACACTAAGGCATAGTAAAGGTGAGCACAGAGATTCATGCATAAATCTTCAATTGAAAAAGACCTGAAGCTAACAATTCGAGCCACTCTGCCTCAGACTGTTCGTCATATGATCCACAGCCTTCCAGAGCAGTAATTAATGCAATGTCTTAAAATAGTCCCTCAGCCAGTTACACATGGATTTTATAACAGTGCCTACTGAATTAGTGTCAGCTAAATCAAAAAGTTGGGTGGATTTCTAAAACCTTAGTCTACTCTAAATAAAGTATGTCGAGCTTCTGGAAAAGGACATCAATGGCAAGAGCGTGTAAAAAAATGTTCAGAAGATGACTGGCTCACCGAAGCGGGAATCAGTCACCAACTTTAGAAGGAATTTAGGGCAAGACTATAGCATCACTCTTTTCTCTGTAAAACTTGGCATAAAGTAGAAAGTCACTGAGAGATTGAAGGTTGCTCGCTCACTCGCTTGGGGAGCTAAAGTCACTGCTACCGGCAGAATAACTTTCCATATAAGAAATTTGAGCTCACATGTATCAAGTGGCTTAAACAGCACTTTCATCAGTTTGTCAGAACCACATTCATATCCCATGACTCATGAGGCTTTTTAATGAGGGGAGTTAAAATGTGTCAAGCCCCGCTTGAACTTGGTGACTAAGGGATCCAGAAACACTGGTTACTTTCACTAGTTCCTGACCGGCAAAATAACTGCTGAATAAACGTAAAGAGAATTAGGCTTTATTACAGACACAGACAAACACAGATAGCAACCTAGCAGGTTTTGTGGGAGCATTGTATCAGGCTTCATTTGGGCCCAGAAGGCCTAGAGAGCAGGACATGGCTCTTGTAATGTTGGGATGGCCCTGCCAGACAATCTGAAGGGCTGGTGGCCGTGTTACTTGGTGTTTCCTGGGTTCCTTTAGTTGGCTGTGGAGCAGAAGGGGGGTATTTGGACCCTCCATTTCCACTAGTCCCAACCCAGAGCCCAATGGGGAAAGGGTGAGGAAAGTCTCAGTCCCCTCTTGCTGGTACAAAAGACCAGCCCTCCCCTGGGCCACTTCCTACCTTCTCTGTTTGCTCTCCAGTTTCGGGCATGGTCCCAGCACTCAGCTTCCCTCCTAGTTTCAATAATTCAGACAGTCAGCTGGGGCCTCTCCAGTGTCCAATTGCTCTACCTTGTCAGGAAGAATGGGTAGAAAGGGGACCAAGGCCCTTGGCCTCCCAGTTGGGTCTTACCCACAGACCAGACTCTTTCCTTGTAGATCCCTCTGTTCCGGAAGCTATAGCCTGGCTGCCTGCCTGCGCAAGTCCTCTCTTTGGAGAATGCTCTGCTGCTGCTCAGGGGCAGGGCCTTCGTGGGCTAATACTGCTCCACAATTCCCTTAGCCTCACCATGGGTCTGTAAACCCCATCACAGGCGTGGGTGCCAGGTTTGTATGATTTTTGGTGGCACCCATAATGGGTCCTGGCCAGTGTACTGGGCCCATGTCACGTGGGAAAGGGCCGAGGGGAAGGGGCAGGGCGAGGAGGGGGGAACAGCCCCTGCTCAGCACTGCTTGGGGCTGGGAGTGGCTCCTGGCTAGAGCCCACATCGGAGAGGAGTGGGAGGAAGGGGTGGAGCTGGGAGGCGGAAGCAGCCACTGCAGCACCATGCACGGCTAGGGCCCGGTGCCAGAGCAGCTCCTGGTCAGCCGCTGAGTGTGTCTGGGGGGAGGGGGTGGCAGAACGGCTGCGCTGTGCTGGGGACCACTGTGCCCTGCACCTCCACGTCTGAGCACTGGAAGCTCTGCGGCCGGCTGCCCAACACCACAGAAATGTTGGTGGAGCCGGACCCACAATCCTCAATGTTGGTGGAGCACAGGCACCATGGGCCCATATAACTCGCTGCCTATGATCACAGGCACCTAAAGAGATCAACATGTGCTCATTTGCACCACAATGAAAACCTTTTCCTGATGGGCAATGTAGGGACTCAATTCAGGCTCCTGCTTCAAGAATGAATCCTTTGAAGTATTCCAAACCAACTTCCTATCTGGACAGGAGTTTCTGAAGAGTGCCTCCAGAATTGTCCTCAAGCACTACTCTCAAGAGTTTGATGGCTCTGGGTGACATCTCCAAGTGTATCTGACACCCACACCTGTAATGCTCAACTCCATAGAGACACCAGGCTCATCTTTGAAGGACATCTTGTATCTATATTCATGCTTTTGGAAATTACTGTGCTTCCTTCCTCCTTCTGGGTTACAGCCAAGGAGAACAACATTCTGAAAATAAAATATATAGCAAAGCAAGACTTGGGATCCATGGTGAACACCATAAAAATCTAGACGTGCTTTAGGTAGTCAACCCAGATCTGAGGAGAGATCAATCCTGAAAGCCTGGAACATGACAAGTATTGATTATTTTTCTTAAAAAAAAAAAAAAAATAAATAAAAAAACTCCAAAGCACTGGAGTCTTGAGAAGCTGATCACTAAGAAATGCACCAAAGTGCCGCATAACTTGGGACAAGGACTTGAAGTGTTAAGGCTATGATGCTATGCATGAAAAAGATGTTCTGAGGATACCAACGAAGCATACCAGATCAGCACAGAGGCATTATGTAGTCACGGATTTTGAAAAGGGTAATTTTTCTGTGACTGCCAAGCCAACGTTGCAGAAGAACAGACAGAGCAGCAAAAACTGAAAATGTATTAAAGCAAAGAAACGAAACCAGAGATGCTGTCAGTGGAAGGGCCTGACTCCTGCATGTCGCTCTTTCCCTGACCATGGTTGAGATAGAACCTGCTGGAAGGTTCCAGGAACTGAGACAGCAGAAGCTGGAGTGTGGCTGGGAGGGTGTGACAGGTTTAAGTGTCTCATGTTTAACTCCGATGGCCTCAGAGAATAAAAACTCTGAGTTAAGGGAATTCCACCCAGTCTTGCACGGGGAACTGGAGACCCAACAGTAAGAATCCTGAGAGGACACTATCTTTAAAGAAAAGTATTTTCCATTAACTGTAAATAGAAAGACAATACCACCTTCATTTCTATCGCATCACCTGGGAACCTGTCCTGATAATTAGTGCCATCTCCCAGCACATTTCTTAAATAAATCCTCTTATTTCTCTTGGGTTTTGTATTCCTCTCTCTCACAAGATGATTCAGGTTGCTCAGCAATATAAAGAACAACAGGCACCTATTACTAGCTGAAAAAATGCAGTAGTGTTGTCATTTTAAAAACTTTTGGGGAGGGTGAAGGAGGAAAGAGTTAATCTATAATGTTGAAATGTGATTTTGGCCTGCCCAGGAGGGACTGGGACAGGCTGGGTCAGGAAGGGGCTGACTCCATGCCTCTCAAGGCAGTGCTCTTGTGAAGACTAGGCCAGATTTTAAAGATGGCCTCCCTAAACAGTGAATGCAACCTAGTAGTTTTATTAAAATATTTTAATGATATGAAGACAAAGATGTAGCGCTTCAGAAAGATGCATTTCCCACTCTCCCTCACTTTTAATTATAGTTGTTGACCACTTGGACTGTGTCCACATGAATAAGTGCTCCGTCCAGTGGTTGTCTCTCATTTGTTGTTGCAAAACCTTGATTGCAAATAATCTTTTGAATGCTTGAGACAGGTAAGAGTGCAAGGTCTGTGACATCTTGCAAAGGGAGGGGCAAGGAATAAAAAATTAAAGGAAAGTATTAGAGATACATTTCCATCTCAATTCTAACAGAAAATATTCTCCTGATACTCAGAGGCAGAGTTATGTCATGTTCCTTGAAGTCATTCTAATCAGTGCCACTAAGTATGAAGAATATAACCCTTATACTTGTAGCTCTTCCCGCACTGGTCTAATAAACTATCCACTAGAACATAATTTTGAAACTTTGGGGCTTACGTTAGAGCAACCAGCTCTACATCTGGGTGTTCAAACTGGCAACTACTTATCTCAACTTTATATTTGAGTGATTACATGCAAATTTAAGTGCATATGAGAAACCAGTCATCAAAGTTTGAAAATTAGGATATGCTTGGTTGTTATTCTGAACAGAAATGTTTTTCATTATTCACTTTTAAAACTTCTCTAATTGACAGACCAGTCACTTCTGATGCCATCACCAAAGTCCACTGGCTTTGCCTCCACTGCAACAGATTGTCATGACCTCTTGTCCAGACAGAATACCCTTTCTTCTATATGAATTCATGCTTTGGCCTTGGAGAAAACTAGCAATACTACACACCACTACTGGACACTTGTGCTTTTATGGAAGAGAATTTCATTTTACAGGCAGGTCTACACAGTGGGTTTAGATTTTATGGGATGACGTTAGATATGTTAGAATGATTGCGATTTATTTTTAAGTCCTTACATTCTGTTTGTTTTCCCATCTGAAACAATTCTCCTAAGCACAAACAGACAGAATTGTTCAAAATTCCCTACAGAAGGTTTCTTGTGCTGCAGTTCACTCTGATATCTTTGTTACCTAGCAACTTTCAAATAATTGGCATGAAATCTTCCTTGTCACCTGGCAGTTTCTGTAAGGTAATTTAGTTTCATATTTCACACAGACTTGGCCAACTTGGGAATTAATCTCTCAGGCAATGTTATGAAGCAAAGGGATATTTTCAAGGAGCTCGTTAAAGTGATAACACAAGAAATGACCAAGTCACTGAATATTGAGCAACTCATTCAGCTACCACATATAAGGTTGATTGAAATTCAAGGACAAGTAAGATGTGCTAGGCTAACAGATGAAATACTGATAATACTGATAATGCGGATAAACCTGCTACCAGTTCATCGGGTGAACTCAGACAAGTCATTTAACTGCTCTGGGATTCTGCATCCCTATCTGTGTAAAAGGACGATTAATGCTTACTTGTAAGACGACACTATCATTGTCCTATTGTTAATACATTTGTTTTGTTTTAACTATAAACTAATTCAGTTCTGTGTTTAAAAGGAAGAATGTATTTACCGCAGTTAATAAGCTGTGATGTGCTTGTGTGTCTTTAGAGGAACAAACAAACCTTACTATTTCTCTGAGTGCTCCACACGAGGTCTGAACATCACACAGCATACGCTTTTAGGAAAATTCGGGACTGGGCGTGTGCTGGGATGTAACCAAGGCTGCAGGAAGCCAGAATGGGGCTGTAGACAGGTTGCTGGGGTCACAGGCACTGAACCAGAACTGTCTAGAACACAGCCACTTCAGACTGTGACCTGCAAGTTTCCAGGCTAGCTGTGAGCATCCCAGGCTGAGAGCTAGAACAGCAAAGCATTGAGAGGAACCCATGGTTGCAAGGCAAGTGGTGAGACAGCCCCCCACTGGTCTGGACTGTACTCCAAACCCCATAACAAAGCCATTTTAAGATTTATGGAGGAAAATGCTATACAAATGCTAAGTATTATTACTAGCAGTCGTAGTAATTTAATTACATTTGTGGTACCTCCTAGGAGACAATCCATAGACAGACATTTGCATTAGGGCTTACAACTTTAAATCTAAAGAAATAACTATCTTTCTAATTGAAAGACAAGGTGACTACTGAATTGTACATGTTATTCATTTGAAGTGTATCAACATTATCCAGTGAGCACTACCCTTGACAGTTTTCTAAATTGGATTTCACTACTGCAAACTTTTAATCATATCCAATAGTAAATTAAATTGTTCCAGCCATATACTTCTCCAGCTAGGAAACCTAATAGAGGGGTCATTATCTGATTCTGCAAAAGACTGTTGTGGTGTGGGGTGTTTTTGTTTGTTTGTTTCTTTTATTTTTTTACAAGTAACAAGGTGTAATTATTCTATAATTGTCTGCTAAATGTCTTCTAGCAACACAGTATTTGGTGGTAATCTGATAACAAGATAATGAAGTCACCATAAAATACGAACATTTCAAGGCAGTAGTTAACAAGTACTTTATTGTAAATTAAAACGAATTATATAGTTATCTACTTTAATGGGTGAATGGGTACTTAGCTGAACATCTGGTAAAACATTCAATGCTTAGCCAAACATCATCCAACCCGCTTGGATGAAATTCTGACCTCACTGAAGTAAATGACAAAACTCCCATTGACATCAATGGGTCTAGGATTTTAATTTTTGAGTCTGTAAAATGAAGATTGGACTCTTATGAAAAAAAAGACAGACTTGTTAGATTTCTAGTACTTCTTGCTGCAGTAAGGTGAAACCACAAATTATTTGATTTCCAGCCCAATGATATAAAATTCTCTACTAAAAAACTCCATTGGCTTTCCATATTTCTATTGAATCCGCAGTGGGAATTTTTAGGTAGAGAGAATGTAATTACTTATGCTGAAATTTGACCAAGATGTTAAGATTCATATCCCCACATTTAAAAACCATGCTGTGGGATATTTAATGAACACATTCTTTGACTCATCTGAGAGTTGGGTGTGGAATGTGAGAAAAAAGAAGTGAATAAGCAAACATGTAGACATCCTTTTTACATAAAGAATATGGCTCAAACTTTCAGAGAGTCCTCAGAATAATGTCCATGGGTGCCAATGGAGTTACATTAGCAGAGAATATGGCCTGGTATTCCTCTTCACTGTGTCCTAAAATTCTATGTTGTGTTGCTGTGCAATATCAAACAGCTGCTGTGTTCCATCACAGAGTTTGTTGCATGTCAGTATTTAATGGAACGATCCCTATACTTCTCACCTACTCTACAGGTATGTTCTGAGGCTTAGTTTGGTTTTTTTGCATGCCTTTCACTTGAGGATCTCAAAACTCTTATCTCTATTAGTTCCTCACCAAGACAATTATTCTAAAATCATGCTACTTTCATGGCGCTTTTACACCACACTGCTCTCAGAATTAGTAATAATTTTTCAATATGATGCATAGAGTGTTAATGGTAACTGTACAGCTATTTCCACACTTAAGCAGATATTGCAACTTTTAATTAATATTTCTGTATGTTTTTGAATGTTTTAAATAATTGTTTATAATAGTTATGATTTTGAGTGTGAACCAGTCGGGTAACTGACTTACCTTCATCTAAAAGAACCTCTTCCTCCTCAGTTGGAGAAGGGAGGAGGGGCTGCAGAGGTTCCATATTGATTATGAGCTGTTTGTTCAAGGAATGAGAGCTACGACACTGAGTAATGCTGGTTCTAAAAGCAAAGATAAACAGCATCAGTTTGTTCAAAAGAAATCATTACAAATAAATATAACTGCAACGTCCCTTGCCTCCAAATCATTGTGGATAAGTTACAATGGGCCCTCAAGGAAAACATGCCACAAACAGTGATTATCGTTTGACTCCTCCCATATTTATTAGGACACACTCTTGTCTGAACGGTGGCTCTGCATGTGAAGTGTTGTAGAAGGGCTGGTAGTGGCTTTGCAATAGGGTGGCGTCCTGCTTCATTTAGCCTCATAGCTTCCAATTTTACACCGCATTTCAGCTTTACTGTTCAATTCCATGCTGCACAGCAGTGAGGAGAATATGGCTCATCAGACAGGGGAAGATACAGAAAGGATGCTAATCATTTTGCTGAAGAAACACGCTTCACTATCTCTGGGACTGGGTCAAGGATCTTCTGTGGTTTGGGCAGCGTAGATTTAAGAATAAATCTTGAGAGTCTCTATCCCTCTAGTCAATGGATGAAGAACAGCTCTCACTCCACACAATACCTCTACAACATGCCCACAGGACCTTAATCTGGTTTTTTATTAGTTATTACTATACTATTAATATCATATCTTTGGAACAGCCTTCCCTGTTAGCAAGTGTTGACCTTGTTAGGGAAGATTCTATTGACTCACTCAGCCACTTGGCTCACTATCTTACTAATCCAATCTTAAGAAAACTGGAGTGGGTCTTTCAAGAAGATACCTCAGATTGTTTTGATCATTGGGCCCATATATTTACCCCAGTTTTGAGTTTAACAGAAAGGAGTAAAAGTTCATGAGATGTCACAATAACTTATAACAACAAATGCTGATGGGAAAAGGTATGAAAAGGAGATAGACTGAATTAGTCAAAACAGAAAGGCCTACGGATAGAACTCAAGGACTGTGTTAAGATCATGCTTGATAAACAAGAAAAGTGTGGAACCAGAAATCAGTGAACCAAAATTGGTGTGTCAAAAACTAGGTCTTACTGGTGGACAAAATTATAAGGGGATAGACTATTCCACCCATCACTCCCTTTGTGGGTCATTAAACAAAAGGACTTTCAGGAGAAAAACTGGCTAGTGGAGGAAGCTTCACCATCCTGGCTGCTATCCACACTGTCTCTTGTGACCCCAGACCTTCTTTGTCGTGACTGGACTGGGCTAGTGAAAGGGACCCAGATAACATCACCACCTCAAACCTTTCCAGCTGTACCCCAAAACTCCACATGGGATGAAACAGGATCAGATTTTAACAGTAACGATAACAGCTCCAGCCCATCTCAACTAACTTCTCTTTTCCCCAAAAAGGACAGTTATTACCATCTCATCTACCATTCTAAAAGACTGTCAAATAAGGGGACTTTTCCTTCTAAAAACTCTCTGCAATTAAAGGGAAATGGAAAGGAGGAAAAGGGTGTTTTTTAAAATGAAGGGATCACTTAATAATTTACCTTTCAAATGCTTCAACTATTTTCCTTCTGTTCTTCATCTTTAATAAAAGGTTAAAGTAATTTTTATGAATGGTGTGTTTGCAATGGTACTAAACAGAATGAGGTCTCTGTAGACCAAACCCTGAACTTCGTTTAACCCTGTTTAATACTGGACAGTGAGTGGGCTAATCTAACACATTTGGGCAATATATTCTATTTAAATTAATACAAAAGGGTGTAGCTTAAGCAGTCCTGAGGCAGGGACCCCAGTAGCAGTGGGACAGTAGCAGCAGCAACCAAGCCAAACCCCGAATGTGGGCAAGTTTCCGATTCTATAGTGTGTGGACCTTGTTTCAGTGTAGGCTGAGTAAGGCACCTGCCCACACTCTACCACTGCAATATTCTTCTCATTCATTTTAGAATACTATCAAATTACACACTATTTAAAATAGTAAACAAACAAAAAGGCAGTCAAGTTCATGCAGCAATTTTGTGCTATGTAGAGTAAGACCTCAGTGTTGACCACGGAAGGTATGTATTTTGTCACAGTTCACTTATTTTATATTACTTTTGTAATGCTGTAAAACACAGAAAAACCAAATACTAAAGATATCTTTTTTTAAAAAAAATCAAACTCATTTATCCCTCAGAATGGACTGGTAGAAAAATGGACAGTGCAGAATTTCAGTGTCTTTGAACAGATCAAGACAACTTGGACACTCAAGTGAATCTCCTATGTTAATGTGCATTTGCAGACTTAAATAGTATATTCAGTCTCAACGAAAGACCTACCCACTTATTTTTGTATTCTTACTTAGACACCTAATAATTTTCAGACTCTCAGTTTGGCGTGTCATTAAAATGTCCCCTGTTAATGTTATTCAATGGCAATGTACGCCCACGTTAGGGTGTGCAACACAACTGCATCTTTATGAATATTACCTTTGGAACATGATCAAGAGCATAACTTAGGGCAAAGAATATGTAGGTGCCACACTTCACCAAGGGATAGCTGGTATTCCAGAACACAATGAAAAAAAAACCAGACAAATGCCACACACAAAAGTAATGGAAAATTAACTTTACAACAGCAGACTGGCTGTGGCTGCAAATATTCAAAAAACTAAGCAATCACTCCTGTCACTTTCACAATGGTATGTTTTTCATGTTTTCTAAAGTGTTGTTCCTTTTCCTCCGGGCACTTCTTTCCTCTCTTCTCCTTTGTCTCTAATCATGGAATTTGTGCAAGTTTTCCATTTCCATTTGTTTTGATCAGAGATTGATCAACTCCTGCTGGCTGTACAATGAGTGACATGTCTCAGGAAGACACCAGTCTATTTTCAAAGATCCAGCAGTATAGCTTTAGGAAAAGCAAACCAGAGAACTTTTCCCCAAGTACGGTAAGAACTATTCTCCTTTCTTTTTAAATTGATTTTTAAATCACTGGATAAGTTGCTACATAAATCCCTCCTTCTAAACAAATTAAAAAGAGAACAATGACTAGGGCTGAAAATGCAAATGATTTTCCCCCCTCTCCCGTCGCCAAGATCATACTTCCTACATGGTGATATAGAAACTACCAAACTATCTTACTAATTGATTAAAAGGAATTTCAGGTAAATACTGATTCAATTCCCTTGTCTAAGAGATAAAGAGTGACACAGAATCGTGTTACACTAAATTAGCATCTTTCACTAGGATTGATTGCTTCAAATGGCTGCTCAGAATGATGGTCCCATAGTAAACAAAGTGACTTTTTCTGTGTGAAGCAGACTCATCTTCTTTGGTCCTTAAATTTAAAATTTCAAAACATACCTGTGC
Organism: Mesoclemmys tuberculata; assembly: GCA_007922155.1. Lineage (NCBI taxonomy): Eukaryota > Metazoa > Chordata > Testudines > Chelidae > Mesoclemmys > Mesoclemmys tuberculata. Next base: position 20,196,112 of record ML675612.1, on the reverse strand, counting down.
ACTTCTGGAGGCTCTCTCTGAATTTTAGAACTTGCTTCAACGACCTCTTTAGCAACCTTTCCACTGCAACAGAACATGAATTCAAATATTCAAGCAACTTTTGAGGGATATTTTTATTTATGTCAGTATCTATATGTAGTTGTAACACTAAGTAATTATTAAAATGGCAACAAAGAAAAGCAACACATTTTTAGAAGAAAGGATACCAGAGTACATTTTTTTCCAATTGATCAGAAATCAATTAGATGCTGTCACTGAAAATACTGGAGATGATTTATCTACGGAACAAGTACAGAATAGCAGTGTCTGCATGAGCTTCCACCCCGCTGTCTCATCAATGTACCTCTACCCTGATTCTAGAGGCATCTGGTGAGAATAGTTCAATCTCTATGCCATCCAAGTTTTGTCCTGCAGCAAAGAATGACAACTAGTGCCAAATATTGTGGATTTTTTTCTTATGCGAAACACTGTTCACTAGGATCTAAACTAAACCACCAACTCATTTAATAAGAGACACTGAAGAGCAATCAGATTGTGATGGGTTTGAATCCCTACTGACCTGGGTTGGGTCCTCTAGAGGCAAAGGCTCAATTTCCCATTAATAATTCTATGAGCTCTTGTCTACTCCCAGAATGGTTAATCGTAAAAAGAAACATAAGGACCAGAAAGCACCTTACCTATATCGAAATCTACTGCCTTTAAAAAATATTTTGCTGCTGGACATCGTCTTGATCTGACTTGATTTTGCATACCTTCCAGAAAAAGAAGAGTACATGGCTATCACATTTTCAAAGCATAAAAAGCAATATAATATATAAAAATGACTAAGACAAATGACAAACTATTCTTCTTCTATTATAGCATAATATCTATAAATGACAGTTTAAAACTTTTTTTATTGGTATGTGTAATAATTTCAACATAAAATTGCATGTAAAATATAACAGTATCTCACAATTTAGACTGTCTGTAAAGACATCATACAAATGAGCGATTATCTGGATAACAGAGCAAGAAAATACAACATGTGCTCCTACAGGATCTGTAGATGTTTATAGATACAATGTGAACCAAGCACCATAGAATCCAGCAGCTTCTGGAAGGGTTCTTATTAACAATACCCTGTATATAGGAGAATTAGGGCAGAGATGTAGCTACCTCCACACTGTCCAGCTATGCTGGAAGAAAGAGGTGGCAATGGACGTGGTTTAATTAGGCCATATCTTTTTTCACTTAAAAAATCTGGAATTACCTGGCAATAAAGCATACAGTTCAGGTCATCATAATTTGTTTAAACGTGCACTTAATCCTCATCTGGTCCCAGCCAGTCAATTGCTGGGACCCTGCCACTCTCCCCCCGTATGAAGTGAATGGGGGCTATAAAAGGAGAGGGAATCAGCTCCCCACTGTGAGAGACAGGAGCCCCCCAAAACCCCTCCCCCTCACATCCCCAGCTCCCTTAAAGGATGCTTTCCTTCAAATCCTTTTCCAATCCCTTTTATCTGATAACTGTACCCCTTCCATAACAAATACCTGCACTGGGCATCTGTCATGAGTTTCATGTACTAAATTGTGAAATTATAACATAACCCCCCCTCCCTTCCTGTTCCTCCCACACACATACATTCCACCAGATCCCAGACCTGCTGTGGGGGAGACAATGCACCCTGTTCCACCTTGGACATCTGCTGGTGAGGGGAAAATTATTTCCAAGCCTCCAAGGAAAGTGCAACTAGCATAGGGAGTCACAAAGAAACCCAGCCCCTTTGCAAATTTAATGGGTGTGAATGCCAGGCTCATCCAGGTCAGAGAAGGCTTTTCTGGGACTTTCCAGCACACACACACACACACACACACGCACGCGCACACGCACACACACTCTCTCTCTCTCTCTCTCTCTCTCTCACCTCTCAGTCTTGCTTAACCTACCCTCCTTTAATCTGTCCCAACTGCTTCCTGCTCCTCTCCCTTTCCCTGCTCCATGCCAGTAAGCTTTCCCCCTTCCCTTCTACTACCAGTTCTAAGGAGGAGGGCACCTTAAAGGGGGCAAGACTCTCTTTTCCTCCAGCAAGCCACACAAGGATTCACCACAGGGATGCTGCAGAGAGTAGATTTGTATCATTGAAACAAACATGAAACAAAAGAACAGGCGTTCCTCACTCAGAAAAGAGTTATATTTCCTGTGTCTTCATACAGCAGGTGTATGTATTGTCTGCATCAGAGTCTACCCACTCTAACCACTCAGAGTCAACATACAGCAGCCTTTGGCTACATTAATCAGAGCTTGGGAGAGGGAGGAAATCAGGCTTATAAACATTGAGGAACAATATGGCTCCAGACATGCCACCTCTCTGCTATTTTGTAGTTTTGAAATGTCAAGTGGATTTCATATTTCTTCCCCAAGCTTGAAGAAACTCTTATTTATAGCTGTGTATAGCAAATAATCCCACTAATACTTTAACGCAAGACAGGAATAAGGCATAGGCGTGTCTAGGTCCCTAGCTCCTAGAGTCACACAGGCTGGGTCTACACTGACGGCAGCAAATTCGCCACCGCCAGATCGATTGCTCTGGATCGACTGAGCAGTCTGTGTAGATGCGCCACCCCTGTAAGTGGCTGTTCCCTTCGACGCAGCGCAGTGTGGATGGCGCGCGGAGGAGATGCTGCAAAGTCGACGGAAGATACGCAAGTGTATATCTCCCGTCAACTGCCGCCGAATCGCAAACGTGAGCGTAGATCAGCCCACAAAGAGGTCGGAATCTCAGCTTTCATTATAAAAAAGTTAAGTTTCTACCTCTTATGGCTGAAGAGAAAAGGTTGAGACCATCACTCAAATTTAACTGCTGGAATGTCTCACCAGGACGAATCGTACGTAAGTCTGCTTGTTTTGTGGGTTCTTTTAAATTAAAATATTTTATGTGAAGTAAATTGACTAAGTAATTTTGTGCAGTCAGCCAACCGGATTTGTACTGTATGTAACATTCTGATGTAGATGTCCAATTGTACTGATTTTAACTTTGTTAGGCTTTCAGTAGGGCTGCACAAATATGCTGTTGTATCACTTAATTGGTAAAGTCCAATTTCATAAAGACCTTTATGTTCAGAAACACCAGCAATTTTTTCAAAATCCACAATTTTGGATGAAAAGATGGGAGGTTTCTCTGAATCCAAAATCTGATCTTTGTTGATGCTATACTATTCTCCAAGGTTTTGCTTCACAGCATTCTTTGGTCTCTCTTGGCTTCTCTCTGATTCTTCCCTATGAGCCCTTGGGCCTGCTTTCTTTGCTGTCTATGGCCCCTCTATGGTCCTTTTATCTCCTTGACTTTGGGGTCTTCTAGCTGTACTGGCTCTTTTCTGGTCTTCTCAGCTCTGTTATCAATTTTATAATGTCCTCATTAATCTTCACACTCACCCACTTTACCCATTTGTGAAAGAGCCAGAAAAATCCCTCAACTTCTTCCAGTACCTCCTTCTTTCTTGTAGCACATTAGTAGATTTTGAGTGTTGATGGTTTGCAATGTTAAGCAACCTATCTTCATTTTACTTTAACTCTGAAGTCTTTTGATTTATAGCAATCACTATTTCCTAATCAACCAGTGAACTCCTGTCCATGGAATGCGACTTCCAATCCTCACCATACTAAATTAGTAAATGAAACAGGTAAGTATACTTTCAAAATTCTGAGGAAACAACCTCATAGGGTTGTATGGAAGCCCCATGGAGAGTGGGGCAAGAAAAAGAATAGATGGGGCAATGATGCCTGAGATGCAATTTATGAATATTGCCATTAGGACAGCAAAATACCAGAGATGATATTTTATATTAATCCACACTGGACTTTCATACTTTTGACAGCTGCTACTGTCCGAAAGACAAAAGGATTTGACTCCTCTCCTTTGAGAATAGCTGGGAGAGGAAGCATTGTCCCCATTCTCCATTTTATATTGCTAAAAACGATTGCAATCAGACACAAATGTTTCAAATCAAACACGCTTGCACAGATTGTTTCCCCCTCATTCTTCCAAGGTGAAGAATCTTCTTAAGTAGAACCTCCATAATAATTCAGTTTCAAACATAATGAGTGTTCAAATGGAAAAGAAATAAGTTAATGCCTTCATTGAAACAGGCCTATATTTTATACTGGTACATCAGTGTTAAACTGAAAGAAGGAACCTTCTCCAATATAAAAGAGAATTAACATCCTTGTTAAAATACAAATTCTGCCTACCCAGCCATAAGTCATCTCCCCCCCGCCCCGCATTGTTGGCTACTTTCCAAGCACCAGAGAGACAATATTTTTACAAAATAAAGTATGCCAGATGCTGTAAAGAAACACAAAGTAGCAGGAATAAAAGAAACATGCCCAAAGGGAAATGTTACTACACAAGGCGAAAGATTTAATTAAGTTAACTGGGGAAAGCAAAAAATGAATGAGTACTTTTGATGATTTATCTGCATGATATCTTTTGGGGTGTACAAGAGAAGATTCGTTTGTGACTTCTTCCTTTTCTTGGAACTGATTTACAGCCATTTACTTTTTAGAATTTTCCCACATGCATCCAATAGCACTTTCATCTTTTTTAAGTGTATTAACCCATGCTGTGAAATTCTTAGTCACCAGTTATCGGCCCTTGTGGATTCACTGAAAAATGTTTATTCATCAAAGTTTATTCATCAAACTAATATTTAATGCTTAGCATTGTCCCTGCATAGATCTCAAAGCACTTAATAGAGGTGGATAGCATTATTCTCTCCCTGTTACTCATAGGCAAAAAAAGGTTACAGAATAGTTAAGCGCCTTACTCAAATTTACAGGAAGTGGTCAACAGCTGAACCAAGCATAACACCCATGTACCTTGACTCCTAATCAAGCATCCTATTCACTTAACTACACACTGCCTCTGCAGTTTTAGCTAATACAGGCTTTTTGGAAGAAAGTTCTTGATCCCCAACGTAAGAAGCATCAAATGCCTCCTCAAATTATAAATCTTGTGATCCTCATTTATTATTAAGTACTACCTCCCAGAATACAATTTGCATATTGTTTAAGGAATTGTTTAAGTTTAGTACTAATATAGGCACGAGGACGAATGGGTACAAACTGGATATTAGGAAATTTAGATTTGAAATTAGACAAAGGTTTCTAACCATTAGGGGAGTGAAGTTCTGGAACAGCCTTCCGAGGGAAGTAGTGGGGGCAAATGACTTACCTGGCTTTAAGACTAAGCTTGATAAGTATATGGAGGGGATGTTATGATGGGATAGTTTAATTTGAGCAATTGATTTGGATTATCGGCAGATAAGTCTGCTCAATGGTCTGTGGGAATGTTGGATGGGATGGGAACTGAGTTACTGCAGAGAATTCTTTTTTGGGTGCTGGCTGGTGAGTCTTGCCCACATGCTCGGGGTTTAGCTGATCGCCATATTTGGGGTCGGGAAGGAATTTTCCTCCGGGGTGGATTGGCAGAGGCCCCGGAGGTTTTTCGCCTTCCTCTGCAGCGTGGGGCATGGGTTGCTTGCTGGTGGATTCCCTGCAGCTTGAGGTCTTCAAATCTCACTTTTGAGGATTTCAATAACTCAGTCATGGGTTCGGGGTTGTTATAAATGTGTATGGGTAGGGTTTTGTGGCCTGCCTTGTGCAGGAGATCAGACTAGATGATCATATTGGTCCCTTCTGACCTATGAGTCTATGAGTCTATATTTATCTATGCCTTTTGACATCCACATTTAATTATCCAGTGTTACTGTTTATGTCATCCTGTTAATGACAGAGAAAATTTCATATGAAACCATCTTCTATCCTAGTGTGCCTTACTTTCCTTTTACTACTATGATGAACTGATGTAGATTTACTTACTTATAAAAAGCCTGGTTCTCCACCCCACACTTCCAAAGATGCTTGCAGGCTGCTGGTGTAGAAGTATGAAATGACAACATAGCCTTTTTCTAAGTATAGAAAAAAATAAATAAGAAAAAACATAAAAGTTGAATTTTTAAGACTGTGAAATAGTCTTCCAGGGAACTGACAGAAGCTCCGCCCACTAGAGACATTTAGGACCAAAATTTCCTAAGTGACATCAACTCACACTTCATTGCAACCCATTTGCACTTGATTTTCCCTCTGTCTGTGAAAATGGATTTTTCACATAAAGCTACTTTTGTAGGTGAGAAAGAGACAGTCAAGTGATTTGTTAACAGACAAATGGATTCAAGGTCATACCTGTTATAGCTGTAGGTACAGAAAGCTGAGCTTTATGCAAATGAAGCAACATCCTAATGTTCATATTTAATGAATATGCATTGCCTCAACTCCCCTGCTGTCAAATTCTTGAATTCTTTGCTCCTCTTGCCTATAAAGGCAATAAATTCTCTCTACCAAAGCCATCACTTCCTCCTCAAGTTGCCCTGGCCCCTCTGACCTGGCTCCCTCTTGACTTCCACTGTGTTCTCCTCTCTCACTCTTATTCTCCACTTACCACCTTGTTCTCCTTTCCTCTCTCTGGCTACCCTTTCTCCCTGCTAACTGGCTCTCTTCCTCACTACCACGTCCATTCCTATCTTTGGCTCTCTTAATCCACTACTTCAAGCATCCCCCCACCTCTGGCTTTCTCATGTGAATTTCCCCATCCCCCTGGACTGGCTCCACTTACATCCCCCTGGTGTGGCTCCCTCTATATCCTCTCTCTTTCCTCCTCCCCAGTTTCTGGTTCTCTGTATCTCCCTTTTTTTCTTCCATCCTCTCTTCCCCAACTACAGTGTGGTCCTCGACATGGCCACTGACTTGGAGACAACGATGCCAAACATCACTCTGAGCTGCATCTCTCTAGCACCATCCTGCGGGTCATGGGCAGGTTAACAACTACACTGTAGGCAGAGCCTCTGTGGTCAGAATACTGGAGAATGAACAAAGGAGCCTCTGACTAGAAGAAACTAACTATACAGACACTAGATTGTGTGGTTCTCCCTCAAGTCTACAATTCTCCCATTTGGGGGAATGAAGAAGCTACTTGGGAGCCCAGCAGGATGCACCTCAAATCAGGAGGCTCCCAAACAAGCCAACAGACAAAAATTCTGGTCTGGATAAGGCCATGTAACTGGGTCAGCTGCCTCCCAGTTACTTCCTTGTGTCTGGGGTGTCACTACTGCACCTTGCCTCAGTTTCCCTTTATGGACTCAACTCCCAAAAAGGCTTTCACAAGTTGAACAGCAGCAACCTTCCTTGGGGTCTGGTTTATTAACATAAAGTTCAAAATAATTCAAATGGTCCTCAAAACCCCAATGTAATTCAAGCAGCCACACCAAGGCTTCTCTTACTGGTCCCTATCTGTCTTGTCCAGCTGTCTCTGGCTCTGAGAATATGTCCACAGCAATTAAACACCCATGGCTGGCCCAGATCAGCTGACTAAGGCTCACAGAGCTCAGGCTGTGAAGCTGTAAAACTGCTGTGTAGACATTTGGGTTCAGGTTGGAGCCCGAGCCCAATGAGGGGGCTGGGTCCCACAGCCTGAGTCCAAGCCCAAGTCTCTCACAGCTATCCTTAGCCTGCAGTGTGAGCCCTATGAGCACAGGTCAGCTGACTCCGGGCCAGCCATGGCTGGGCTTCAGGTCTTTTATTTCAGTGTAGACATCAGCAGGCAGACCCCCTCTGCTACCGCCTTGATTTCTCAGAGTCACAGCAGGAGCCTTCCACTCACTGTAGATCTTCTGCGGTCTCCACCACAGCACCCTCTCCCTGTTTCCTTTTTCTAGAGACCAGTTGCCCTCTGTCAGGCTCCATAGTGAGGCTGTTAATGAAGCACAAGTGGCCTGGGCCAATTCCCTGTTAAAAAACTCAAGTCTACCCTGTAATAGCCCTCTTGAAAATTTTATCATACAAGCCAGAGTCCTGACATCCCTGTGCGTTACTCACGTTTTATGCGGGTGCAACTCCCACATATAGATAATTTGACCCTTAAAACTAGACTGGCTAAATACTAGGAAACAAATTGTAGGGAAAAATCCCTGCACTGCATGGCGGTTGGACTATATAAAGCGAATAGGTATTGTCAGCTCTAATCTCTTTGTCAAATGAGATACCTGTTCTCTAAAATAATAAAAAGACATGTTTATTTTTATTTTACATGTAATCTACAATATATGAAATGCAAACATTTATTTGTTAAACTGTTCATTAAAAATATCTGTTTTAAAATTAAAGTTAAAATACATTAGTAGATTTTATTTAAGTTAAATCTTAATCACACATTCAAATTTAGTATGAAAAATAATATCCAACCTCTTTCTGAGCTCCAAGCACATAAAATGTCTTCCCTTCAAATTTCAGTTTATAAACATCAGCCCTAAGAAGAAAAAATCTTTTAAATTTTTAAAAGAAGGAAAAAATGACAGTGAACAAAAGTGAAGTGTATTTTCATGCAAATTTAATGGATTCACAAATGTAGAATAAAATGCTATTATCTCATCAATAGTGCTGTCTTGATAGTGTAAAACTAATAGTATAAAAGCAGATATACTAATTTTCTACATAGGAGAGAATGTAGACTTGCAGTGTTATGCTTTCCATATTTTTGTAAGCCTTTAAAGAATTCATTTGGACCAGGGAGGAAAGAGAAAGGGGTTGATGAGAAGTGGAAATAAACATATTCATACTTTAGAATTTTTCTCATTTTTAAAATCTTGGAACCCATTTGGAACTTAAAATGAGGAAACGGTGACACCTTTAGGAGCCAGATGCTGCATAAAAATGTACGGAAGTTTCCACACAGAGTGCTGCAAATGCATCTCATTTGTTACCAGCAACATCCCGTCTATTTGTATATCAGTTTATTTATGCATTGATGTCACTCATCATTGTATCTGAACACTTACAAAAGGGCATAATATGCCAAATTGAGTGGGGTTTCATGATGCTTAGTATCTCTAATATTGGGTAAAATGACAGCAGACATCTATTTTACTGTGTGACCTAATCAAGATTTAAACCATGTTATCTAAAATGACATATCAGTAGTGCAATAACCTGCCTTCCTTCCTAGTTTATGTATTTTCATTTAATTGCATGATAAATTATTAAATGAATAAACCTGTAATAGAATTACTATGGTTTCTCATAAACATTTCTAGGACTTTAGCAAGCAGATATTTGGCACTGAAGAGATCCTAGAGCCAAAAAGGAATGTGCTACAAAGAAAATCTTTCTGACAGGTACTGCATTTTAATCATAAATGTATCATATAAGTGAAAGAACTGATGATTACTTAAACAAGACCTTTTAATTGAAGCTCTGTAATAAGGCTATTATTTTGCTTCTTTTTAACTTTTTGACCTATCCATTTATTTCAGATTAGCACATTTTGCCAGTTCACAATGAAAGATTTGAACGCAAAGGAAGATGCCTGAAGGAAAGAAATCAAACGGTTACTATAATTGTATCAGTCTAGGTCAAGAAGCCCTTATCACCTTTCTGTCCCTCAAAACTCTTCAGAGGAGCACAACATAATGCATTCTGAATAAGTTCTAAGCAATTAGGTACAGGAACGCTATGGAAGAATACTTGGTTTAGTCAAACGAAAAGGAAGTGATGACTGAACAAGTCATGTTTAACAATGAGCCAATCTGTATCACCGAACAGAAGGGCCACTGAATACTTTAGTTTATTTATTTTGCCTAACCTAAGCAGCAGCATGCAGTATAATGATGCACTCTGCTCCATTTTTTTTTACAAGGCCTTCCTTGACACAATCAAGACAAATACCTTACATCATATCTTACATCCATCATAACGGTGTTGCTTAATGTGCTTATGGAATTTATTTGTCCTCAAAATCTAAATCTCTTGAGAGCGTGTTGAACAGAATCAGTAAAATCTTGAAGCAAGAAGGTATCAAATGAGACACTACCAGCACTTGAATTTATACATTAAGTGCCTGATTTGTGGAGATGCTGAGCACTTGCAACTCCAGTTAAAGTCAATGAGATATGCAGGTGCTCAGCAAGGCTAGGTAATTAAAATCACACTTAAGAAAGAAGCAGCATACATAATCTCATCACGTGTACTTTCCCTTCCAGTAGTGTAATACTAAAAAAGGCTTTTCTTCTCATCTACAACCACTTCATTTTGTCCCCTAGCCCTGTTTAAGTAATAGCGGATGAAGCAGACATGCAGAGATCTCCAAGAGGGCAAATTCTTCATGTTTCTTGATGGAGAAAGAGGTGAAAAAACATTGTCAAAGACCAGTTCTCCAAGTCTGGCTGATTTGTGCTTGGCATATAACTCAGTAGGTGGATAACGGTAGCTTTAAGTCACTGATTTGTTCCCCCAACCATAGGAATGACCAGGCAGCAGTTCGGCCTTTGGCATACTTTGGTACATCTTCAGGGAGGTCATAAATTAAACAAGATGAAATGGCCCCCGAGATTAATATGCAAGTTGAAGATCACCAGCACATCCTGTGCTCCAGACACATACCAACCCAACCCCTAGCCAAACCCCCAAGAATGCTCTCATTTGATTGCAGTTTAGGGAGAAATACATAGAGGTGGCTACACTGATTTTAGACCCCCATGGGATTCCAGACTGGCCAATGTTATGGTTTTTTTTTTTTTTTAAGTTGTTTCTATAAGTCTACAGGGAAAAGCCATAGTCTACAGAGAATTCCCCATCTGTATGGTTGCTCTTCCCTATCCCCTGCCTCTTGGGGGATGGCAATCAACCCCAGCTCCATTCTATCCCCTTGTAAGTGATGGTCTGGGTCATGTGAAGAGCCATCTAGGAGGCAGTTGCTCCTGTCATCTGTTCAGCAATTGCTCTGGTCTCTTGAACTGCCCACTCAGACCTTTGGGGTTAAACTGGGGAAGATGGCTGAGGAGACAATGAAAACTCTCCCAGTACTCCACACAATACTTCCAGGCTTCTAATGGTGTGGGGGATGTTTTGCAATTAAATTGGTATAAGGAACACTGGCGTATTGGTTTGTGGGGTGGCATCTCACAATGAAGGTCGTTATTTTGAATGGGGTTGCTTTAATTAGCAATTACATTGATTTCGGGGAAGAGGTTGTTCTGTAGCGTAGATGATTGGGGAGCTGGAATTAAATGCTGATAATAGCATGAGTCAGATGAATGAAACATTTTGCCAGGGAACAAATGGTGAAGCATATGAAACGCTGAAGACTTTTGCATCGCTCCCTTCCTCTAGCCTTCTTTCTCTTAGTCTTGTTGTGTATCTACGGAATTATTCAAATATATGAACATTTCAAAGTATGAAAGTTTGCTCCAGGCCTGCTGGAAAGTATGGGATTGGGCTTCAACAAGAGACTCCCCATCTTCCCCTTGGGGACAGCATTAATTCCCATACACCAATGGAGTGAGGTAATGGGAAATTAGTCTGGGCCAAAGACCAGGCCTTATACCACACCAAATACAACTATGATAACTGCCAATAATTGTAATCAAAGCAGTGACCTATTGTAGAAATTGACCATTGACCTTCCGCATAACCCATTTTGCTTAGCAGTGCTATTTAAGATAAAAGTAAGTGAAGCACACTATAATTTATGACTAAGTAACTCCATCAGTTACCAAAAAGCTGGAGATCTTATGAAAAAGATTGGAAATGCCGGTCAGTCTTCACTAATGTTGTCATAGCTCTGGATGTGCCCTGTAACTGTGAAATCCTTGCGCTATGAAGCAAGTTACCTTAAGAAAGAAAATGCACAAGGACCAAATCTACTTATATCTAGAAATCTGTAAGAGAATGACAATTTATAAATATATAAAATCACACCTCCTCTCCCCACATTAAAAGTACCTTTTTTTAAAATCCCATTTTCCCCTTTCATATTTAAATGAGGAAGAGAGATAGTACGTGCAAGAGCCAAGCATAATGTGTTAGGAATCGTGTAAGCTTCCCTAGTCACCCCTGCCATTAAGCTACAACAGTGACCTCCAACATCAGTTATTCAATTTTTGAGCATCTTTGTCAATTAATTTGACTTGTCCAAGTCTGTCATGTGGACTAACTTCCAGTAAGAAGTAGAATGAGACTACCACTTTCTTTTCCATTTGTGATCTAAAAATCCTTGAAAAATAAAACGTGAAAGGGCAAAGACGTGAATCTTCAATATTCCACCTATAGCTTTGTTAAAGGAATTAGAAGGGGAAAACACAATTAAAAGAATCATACATAATAATCTAATTACAGTTAATTTGCTTACCATTTTAACAAATGAATTCTTTTATTTCCCTGGAAAACTACAAAGCCTGTGGCTGTGAATCCTAAAAAAGTAGTGGTCCCGGTTGAATCCTTCAAATAAAACAGACAAACACAAATTAAAGCTTTTTGTTTAATTTTTTTTCTTCCAATACACAGAACGTTAATTGTTGATGACATAAATTCTGTCCTTTGCCAACATAGATACAGTATTTGTGTTTTTCTTTTTAGGACAATCCTTATCTGTCAACTAAACTTTTCTCAACATCTAAGTTCAATCCTCAGCAACAAAAGGTCTTGTTTCTTACTGACTGTTTGACTAGATAGAACTGTCTTATGCTTTGTTCTTTTTCACATGTAGATATTGGCACATGGGTAGCACTTAAAGGCTTATTCATTTCCATGAATACATACTCACACAAATAGTCCCATTTTATATCAAAATGCTCACCAATACGAGCAAGGGATTCACAATTTGGCCCAGATTTGTGATTTTGTTCTGACATGTTTCAGCCTTGAAATTCATAGTAACAAGCTCTCTCATGTGATTTCCAGTACTTCAAGATATCATCTGTGCTTGAAATACTACCACAAGATAGCCTTTCTTGCTGTATTTAGATATTTCCAATTTTGGTGGAAACCAGAAGTGCAAAAATATGTGGTTAAATCAGAAAACCAACCTTTTTTTAATTCCATGAAAAAAAGGTTGGATTCAAGTTTTTGAGCAAAAATTCAGGTCAGTTTGTGTTTTACACTAACCAGCTTTCCTATCCCTATTTCCAAACTCTCAATGTGCCTGGCATAAGCTGCTTCACTATTCTATTTACTTTATTTCAAATCAGTATGCAGTCAAAGAATATTAGAAGTTTTTTAAGCTTCCTGTGGAAGGTAAAAGCAAAAACATAGAGGACACAGTTTCAAATGTAAGAACCCTACTGTAGTTACTATTAAAAGATATATAATTACCATACTGTGACATCTGAAATAATGCAGCATAGTTCTTATCCAAAACTCATTGACGTAAAAAGGAGTCTTTGTATTGACTTCAATAGGCTTTTGATCAGGCCCCATATTTAATTTAGAATAGAAATACCTGCAATAATGCGCACACAGCCATGGTTGACTGTTTTATGGTGAGCACTGTAAATTGCTAAATATGTGCATGGGATCTATAAGTCACTTAATTTGCCCCATAAAACCATGTGGGATGCAGTATTGTTGAAATATAACAATGCAAAGTAACAATTAGAACAGCATAAAAACAGGCAACCTTAAAAGCAAATTATAAAGGCAAAGCGTTGTCACTAAAACGCAGCTGTATGGTGGACTTCATTTGTACGTGACACAACTAGTGGTTATAACCAAAAACGCCATTGTAAAAAAAAATACAGAATAGTAAAGTAGTGGACTAGGAAGCTGAATACATAAGTACGTGCCCAATTTACCCTTTTGTATGTGAAATTTTCTGTTTGTGTTATGGTTTGTACATTTTGCAGCTGCAAATAAAACACTTGTGTTTGAAATGTCAACCTAGAAGTCCTAGCAATTTTTTGTGGTTTCTGGATAATAGTAACACACTATTACTGAAATTCATGGAAAATGTGAAGTAATTTCCATCTAGATATTTGTTTAACTACAGTCTATAGTTTGTCAGGAATTAAATGCACTATATAAGATTGAAACTTAGTAAACCCTTCCATAACATTGCAATTCAAAACTCTCCCTTAATGCAAAGAAATTATGAGTTATCAAAACATTTGCCTCAATACATTTAGCAAAACATACCCTACCTACTATGTTTACTAGAACCAGTTATGAACAATAACTCTCTTGAGAGGGGACAGTACAGCATTACAAGTTGTTCACAGGGTTGGGATGAAATTACAATACTTGTGACCTGCCAGGACCCAAAAAAAATCTCATACTGACAGCATGCTAAAATGTCATCCTCAAATACTGCCTATGCAAGGCAGTACTTCTGGGACTGACACATAGGTTTTTGTCAATCAACATTTTACTGAGCTGCAACATCTTTCACATTTTCTGGGGAGGCATTTTTGGAAATGTTTTAGTACACATGACTGGATAAAAATGGGACTAATTCATTGAATTTGATGGCTTTATTAACTTGTAAGGTAATAATTTATTTAAAAAAACCTGAACTATTACCTTGCAAGGATGGGGATCAACACCATAGGTTTCCAAGGAATGTGCTTTCAGTAGTAAATTAAATTCAGCAACAGCTGGGTTCTGTCCCCTGAAATTACATAAAGCAAACATAGCAGTTTAACAAAAACACAGGAAAAAGGTATACTTCGGTTCAGTTCAGTAGACTACCGTCATAAAAGCTAGACAAAGAAAGAAAAGTCCCACTAATACATGCATAATTTCCACCACATAACATTTACAAAGAGAAAGCTAGGAGACTTTTCATGTGACTTCTGCTGCTGCTCTGCCCTAATGCCTAATCTTTTCAGATTAAGTCTTGATGCTTTTTGCATACCACCAGAACTCCAGTGATCGGTGCAGTTAATCAGGGTTATCAAGTATCCATTAAATATTTGTTATCTTCTGGTCTATGCACAAGTCTAGTCTTACCATGAAATAAAACTCAGCATCTGTTTTTTCCACACTCCCCCTCCCAAACTCATTTAAAAGGATTGTCTAGATTAAAATACATTCCTTCCAGCTCAGGATATCAGCAGGGCAATCATATTACACATAAAACTGAGACAAATGCCTAATTATAGCAGAGCCTACTACCATCACCATAGTTTAAAATCTGTGTGCATTTCCATTACATGCCCCTATTTTGGGGGGTGGTCCATAATCAACCACAAATATTCACTAAAACCTGAAACATGCAATGCAAAGTCTCAACCCTGAAGAAAGTTTCATTTAACTCCTCCATTGTCAGCTTCCATTATGACCATTGCAAGGTGACTTTTCAAAAATGCTACAGAATGCCAGGATTTTCAATCAGATGTATCGGGTGGGGATTTGAGAGAGAAAGCTCTTTGTGGCATCCTAATATCTGGTTTGCTTTGACCACAGCTGAACATTGAAGCAAAGACTTCATTGAGCTGTCCATAATGATGTCCAGGTCCCTTTTCTGAGGTGATACAATTAGTTTAGAACCTTGTAAGGTGTCTTGAGTAGTTCAAATGTTTCCCTCCAATGTGCATGACTTTGCATTTACAAAACATTGAACTGCATCTGCCACTGCGCTACCTGCAGTGTTCACCTATCTTGCTTAGGTCCTCTCTAAAGTTCCTCAGTCTCCTCTAGGGATGATCTGAGAATTTTGTTATGTCAAAGCTCACCTCTCAATCAACATCAGACCTAATACAGAGTCTTGTTGCATCTCACTGTTATTCTCTTACCATAATAAAAATCCACATTCATTTCCATGCTTTATCTTCTGTCTCTTTGCCAGTTTTTCATCCACAAAAGTCTAAATAAGTTATGTTGATGGTTCTCCTTTAAAAGCATGGGAGGAGAGGTGACCTGCCCCAGGCCACAGATACAACAGGTGAGAAAAGAGAAGATCCCACGTCTCCTGAGTTCCAGTCCAGTGTTCTCTATCCCCTGGAGCACACTGACTCTCTTATTGACTCACTATTTACTTTGGCATGTATGGACCTTGTAATCTACCTCAGAGCAATGTAAAACATTAACTCAATACAGAACGAGAAGAGAAAGCTAGTCAAAAGCTTCATTGCGTTTTTTCTTGATAAAAAATAGATTTTGAAAAGAAATGAGAATTTTCACAAATATTTTGGTTTCCTTCAAAACTGATTTATTTATTAATTATTATTATTATAATTAAACATACTGAAACAAATATTTTCATTTTGTTTCAAATCACTATTTTCTTTTCAATTTATAGAGAGAAGGAAAAATAAGACATTTCTTCCCTTTTCCCCAACTTTTTCCAGTAGAAAAAACAGGAAGAAGTGGAAAAACAAAGCAAACTGAAATAAACATTTGTTTTCCATTCGTTTAGTCACACTGAAATATTCCATGGAAAATTTTAAACAAAAAATGTTAATTTTGTTCAGAAATATTTGCAGAAGAGACACACTTACCTTTTTTTAACCAGTCCTATTGAAGTGTAAATCAAGTAGACATAATGAACCACTCCATATTGTAAACTAATCTTATAAATTCTACAAGATTTTACCTCTTGAATTTGGCAGATTACACAGTATAAATTGACCTAAATAACCTCAGTTTAAAATCACACAAATGAAAAAAAAACAACAACAACAAAACACAACCAGGGGTTTTGGTTGCTCATTCAGACTGGTCCTTTTATTAGAAAAGGATCTCACAACATTCATTAATTTCCTATCTCCCTTTGTTGGTAGGAAGATAAAATACACTCTTAAGAATTGGCAGGACTTTGGCGGAAATTTTGGAAGTTAACCTCTCCTTTAGAATGTAAAAAAAGCTATTTTAAATATATAATAAATAAATAACAACAACAAAGCCAGGAATTCCAAAAACAACACTAAAATGCCCTTCTCGCTCAATGTAAGGGGAAGAGTTCTCCAAATTCAATTATTTTTATGTATGGCACATTGCATGCTGTACTTAAAACACAACAGGTGGGAGGTTTGGTTTTAATTAATTACAGACATAACTCAAAACAGCTGCTGCACAAAATATTAAAACACAAAAGTGCAAAATGTACTTTGTATTTTAAAGATGTATTTTAAAGTCAACTGCAGTATCAAATTTTTAAAAATTTGATCTCTTGTATCAAGAGAATTATATCCAACCCTTGGTAATCAACTGCATTTGCTGCAGCTCAACCTGACTGACAACCTATAAAAATTAATCTCAGAAATACAGGTCTTTTATGTATAGGAAAATAGAATATATTAACCCTGAATAAGGAAGGCTCAAAGGAGCTGCTCATCAGAGAAATGTCCTGGTTAAAGATGTCAATCGTTGGCCTCACTGAAACCCACTGTAAAGACAGCCGTAAGGAAAGTAAAGGCGATAGTTCTCTCAGATGGCTGTTCCACAGGATACGGGAAAGGAAGGAGTAGGACTCCTCTTTAAAATGTCACATCCACAAATCAATCTTATCATGTGGACCAATTTTCAGTGGCCTATGTAAAGCCCAGCTCCAGTGTAAGCATGGAAGATGGACAATTATTCTTTGCTATACAGAAACCAATGAAATGTCTAGTGAAGACAAGATGGAGTTCTACAATCAACTCAGATCTCTCCTTTGAACTATCTGAAAACATGACATCAGCTACTTTAATATTACTGTTGATAATTCGAGTGGACCATGAAAAAATGTTATTGGACCAGTTACTCCGGATATCTTAAATGACAATGGTGGATGTCTCTTACAATTCTGTTTCTCATGAACTTGTCATTATGAACACCTGGTTTCTGAGGAAGTGCATTCACCAGTTTACTTGGTGAAGTACTGATGATCAAACACAGAATATGACTGATTACATTCTCTCTGATAGTTGGAAATTATCCATCAGCAATTGCAGAGCTCATTGGTCTGCCAAGCTTGGTAACACAACCACAAATTAGTCTTTACAAATTTCCTTCTTAGAGTAAAATGCTCTGGCAAAGTGATCATTTGAACTTTGGTGACCCAATCTAACCTAAAAATCACAGCACTTGAGACCATGATGCTGTTGAAATCCTGTACGGGTTTCAGACCCTGCCAGAGTCTACAGACGCTCAATCCATCTGGATAAACTTCAAATCTCAGATAACTAATGACACTATGACTTTCATTGGTCCCCCAAAAAAACACAAGAACCTCTGAATCTCCATAAATATCTTCACCACCACTGAACAGCATCACAAGGCTCATTTGGAGGTAATAAGGCCACATATCAAACTAAATTGCACTCATAATAAAGCTATACACAGTGACCACAAAGCTTTTATGGAAGCTAAAGCCATTGTACTCAAGGAAACTTCTGCCAGGAATGACATCAACTCCTTTAACAAACATCTGTGAGATCCTCACTTGGCACAATCTACTCCTGTTCTGGTCTGCTAATCACTACAGAAGCAAAGTGCAAGGGAAGCTTCACTGACCATTTGAGTCAGCTGCTAAGCACATCCCCTTTGGAGCATGATATTAAGGCCACTGCTGAGATGACCCGTTCTGCACAAACTGATCCAGGGAAATTCACTGTTGACAAAATACAGGGATATAAAGAATGTTAGGGGAAATAAGGTTGCAGGAATCTGTGGAATTCCTGCAGAATTGTTAAAAAATGCCAAAGCAGCTATTCTTTTGCAGCTGTAGACTCTGACAATTTCATCTGGAGAACAATCGGTCCCATCCAACTGGCAAAAAGGCATTATCTTACTGCTTTGGAAATGTAAAGGCAGTAAACAACAATGTTGTAACTACAGCAGCACTGTTCTTCTGTCCATCCCGAGGAAAGTTTTTGCTTCTGACTTATTGGCCTAAGCCACTGATCTCTTCAGAAGCAAAAGAACACCACGAGGAGTGTTGGCTTTACTCCCAGCCATTCCACCACAGAACAAATCTTCACAGAATGCCAACTTATTGAGAAGACATGAAAATTAAAGCATCCCATTCTTCCAGTTGGTGATTTCGAACATGCTATGGGTTCTAGCATCTCAGTTGCCAATCACCCAGTCAGAATTGTCAGTGATTTCATCTATTCGTCTCTGTTGTCAATAACATGGTCTGCATCAAGAAAGAACTTGAAGCCCACACTGCAAAATCGTCATCTCTATTAGTGTGACTCATCAAAAATGTCTTTCACAAACCAAACACCCTGATAATCAGAGAGATGAAGCTAAGGCTATATAATGCTTTCGTAGTCAATATTCTAAGCGGTGGCTGTTCACTGTCAAGACTAAAAGGAAGTTGGACACCACTCAGATGATGCCTCCACAAATGACTAAAAGCATCAAAATAGTATGTATTCAAGTTTAATGAAGAGAGCCACTTCCTAACGAGACAGATCCTGCCCTCAAATGGTTGCCCTACACTCTCTAAGAAGGTATGGTAATTATTCTTTATGCCTACCAGCTTTTCTGCAAGAATGGTCTTTGACCCAATGAAAATAGGATGGAAAAGACCCCACAGAAGTCCTAAAACATGATGGCTGGATGGCATCACAGACACGTCCCTCACAAGCATCCTACTGCATAACATGCCAGAATGGGCTCAGGACAGATCATCATGGAGGTGCATAACACATTCAACACCTCTATGCTGTCAAAGCAACAGCATAAGAATAAAGCAAACGTAACCTGGATAATCTAATGGGCCCTTTTCATCTGCAACTATGGTAAGGAGATTGCTTCTTTTTTTAAATAAATGAACCTATATCAAATCCTAACATCAGGGCAAGCTGCAGATTAATCACTGCCTTAACATTAGTTGCTACTTTTCATCAGTGTAAGGACCCTTTCAAATTTCTGCTTAAGACTGCCTCACACAGAGACAAAGTCCTTTCATCTGGGATAAATCCTCCAATTAATGCCCCTTAACCTGCAAAATAGGGAACATAACCAAGTGAGTCTGTGGTTTATATTTCACTTCAATCAGGAAAGCTGGATTATTGTATTTCCAGTAGGCCTCGTATGTGTACACACATATAATTTATTCAGCATTGAAGAGAATCCTGAAGATATTACATCTTCTGAAATTTCAGCCATTTTAACATGATCAGTTTCCATATCAGAAATGCCAGAACTGTGCACTCAGAAATAAGGACTGATATTGTTTTGTGCAGAAAAACTTTTCATCCTGCAGTACAAAATGAGAAAATGTATTTCTGATTTGAATTCAGAACTCTACAACTGGGATAAACTATGAATTAATGATTTATCCTGCGTACACTCAGACTATCCCATAGGAATCTATCCATTTCAAATCTTGAGCTAAAACTTTGGAGATACTCCAACTGAAGAACCGAGCATCTCACGTGTTCTGCTATTTTCTTTTAAGCTAATGAGAAACATATATTAGCAGATATACAAACTCTCACGGTTTACTTCCACATGCACCTCTGGCTTGGATGATCTTTGTAGGCCAAGGAGTTATGTAGCTCAACAGGAAACATTTCCAGGGAAATGGATTAAGTGTGATGCCACTGATGCTATCTGAAGTTTTTTCTGGCTCTTCATACTAATTCACTTCTAAAATCCTTTTTCACTATGACTATGATGCCTGTGATTCGCTATGATTCACTATCATTTGGTGCCTGATCTTGTGAGAAGCAGAGAACATCCTCTGCTGCAGGCAAAGAGTTGAGGGTACACCTCGCAGGATTATTGGTCTCTTGTTTCTTTAAATAATTTATAATGTGATATATATAATTTATGATAATTTGTTTTAGGAAACCATGGAAACCAAAAACTCTAGTCAGATTTATTTCCTGCCACTGGCCTGCTGCATAACCTTGAGCAAGTCACTTCTGTTCTCTGTACTTCAGTTTCCCCATCTGTGAAATGGGGATAATGATACTCATCTCATTTGTAAAGTGCTTTGAGTGCTACCAATGCAAAGCATTATTTAAGAGTTGTTATTATTCATGGTTTTGTAATAATTTGTGTATCACTTGGAGCCACCTGCCCCTGAACACTTACATACTAAGTTCTTTGTAAGAGTCATTGCTCAACATTTAGATCTAAACTGTGGACAGGTTAAAAGCAATTCAAAGATTTACAAAGCATGCATGTAATGATCTAATATTCGGAAGTGCCAAGCATCTTCAGTTTCCACTGAAGCCAATAAATGCTGCACGTCCTCTAAGGCCAAAAAGCTTTAAACAACATAGAATGAGTCCCTTTTGAGATTCTTTTTTATTCAGGGTCATTGATGTTGACAATCCTGTGTTATAATCTTAACAAGACAGGAGACAGGCATATTCTCTGAAAGACCTCCATCTCTGAAATGTTCTCCACTTCATTATACGCTAGATCACATGTGGCATCTTTTAGCAGAACCCAAGACATTTTAGTTTTCTTTTAAGTTTATGAGAAATTACTGTTGTTCTATAAAGGAGACTGTGCGATTTATTTATTACATGTCAGGGACAACTACCAAATTGTTTGGAGTTGTTGGTTTTTTAATTTCATTTTTACATGCTGATTGAAAAGTCTACGCAGCATGTATCCTTTATGCTGAAGTCCTGAAATAGATTTTAGTTTGCCCATATTCAGGCAGACTTTTCTAAGTGTTCAAGAACAATTTTGACTGATTGCAAACTACATTAAAACCTAAGACTTCAGGACTTGTCATTAGGTTTTTCGGTTGTTGGCAGAGTGGCTAAGGAGAATTAAGCACCTAAAAATCTACAGAAACGAAGCATCGTTTAAATACAAATGTATTAAGATTACCGGCAGCACCTTTTTTCCTTCTGGGCTAAACTCAGTCAGTATATGTTTTTTGAGTGAAATGCTTTGCACCAGTTACGATGCTATTACCGTGCACATAACTCCACAGAAAAGTGCAGAATGAAGAATCTTCTAAACTACTTTCCACCCCTGTTGTGTAGTTTGTCATTGAGTCCTTTAAATTAAAATAACAAGGCAAAACTTTGCAGATGATCTAAGCAATGGCAGTGCTGCTCTTGGAATTCCCATGGCAACCAGTATCACAACAGAGCAAAAGCTTTAAATTATTCTGTGTGTGAACAGAAGAAAAACTACCAACTAGATAACAGCCTAATTGCTGAAATCCTAGTGGAAAATATGAAAGCCTGGAAAACAACCACACAAATAAATAAATAAATAAATAAATATCAAGTCCATCCAGATATCAGGAATCCTTTTTGCTCTTTATTTGAATTTCACATTCATGATTATAAAAATTAAGAGATCGTTTAAAACCACCAAATATTTACACTGAGCAGGATTTAATACCAAAATAACTGTAGTAAACTTTTCTCTTATTTAGGTCCTTATATTAGCTTTGAAATCATCTGAGGCTAGGTCTACACTGACAGTGTCACATCGATTGCTCTGGATCGACTGGGCGGTCTGTATAGAGGCGCTCAGTCGATCCAGGAAGCGACGCAGGAAAACCACCCCCATAAGCAGAGCAGCGCAGTATGGATGCCGTGCGGAGGAGACGCTGTGAAGTCGACAGGAGATACGCAAGTGATTTACGTCGCTTGTGTATCTCCTGTCGACTGCTGCCGAATCGTCAAGGTAAGTGTAGACCAGGCCTAAGAGAGATTACTGAAGTCACACAATATCTCAAACGACTATGTTTAGTCAACCACCTTTCAGATATTTGCATCTCACCATAATGACATTCCATCCTAACTTAAGGAGTGATGAAAACAAGAGTGTGCTTACCCAGGACAGGGACAGCAGTGAGGATAGACCCTACCCAAATAGCCAACCCTAATAAACCCACTCCCTAGGATGCCATTCTCAGTGTGAAGGAGAAGGAAAAGCTGGCCACTTCTATCTTATGGATAAAACTCTGCACTTCATAAACCTTTAACTGGAATGCAGAGAGGCATCTAGATTCGTTCAAATTTGTGGTGAACAGCAGAACCCAATCCCAAAAGTCTGTATCAGCTCAAGAATGATAAACCTGGAGAAGAGAAAAAATGCATTCCATATGCCTGTTCCATTTACACTGGATAACAAAGATTTTGCTTCCTGAATACTTTTGGGTGTATCTTATGGATTTTGGGCTGCTTATTACGAAAATCACCATGAAATTTCCCTATCACATACCGTGGTTTTTTTTTAAATCGCTTATCTATTTCAATTTATAATTTAAGTCTATTAAAATGTTGCCACAATGTAAGCTGAAAAGTTTTCTATCTTATGTCCAAGCACGCCTGGGCATGCAGTGACACTGCACCTAGTACAGGTCACACAACATGCAGTAGGAATGCTAAGGCTTAGGCAGGGCAGATGCTGGCAGGACATGTTTTAGGAAGGCTATAAAAGCATTTTGCACACACCGTTCTATGCATTGTGTTTATATCAGTCTGCATTCATGTTGCTGCGCATGTTCTATGCACATAGCATATTGTGTGTATTCACAATAAGAAAGCAATTGTATTTTCAGGAGGATTCGTGATAGCAAAATGTCTCGCCAATGTCGCAACAGCCGCAATACATTCTGTTACATCTGTGGCGAATATACATTTAAGCCTCAAAGATGGAGCATGACGGCATGTACCAAGAAAGCGTATGAGCTCTACTTTGGCTGTAAAATTGGTGATCAGGACAAAGCCTGGGCTCCTCACATTTGTTGCGCAACATGCGCTGTCTATCTTAGAGCTTGGCTCAGAGATACTCGGAAGTCAATGCCATTCGCTGTCCCGATGATATGGTGAGAGCAGAAGGATCATATGACAGACTGTTACTTCTGTCTGACCGATGTGTCTGGGTTCTCTGCTAAAACCAAGAAATCCATTGAACACCCCAATCTCCGTTCAGCCCTGAGACCTGTGCCGCATGATGACAGTCTTCCAGTACCGAAGCCACCAGAGACATGGATCCTAGAGAAGGCAGACAAAGATGCCATGATGCATGAGCCAGGAATGGAAAATGACACTGATCCAGATTTTGAACCATTTACGTCGAGTGAGCCTCATCTGATAACTCAATCTGAGGTAAATGATCTGGTCAGGGACTTGGGTTTGTCAAAGGCAAAAGCAGAATTACTGGGTTCTAGACTGCAAGCATGGGGTCTGCTGTCACCAGGCACGAAAATTTCTGTCTTTCGCAGCCACCAAGAAGATTTGACACAATTCTTTGGTCAGGTTGATAATCTGTGTTCTGCACTGACATTGATGTGCTGTTCATTGCTTTGGGTTGCCAGCAAGACCCACAACAATGGTGTCTTTTTATTGATTCGTCAGTATTAAGCCTGAAAGCTGTGTTGTTACACAACAGCAATGCCCACCCTTCAATACCAATCAGCTATTCAATACACATGAAAGAAACCTATGGAAATATGGAAGTTTTGTTGAAACACATACAGTACAGCAACTACAACTGGAACATCTGTGGTGATCTGAAAGTAGTCACGCTGCTACTAGGAATACAGCTCAGATACACCAAGTACTGTTGTTTCATTTGCGAGTGGGATAGCCGTGCTAAAGAGTCTCATTACATTAAAAAGGACTGGCCACTCCAGAAGCAGTTGGTTCCAGGGCAGAAAAGTGTGGCACATAAAGCACTTGTAGACCCAACAAAGATATTTTTGCCTCCACTTTACATAAAACTTGGACTGATGAAAAATTTTGTGAAAGTGATGGACAAGGAAGGTGAAGAATTTAGATATTTGAGACAGATGTTTCCCAGAATAACTGATGCCAAGATTAAGGAAGGCATTTTTGTTGGTTCACAAATCAAACAGGTCATCAATGACAGGCAGTTTGAAGAACTTCTAGTAGGGCCGGAGAAAAATCGCATGGAAAGCATTCAAGGATGTTGTTGAAAATTTTCTTGGCAACTACAAAGCACCAAACTACAAAGCTGCTTGACAACATTCTTCAAGCATACAAAACCATGAAGTGCAACATGTCACTAAGGATTCATTTTCTGCATTCGCATTTAGACTTCTTCCCTGAAAATCCTGGTGCAATCAGTGACAAGCATGGTGAAAGGTTTCACCAGGACATTGCAATAATGAAAAAACGGTATCAGGGCAATTGGAATCCATCAATGCTGGCCGATTATTGTTGGACACTTAAATGAGAAGCCTCAGACACCGAGTACAAATGAAAATCATCAACAAAACATTTTTAGCTCAGTTAAACTATTGCAAAGCGTCAACACCGTTATGCGACTAAACGTATTACATTCAATAAACGTCAATTTCTTGTTTGTCCAAAGTTATATGTGATATAAGAAGTCTGAAATTATATTTGTGTTCAGCTTCAAGCAGTCTAGCATAATCAAAAAAAATTTTGAGGAAGCAACACTTTCGAAAAAATTTGTTGGCCAGTGTTACCTTTTCTAGAAGAGAACTTTGCTGGGAAAGTAGCAGTCTCTGGACAGCTCTAACAAATGGCACAGCATTATAACTAAGATGAACATATTTTTCCATTTTACCAAGATATTCCTACTACTGAACAGCATGTGCTTCTGATTCACAGGGGATTCCTAGTAAAATCATGCAAACCAATCTAAATTTTGTTCCTCATTATTCACAATAGAAGTTTCATTTTTTAACACAGAAGGTTTCTCCAGAAGTTCCACTGCTGCTCTAGTTGCAATTTCTCAAGAATAACGTCTGCTGGTTTCATATGGTGATTGCTCCTTAACTCCATGCCTCCAGAAATTTTTGCCATGCTTGCTGTGTAAATATTAGTTCTGCGCTGATTCACTCTCTCCAAAAGTTCTCTTTCATTTTTTTGGCATCCATAAATTGCAAAATTTCAACCTGTCAGATTTTTTTCCCCAGTAAAACCAATATTTTTGGCCAGCATAGGTGACATTTTTCAGCTTTTGTTGCTAAAAAATACTCCATTTTCTGGTTTTCAATAAAAAAAGATTGTAGAAAAAACATAATTATATACATATTTTCATTTTTGTCAAAATATTTTACAGAGGAAAGAAACATGTTCTGACCAGCTCTAATTACAGGATTTACAAAGCTCAAAATGGTGCAGAGATTGTGTGCTGGACAGGGTCTCCTCTGATGTTAATCTACATTGGCTCCTCAGCTACACAGGAGGCATTCAAAGAAGGCAGCCTAAAGAAGCAGAGTCACTGGACAAATGACTGCTTCCTTTAAAATTGAACAAGACAAAGCCCTTAGACTGAGGTTTGTCTGCCGAAGGGATCTGCTCACAACCTCTTGACAGGAAAGTTTCTCACTTCAAATAGACTCATCTGCCTATGTATTGAGGCTAACACAGCTACCACAACCCAGCAAACAATCATGTGCCCATGCCAATCAAGATTGAATTGGAAACTCATTAATCCAGACTGGTGTGGTGAATGAACAAAAAAGGGTTAGTTTGGGTTTGTTTGTGGGTTGTTTTTTTAAATATTCCATATATTTGCAGGAGTCGTTTGAACACATGCTGAAGATGTTGAAGGTTTTCCTGATGTGGCTGAGGTTTGGTCTCCACGCCCTATATGCAGTTTATAGTACAATGGACATGTTGAGTACAATGATCAGAATATAAATTCATTCTCTATCAGACATTTCTGGTAACTGTCTGGTATTGCCATGGCAACATAAGCTGGGCAGTAGCTACACAGCTTGGATACCTCTAATGCAGCAGAAAAAAGAATTTTCAATGTTAAAGGTTTTTACATTGATAAATGTATTTCCATCCCAAAGGATATAAACATGCTTTACAAACAAAATGATGCACAAACTAAATACAAAGATCACTTCATTTACCACTGAAATTCAGCCATCTCTAAATATGAACCATTTGTTCAACGGCTTTCAGATTTAAATCAGTCCAAGTAAAAAACAAAACAAAACAAAACAAAAACAAAAACAAACCACCATCAAAATAGCTGTTTTTAATGCCACATTAAGCATAGAAATGTCTGAGACTATTGGAGTTAGGGGTATCTGCCTTGCAAAATCAGGATGACTGTACACAATAATATTTAGTAGTAATATACACTTAAGCCAGCTGAAATTGCAGGAATAATTCAGGTAATTACCAAAATTGCATTCTGCTTAATACATTATGAAAACAATCAAAAGACATATGAATACATTTAAGATGACTATATTTAAATGTTTTCCACATTAAGATGGTCCCTCTAAAGTCTTGAAGTCATTCATCTGCTCAAAAGAAAGATACCCCACAAATCATCACTGATTTCTTATATTTGTCCTCAACCAGATTGAAAAGTCTTGTCTTTTTACTGGAATAAATTACTTTAGGAGTACAACTGTGCATATATCTAAATTGAGACTAAACTGAGGTGCAATATAGTCAAACATTTATCATGGTAGCTATTACCTACTCCCCCTACACAATAACCAAAAAGTAAAACCATAACAAAAGTGTTAACCAATTATTTGCTTTACCTATAAAGTGAAATGGCCTATTCAATCTATATCCTCAGAATCTAAAAGGTAAGGTGTAGAAGCTAGTACAGTAGTTAAGAATTGAATTAGATTTACAGCCTTCTCAAGGATTTTTTTCTGATGTCTTCAAAGGAGATTCTGTCTTCTTCTCTACCAAATGCAGCTCTACCTTTGGCTGGGAGATTAAGTTACGGAAGAGAAAACCGAAGAAAAGCAAACCATCTTCAAACAGCATTGAACTGGGTCTCTAGAGACCTATACATTTCCTGAAGAGTTTCAGTTCCTAACACAACAGTCTCTCAAAGACCACTAAGAATTGGAGTATTGGAAAAAAAATCCTTCTTAGTAGACTCATTACCTCACTGCAAATTGTCTCTCCTCTGAAACATACAATGGCACAATTATTTCTTGTCCATAAGTCATCAGGAAGTTATCGAGCAGCATTAAAGAAAGTTTCAAAACATTTGTGTGAGAACTTATATTCAGCATAGACAGCTATTCAAACATCTTTTTTTCAGGGAAAAACTTTAGTAAAATGCTTTTGACTTTTCCACTAAAATATCATTTGAAAAGAAGTCTTTGCTTGTGATGGCAATTTTCCTAATGGAAAGTGATTAATTTCTAGCCTTTCCATTTTCTGCATCAAGAACATTTGCTGTGGTATTAAGATGAATTATTCTCCTGCAAAGCTCTCCTTAAATCTCCTCTGCCATAATACCTAGGAAAAAAAAAAATTACCTGTTTGCTTAACTTAGGTCGCATCATCATGATGACCAACATTGTCTCATTCTTTCCTTGAGCTTCCTGTCTGTCTGTATCCATCTATTATCTCATGTCTTACACTTAGCCTGCAAGCTCTTTGGGCAAGGAGTGATTATTTTGTTCTGTATTTATACAACACCTAGCACAAAGGGGTCTGGTCCATGACTACATGCATGCTACGGTAATAAAATTAATAACAACAACAACAACAACAGGTATTTATTTTCAATGTGAGAAATATAAAAACAGAGAGATTATTAATCATCATCTGGTGTAACAGACAGCCTTCATTTTTAGTCACTGACATTCTTGTTACTGTACTTTCCAATCAAAACTAGCAAAAAATATTCCAGACCACTAAAGTTTTGAAAAGGAAATCTAAGGATAACAACCCTAGCCTTCTCAGTTCTTCTCATGTCTCATCTCAGGGAATTCTGGCTATCAACTAATGGTCAAAAACTATTGGACTGTTATCAAAATGGCAAATCTTCCATTAGAAAGTCATATGCTATACTGTGTGGTTTACAAAGAATTTGTGTCTTTGAACAGAGATAAATCATTTTGATTCCAGTAAAAACATTTGCGATGTTCAGTATTGTTGGTCTGCCATTTGAAGTGAATGCAACAATTATATCAACAATAGGAAAACTCTTTGAATCTGGCATATTTTTTTCCTCTGTAAAAGATGTTGCATAAAGTCACATAGTAAGAGCTGCATCTCTAGTTGGGCCAGTAACTACTATGGCCTTAGTTCAAGCAAGCAGAGCCAGTTATGTAATGGAAAACACACTGTTTGGTTAAGGGACTACAGAAGAAACTACAGCAATAGAGAAAAAGGCAAAATAACCGTTGAATTGTTCATCTGATAGAGGGGATATTGGGTCAGACAGCTTCAGGGTATTGGATACAGGGTATTGAAAAGGGATAGTTTGAGAGGGAAAGAACAGTTAATCACTGATCGACGGGAATGTACGAAAATTAATGTTAAAAGCTTAAAAACGAGGGTAAGAATAAAGATTTGTTACTATGGTTCAAAGAAACACAATGCCCTTTTTCCTAAAAACCATAAAATCGAAGGATAATCAGAATTTCACCCAGCTATTTCATACATGGAAAAGCAAAAGTCTTCTGTTAGCAAAATAAAAAAAGAGTGACATTCACTGAAACCAAATACTAACTAGAAAGAATACAGAATAAAGGCTTTGACAATTTAAAGACGAGAATCTAGCATTCAATAATTAAAAAAAAAATCACCAAATGCTTGATTTTCAGTAACTTCCTGAAGACAGAAGCATATTGTATTTTATGGTATATTAGAATAATATTTTCATAGAGGGAGAAGGCAATAGTTTTGATAGTTGGAATTAGCTTTGATAGGGCACAGTTTTATATTTATTCCACTACCGCCAAACAGAAAAATTAAAGGCTCTGTTGACAAATTATTGCAAAATGAATTGTCACCCAAGTTCATGAAAATATTATAACTTTGATTAAGATATTTCTATAAGCAGTATTCCATATTTTCTCCTTTCCTCCTCCAACCCCTTTTTTGGGGGGAGAGGACATTAGGTAGGCATGGCTTAAACATAATACTTCACTTCAATGTCCTATGTTACATGAATATATCTACAATAGTTCAAATCCATATTATACAGTGCTTCTTCCCCACCTCTACAATGAAAGGCAAACAGAGTGTACCTATCCTTGCAAGAATATATACATCTATCTACATATTACACACAAAAACTGACAAAAGACTATTAAGGTTGCAAAAGTTAAAAAATGCCAACATTTAGGTTGCCTGTGCTACCTTAATTCAATCCCATTGTGCCTATGTATCATGAGACAGTCTTTAATTTCATGATGAAATACTATTTTTTCCAAAGGACCCCTGCCTGATTCAGTTAGCAGAATGGACGGTGCTCACTTACTGAGTAGCTATTCCATATTTTGTGTTCTCCTCAGTGTTCAGTGCAAGGCCCCATTCCTTATTTAAACACTACTCAGGCCCTGCAATGAAGACAGATTTTTTTACTTTCCTCGTGCGCTTTTTCTACTGCACTCCTCACTGAAGACTCTTAGTGCTTCAAAAACATTAATTTATTTTCACAACAAACTCCATGAGGTGAGTGGATTGTAGCCCTGTTTCACAGATGGGAAACTGAGGAATAAACAGATGAAAGTAAAAAAAAATCCAGTAATTTTGGGTGCACAATCTGAGACATTGAGAACTGATTCTTCAGTGTATGTAGCATTACATAGCAACTAATATGTTCAAAGCATTGACTTTAGTCGCAGCGAGGAGTGCACAGCAAACAAGACCCCAGGGTTTCACTTTGGGCAGCCAGAAAATGAAGAACACACAATTAGTGACCTCTTATGAAATGTTGGCTGCAAGTGACTAGCCTAACATCACATGGAAACTCTGCAGTAGAGGCAGAGATAGAATCCAATTCCCCAAGGCAGCTTTCAACAGCCTTAACCATGAAACAAACCATCCTTTCTATAGGCAGCACCTGCCTCTTGAATCTGGGGAGGCTAGCTCCACCCCAAGGCCCTGCCCCTACTCTTCCTCCTCCTTGAGGCCATGCCCATTCTTCAACCCTGCTCCACCCCAGGTCCCACTTCTTCCCATCAGGCCCCCCTGCCCACGTTGCTTGTTCCTCTCGGCCACCCCCACTCTCACTCCACTTCCTCCCACCCCTACTCTACCTCTTACCCCAGATCTTCCCCTCCTCCCTTCACCTGCTACTTGCTCCTGTAGGGCGCAGGGATGGGGAAGGAGGCAGAGCGGAACGGGGCCTCGGGTCATAGGAAAAGCAGGAGCATCCACCCTCCCCAAGCCTCCTATACCCACTGCCCATGTCCCTTTTCTTCCTGCAATCCTCTGCCTCATTCACAACACCCCTTCCAACTTCTGCAACAAATGAGGGCAGGGGTCGTACAGACACCCATCTTCTTCAGTATACATCTCAGATTCATCCCCAGTGGAAGTCCATTCTGTGCAGTGAATGAGGCAGGGAATCTGTGGAAAAAATGTGATCATGTTGTTAAAGATTGTATCATAATCCATATATACAAAACACCTTCTGGCATTTCCTATCTTTTGAGTGCTTCACTTTGCATCCTTAACTGTAGTGTTTAAATGGAGGGGTTTTTTGGTGTAATTTTGTGGGGGGATTTAAAAAGCAAAATGAAAAAACAGAAATTCCATAAAGTGGCATCACGTTGACATCTACGTGGGTCATCAGCAGGACTGGAGCCTTTACATCCACAACACAGATCTCTGCCACTTGAGCTAACTGATAGCAGTAATAGGTTGTAATCTTCTATGTGGAACAGAACTTTGAGATACTTTGCCCGTGTGTTTCACAGATATTTGCTGACAGTAGAGGAATGCTGAGACTCAGAAATCTTGGGTTCCACTACAGGCTCTGGAGGGCAGTGTGCTCTAATAGGCACAAACCTTTCCGCTCATCTCCCCAAAGCGTGACCTCTTCTACCCTGTCCTTTTCAACTTCACCCAGTCCTTGTTCAGTTTCTTCCCCACTCCTCACTCCCTTCTCCCAATCCCTCCTCACCTAGTCAATCGCAGTCTCCACTCCTGAGGTTCTGTCCCAGTTTGGCTTCTCATCAGATCTGTCTCTTCTCCTCTTTCCCCATCCCACTAGTTCCAAGTCCAGTCTTCTTGCCCACCCAGTCCTAGTCTCCCACACCAGACTACTTGTCCTAGCCTCTTCGTATCACGCTCAGTCCCCTAGCCCAGTCATTCACAGTTTCCATCACACACTGTGGCTCCTCATCAGTGAAAGCCTTGCTCAGTCCCCTGCAGCCATGAGCTGAAACAAGCTCAAATTTGGGGGGAATTTAATTGCTAAAATCTAAGAACTTTGTACTGAGCACATGCAAACTGTGACTTTTCAAAGGCTTGCAACTGGCCGAATTTTGGCAGATTTTCAGAAAGGCAGCAAAAAGGCAAATCCTTAACACAAAAGCTTCAAACTTTTGGGATGATAGAGGTTTTCAGTTAAAACGTTGCCAGAATTTTTTAACATAGGCAGAAACAATGTATTTTTCCCTAGCCTTAGTCTCTCAAATGGCTGGACCAGTTTGGCTGAAGTGCTCCAAAATAAATGCAGCCTTAGACAGACACCCAGCATGGAAAATTTGAGCTCAAATGGTTAAAGTTTGGCAAAGATAGAGCAACTAAAAACAAGGGCTTATAATAGGAATTGTTGAGCAACAGCGCTACAAGTTCTGCCTGTGGGATATAGATGTATATTAACTTAAGTCAGGAATACCTTATGTTTCAGCAAGGAAATGCATCTGTTTCTCCTTTACAACATCTGGCATACTGTACTGTTGTTTGACCTTACTTAAATGCCAGGGCTCCTTGTTGAAGACAATATTAGAATTATCAATTATTTTGAAATTTGTACATAAAAATAACAGAATTAAAATAATTATGGCAAGACACTTGTGTATGAGTCTTTATACGTAATTTGTGAACTTCAACTATTATCCCCATGCCACATCTGATCTGAGAGAAAGGTCTTCATCATGTAAAACTCATGAGTAGCCTTTGCTTCACGCATAAGTGATGCCTGCTTGCTTGAGTAAAGATCTGAAGAATCAAATCCTCATGATGTAAACTTGGAGACAATTTTAGCCCATAGTTCAGCATTTAATAAAAAATAAATCTTTCCGTGTTTATTTTTATCCCCTCTCACCTCACATATAATAGGACTTTACAAAGATACATTAAATTATCCAAGTGTGTTTAAAAAAATGATCATGGGTTAGTTTTTAAAACAGAGCATTGCAATTACAGTTCATTAAACTACTGTTAAATTTATAAACATAATATTTCTTCTTTCAGGCCCTGATTCAAGAGGATATTCCTATTCAGGACAGCACTTAAAACGTGCTCAAAGTTAAGCATTTCCTTACACTGTAATATATCATGTACAAACAAGCTGCAAAATTTTTCTCACTCACTGGTGTGAGTTTTTTTCTTTAATTGTTACTGGTCTAAAATATTATTCATTTTTTCATTTATCAATCATCATCGTAAAGAGACTGTAAAAACAAAACAAGCTCTGGAGAGGGAGAAGACAGAAATCCATAGGGCTTTGAAACAAAAAACAACGGAGAGGGAGGTTCATCTTTTTAAAACTAAAATGCAACTGTTAGCCTGACATTAATGGAATGAGCTCCACTTTTAAGAGAAAGATGTTTTTTATATGCAAAATGTTCACTTTCTTCAGATTCTTTTTCGAGCAGCAGCCAAGTATGCTGTGGAGCATGTCCCCAGGCTCACCAACCCTGGTTTGTACAAATTAGAGTGACCAGATAGTAAGCTTGAAAAATTGGGATGGGGGGGTAATAACTACCTATATAAAAAAAAGCCCTGAATATCGGGACTGTCCCTATAAAATCAGGACACCTGGTCACCCCAGTACAAATCCAGGACTAGAGGTCAAATCTACCAGCATCTCTGCTCCCCATCCCTCCGCCAGCCAGGGCAAAATTTGACTTTAGGGCTCAACCCTACAAGAAGCTGAGCCCCTCAATTCCCATATACTTCAGCAGGAGTTTAAGATATTTAATACCTTGCATGGGTGCTCAGAATCCTACAGGATCAAACTCAAAGAAGGAGTCCTGAGTCCTCTAAGTCACAAGGCTTCTAAGGGTCACCCCTGTTTGCTTCTCCTCCACCATATAAGATGCAGGCTCAGAAACATGAGAGGGCTCCATATTCAATTCAGACAGCTGGAGATTAAACAGCTTTGACTTATTTTAAGAACGATTCACCAAGTCCTGCTAATGCCTAATGCATCTTAAAGCTTCCAACATTTACTCTGCTTCTAGTACCCAGTTACAAAAACAGCTCTCTCACTCTCTCTCTCAGAGATATGTTAGGTTTCTAAACAGCCTTTATTTGTGATGACAAGAAAATGAGAATATCTGTTATGATCAGAACATCAGGATAGGCCTCCATTTAGCCCCTGGTAATGTTCGATTAGATTGTTACGGTACCCCTCCCCCACTTTACTGAGGTGGACAGCCATTAATTAAAATTCACAAGACAATTAATCACAGCTCTATAAAGCTGTCATGTGTCTCGCTGTCTGTCTCAACCTCTGTATCAGATTGAATTTGTGCAGTCAGGTTCCAAGAATGGTCACTAGAAAGGTCACATTTTGATAAAAACCTGACAATGTTTTCACTACCACATAAAGAGAGGGAGAGACAGGAGCAGCACATTGTACATCTGTTCTAATTAATTAGAACAAGCCTTCACAATGAGTCACAAAGTCATCTGTAGCTGTCAGCGTGCACTATCAGCTACTTCCCAGGCATTTCCTTCATTGTTTTCATGGTCCCATCAGGAGACAAATAATTCCATCATGCACTGGGACAGAAGAAAAGATGTGCCCAGTTAATGGGCCATGAGAACAATAAGATGGGATTTAGTGAGGAAGCAGTTTATTCCAAGCAACAGGAGCCTGATGATGCAACAACATTCTGTAGAAGTGAGAAGTCCTGATTTTTATTAACTCATTTAGACTTGCAATGTCAATGACAATCAAGAATGCTCCTCTGAAGTCAGCAGAATGACACATGTCAAAATTAGTGCAAACAGAATTAGGCCTGAAGGCTTTTTTACCCTTTACATCACTCAAATGCCTTTGTTACAAAACCTTGGTAACTCATTTTCAGAGTTTTTGTAAGCACTGGTTGATTGACAAACTCCTGATTCACTAGTTATCTGCCTATTATTCTTATCAGAGGAATAATCAGGAATCTGAATTTTATAGAGCCTATTAAGCGGAAGATGTGCTAATAAAATACATCAATAATACATAAAAATTCAAGCTTAATGGCTTTTTCTGATTATTCGTCATTGTATACAAGTTTTCATTACTGAGAATATGACATCATAAAAATAGAATGTTGCGCTTTTCCAATTACTATCAAGTTTCAACATATTCTATCACAAAAACTATGTCTACTTCATGCAACTCGTTTTCTTGACCCTAGCCACCACTGGTGCAAATGCACACACTTGTGCATTTATTTTTCCAGTACTGGAACCTAAACAGATTAGGTTAGACCAGACAGACAAACACGCAGGTGATGTATTTCAAGCAAGCAAATTATATTTGTGTGCACATGTGATGGAATCTATCACTTCTGCATTCAGGCATAGCACTGAGAAAATGCATGCACAATGTGTACGCACACAAGCTTGTACATGTACAAATGGAGGCCAAGTTAGGTCCCAGTGAAAATCAGGGCCTAAAACAAATGTAAAACAATTTTGGCAAACAAGTTTATAGAAGAACATTTGAATACAACATGCATTGAATTAATAAGTCCTTTTCTTCCCTCATTACTTATCTGCAGTCTGTTTAAAGGAGTAGTCTGTTCTTGCACAAGAGTTCTGACCAAATTATTTCCTCTAATACACATGCTTTATCATTTAAATCAATGAAAGTCTTGTGCCTTTGGGAATCTAAAAGACATCATTTGGAAGAGAGGTTTTAAAATCAAATCAATATATATTGAAAAATAGAGAACTTTTTGGTCTCCCTTTGGAAATTATTTTAGTTTAAAAGTAACATGGCTCTAGAACGCTTCACTCATGAGATATTATCTTTATGTCATTTAAAGTATGGTCCAGACAAACGAGATACAAAACAAATATATAGATTAAACAGAGCTCTTCAGCTCGAAAGCTTGTCTCACTCACCACCAGAAGTTGGTTCAATAAAAGATACTACCTCACCCACCTTGTGTCTTGTTATTCTTAAGCAGTCCTGAAAGGGGCACACTTGCACAAAGCAGTGCTTGTTCTCCAAAGAAACAGAATGCTTCGTCTCGGGTATATTTAGCTGCCACTAGACTAAGAGAAGTATTTTAATTTTTGTCTACCCTGGGCTGATATTTAAAGATCCGAACAGAAAGGGGGAAAGGGTCCTGAATCTAATCCTCCTCAGCCTTCCAAAAGGATTGTTTGAATACATTTATACAGAAATCATCATCATGGCTATTGCTCTGTTTGTGTGTGCGTGCGCACATGTGCACATATCCATAAATGCAAATATACACACACACACACACAGAGTAGCATTTCAGCAAGTGAATAAGTCCAACTAAACATACAAACAAGATGACACTATGTGCGACTTAATAGACAATACCAGTGACTAAATATCACAAATCTCATTGTAAAAAGTTTTCATTTAAAAATCAGATTCATGTGAAAGACAACTCTGTAAATCTACAGGAGCAGCCCTCATAGGGTAAGCCATGCCCACTTATCAGAGTCATACATTTCATACATGCCATGGTACCATTTGGCAGCACACATGCAGCAGTCAGTTGTGATTTTAATAGTGGGTTTTGCATTCCTGTTAATATTTTTTTAACTGGCACTGCATGGTCAAATAACGCACATTTGCCAGCATGTATGTATAGAATATGTGTGATAAGTGTGGGAGAGAACCCAAACTTATGCATATTTAGAACCCCCCATTTTCAGTTTTTACTGAAAACCTCTGAAGAATTCCCATGTTTTGAAAAACCCAGTATTTAGATTTTTCCAATTTCTACCCATATTTTATACATGCTTGAACTCCCTGGACCTGGCATCTTAGCCACTCAGACTCCTCACCAGCCACCTCAGCAAACCTGTGCCAAGCAGGGGAACTGCTGGTTGGTGGCTCCTGCTGCAGCTGTCTAGTGGAAGAGCAAAATGGGAACGAAGTCTGCCGAGAGCACCAACCCCTGCAGGGATAGGTTGCAGGGAGAAGGCGGCTGTACCCCGTTAAGTATTGGCCCTTATCTGACTCTGGCCCTTACCCCTGTCCTGCACCCTCTTTTCCCCCACCCACTTCCACTGTAACAGGGACTCCCTCCCCCCTGCTAGGTGCCCCCTTCTCCCCATCCTCCTTCCCCCACTGCTCCCATAAGTGCCAGGCACTCTTCTCCCCACACTTGCTGCCACCATGAGTATTGGGCACTCCCATCCTTTCCTGCCCCCTACCCCCACTGCAAGCGATTGGATCCAGAGACACGTCACTGCCCAGAGAGAACCCCCAGGGCATAGAGCCTTATTTGCCAGACAGAACCCCCTCCTACTCCCAGGACAGGAGCAGTGAAGGGAATAGAGCTGAGGAGCACTGAGATACACTGAAAAAACTGCTGCTAGCCTGTGCCTTCAGGATTTTTGGAATTCACACAGGGTAGACCCTTATCTAAAGTGTAACTGCACAAGTCACCAACCATAAACTGTTTTCCCTTTAAAAGTAGTTTTATTTTTGTAATAGGCATTAGCTATATACCCAATAGATTCTTTACTGTTCTCTATTTGTTGTTTTTGTTCTTTCCTCCCATCCCCAATATGTAATCTGATACTCACCTAGAAAACTGTGAAGTTAATTTTCTGCACTTTTCACCTGTTTTTTAATTTTTGAAATAAACATTGATGAATACCTCAGAATTCAAAACACAATAAAACCCAGAAACAAAAAGCATTATACATATTGTATAGAAACAGACACACACTGATTCACAACTGCCTCTTTCACACGTAGAACTTGAAATTACCTGAATTCATTTTTATGTATTTCAGCAATTTTCCTTTCCAGCTTCTGTGATTGCTTGGGGAAAATCTTGAAGTCACTGATGTAATTGTCTGGGTGATCTTCAGGGTCATGATCACCAAACTCAGCTGGACAGGTTAAAAAATAAAACAATGCAGCAGAATGAGTTAAATTACAGAGTAAGCTAATGAATGCATAAGTGACATCCTTTAAATCAACCTCCATGTGTCATTCAGAAAGTTTCCGGATTCAGTCAGAGTGCAATAAATTATATTTCCAAAGGAAAGCAAGCTTATTGCATTCATAATTAAACTAAGGCTACAAAATTATCTGGCAAGATTCATGCTAATCTTTGAGAAATGTGTATTACTACTATGGCAGCACAAACTCTTCCCCATCCAATAAATGAGTTTCAAAATTGCAGTTTATTAATTTTAAAGTTAATTGAAAATCATTATTTGGTGATAACATGCTCTGAAAAATGTAGATAGTTAAAACAAGTCTTCCCTTCATCACTCTGTTGACAAGCAATTTAATAAAACAGACCAGAACACTCTGAACTAGATTCTCCTCTCACCAGCCCCAGTGTAACAACACTGAACTAAATGGGTTTAATTCTGCCCTAATACATAAGCACAAAAGCTGTACTTACCAACATTAGTGGATTTGCAACAGTTTATGCCAACAATGAATTTGGCCAACTGACTTTGATAGAAGCTGTTGGGTGTTCAGCTCTTTTGAAAATCAGAACACTTAAATAAGTGCCTAAATATGGATTTAGAAGCCTAGTACTAGGAACATTCTTTTAGCCTTTGTTGGCCTTTGCTATCAAGCTCTGGGCTTCATTTTGGCTTTGAATATGCACGAGGAACACTGCCCCATCTGCAGGCACAATACAGCCTCTGTTTCCAAACCTTTATATTTTTCTGATGAGCATGCTAATCGCTTAAGAATTATTGTGACGGATAATATTAAAAACCCATGGCAAGTCATAAACAGAACTGTAAATAAACTGAGGTATTTACTAGGAACAGCATAAGGGATAAGAGAAAGAAGTGTCATTCTAAAAATATTAGAAAGATTTTTAAAAGATTATTTCAAAAAAGAAAATCAACTGAGTTCTTTTCCCTCATACACTATTTCAGCACTCATTCATATAAGTAAAAATTTGGCATTTACATCACATTACTACACCTCTCTCTCTACAGGCCCATTCTCTTCCTTGTGTTTGTTGCATATGCAAAGTTGCCAGGTACTAGAGCAAATGTAACTGGAGGAAATGTTATTATCAGAGTCCCCCAATCTGATGCAGAATTTTAAGATGTGCTTCCAGCACATTATTACTGCCAAATTACTAAGGCACAATGCATGCCTACACATCAGGTATCTGTGCACACAAATTTGCAGATAGACATCTAACTAGCAAATTGTGTGTGCAAACCTGTAATTGCCTGCACTAGTATATGTATCCTGTTGCACTTCCAAATTTTGCATGTGAACCCCCAACGTTTCTCAAAATTTGGCCCTAAAGTCAGGCCAGTACAGGACAGCAAAGGAGAGCCTATTCCAGCAATTTTAAGTTGGTGTCAGGAACCTCCAGAATCTCCAATATTTCTGGAATGTCATTGTCATATTGTATTTCTCAAATGCCCATTCCTCAGTTAACACAGATACAAACAGACTACATCTTATAGTGCTCATTAGCATTTCTCAGACTGATCTAGTACTGACTTTGATTGGGCACCAGGGAGCAAAGGAAAATGAAGATGGTACTCCTATCACCTAGAGACTGAGACCATCACCATGGTAATGTACTTGTCTCTCTGCCCTGAGGTCCCATTATCACTCAGATCTCCTTTGTTTAAGGTGGAAAAATGCAATCTGAACCACTGCCACTGAATCAATTAACTTTTATCTTTTCTTTAGTTCATATGGAATTGAACATGTTTATATTCAGAAATGTAAAGGAGCAGAATATTTAACCTTTTTATAGCTAGAGCTCAGTACTATACACAAAATACTGTTTTTTCTCATTTAAAAACATAACAGGATTAATTTGTTTATTTCCATGTCCTAATTTGTTGCTGGTTTCTGATGCTTTTGAACTATTTGAACCCTCTCCATTTTTGAAGCACTTGTTAAGATTTATAGAGAGTGATATACAGACAAATGGATCGCCTTTTTTTTTTTTAACCTGATTCTGAAACACACTTCTAAGCCTTTTGCTGTTTATATTGAATACCTCTCTCAAGATGTTGAAATAATTCACAGTATGCTGTGGGTTGCACTTACCTTGGACAATACAGGCACCCAAGTAGGCAGCATCAGAAAAAGAGCACAGCAAACGACCATGGAAGATGTCCCTTTTTATTTGTAGATACAAAAGATATCTGCAATATATTTTTTAAAAAGCATTTTAGAGTAAGAGTGAAGTGGCCCCTTTGTGATCAACTACTGTGGGTCAATTTTTCTGGGTATTTCACTTGCTGCATGAAAGATAGTGAAGAGGAATGGGAAGAAAGGTACAACCTGTACAAAATTAGACTACAGAGAAGAAGAGAGCTGTTGATTTTGCTCTGGAAAAATATCATTGGGAATACAAGAGTGACAGTACTTCATTGAGAGAACAACAGAGAATACAACATAAGGTGCACCCTATTGTAAATGTAAGGTAAAAAAACCTGTTTATTCAGAGTTAAGGTTGTTTGGTGGTATGTCACCCTCTTGCAGAATGTTCATCTGAGCAAAACTCAAACTTCTAATCACCAGGAAATTCAGTGGAAAGGTTGCCCATGCAACCGTGACTCTGCCCCTTGTCAGTAATGCCCCAATATGCCCACTTAATAAAAATACCTTTGTTCTGACAATCGCACTGTTGCTGAAATGTAAAAGTTCTTCACCTTCTTTTACAAGCCATTCACTCTCACGCGCAGGATTCTAACTAACACAATTAAAAGAACAAAAAAGGGTGGGGAGAGGGAGATGGCCCCTGCCACATTCATCAGAAGGTCTGGTAGGTCACCAGTTAGACTCTGCAGAGCCAATGCAGGCCACCTCTCTCTACCCAAATCAGACTGCAGTCAGCAATCTCTATGTCATGATTTATGTCTTGCTCTCCTGCAAACTCCTGCAACCTCACGATCCAAGAATCGCCCAGTACCCACACACTGGCAACCCTGGCAGCACACAATTATTTTCTGTCAGCGGGCAAGGTACTGCGCTATCAGTTCCAAATCTCCACACTCTGCCTCTTTGGAAACATCACATTAATTGGCCCTAAAATCAGGAAGTAGACACACAGGCCTACCCCGCTGGGACTAGTAAAGTACAGATTTTCTCAAGCAATCAGTACAAGGTTTGCCTATCACCCATCCTCATTTCCCACCCCCTCTACAGCTAGAACCCCCCTAAAGCCCCGTTTCCAATGCTCCACACAAAGTCCTCTGTCTCCAACGCCTCTCCATCCAATATAAGAAAAATTTTGGTTCACCCTATTTTGCTGTGTTCACAGTAAACCTCCCCATAAAATAAATGTTATGACAGACAATTTGTAGCAAGCAACATGAATTATTAAATCTTTATTGCACAGGGTTACAAAGGCTCAGACTAGAAACATCAGTGGTGGAGTATTCACCAGGGAAAACAGCATTGGCACAGTCTCTCAAACTACACAGGTACCCAAAAAGTGGCTGTCTAAAAAATCTATCATTTCTTATTGGTGCATGCACAATGCACCCCTTCCACACTACACATATACCCAAGCAAAAACATCAACATGTTCTTATATACTGATCTCAGTACTGATCCCCAAGAGATTTTGAGAGTTCCAAGCACTACCTCGGGTAATGCTTGACAGATTGAGACCATTTTGACCCGCATCACACCAAGAGTTTGATCTCTAGCTCTGCACAAAAAATCACTACCTAGAAACTTTTTGGAAAATGGCTTTTTTTCCCCCCAGGGCTTATATCTCCACAACCTCTATCTCAGATGACTCCAAGTTTCATTTATTAACCCTATTCTCCACCCTCCTGAGGCACACCACATTTCAAAGGAATCTGACTAAGCATGCATATTTCAGAGGACATGGGAAAACTGACCTTTAAACAGAAGTTGTGATGCAATCTTAGCAGCAGCACTATGGTATAGACTGATTACAATACTCACTTGTTATCTGAAATGCACTCCAATAATGTCGTAATAAATTATTAGTTTGTTTGGATCAACCCTTACATTTAAACACTGACTGCATTATGGAATCTCTCTCTCATACTACTACAGACAGTAGAAAGAACATCCCTGATGAACACACTGGCTCCTGCTGAAACTCTCTCCTTTAGCTCTACAGAATCCGAGGAACTTCCAAGCAAAGCTGAGAGGCCTTGGGGCAGAACTGGAAATTGGGGTACAGGACACCCGACTGTGAGAGCTTTCACGCTTTCCTCCCTCCCAGAGCTGCTCACATTAGAGCAGAACTGATCAAAAGGAGATAGTCATCTCCCGATGGTTGCACCACAGAGCAGCACAAAACACCAGAAGCAAGAAGAGAGGCATTCCTTTAGGGACATTGCCCTAGTGGACAGCCTCCCAAGAACTCAAGTTCAGTACCACTACCTGCAACAGATCATCTCGGAGCTCAGCTGCCAGTGTTGAGCTCCCTTGTGAGCCAGCTGGATTGTCGCAGCTCTACCATGCAGCTTCCTAAACCCTGGTGGAAAACAAACCATTTGAGCACAACTGCAGGAAGCTAATCAGCCAGGATGGATGTCTGAAAGGTCTGTGTGCTACTGGAATCCTTCAAGATTTGCATTGACCACGCTGGGTCCACTCCCACCTTGACCTATGGAAATGGAGCTCCTAGGCCCTTGAGGCAGCATTGTCAACAGACACCCTGGCAGGGGTCTCTGTCTACATATTCATTTATCTAGCATACATCCTGTGCCAGGCAATCTTGTCTGTAAATCTGTAATGAACTCTAGAATGCAGCTTGACTCAAAAGTCTTCCACCAGTCTGCCTCCTCCTTTCCTCAGAACACAGCCTATTGCTAAATATTAAATCAATGGAAGACTATATGCCTCTTCTTGTAAACTGACTATTTTACGTGTTTGAAGTCCCTTGCTGTTTACAGGGTTGGAAGTTTCTGTAGGACTCTTCTCTCTAAGAAGCTTCATTTACTCTTGCACTGATCTCTATTATTTATTTTTGTCCATCTCACAGATGTCATCTTTGTCCAGTCACAGCTTACTGATCCGTTTTAAACTTGACACTTTAGGAGCGTAGGTGGTTCCCAAGAGAAAATATTTGTTTCACCGTGGTGAATTGAAAACCTCAGTGACATGAAAAATCCTTAATCTGCAATGACTACCTGCTAAAAGAGGCTGTGACAGAATCACTTTGGGGCAAAGCAGCAGTCTCTAATCTTGTATCTTTTAATAATTCTTTCCAGTATGTAAATCAGTCTGCATGGCCCTGGGAATGACTAACTCTGGGAGCAAACTTGGGAAAGCATGTTCACTTTCTGGTGAGTAACAAAACAAATCCTGCAAAAAGGCAGCTCATGTGTTCATCACAGCACTTGCTAGCCAATTCTGAGGGAGACAGGCCTGTTCTAACGCTATAGGTTGATGGTTTCTGATTCTGACGGTGGGGTGAAGTGTGAGATAATACTGGAACCAGCAAATGGTGAGCAGAACTCTGGAGAAGTGACATTAATCGTTTACCTATGCCTATACCAGACATACTTAAGATTGAGAACAAAAGGTACACAAACTTTTAGAATATAGCACAGGAATAGAGCAAGTCTACTTTGGAACTATGGAACATGGCAAAGAGATCATTAAAAGAACCATCTTCTCTTGTTATGTGCCAACTGCAGTTGATATTACAGCATTTTGACCCTATTAAATTACATCACTGCATACAATAATCAATAATATGCTAAACACAGAAATCTTCCAAAACTGCAAATTCCTTAGTCAACCACTTACACTCAATGGTGTCCTGTAGCATTTCTCAGGCAAAATAACAAAGACATGGTAAAAGTTTTATGTTTAACAAAGTTAATATAGACCAGATTATTTAGTGTTGAT
This sequence comes from Mesoclemmys tuberculata, assembly GCA_007922155.1. Classification (NCBI taxonomy): domain Eukaryota; kingdom Metazoa; phylum Chordata; order Testudines; family Chelidae; genus Mesoclemmys; species Mesoclemmys tuberculata. The sequence goes on along the minus strand of ML675612.1, from coordinate 20,152,419 downwards.
TTAGAAGCTCTGACTCGAATCGTATTAATGGAACTGAATGCTATTAAAATAGCAATGTTTTTTCTAATTACATCACTTTTAATGCAAAGGGAGAAAGGGAAAGGGCTTGCACTGTGTAAAGGAAAGAAAATACAGTATTTTCTGCCTTTACTGCTCCATTATGAGGATGCCAAACACTGTCTAGATTTTTACATGTTGTTAGGCACCCTCCTCCAGAAAAACAATGCCAAAACACATACATGTACATTTATTAGCCCTCAAAAACAGATCTACAAATAAGTGAGAAGTATCTTGCCACATGAATGACAATATTCCCCACCTTTGTGGAAAGTTAACCAATTTTTTATATACATTCCTGTAGATCCACACAGGTAAAGGCTGTGGGAGAGTGAGTGTGGTATTTCTTACCAAAAAGTCTGAGCAGTTTTAATCTTGTAAACACCAATATCTTTATTATACTTGTTTCTCCACAACAAATTAAAAACAAGCCAAACAAAAATAAGAAGTGTGTGCTTCCTACTTTCCCAAAATAAAATTCAGACAGACAAAATTATAGCTATACAGCCACCATTAATCAACAACTCAGAATGTCCCAAAGAGTCTCTATTCCTATTTAAGGTTGCGGGAAAGAAATCTCACAGCATCAATCACAGCAAATGTCTGATTTTCTGTTAACATTACCAAAAACAAGTTATGAATGAACTGTAGAATAGAATAGAACCGTTATCTTATGAACTAATTGGGTATTGAGGAGTTCATAAAAAACTAAGTTACTTACCAGTAACTGTTGTTCTTCGAGATATGTTGCTCATATCCAGTCCCATATAGGTGTGTGCACGCCATAGTGCACCAGCTTCCGGAACTTTTTCCCCTTAGCCGATACCATAGGGTTGGTGCAGGCGCCCCCTGGAGTACCGCGCTCATGCAGTGGTACATAGGGCGCCTCTGACCCCACGGCCCCTCAGTCCCTTCTTTCTGCTGACTCCGGCAGCGGGGACGGAGGGTGGGTGTGGAATGGATATGAGCAACACATCTCGAAGAACAACAGTTACTGGTAAGTAACCTAGCTTTCTGTCTTCGAGTGATTGTTCATATCCATTCCCATATAGGTGATTAGATAGCCACACCTTGGAGATGGGTAGGAGTCATTGGTGAGCTGCTCTCATCAGCACAGCTCTGCCGAAGACTGTGTCCTCTCTTGCCTGTTACACGATGGCGTAGTGGGACATGAAGGTGTGGACCTATGACCAAGTTGCCACTTTGCAGATGTCTTTCAGGGGCACTTTTCCCAGGAAGGCCGCCGAGGAGGCCTGGGCTCTGGTTGAATGCGCGGAAACCGATCCTGGTAGCGGCATCTTTGCTTGCTCGTAACAGCATCTGATGCAGGATGTGATCCAGGTCAAGATCTGCTGGGTGGAAACTGGTGAGCCCTTCATTCGGTCTGCCACCGCCACGAAGAGCTGCATGGACTTTCAGAATGGCTGTGTCTGCTCGATATAATATGCGAGGGCTTGTCTCACGTCCAGGGAATGCCATTTCCACTCATCTTCCCACCCGTGTGGTTTAGGGAAAAACACAGGGAGGAATATGTCCTGGTTATAGTGAAATTGAGACACCACCTTCAGCAGGAACGCTGGGTGGGGCCTCAGTCATACCTTGTCTTTATAGAAAACCGTGTAGGGGGCTCTGAGGTTAAAGCTCGTAACTCGGAGACCCTCCTAGCCGATGTGATAGCTACTAGGAAGGCCACCTTCCAGGAAAGGACGAGCAGAAGGCATGTAGCCATAGGCTCAAAGGGGGGTCCCATCAGCATGGTGAGGACCAAGTTCAAGTCCCAGGGAGGCCCTGGGTCATGAACCTGCGGGTATAGCCTCTCCACCCCTTTAAGGAACCTAACTGACATTGGGTGTGAAAGCAGTGACCTCCCTTCCATCGGCTGGTGGAAGGCTCAGACGGCCGCCAAGTGCACCCTGAGGGAGGCCAAGGCTAGGCCCTGGAGTTTCTGGTAGAGAAGATACTCCAGGATGGCCTGAATAGGTGAACAGCTCAAGTGGATGCCCCAGGCTTCCGCCCAACAGGTGAAATGCTTCCACTTGGCTCGATACACCACCTGAGTGGAGGGTTTCCTGCTACGCAGCAGAACCTGTTGGACTTGTAACAAACAGGCTCTTTCACCCTCCGTCAGCCATGGAGTCTCCATTCTGTGAGGTGGAGGGAGTCCAGGTTGAGGTGCAGCAGGCGACCCTGGTCCTGGGAGAGGAGGTCATAAAGTTTCGGGAGCGGCCATAGTGGGGTGATGGATAGGTCTAGCAATGTGCTGAACCAATGTTGTCTCGGCCAACCTGGTGCAATTAGAATGGTGTCCGACCTGTCCCTCTTGATTTTTAAGAGGACTCTGGGAAGCAGCGGAGTGGGGGGAAACACATACAAGAGTCCCCGAGCATGGTATGAGAAAGGCGTCGGATACGGAGCCCGGCTTGTGGCCCTGGAGCGAGCAGAACCTCGGGCATTTCCTGTTCCAGGTCAACACGAACAGGTCCAGTTGGGGAACCCCCCACTCACAGAAGATCAAAGCGGTCACCTCCGGGTGTAACGACCAGTCGTGTTGGGGAAGGAATGATCTGCTGAGGTGGTCTGCCTCATCGTTCCTGACCCTTGGGAGGTGAGAGGCAGAGATGTGAAAAATTGCTCCTCACCGCTAGGTCCCATAGGAGCATGGCCTCTTGGCAAAGCGCAGAAGAGCGCACCCCTCCTTGTCTGTTCATGTAGAACATAGCCGCTGTGTTGTCTGTGAGGACCTGCACCACCTGGCCCTCCAGAAAGTTGGGGAACACCTGGCAAGCCAGGGAAACTGCCCTGAGCTCCCGTACATTGATATGGAGGCGGCTCTCACCCGAGGACCAGAGCCCTTGGGTGCTCAGGTCGGAACTGATGTGGGCTCCCCATCCCACGTCCGAGGCATCGGTAATCAGTGTTAAAGAGGGTGCCAGGTCCCTGAAGGGGACTCCCGTCAGGACCTCCCCTGTGTCCCTCCACCAATCTAGTGACTGCAGGACCTGGGAGGGGACCGTGATCACCTTGTTCAGGGAATGTCTGGCTGGTGTGTAGACTGAAGCTAGCCACATCTGAAGTGGCCTGAGCTTGAGGCGCACCAACCTCACCACGTAGGTGCAGGCCGCCATGTGACCCAACAGCTGGAGGCAGAGCCTGGCTGTTGTTGTGGGGCACCTGTATAGATTTTCTGTTATGGACACCATTGCCTGAAAGCAAGGCTGTGGGAGGAAGGCCCTGGCCTGCGTGGCATCTAGGGTAGCCCCGTTAAAGTCTATCTGCTGCACCTGGGTGAGCGTGGATTTCTGCTCATTCATGAGTAACCCCAGTTTGGTGCATGTTGCGCAGGTGAGAGCTAGGCTGTTCCTCGCATGGGCCCTGGACCTGCCCCGGATCAGCCAGTCGTCCAGATAGGGGAAGATCTGTACCCCTCTGCAGCACAGGTACTCCACTATCACCACCATACATTTTGTGAACACTCTGGGGGCGGAGGAGAGGCCGAAGAGCAGGGCCAAAAACTGGTAGTGGGAGCCAGCAACCAGAAATCAGAGAAAATGTCTGTGAGTGGGAAGGATAGAGATATGAAAATATGCATCCTTCAAGTCGAGGGCAGTGTACCAGTCCCCTGGATCTAGGGCAGGAACGATGGAGGCTAGACAGACCATCTGGAACCTGAGGCGCCTGATGAACCTGTTCAGATGACGTAGGTCCAGAATAGGCCATTGACCCCCCTTGGCCTTGGGAATAAGGAAATAGTAGGAATAAAAACCCCCTTCCTCTTTCTTGTAGAGGAACCTCCTCCACCACTCCGAGGAAAAGGAGAGAATTCATCTCCTGGCTGAGGAGGTGCTCATGAGAGGGGTCCCTGAAGAGGGATGGGGAAGGGGGAGAGTCCGGGGGAAGGCCATGAACTGAAGGGCATAGCCCTTGCAAACCACACAGAGGACCCAGCTGTCCGATGTTATAGTCCTCCACTCGGCGTAGTATGGCCAGAGTCTGTGCATAAATTGCCCAGTGAGATCCAGGGGAGAGTGCCACCCTCAACTGCATCGTCAAAATTGGTGCTTGCCGTTTTGCCCTTTAGACGGTCCCTGGTGTGTGCCTGCCAAGGATCCACAGTGGTCATGTTGCCTGGACCCCCTATACCTGTCATGGCCCCTCCGAGGTGGAAAGGGCTTAGAAGGTGGCCTAGGGGCTGGTTGGGGTTGGCGCTGGCGCTGGGCCTAAGGGCAAAGCTGGTGCCTTGAAGCCTGTGGCGTATAAAGCCCCAGTGATCTTTACGTCGCTCTAGAGTTCTTTAAGGCATGGAAATTTTCATCCATTTGTTGGGTGAAGAGGCCAGCGTCATCAAAAGGTAAGTCTTGGATGGACTGCTGGACCTCTTGGGACAGCTCTGAAGCCTGCAACCATGAGGAACATCTCATCACAATGGCCGAAGCCACTGCCCTGCTGTCAGTATCCGCTGTATAACTGGCCATCTGTAGAGCTGCCCCAGCCACCACAGTGCTCTCATCCACTACCATGGCGAAGTCTTGTGCTTGGTCCTGCGGGAGACCTTGTGCGAACCTCCACTAGGAGGACCAGAGGTTCAAGTTGTAGCGGCCTAGGAATGCCTGATGGTTGGCAATCCATAATTGTAATGCCCCCATCAAGTAGACCTTGTGGCTGAAAAGGTCTAACTTCTTATGGTCCTTGCCCTTAGGTGTATTACCCTGGTCTTCCTGTCTGTCTCTTTGGTTGGCCGCATCAACCACAAGAGTCCCCGGGGCACGGTGATTAAAAAGGAACTCAAAGCCCTCTGAAGGTATGTAGTAGCGCCTCTCTGCACCCTTAGAGGTCGGGGGAACTGAAGCCGGCCTTTGCCACAGGTTCTTGGCTAACTTCAGAACGCATTCATGGATGGGCAGGGCAACCCTGGAAGGTCCTGCTAAACCAGAAACACCAAAGAGGGGGTCTTCCTCCTCCGACAACTCCTTGAGCTCCAAGTTCAAATTGCTTGCCACCCTCTTAAGGAGCTCTTGATATGCCTTAAAGTCCGGAAGAGACACTCTGTGGTCCTTGGCAGCCGCATCGTCATGGGAGGATGAGGAGGATTGAGGAAGGGGCCCTGTAGAGTGACCCTCCTCAGGGTCCGACTCCTCGTCGGAGGATCGGTCTTTCTATGATGGGATCCACACTGGACTCCTTGCCAGGGATCGAGACAGGTGCCACGACTTTGCTTCTCACACCAAGATCTGTTCTGGGCTATAAGCTGGAGATCGGGACTGGTGTCTATCTGGTGCTGGCACTGCTGTCCGCACTGAGCTTGGTGCCATGAAGCTGAGCGTCGACTTCCCCGGAGCTGGAGTGACGTCGCTTCTGCCGCCTACCTCTCGATCTCCCTCGGTGCCACGGTGTCGAAGAAGGAGAGGACCTGGAGTCCAAGCTAGAGAGGGAGCCGACACTCCTCTCTCTTCCTGACCATCTGGGGGGGAGATCTGGACCTCTGTCTTGACCACCCACTGGGGCCGCCCAACGCAGGTTTACCCCAAGACACCGGTCCCGGAACCCTCGGCCGAGGGGGGGACGGAGGCATGGGCATGCCCACGAGAGTGCTTGCCGCTGTGAAGGCCTCCGGTGTCGACAGCCCTTGCAAGGGCACTCTCCCACCTTCAGGGGTTGGGGGAGGCTCCTTGCATGGAGACGCTGGTGCCGGAGTTCTCTCCACGGCACCTGGTTGTGGCATCTCTTGGCTGGTTACCAGTTGCAGTGAAGAGTCTTTAGCAGTAACCAGCTTCTTCTTTTTCTTCGGTACCGGAGGTTTCCGTGTCTCCGTTGCCGGCAGGGCGCTCTGCACCGAGGAGATGCTCAGTGCTGCAGGTGAACAAGATGGCTTGGAGGCCGGCTGGAGGGCCGAGTCCATCAAAATGGCCCGCAAACAAGTGTCCTGTTCTTTTTGCATCCATGGTTTGAAAGATCTGCAGATCTTGCATTTGTCCTTTTGGTGCTGCTCTCCTAGACAGCAAAGGCACCACTCGTGCGGGTCAATAACGGGAAAGGGTTTACCGCACACGGAACAGGACTCAAACCTGGGTGAACCCAGCATGGTTCTCGAAGGGAAAGCACTTAGGGCTTCTTCTAATTAAACTAACTAACTACTCACTAAACTATAACTATATACGCTATTGCAGAAAAACAGGGGAAGCTACTTGCGATGCAAGGAGCAGTAGCAGTTCCAGTCACCGTCATGGGCGGAAAGAAGGAACTGGGGATCATGGGGTCGGAGGCACCCTATGTACCATGGCATAAGCGTGGTACTCCAGGGGGCGCCTGCACCGACCCTACGGCATCTGCTAAGGAGAAAAACGTTCCAGAAGCTGGTGCATTGTGGCATGCACACACCTATATGGGAATGGATATGAGCAATCACTCGAAGACAGTATAGAACATTTAAAAATTACAGGTGTCTAAGTTGCAGTATGGTGCACTGCATCACTTTCTTCTTGTTCTTTAAATCACTGCAAATGCAATGCATTGAATGCATTGGAATATGAAGAGATGTCAACTTGTTCTCATGGCTTTCATGGTGTGATTTTTTTTTCCAAGTCAGGAACAATGGTTCATGTAACTAACTGTTCATAAGACTGGTGTTTGTAAAGCCACGGTACTACTGTACTCCCGTTTTATTACTAAAGGCTAGTTGCAATATAAGGTACTAATACTGATTAAATTCTTTTCTGGCATCAAGTTAAGTCATTACCATGATTCCTATAAGCATAATACAATGTAGGAGAAGCTGGGGGCTTTTTGTTTGCTTGTTGCTTTTTTGTTTATTTGTTGTTTGTTTTGTTACTTTTTCTGTAGTAAGAAATGTTAATTTATTTGATAACTATCCTGAATGAAAACAGAGGAAATATTTGAAAGCTCTTCAAAGGACAAAAGTTGTATATAAACAAACATAAGATAAATGTCTAACAACTAGTGTGTGTCTATTTCTTTCTGTTTCTTTTAAGTCATACAAGTTTTTGGCTCTAACATGAGCTGCTTTAAAATATAACTTTTATTGAAGGGCCTAATGTGGAACAGTGAAAGCTTTTCTAAATCTGCTAGAACTATTATAAAGAATGTACACTGCCTCAGATGCAAAAATAATTACTGGATGGGGTGTGCAGAATAAGTGATATAGAATCACAAGAACAAACAACGATTGATATTAATCAAATCTAACATTTGTATCTCAAGATCTGCACAAACATATCCTACTCTGCTACTCCTCAAACACTAATATGACCAACTTTAAATTAAAAAAATGGTATTTTTTCTGATGTAAACATTAAGATACCGAAGTAACCAGAAGCAACAACTGAAGTCAGTAAAAAGCTGCTACCACACAGTCTACTGTTTCTCTCTAACAGATTTCCCTTGGTCTCAATCTGTTCAAACATCTGTCTCTCTGTATATAAAGTACAGTGTGTTACAGTTCCCATCAACAGATAGCATTCAGATTCCTAATAAAGATTTGAGGTTTTACTATCTTAGAAGCCAGTTTGTAATTGCCCCTCCCATACACTTTCCCTCTGAATGATGAATAAATACATGATTTTTAATTCTTCTAATACTGCTGGTCAAAAAAATTTTGTAAGTGGGTTGAAAAATAGCCAAAAATTGTTTTTCAAATTTTGAAAAACCACCTTTGCAAACATTTTCTAAAAATTTTCACCAGTTTTATTTTCATAACACATCTTCTCTTTTCTTCTCATTTGCCTGCAAAAACAGACCAATTCCTTTTCTTTGGAACCTCAACAACAAATAAACACTGGTATTAGGGTTTTTTCCAAATCTAAAGCAGTTAATTTTTTTCAGTGCTGGGTATACATAACCTGAACTCAATATCGTACAGGTCATAACTTTGCAGATCACTAAATTTCCCCTCGTCAGAGGAGAGAGACTAATTCATCTAAATGTTTGCTTTTTAATACAGAGAAGTGTTTTTTTTAATTCAAGAGAACAAGAAAGACCATGCTCTATCATCAGTTTTGGAAAGGATGATCGTTTGTACTAAATTTAATTGAACTTTCAGAATTCACAAATAAACCAATAAACCACAATACTCACTCTCTCATGATTAGTCATAATTATTATTCACTAGGGGTCCGTCCCACACACAGGCTTGAGGGAATAGGGCCCGGTCTCCCAGCACCCTCTATGATCCCTCCTGGCATCCCCGGATCTTCGGTCTGGAGGCACAGAAGTATACAGGCATTGTGACCTCACTATTCCCCACCCACCTCAAAACAAGTGAATTTGGTGTGGCTAGAAATTTGGCTCAGGCCCAGCCCCCCAAAGCAGGAGCCAACATACCTGAGCTAGTATGGGGTGGAGAATTATTCACTACCCTTTGGAGCAAGGGGGAGGAGGTCAGGAATCATGCTTTAGAGCAGTGGTTCTCAACCTTTCTAATGCCGTGACCCCGCAATACAGTTCCTCATATTGCGGTGACCCCAAACCAAAAAATAATTTTGGTGGCTACTTCAAAACTGTAATTTTGCTACAGTTATGATTCGGAATGTAAATACCTGATATGCATTATGTATTCTCATTGCTACAAATCAAACATAATTTAAATATAGTGATTAATCACAAAAGCGCCGGACACACGTAATGCGCTGCTATGGACTGTGGAGCGTTCCCCCCGCTTCCCCCGCCCCTTAGGCCCCGGACGGATGATGCAATCACGTCTGCGCATGCGCGCAGGCATTCAGTTTGGAACGCGCATCCATAACAGTGTGCGTTCCAGCTGAATAGCGCTGCTACAGATGGTAGCGTGACTTCTCAGCGGCTAAAGCCATCGGAAATATGTATTTTCCGATGGCTTTAGGCGACCCCTGTGTTTTGGTCGTTCGACCCCCACCGGGGTCGCGACCCACAGGTTGAGAACCGCTGCTTTAGAGAGATGATTCTTTTTGCATTCGACTTTGAACGATGCAGCTATGCACAGCCTTACACACAGATCATGTCAGCGCAATCTAGCCATTCATGTTATTTGACTAGCTCTACTTTTAATTATTTATATCATCACCGACATTTTAAATTCTCGGCAGGAAGCTCTATTTGTTTCCCCCCTTTAGACTTAGAGGAATTTTCTTACTTTTGTCCAACTCGTGAAGTGCTCTTAGTAATCCCAGTATACATGCCCTCTTTTGTCTATACTGAGGTTTTACTCAATGTCACGAAATTGCTGCATTCATTTGACTGCAATATCCCACTCTTGAAATCAGGACTGGTTCACAGAGTCATAAGCTACAAGGTCAGAAGGGACCACTGAGATCATGTAGTACAGTGTTTCCAAACTTTTTGGCTCAAGAGCCACAAATATAATTTTCAGAACCCTGAAGAGCCACCAGTGTATCAACTCATAACAATATACTGATGTATACACCATTAAGGACTACAAATTACCACATATTTAACGTAAATATTTTGAGGCTACTGTGCTAATTTTTCCATATGCTATTTTACACCTACAAATTAATCACAATCTGTCACACGCTCACAGACAAAGCACTAGTGTAGATGAATGACTGTCACTACACACTGAAGCACATGGCCTGGCAGCTAAGTCACGGTGGGTGGTCTGCTAAGTGCAGGCCAAACTGGGCATGGAATTTTAGAGTTCTGCCCCTCTCCTCAAGCATGGTGGGCCCTGGCTGCTCCAACAGCAGCTCCTCCCCCAACCTCCCCACTGCAACCAGACGGAAGGAGTTCAGGAAGGAGGCTGCCTCCTCGCTGATCTCCCATCCCCCTGGCTGCAGAAGGAAAACCACACACGTCCTGTAGCCCCATGTGCTCCACCTGGGTACCTAGGCAGTGGCTCCCTTCTGCAGCCAGGGGGGATGGGAGATCAGTGCTCCCCTCCTTCTGGCTCCAGCAGGGACCCCAGCACCTAGGGACCCAGGCAGAGCACTTTCCCATACTACCTGATGGAGCCAGGGGAGGGAAGTGCTGATCTCCCATCCCCTTGGGTGCAGCAAGGAGCCTGCACCATTCTTGTAGCCCTGCAGCAACACGCTCTGTCTGGGTCCTTAGGCAGTAGCTCTCTTCTACAGCCAGTGGGAGGGAAGCCGCAGGTCACGGGCCACAGGTTGGGAGCCACTGATCTAATCTGACCTCATGTATAACACAGGCCATAGAACTCCCCCAAAATAATTCCTAGAGCAGATCTTTTATAGAAAAACATCCAATCTTGATTTTAAAATGGTCCGTGATGGAGAATCCACCACAACCCTTGGTAAATTATTCCAAAGGCTGATTAAAAATTTATGTTTTATTTTCTGTCTGAATTTGTCTAAATTCAACTTCCAGCCACAGGATCATGTTATACCTCTCTCTGCCAGACTGAAGAGCCTATCATTAAAATATTTGTTCCCCATGTAGGTACTTATAGACTATAATCAAGCCAACCCTTAACTTTCTCTTTGTTAAACTATGTTGTGCTTGTCGCTATGAGAAGTGTTTTCTAATCTTTTAATCATTCTCGTGGCTGTTCTCTGAACACTCTACAATTTATCAACACCCTTCTAGAATTCAGAACACCAGAACTGGACGTGGTGTTCCAACAGCAGTCACATCAGTGCCAAATACAGAGTTAAAATAACTTTCCTATTCCTACTTGGGATTCCTTTGTTTATGTATCTCTTTGAGGCCTTTAGGAATTACCTCATTATAAATGTTAGATAATAATACCACCCCACCATAGAAACATGGCAGCTAAGGGCAAAACTCATTTGTGTGATCACAGAGGGCTCTTTCATGCATATACTGCTGTTATTTCACACACAGAGCCCACACTGAGATCAGTGTATGCTCAAATGCAGAATATGTAAGAGATTATCCTCATGTGGTTGCAGATCACAGAGAATATTTTAATCGAAACAACCATTTTTCTTCTATTTTTATGTCCACTGAGCAAATAAAATAATCTTCTAGTAAGCCTTGTGCTGTTTTGCATCTAATGACTTTTTGTAATTTAGTCTGTAAAATAATTCCTCTGCTTCCTCATGCTACAGATAACATGAAATTTTATCTACAGGGAGATGTGATCTTTCACAAATACCATACCTGATCCTACAATTGGCTTCCCATGGGGGGACCCCACATGAAGTTTATCACAAGATTTATTCTACATTCACAAAAGTGAAGGGAACAACACAGCTACCCACGTCAACCTTATTTTATGTAGATTCTTCCTCCATGCTGTCAAGCTCCCAGGGGCAAGGAAAATCTGCATTTATTGCCCAGAGTGCATGGAATAGTGCATGGGAGTATAAATTCCTAAATCAGCCATGAGGCTATGTGGCAGGAAGGGGGGACATGAAAAACAGTGGCAATACAACAATCCTCTGCAGGTGTACTGAGGTCCACGGGATCTCCCCATCTATATATTAAGATGTATGAGCATTTGGAGGAGCACATTTCCTCAACTCTGCAAGCAGCAAAACATCCCCTATTCCCCACAGGATGGCTGCATAGAAACCCCAAAAGCTGAAACAGAGTTTCTAGCTCTTACCCAGACTTTTCCTGCCAAAGGGATGATGTGACTCACAGTTTTTCATTGAGAATGTGGAAAGCAAGAAAAAAAATTGGTGAATATACACAACTATTTATGTTGGCCAAGATTTTTCAAACCTCAGTGCCTAAAATTAGGCTCTTCAATACAGATTTATGTACCAAATAAATTATCCTAATTTTTCAAAAGTACTGAAGACCTGCCACTACATACTGACTTCTATAGAACCTACTGAGTACTCAGCATGTTTGAAAATCAGACCACTAAATCTTGGCCCTTACATGTTATTTACACAATAAAATGCTAATCTTAATAAACAGTGTTTTTAATTTATCTACTTTGCTTGCACAAAAATATTTTATACTGTATTGTTTTACAACAGCCAAATGATTCCAGATCTGTTTTTAACATGATTGAGAAAATAACACATTGTGAAGGTTTGCTGAAATAATCCACCTTTAACTTTGGTTTGTTTTATTTTCTCTGTAGTGATATTGGTTTCATCTACAGATAATCCTGGATTATGGCTGATTCAATATTATCGGTTAAGATTTGGAACTTTTAGACCTTAAAGGGGTACGCTAATTTTAATAACACTACTACAGACAAGGCACACTTCTAGTCTTTTACTAAGGCGATCTAGGTAATAAGACATAGGAATACACGAGGCCCTTGGGTTTGAATTATTGCAGAAAAATGAGTAACCTTGTTTTTTTTGTTTGTTTTGTTTTTTTAATACCTAAGCAAGAATAGTGAAACTGACATTTAAAAAAAAAAGTTTGTCCCAAAATAGATCTGAGCAACCTACAGATCCATTCGTCTTGCTCCTATCACTGCCCCATTTTTCACATGAACAACCCTACCTACTTCCATGAAGCACAGCCCATCTCTATGGGGTACAGGGATTTTGGAGACTCCCTGTAATGCTTCTCTACAAGCTACCCTGAGCTCCCTGCTTTATACTTTCCTTTCCCCCTTCCTCTCCTTCATACACACCCCAGTCAACCTCTCCCTCCACACAAGACAGTTATAGCAGTTTAACCACCCGAAAAAATTGTTTTTAGATCACTGGTATAGCTGGTTGAATTGGACTGTACTCTCCCCAAAGCAGACTGGAATAGATGTTTATATAATATGCTGACTAACTGAATCATTTCCCTTTTTAATAGACGGTCTATGAAGAGGATAAGCGCCTACTTATGCTAATAACAAAAGTTACATCTTTAGCTTCAATGATAAAGAACTATGCTTTGGAGCAGATGATACTGAATTCTACCCCTGCTGATGACTACGGTGATGGGGTTGTTAAACACTTGCATCTCTCTGTAGGTCCCAAAAGCAATGCTGTACTACATCTGTAAAGCAGGCATTATTGGGCAGCATTCTGGAAGCTCCATTTGTTTTTCTAACACACACACACACACACACACACACACACTCTCACTCACGACACAGATTTGTGGAGAATTAATCAGCTGAAATCTGCCGAAATAAATTCAAAAAGAAACTCGGAAGAACACAAAGTGTGTGCGCGTTCAGGCGCTCTCTACCACAGTCCTGCAGTCTCTGCCCAGAAATCTGGCTGCAAGGTGGTCTGATTCAATTAAGAGAAACTAAATTGTGTTTGTACAGGGAGTAGCAAGCAGATGAAAAACATGGAGTGCTGTTCCCCCCCAGGATATTAATTACTTGATTAGTGTATGTTAAAAATTAGTCGTTACTATTGTGGTCTGGGATGCTCAATAAAACAGATTCTGCTTTCTATAAGCAGAGTTCATTACTGCATTAGAGACAGGCTGTGTAGGAATAAAATTGTAAGCCTGTAGATTCATTCATGGCAACCCCCTAGATTCATTCATACCCTTATTTGTGTCAATCTTCATTTATATATATAGTTCATTCATACCCTTATTTATGTCAATCTTCCTTTATATATATAGTTAAGATAGTCTGTCAATCTCTATATAGTTTTAATTAGTTAACAGCTTTATTTGTGTCAATCTTCATCTGATGCTTTTTGCAACTTTGTTGCTAATTGAGGGAATCCACCTATTAGTTGGTTAAGTATTGGGGAGCGCTCAAACCACTGTCCTTTTGTGTCTCATGTTTGGGTGCAAAGGCCGTGTCCTTTCCTCTGAGCCACTCACTCCCAGCCTGCTTTGCTGGTTAAATTTATGCCTATCTGTCCTTAGGTAATAAGTGTGTCTGTTTAAATTATTGCTATTGTTATTATTAAAGCTGTTTTCAACCCTTCTTACCCAGAATGTATACTCACCATCTCACAATTCTGTCTAATATTTGAACTCCTCTCAGCCATACTCCATATTATAAATGTAAAACCCCATTTTGACCAAATGTATTCCATCTTGTACAAAACTCTTTCTGAACTTTTAGATGCTTATCTGAACAAGGTATGAATGTAGGGTGTATGTATGTATGAACCAGACCCAAACTGCCAGCTTGTCCTGATGACTAACGGCTGAAGAGTGTGAACACATCCCTAAGAGGCAAAAGAAGAATCAACCCCGGAAAACAAAAGAGCAAACTTAATCAAGACACAGGAACAAGCTGAAAGTCACGTCTGCTATTGTCCAGCAAGCAACAGACACAGAGAAGCGACGTGACACAGCAAAACTCCTAAGTTTGCACAGAAGTCAAAAACCTATAAAAGACTGGGTGAGATTGCAAGGCTTTTGGGGAGAGAAACTGTTCTGCAGACCATCAAAGAAGAGCGTCGGTGCACACCCAACAAAGACCCTGCTCTCCTCATGCCCAGCTTCCCTGGCCAGGTAATTGTCACAAGCCACGAACTCCAGCAACAGACCCAAGCTGTGATCTCAAGCCACGATAAGGACTGGTAGCTATACAACTACAGAACATTTCCTGGTGTGTTTGGGCGCGCGCTCGCGCGCGTACACATAGGTTTAAGATAGTTATTGATTTAGTATCTGTTAATAAATGTGGCATACTGCCTTTTCCCCTTAAAAGGGTCCCGAGTGCTCTTTTTGCACAAGAGCTCCTGCCCACATCAGACCTTCAGATATCTTGTACCTCACTCGGCTATGTCATACAGGGAGCAACACACACTACAGAAATAGCATGCTGGGCCAAATCACCCAGACTACTTACACGCCCAGTGATATTATAATGCCTGCTCTACAAATGCCCCTCTTATTCCCCCCAGTTTCTCCACATTGCTGCTTCCTCAGGCAGACGGAGAGATCTAATGGGTCCCCTTCCCTCCATGGCTCCCTGATCAGCTGAAAGAACCCAGAACTCCTCAATTCATCTGTCATAGTACAGCACTAGTTTGTATCTTATGCATTAAGGTAATGTTGTATTTCCATATTTTCAGATGCTAAAGTTTGTATTTCCTTACCTCTGCCTTTCCTGGGTTTTGAAGGTTTGAGTGTAGCAGCTGAACTAAATGTTCTACGAGGAAGTGAGACATCACTGGGCAACCTTAACTTTGCATTAATAAGTTTTTGGGCAGGTAATTACAATATGTTTATCCCTCAGCCTATACAGATATCACATTCTCTCAAGTTACCATTTAAAATTTAATTTCTCTGCTATCTAGTCTAGTCCTAAGAGCTCCAAGCACATAAAATGACCTGATGATAAGAATTCAACGGAAAAGGTCAATATTTTGTTTGTTTTAGTTTGGTTTTGGCTGCAGCTGTTAGCACTGATGTCACGTTTTACTCTGATTTGCTCTAACACAAACATTACTTGGCTAAAACCAAAAAAATCCCAAGATACCTTTCACCAGTCAACAGATGATACAAAAGCAGTGGAATTTCCAGATGAAAGTTTTCTGCTTCTAGTTCATAGCTAGGTTTTGGAACAAAGCAAAAGGTCTGTTGGGCTGCTGGATCCTGAAGTTACCTGGTCCCCCAGTATAAAAAACAGCAGAGATTAGCTAAAGGAGTCTAGAGGAGTTTATTGGAATTTTCCATTAAGGAAAAGGAGCTGACTTTAATTAACAGTCTAGCATCCAGATCTGTCAAATTCTAAAAGGGTATATCCGTTATATCTAGGGTCTAGCAACCCAGCTGCCTTCCTGCCGCTGTGCCAATTTACTGGCCTCTTAGCAGTTTAAAACACTTTACACAATTAAAACCACCTGCAACTTCACAGCTGAATTTACACACAGATCATTTATCATTTCAGAATGTGCAGCCACCATTTAAGCAGGACCTCCAAAAAGAGACCCATTAGCATCACTGTAGGTGGCAGCCACTAGGACTTTCAATTCCTATTTAAATTCTACACCCGTTATCACTTCTCTCGTTCATTTTAATAAGCAAAAAAAAAAATGTCAGCAATCTGATATGTCATCTACTTAAAAAAGGAGCCAGGAGAGTCAACAACTGCTTGCATGCTGCTAACTACTGTCACCTTTCATATCTTTTTAATTCATATTCATTTGACATAAGAAAATGAATTCACTTAATTTTGTTTAGATATAGTCTTTAGCTATATGTAATCCCACACATTGCCTTGTGTTTAAGATGCTGCAGCAAACTCTCAGAGTCAATGTCGGTATACAATTACATTTTCCTATTTTTTGGAATGTTTCCTATTCCCTATTTCCATGTGAAAGACTTATACAAGCTATAGGCAACACTGCCTAAATGACAATATGGGGAAATGAGTGAAACTGACTATGGCACTGGGCAAGGAAGGGTTAAGCCACTAGCAGGTTGAATAATCCAACTATTACCTTTGAGAATACACTGAAAGGAAATAAAAATGGTAATTAGAGCCATTCATTGTAAAATAATTAAAAACTTTGAAGTTTAAACTTATATTGTTAGAAGTTTGGAAGTAAATAATAGCTATGCATTGCTGTATTTACCTACAAGTTAGTGATTATCGATGTAACCAAATAGTTCCTGTCTGTCATTATCTTCTGTTAATTTAGAAATCAAAAAAAGATATTAACAATTAGATGAGACCTGAATGTAGTAATGTTGTTCTCTTTGAAGTTTAAAGAGTAACTACCTGGGAATGGTTGTAAATAGGTAATGTAGCTAGTTGAGCTAATGTAGCTAGTTACCAGTGTGCAGAAGAAAAGGGGGTTTCTACTTCAAAGTCATGGTAATCACCTATTTATTAACTAAGAAACGGACTTATCAACTTTATTCTCATCTGTATGTATAATGAATCATTTAACCATTACAAACTCTTCTTAAAAAAAAAATTCGTTTCATTAATAAGAATTGGCTTTAAGCATGTATTTGGGTAAGATTGGAAATATTCATTGATCTGGTGCTTTGGGATTAGTAGAACTTTTCATATGATGGACAAAATTTTCATAAATTCCCCTCACATTTGACTTGGCTGACTGGGTGGAAGCCAGAGGGCTGGATTCCTTTAAGGGAACTGCATTTTTGGCTTCTGGATAACCAGTGAGGTAATGAGAAGCTATTCGTTGCTGGCTTAGTGAATCTAATTTTAGAAATAACCACCAGTATTGGGGGTTTGCCTGTCCGTCTTTGCAGTTTTGCCCTAATTAAGCTATCTTAAGTGTGGCTACCCTAGAGACCAGTGTCACACTTACTGTACACAAAATGCTGTCAAATGCAAAAGTCAAATAAAATGGAGAGAGATTATTTTTTCTTTAGTATGGCTTTTTAGCCTTTTGGGTAAAATCAAGAATATTTTGTTTTTAGTGTCTTTCAGTGTATAGTAATATTATTTTTTACTTCTAACAGTAAGTAAATAAAATGTAGACAGCTTTGTGATTTTAAAATGATAATGTTCTTTAAACTAATACAAAATCCCTCACACAAAGCCTCTAGCTTCTATGATATTTTGATTGCCTTTCTAGGCCCTGTACAGTGCAGTTCCTAAAAGAAAGCAACACAAAGACAAGAGATAAGGTTTTGTTCAATTAAAATTTTTATAAATAGCAAAATATATTACGTAGCTTTACTTACGTACCATAGCTGCTTTATACCTACAATATATGTTAAAAGCATGCCTTCTATGTAATATTTAACATGGATACTTTGCACTTATACAAAACCTTTCATCAGATGGTCCGAAAATACCTTACACAGATTAATTAACAAAACCTTACAGCAAGTCTGTTGAGTGGCCCACTGTTACAACAAGTTTACACAGACACACACAAAGAGTAAGAGATTTGTCCAAGGAAAGATACTAATGATTGTCCCAAATCTCCTAATTCATAGGCCTGTCCCCTATCCAGTGAACGACTTAGTTCTAATATTTTACCCAAGGAAAACAATTGTAACATGAACACCATTCTATGTCTGTTCTATAAATACATACATATCCAGAAACACTTAGCATTTAGCAGAATGCAAGCTGTTACTATGTCTTTCAGTACAATATGCAGTAGTAATGGGACCACTTTGATGCATCAAGTTACTTACTTGTATGAGAGTCTGCAGCACTGGGGACAATGTTAGTAAAGTTCTTTGAGATTTTTCATAATATATGACTTATTTAATTGTGCTTCCTGTTCTGAGGCAGGCATACGTGCATTCCTGAAGAACAAAGTTGGTGCAGAGGTCAAGAGGGCCATTACCATGCCTGAATTTTTCCCAATACGTTCTTTAAAAATATCTATGGCAACAAAATGCACGTTAAACAAATGAGGGTGCTACTAAAAAAGGATTGCACACCCTCCATTGAACATGATTGTTTTGCTGCCATAGGCATCTTCAAATAATTCACTAAAAATACAGAATGGTAATAGCCCTCGACCTCCACACCAGCTGTGCATGTACACTTCACAACTCGAAATGTAATCATCTGAGCAACAACAATAGACATATGCAGCACTTCTACAGCATCTTCCTGAAGAAGATCTCCAAGCTCTTTACAAACATTGCCTCCAGTCCTGCAAACATGTGTACATGTGAGTAAGTTAAATGGCCCTACTCATGTTTGTATGTGAAGTAGCAAGGTCATTACTGAATTAAGCTTTACTCTCTCAGTAGTATTATCCTCATTTTAAGATGAGGTATCTGAGGCACAGAGTGAACTTACCCAAGGCCATACTGCTAGTGAGTGGCAGAGCCCATCATAAATCCTAGCAATCCTAATTTCAAATCCCCTATCCTAACCACTGCCTCTCTCTGTGGTGCATTCAGTTGGTACCCCGAGGCTGCCACCACTCACTGATGTGCATTAGTTTAAGCTCCCAAAGAGTACTTGAAAAACTGTAAGATAAATATGCTTTAAATAAATGTTAGCAACAGTGCAAATGTTTAGCACAGCATTCGTAATGTTACATTTGGTCATGAACAGATCCTGCAACTAAATGCATGATTTCTTGGCTTGGTAAAGATTTACATTAAATGCACAGACAGGAAAAATACCTGGTGAGCTCTTCTTTAATCTTCAAGGGTTCATGTGGGTAGAATTTCACTCTAAAGCACATGGTATACGGTGGATGAGCTGAAACATGATAAAGAAAAAGCATGAGAACAGGAGCAAAGAACATCACTTCATTCATACTCCAGGAGAGGTTTTCACCACTCTTACAGAACAGTCTGTGAGATGATTAGGTCTGCAATATCAGGCAGTGCACCAAACAAAAACAAAAAATAAAAAACTTCAACAAAACATATGACAGGAAAGCCCAAGGCATATGCAGAATCCAGCCAAACTACACAAATCAATTTATAAGTGGTTTTGAACATCAAAGTATTTATTGTTCAACCCAGGTGATGGAATAAAATTTCATTGTTTTTCATGTCAATTAACGTAGTAAACTGGAAGCATTAATCTCCTGTCCTATTGCAGTGAGGTACAAAGATATCATGCATAATTCTTTTTCTGGTAAAGATAATGGCTAGTTTACAAAATGGAACAGAACAAGCCATTCACTGAATTTCACTTGTGTATCTTAAAAGAGTATCTGCAAACAACTTATCTGTATCTGAACCACCTGTACCTGTAATGGGGGTTAATTCAATTTAATGTTTTAACCTCTCAAAGGTTGATATATGAAGGACTTAATTACTCCAGTAAAATTACAGTAACACAATCTATATCTATTTCACTGATCTGCTATTTCAGCTCTCATTCCAGTGTTTGCCAGTTCTATATTAAGGGAACACAGCTCTATACTTTCTTATTTCATGCCTTAACATGACAGCAGGGAGATTCTCTAATCCTAGCCCAATAATGTAGTTTCTAGTTGCCACTTATGTGTAACTGCAGCCCAGGGAGAACTGTTATCTGATAAGAGTGTCCTCTTTTGATAATCATGCTAGTTTGAGAGAACCACAAGAGCAAAGCAGAGAAGTTCTAATGTGAAAGTAAGAGACCACAGTCTATTCAGTCAGGAGGAATCGTCATGGTTATATATTTTTTTTTAGTTTTTAGATTTAAATAAGAATTAACCTTATTTTAGAAGAAAATACAGACAGTTGTGGACAAATGTCAACATCATATAACCCACCACGAAAATTGGCAGCCTTGTTGGGAATCTCAGAAGAAAGACCAATGATGGAATGAGCAGAGACTGCACTGTCCTCTCAACAACCCAACCCTTTGTATACTTACCGATATTTTTTTTTCAAAATTTGCCAGCTAATACGCCACTAAGCAGCCACAATGAAGGGTGAGATGCTGAGAGGAAAAAATGAGTAAGCAAAAAAGAAACAGTTTGATAACTGATTACCCTTATGGGAATTTAATTGAGCCTATAGAATTTAAAATCCTGTAGAATTTAATAGAGAAGATAACTTTCACATACAAAAATTATTGATCCTGTGGAATTTTATAGCAGGGATATACACTACTAAATTATGTAGGTTTTTAGAGTAACTTCTATAAAGCCTTATTGGTTTAATATGTATTCATTTTTAAATGATTTTTCTATAAAAGGGTAGTATTAGAAGAGCATCAGAAAATTTCAGGCATAATAAAATGTCTTTCTACAACATTAATTTAAAGAGGCCTTTAATTTTAATGAATATTGATGCCAGCATATATCAACCCTAAGCTCCCTAACGCTGGGGGCATAGCTTTCCTGAATACCTACTCAGATTGGGGAAGAGAAGAGCTTTAAAAGAAGTAAGAGAAAGATAACTGTAGGAAACAGGATGAAAGCCAAAACAAAGACGCAGAAAGAAATTACTGAGGAGGGGAAAAAAAGGAAGTTGAAATGGATGTAAGACAGACAGACACCTGAATGACTATGATACCATAAATGACTTATTTGATAGCTAGACACATACTAACTCATGTGCTAATATAAAAGCTGTGAAATTTGTCCCATAATTTTGAAGTCTTTTTGAGAGTTATCTTTATATACTGTAGTCTTACCAGAACACTACTTAGGGATGCCATGCTGATGTACAGAAGTGGTAAAAAACTAACATTTGTTTCCTTCTCTGTGATGGTTGTTTCTTTAGGTTTTTTCTTTTTCTTTTTTTTCCATACTGGATGGTTGTAATGTCTGTTTTAAGGAAGAGTGTATTTTACAAGATGTCCTGTTTCATATTTTTATAACATGGCAAACTTCACGACAAAACTGGATATTGCACATTTTCCAGTAAATAGTCAAATGAAACAATGGGAGGAGTGCAAAGAGAGAAAAATAAAAAATATGAAGAACAGAAAATAAATGAAGACAACAATAAAGAAAGGAAAGGAAGACAAGTAGGTATTAGTGGAGATGAGAATGAGTAAATGGAGACAGAGCATGAGTTTGGTTCAACCCACAACAGCACGAAGTTTTCTATATTTTGTCCGTATATTTCTATTACTCCATGATGTACAGTGACTGTACTATGGTCAGTGTTAGAACACTGAAGCTAATTAATCATGGGTCTGACGCAAAGTCAACTGAAGTTTAAAGAAAGACTCACATTGGCTTCTGTGGACTTTGGATCTGATTCCCTATTATCAAATACACCCGAACATCTTCCTAACACAATTGAAATCCAGCAGCAAAACAGAGAAGGGAGTGAACTTCCGGAGGTTTACTGTATACTCATTAAGTGCACTGTGAGGGGCAAAGTGGAAGATCAAGTGACTTCAACCTCCAAAGAAGTAAAATAACCCTAAAGATACAAACTGACTAGAATGCATACTGCGAGGGAAAATCAGAAATAACAGAAAAGATAGTGTCATTTTAAATGGGACCAACTATGACTCTGCTTGCAGCCTTTTGAAGCTGCTATAGCAAGGGGGAAGCCCTGCAGTTCCAGAAACGTTGCTGCTGCTCACAAAAAGTCTTTGACTGAAAAGCAAGTTTTTATTAAATGGACTGAGGTTCTCCGTGAACCACAGAAAGTTGAAAGAGCTGCTGTCAGACTCAGAGCCAGTCACGTATGAAATCACAACATAAAGAGAGCTACTAGGGGCCTTCACACATAGTGGGCCTGATCCAAAGACCACTGAAGTCAATTAAAAGAAGTCAATGAAAGCCCATGGACTTCAGTGGGGCTTTGGTTCAAGTCCATAATGTTTTCCATAAAGGGAAAAAAAAAACACATTTAAAGAGATAAAGAAAGAGCGGATTCTGGCCCCCCAGTTCTGGCAATGTATAGTGGATAAAGGAGCAACAGCAGTCCCAGGAGAATCCCCCAGGCACAAAAACAGCATAGGGCTGGCACTGGGTCTTGGATGGAGAGTAACCATAGATATAGTGCTTTGTGCTATGAATATTTTGGGCAGCAGAGTAGCCCATAGCCAGACGTGGAGAGGTTGCCATAAATTAGAACTACATTGGTCGTACTATGTATCAGGCAGAATCTGGGAGATTACAAGGTAGCTTAAAGCCAACTTCGCAAACTTCTTCCTGGCTCCGGGTTCTATGCTGTGCCTCCTGAGAAGTCCTGCACAAAATCTAGCCCAAATTCATTATTCCTCTGAGCATCTGACATTTCATGGACATTTTGAGGACAGAGATGACGACATTTCTAACAAGTTCTGCCTTGTGATCCTAATTACAACACTTGATGTTCAGAATGAACGTGGCCCCCTCTATCCAATCCAATCCCAAGAAAGTGACAAGATACCCATTGATTCAAAGAAATAATATAGGGTCTAAGGCACTCTCTTACCGTCCCTCATTGAAAAATGAGGCAGAAATTAATTAACATTGGGGGAGTGGAGGAAGGAAACTCATACAAATTCTCTCTTTCCACCATTTTACTTTTAAAATAATCATAAACCTAATAGAATCCTAGCAAAAATATCTTTTCATTGTACAGCAAGTAGAGTCCTTATATTGTGCATATTACAGCACTGAAATCAAAAACAAGAAAAAAAATAATCATCTCTCTCACGCATTCCTATACATTTTATGACAGAAGGCAGGACCATAAGACCAGCAACAAACATTACAGATTCAGGGGAAACATTATTATTAAGCTTGCCAATCACCTTCCTAAAACAGAATTACTTTCAGCCATTCACTCAAGTATTAAAAATGGAAACACTGACAACAAATAAAACAGGACTTCATTTTCAAAAGAACATTTGCCCACCAAAAATCCCCAAGGAGGATATAATTGGGTTTATAATAGCGATAAGGTTTTTCTTTCCGAGCAGTCCTTTATCTGTCAGATAAGGACCAGCTGGTGTAGAAAAATGCCCCAAGGCTTTGTCATGATTTCCTCCTATCTGTGGCTTTGCCATATTGCATAAATATATTCATAATTATAATTGTCTGAAAGGATTTTAGAACAGCGAATTGCATTGGGTGCAACTTCCTCACAATGAGGCTATTAATTCACCAGTTTATATACTAACAACTCAGAATATGAAGGCACTAAATGGAATAAAACCCACTTGAATGATACCATACACTGAAACTGTCAGCTGCAGTAAATCATGACACAAATCCCATATGAACAAACTTAACACATTACATGGCACGTTTCCAGGCAATATACTGTAATGTTTGTATTTATACCCACGGTTGCATTTTACTAAGAAACAGACTATCCTATGTCCTATTTAAAGCAACACTTAACTGTAAAAGAAATTTCCACTTCATGTATCCGACAAAGTGGGTTTCTGCCCACCAAAGCTTATGCCCAGATAAATTTGTTAGTCTTTAAGGTGCCACAGGACTCTCGCTGGCTTACTTAATTGTAAGAAGTTCTTAATTGAAACTAAGCATCAACCATGTTTTCTAGAATGAGTGTCTTGTGTTCTTTCAGCACATACACCGGTGTACCAGTATCTATATCATACATGTTTCAAAGCAAACCCACCTGAACAGCTCTGCTCCTCAAATATAAGGCAGAGAGTTGACTAGACAGCTTCAGGAGAATGATATGCCTAAAAGAAAAAACTATACACTCACTACTTCCGTCATTTTGTTCACAGTGATCATCAAAAAGCAATCCTACTCTGGAGAGCAGCTATTTATATAAGAAAAATCCTCTTGAAACAAAAACTAGGGAAAAGCAGATTTAAAAAATAATCCAGAAACTTCAGGTGGATGTGGGCCAAGTAGGCAAGCATGCCAACTGGCAGGATTTCTTAAAGAAGCGGCCCTTGCATAAGGCCAGAGCGATAGGGCTCTACACAGACTCCCAACAATGCTGCTCCTTTCAACAGAGAAGGTGGAAGCGAGGCAGCCACTAAAATCCAAAAGCAGATGTTTAAGTTATCCATTTATTCCTGAGAATGCAAGTATGGCAGAAAATCTTCTGCATACCTCAGTGACGTTCCATGTTGCCTGGGCAGTGTTAACCTCTTAGAAGCTAGCAGGCTTTAAAAATAAATCTAGTTCCAAACATTCTTCATGTTCATCTACTTTGCAGAAGAATCTCTGGAGAACCCTGGAACATATGCCACTATTCCGCCTCCCCTCTTGGCAAGTACATTAATTGTTTATGCAATCCACTTGCTGAACACATGAGTGAGTCTGAGAGGATGCTAGTCTGTATGTGGTGGGTTTTTTAATTTTTTTGTTCTAGAGAGGGGGAGGAGAGGGATATGTGCACCATAAATTCCAAAACAAAGGCGCTTCCTCACTCCACTCAAATTACTGTACAACACAAGTCGGAAGATGGGTTTCTCAACAGGCTGTGATAATAGTAAAGTATTTTAACAAGTCTTTAAAGGGATCGTCTGGGACAGAATATAGGACTTCAAGTAGTTTTATTAACAGGGATTCATGCAAACACTTTCGCCCCATTTTGCTTTGGATGGAATCATATCCACTGAATTTTTCTTTCGGTATCTGTTTCTAACAAGTTGCAGGACAGTCAGAACAGAACTCAATTGAAATCAAGTTTCAGTTTCCAAAACTGAGAGCACTTAGGATACATTTACACTGCAATTAGACTTCTCCTTTCACAGGGCCCTAGAGCAGGCTCTAGCCTGAGCCCAAATGTCTACAATGGAATTAAACTGCACCATATAGCCCAAGCCCTGCGAGCCTGAGTCAGCTGGTAAGGGCTAGCTGTGAGTTTTTAACTGCAGTGTGGACATACCCTTCGACAAACCTGGACTTTGTTTTAGATTTCATTGAAGCAATGAAAGTCAGGTGAGCTTTGCTTGATTGATGATTTTGTTATGAAGTTCTGAGCAGCTCTAATTTCTGCATATCTCCCACGTCTGCACTGCCTAATTTCACCTTTTCTCATGAACGTCAGGTTCACATCTTCTGAGAGAGCTGCTGCCTGTACCCTGCTGCCTTATTCCCAGACAGCAATGACATTAGGAGCTGAGGTGCTGAGAGATTAACAAATTGCCGTAGTCCCCTGCCAAGAATATCATCCCAACTCATTCTAGGAGCAAGACTGCTGAAGCCTAACCTGAACTCTGATTTCTTGCAGGATAGACCAGTATGTTGCCAATCAAGCCACAGAACTGATCCTCACAGATTTTCTCCCTTCTACCCTATACTTTTCCTTCCATAACAATTATAAAGGCCAGTCAGGAATTAGACCCCTAGGATGTTTCTCCCCAATAAGCCACGTTTCCAGAATGGCTACAGTACCTAGTACATGCTCAGTTTACTTTAAAAACAAAAACAGGTTGGGCAAATTTTGCCCTTGAATACATGCATCACTGTGGTTGACATCAGGAGGAGCCATTTCGGCATAAGCAGGGGCAGAATTTAGCCCAAGAATCTTGGCAGGGTGGAGGAGGGAGAAGGAAATTTTATAGATCAACATTTTGGGAGGAGAGGGGAGGGAATGTTGCTTTGTCTTTATGACTCTTAAAATAGCAAATTCACCCCAAGGACAGATGTGTACAGGAGAAGGGAGAAAAATAACATAGGTAACCAAAATGTCATTCCTAGATCTACAAAGACACATCCACCTACTTACCAAAGGGGCAACTTTGAGAATGTTCCAATAATACATTAATGTAAATTGATCCCTCTAGCAAGGAGGCTGAAGTATGCAGCACAAACCTACTGATTATTAGCCCTGGACCGACTTTTGACTAGTACAAAACAAGAATGGCAGTAGTTCAAGAAATTGGAGGCCTCTGCATGTTTCCTTTCACTAGCAGAACTAAGGGTAGTAAAAATGGTGAGGGTATATCCTTAGGACTTGAGCCCCATCTGTTATGATGCACTCAATCAACTAATGAAGGTGGCAAACTAAAAGTAAAATGCTCAGAGAAAGACTGGTTGTTGTGGCAGCACTCGTACTGTGTTGTCCGAAAGCAGGCTGATGTATTATTATATGACAAAACAGAGCATGCGCAGAGATTCCTCCCCACTTTCAGGAATTGTTACTACATATAAATTACAACCCTTATCATAGTTAAGAAGAAATTGAAGATCATCATATAAGAATCAATATAACTTATCCAGTGTAACTTAAGACTTTCTTACAAGAAATATTATAATCTATTGGAGGTATGACTGATGAAATATGATAGCTATGTAACGTGACTAAATATAGGGATTATGTTTGAAACGTTTTATGTATTATTCAACACCATGAAATCTAGTCCCTGCTAAAATATGCATAAGAAAACGATTCCCATCATTCCCGTCTGCTCGGCAATATTGCACTCTCTGTGAATAAAATATATAAAAAGCTTGGTACTGTGCTGGGGGAAAATTAAGTCCCACATATGCCAGCTGAGATCAAACAAACAGCCTGGTTACAGATGCAAATGGGTTTTTCCTATGCTCTTCTCTACTTTTGCTCTATGTATCCAAGAGCTTCATAATCCTGTCTAAATCGCAGTGGACAATTAAGTTTAGAACATTTTAAATCATTAGTAGTAAGTATAGCCTACTTTTGCACCATATGGAAACAGATGCCCCTCATCCACACACTGTGGCCGGGTCTACACTTACCTTCCAGATTCAGTGGCAGTCGATGGGAGATACGCAAGTGATGTAAATCGCTTGCATATCTCCTGTCGACTTTGCTGCGTCTGCTCAGCGCGCCGTCTATACTGCGCTGCGCCACTTACCAGGATGGTTTTCCTACATCGATTGCTGGATCGACTGAGCGGGTCTACGCAGACCGCTCAGTCAATCCAGAGCAATCGATCTGACAGTGGCGAATTTGCCACCATCAGTGTAGACCCAGCCTGTATCACCATTTTCTGAATTCACCGTATTATGCTTATTATTATTCTTAACTTTTCACAGAAAGCCTCTATCTAATATACTCCATGTAAAATACTCCCTTACATCTTCCCCTCCCCCTTCCCACACACAGAGAAGTTTTCAATTGAAGGTCATACTATAAGATCTGTTTACGAATCAATTCCTTGCTCTTGTTTTCACACTTCTCATCCTCTACTGATCTCCGTTCTTCCTTTGGCTCACCTGGAACCATGATTTCATTATTTATTTATTTATTACGGAATACGGTAACTTATAAAACCAGCTTCTGAGACAACCTCTCTAAGATACTGGATATTGTAGATTTACACAAGAAAATAATGCTTTTTGCTGGATAAAACACACATTAATTTTGGGTATTTTTAAAAAAGACACATCATTGTATAATGACATAGGTGTGCATGGCCTTTCTTAGGCAATTAAAATTGCAGGCCCCCGCTGTGCGATTTTTACAGTCTAAAGCAGTACATTTTGTTCTTGAAACCTCTATTTTTAAATAATTTTTATATTGTGATTTAACGGTATAAAAATAACTTCTGTACAACCATAAATCCTGCATTTATCTATATGTGAAAAACAATACATGTACACTGACATGAAATTAAGACACTTCTCATGAAAAGCTATGTACTTCCAAATCATGTTTTTAATGATGCCTTTGTGCCTTGAACCTAAAAATACCTACAGGACAGCAGTGCAGCTTCTTATTCCCTTATTGGAGCTTATGGAACTTCACACAACTGATAAACATCCTGACGCTGATCTATATTTTATTTCGTTTTGTTCTATTTTTTGATTCAGAGTTTCCATTTGGAATCCACAGTAAAACTACACATACGCCCTCTCATGAGTGTATGTGTGCACGTTCACATGCACACACCCACTCTAAATATTTATAGAATGTATAAGACACCGGTGACCGTATCTAGGCACCATCTGTACACATGATGTGTTGTTATGCATCACTGAATTCCCTGTAGCTTTGCTCTGGTGGCAGAACTCGTGAATACGTCACTAAGCAAAGCACTGAAGGAATCAAACTCTTTGTCGCTGGCCAAAAGGAACTCTTTGGATGCAGAGCAAGTGGCAAGCACTTTTAGAAGTTCTCTCAGTTCTACTTTTGACTCTATGTATTTAAAAGGTTGGGAGGAGACAAGGAATGTGACTTCTTTCTGATTATTAGAGTGTAACCACTGCTAATGAAGAAAAAGATGTGGACTATATATGAAGTGTTTAGATATAGCTGGGATTTTGTAAATGGTTCTTGCCTTTGTTTATGTGAAGCTCCCCAGTGCCACGCTTCAGACTCGGAAAGTCTCAACTCTAAAGCAAAGTTTTTTTTAAACTATTAATACTTATGTAGCATATACTGTACATATAAAACTGAATGTATGATAGAATGTGCTAAACAAAAAGAAAAAAAACCATAAGAATGGACATACTGGATCAGACTAATGGTCCACCTAGCCCAGTATCCTGTCTTCTGACAGCCCCCAGTGCTAGATGCTTCCAGAGCTTCAGCACCAACAAACAGAACAGGGCAATTTCAAGTGATCCATCTCCTGTCGTCCCAGCTTCTGGCTCCTGGAGGTTCTTGAAGCATGCCGCAGCTTCTAGTCAATACGCTTGTTTACCAATTACCTTTGTTTTTGTTTTTGCATGGTAGATAAAGGAAAACATTAAATTTCACCTCTTCAGTCCCACCACAGTTTAAAATAATGAAATAGCCTCATACTCAGCCACCCAATGCAATCAAACTTTACACTGAAGCATTCATTTTTTATTTTATTTTTTTTTCAAAAAAGGCATGTGGGCAAAATTTTCCCTCCTGTCATAAAAAAAGCAGATTGACAGCAATCTTTAGTAAAACAAGCAACAGATCCCAATGACTGAACTCAAGTCTCCATGGACGGCGAAGGGGAACACTTTCCTCAGCTCCTGGAAGGAAACCACTGACAATCAAAGTGTTTCGCTTACTGAACAAGACTTTGCAATCAGTCCATTTATGAAAAAAATAATCCCAGCCATAACATTTCAAAAGCAATTTGGCTGAGCTGGCAGCTGAAGTATAGGTAATGTTTTGGAAAAGATGAACTTCAGACAAACATGAAAAGTTCTGGCCTAATTTCTTAGAAATCTTTGATCAATTTCTGGTGGATGGAAACTGAGATATCATTCTCCTTTTCCCTCCCACTTTGCTCCTTTTCTCTCCCTTCCCAAGGGGGCGGAGTGTCAATAAAATAAAAAAAAATTAAAAATAATTAAAATAAATAAAAGATTACAAGCTTTTTTTTTTTTAAAGACGACCCTTACATTAATTGATAGCCAAGTATCACACGTGCTGTAATTTTCTGCTTGACTATTGTAGTATTTACCAGCCCACTGAAACTCAAGTCTAGCATTATAGATTACTGGACTGAACTGATGCTCTAAGACTGTGTCTACACATAAAACACTACAGCAGTATAGATGCAGCAGTGCAGCTGCACTGCTGCAAAGCTTCAACATAGACACTTACTACAGTGACGGGAGAAGGTACTCCCATTACTGTAGGTAATCCACTTCCCCAAAAGGCAGCAGCTAGGTCGATGGAAGAATTCTTCCACTGACCTGGTGTTGTCTACACAGGGGTTAAGTTGATTTTAACTACATCTCCCGGGGTGGCCAAGTGGGGGGGATTTTTCAGAGAACTTTGAGAGACATACCTATGCTTATGTAACTTTTCAATGTAGACCAGCCCTTGCACTCTGCATTGCCACAAGGCAGAAGACTCCAATTTGATTGCCACTCTCTGTGTCTTGTTTCTATAGTCTGAAAGGGACTGGGTGCACAATGAAGCCAGAGCACTCAGTTCTTTTCTCAAGGGAAGGATGCACTGAATCACTCCAGAGATGTTGGCTGGCATATGGTTTTAGTTTTCACCCAGAAAAGTGTGTAGTCATAATGAAGGGCCTTGGTGGTAAGTGCTGTACAGTGTTAGAAGTAGTGAGGATAGTATAGAGATCTCACTAGGGTCTCAGCAAGCACACAAAGGACTCTCTTGCACCAGGAAACAAACAAAACACACCGTAAATGATTGCAGAAAAACACAACACAACCAATGGGCATTTAAAAACAGGTTACCATGTTATAAAGTGGACTGTTAATACTTACATTTCATTTGCTTGAAGATAGACTTGTTGGGCTCAAGCCAGTGCTGAAAAGGAAGATCAGAGGTCAGCAGTTAACATGTTGCACAGTTCAGCACCTACTTAAATTAAGAGGCTGTGATAATTGGACACACAATACTTTCATTTTCCAGTATAAGCCAGTTTATAAGAGAACCTTGAAAATAAAGAAAACAACTCCTTTGTATTACAATATAACCCTAATATATAGAGAGAGAGTATAGTACAACTGTATACATGAATGATGTTGTAATAATAAAGTAAGAATTGCTGTTTATTGTATCTAGTTGGTATAATAAAATAAGCATTCCAAAGATATCCATTCAATCAGAGTAGCTCCACTGATTGGAGACCCCAGGAGTGACTTAGACCTTTTTTTTTCCTTCTCTCTTTCAAAGGAGATGTTCATGCTTGTGACATAAGGACAGGGAACAGTCAGAAACTAATACCTATATTTGCTAATCCCATTCATGAACTATATGTGTTGTGTCTTTACAGCTGCTGCATATACTAAGTCGTACACTCTCAACCCATATCAGTGTACAAGTTATTATCCTTTTCCAGCAAGAACTGGGAACTTGATAAAAAAAACAAAAATGGGGAAGGACAAAGAATACATTTTAAAATTAACAGTTTAGTTAATAGAATCATACAATGTACAATGGGTGATTACGGACATGTTTTGGTCCATTTACAACCCATGGGAAAAAGGGTAGTGATGGCTAAAATCAGTACATTTTTGTCTGCTATAATGAGGTTAGGGAGATATTTTCAATCCTGCAAGATGGACTCATACTTATATAAATACCTTGAACTCAAAGCTCAGCAGTAGATGGACTATGGCACTTCAGTAACAATCGCAATAGCATTGAGCTGAGCCAGTAGGGCAACTGTTTCGACTGATGTATGGATGGGATGATACTCAATTATTATCACTTTTGCCCACAATCAGCAGCCTTTCCACTGAGATTTCTCCTGTACATGAAAAATCTCCACACGGAAATAAGATTTGTGCTGCAGGAGCAGCAGGTCAGCAAGTGTGCAGTTCAGCTTTGCTAAGCATAATCAACGCTGTAGCGCCTCGCACCACGAGGCCCTTTTTAACTCATTCCATGCTAGCTCAAAAACAGCATTTAAAAGTTGTATAGGGGTACTAAGCAATGTAAAAAAAATAGCAGGATAAAAGGGCTTTTTCAATGCCTACAATGTCTGTGGCATTGCCTGTCATAGTCATTGTAATGATACCAACATGCAGAACAAAGTCAAGGTAATTTACAGCAGTTGCTAATGGGGTGGTACAGTAATGTAATTTAAAAACAAACTGGTGGGTTTTTTTGAAGCAGCAGCTAAATTCAGCTGTGATCAGTGGTGGAGTAGGTTTCCAATGTACAACTACTAATGAAACAAAAACACCTCTAAAATTCATTTCTGAATGTGTGAAACTCACAATTTAGGGCTGCTAAGCATCACTGGCAATGGTAAAATTATGAGTCGCAGGCACTGTCCCATAGTTATGTTAGACTGATTTTGAACTCCATCCTTAGCTGCCTCAAAAATAAATCAATCCCTCCTTCCTGACATACCACACACTGCATTTCATTCCAGAGCAGAGGAATTTGGAGAGAAAAAATTAAGTCTGGAATACATTTTAAACAAAAATTCAGAAAAGCAGTTTTTAACTGTTTTTTTTTTTAAAAAGTGTCCCAGTCATTAACTTACTGAAAATGTACTAGCATTTA
The DNA here is from genome assembly GCA_007922155.1 of Mesoclemmys tuberculata. Classification (NCBI taxonomy): domain Eukaryota; kingdom Metazoa; phylum Chordata; order Testudines; family Chelidae; genus Mesoclemmys; species Mesoclemmys tuberculata. The sequence continues at coordinate 20,120,361 of ML675612.1, read as the reverse complement.
TCTGATATCCCATATCTACAAAACAGTTTGGATTACACACACGATTAAATGTTGTTGTTCACCTCGCAGTGGAATAATGCATTTTTGAGAATTTTTTGGTGAGAAGGAGGTAATTAATGGGGAAAGTAATGATACGTATTCTAACGAGTTTGTAGTGGGAAGCACATAACCCATGCTAAGATAGTAGTGGAAGGGATTAACAAGGAGTTCATTAGAAGAGGATAAAGGGAAGGCACTTGTACTCTCTCCCATCTTTACCCAGCCAGAATCAGGAAGCTCCAGGGTCCAGGTTCAGGCAGGAAGGAGAAACTTGGCAAGTAATATCCTGCTGACCTGGTTGGCCGGAGACTTTGAGAGTTAAGAAATATTTCTTTTATCCTTGACAGAAGCAAGCTGTCCTTGTTTGCCATTCTTCTTTCTAAAAAGCCAGGCTGAAGTAAGTGTCACTCCAGATTTCCCAAGCACTATGCTAGGGTTAAAAAAAACACTGTACATATCTGAATGTGCCATAAACTGGTGGGATGCAGATTTATTTCTTGTATCACAAAGCAAAGACAAAAAAGTTGTGAATATTGCATCTTTTATTATTTGCCAAGCAAAACTGAGAATAATTCATCAGATTAGATTTTTGGCTTCAAGGTTAAAGAAGGATCAAAACAATATTTAAAAGCTCAAATATCTGTGGTGACCTTCCGTCATCCGTGGGGATCATAGGAGGAATTTAAGGATAGCTTGGTTGAGAACACAGGTGGAGGAAGCATTCAGTTGGGTATCTGGACCATCTAAGCAGTTACATTTTTTTTCTGTAGCATATTGGGGGAGTTTTTCAAAGGCACCAATGGCAGTTAGGCAACTTGTGATGCTGTCTACATCGATGCCAACTCAGGACAGGCCTGTAGGCTAATTCACTGGTGTTCTAATAGAAATCAAAGGAGTGTCAAAAGCTACTGTAGTGTAATCAGACCCTTTCACTTGTGTGTTAGCTTAGTTCAAAGGAAACATTAATGGTATTGTCTTCACTTATCAATAAACTGTTGATTGCTATCACATTACATTATGTGTATCCTTGTAATTAGTTAACCCTAGATCAACAATGTGTGTTACTGTTAAGATAAGAATGTACCTGATGTGTAAACTTCATGAAGACTAATGAAGGATTGTTGTTTGCTATTACAAACATTTGCATTTCTGTATAAATCCTATAACTAAAGTTACTCCTCAAAGAAACCCTGTGAAATGTTAATGAAGGACTTAATGGCTATAACAGGAAATGCTAATCTCAAAGCAAGGAGCCAGGGAGTGAGTAAAAACATTTGTCAGATTGTTATCTGAGGAAAGAAGATATAAATACTGATTCAAAGGTATGATCCTTAATTTCTGGACTGTTTGGATTCAAATAGGGTGGAATATCTGGACAAGATGACAGAGATCCCCAGAGTTATTCTGGGAAACCCTGAAAGATTTTTGGGAAATTTGCAGTTCATTACATCTCTGCTATCATTTTGGATTTACAAGCTTTGACTCACCTGTTAATGTATTTGACCTGCTTTAATCTCTCAGTAATTCTCATTTCTTTTCTTAGCTAATAAATCTTTAGTTAGTTTACCAGAGTTAGCTGTCAGCATTGTTTTTGCTGTGAGATCCAGAGTACCATACTGATCTGGGGTAAGTGACTGATCCTTTGGGATTAAGAGAAACCTAATATGATACGATTTTTGGTTTATATAATCTTTTATCCCAAAATCCAGTTTATCTGGGGGCAGGATAAACTGGAGAGCCTAAGGAGACTGTCTGTGACTCCATGGTAAGACTAATACAGTGATGCAATTTATTTTTGTTACTGGCTTGGTGAAATCTAATTATGGAATATACCACCAATTTGGGGTGTCTGCCCTCTTTTCTGACAGTCTGACCTGGCACTCACATTTGTGAGCTACTCCAGATAGAGTGACACACCTAACCATTGTTTGTGCCTTTGAAAGACTCCATTGTATATTTTTTGGATGTGCTCTTAAGTTTTGAAAAAATTTCTCTTAATACCCCTCTTCTACCATTACAGCAATAAGTATTAACAATTAATAATTGTGCCTAGACTACCTAGGCTATATCTCACAGAGTATTCACGTTATATTTAGTCTCAGACTATTAAAAGCTTTTATATTTAGGACCAAATTAAGGCTTCTATGTGTAAAGAAGGGGCCAAAGGTCCCTGCAGACTAGAGTTGGTTGGGAATTCTCATAATGTTTTTGCTACAGCAAGTGTTTCTGCAAAATCAAAGTCTACTTTAGAAAAATTTCAAATTGTGCTCAAATTTTTCAATTCTTCCCTGGAAAACAAACAAAATATTTCATTTTAAAGATCAACTGCTTGTCCTAATTTGGAGCAAAAATACATGTCAAAACATCAGAATTTCCTGCAGAATGGAAATTCCAATTTTCAACCAGCATTACTGGAGACATGCCTTCAGAGGCCGCTGATGATCCCTGTGACTTACAGAACAGGTGTAAACCCACATCTCCTGGCCACGCACCTTACAGGTCATCAGCAATGAGTGGTTTTTCCCTCTTACATTTTGAGAGCACAGCAGCCAAATTATGGCTGCCACTTGTGCTCAAACACTAGCAGAGAAAAAGATGTCTTATGTGTCATCTTTTCCTCCCAGTGCACCTGGTCAACCAGCAGCCATATTTGACTTTTAAGATGTTTTATATAAGTGAGTAAGTGTCTTTCCCCTTCCTGTTTATTTAGGATGAAGGATAACTGGTGTTTCAATTTGGTTTCTGTATAAGTCTATATATATTTTCAGTGATTGTATTTGATTAATGTGGCCAAATGTAAATTCCTACATCTAGGAAAAACGAACGCAAGCCATACTTACAAGATAGGTACAAGATACAAGATTCTACCTTAGGAAGCAGTGACTGAAAAAGATTTGGGAATTATGGTGGCTAATCTGATGAACATGAGTTCCTAGTGCAATGCTGTAATCAAAAGGATGCATAAATAGAGGAATCTCATATAGGAGTGGGGAAGTTATTTTACCTTTCTATTTAGCACTGATACAACACCTTCTGGAATACTGTGTCCAGTTCTGGTACCGACAGCTCAAGAAGGATGTTGCTAAATTGGAGAGGGTTCAAAGAAGAGCCACGAGAATGATTAAAGAATGAGGAAATATATGATATAGTGATAGACTCCAGAAGCTCCATTTATTTAGCTTAACTAAAAGAAAATTAAGGCGCTATATCAGAGTTTAAGTACGTACACAGGGAACACGTATTTGATAATGGCCTTTTCAATCTAGCAGACAGTTATAACAAGAACCAATGGCTGGAAGATGGAAGCTAGACAAATTCAGACTGGAAATAAGGTGTATGTTTTTAATAGTGAGGGTAATTAGCCATTGGAACAACTTGCCAACATTTATGCTAGATTCTCCATCACTGACAATTCTTAAACCAAAGCTGGATTTTTTTATTTTTTTTAAAGATATGCTCTAGTTCAAAAGGAAATATTTGGGGGTATTCTATGGCCTGTGTTATACAAAAGGTCAGATTAGATAATCACAATGGTCCCTTCTGGCCTTGGAATCTATGAAATCAATATTTAAGCACCTAAGTAAAGTTTAGCCTGATTTTCAGAAGTGCTGAGACCCCACCCTTGCTACTGGTTTTAGTGAGATTAGGGGTGTTCAATACTACTGGAAATCTGGTTATTTAGATGCCTAAATATAGGGTTAGGAGCCTAACTGAAGGCATCCTGGCTTTGCAAATTTGCTCTTACAGTAGCACCTCAAAGACATGAACACCAGACTTACGAACTGACCCGTCAACTGAACACCACGTGAAACTGGAAGTAAGCAATAAGGCAGCAGCGGCAGAGGTGAGGGGAAGCAAATACTATACTGTGCCTGTATTGCTTCTTAAAGGTCAGCATGCAGAGCAGAAACAACCTGGGGTCTGCACTGTCTCCTGTAAGCCAAGGGTGCTGTTTCACCCCCTCCAAAGCTACCCCACTGGAAGGGGGAAGCTGGTTTCACACACCTCTCCAAGCTGCCAGGAGCGGCTGCTGCTGCAAGGAACTGAAGGTTCTGAAAGCCTAGCCTGGAGCTGGAGTCAGAGTCCAAGGAGTTTTAAAGGGCCAGAGCCTGTGCACCAATGCAGCCCAAACTTTGCCCGTGGCTGCACTCCTGGATCCTGCCAGCACCTCTGGGAGTACAAGGGGCAGAGGAGGGAGGGGCGCTGACAGCGGGCTGGCACCAACCTCCTGCCATGTGTTCCTCTGGAGCACAGCAAGCAATGCACTGTACAGGGCAAGCCCTGGGTAGAGGCAGCTGAGGACTGGGGCTTGTAGTGCCAAGGGTGTGGGGCAGGTCCCCCCAGTTCAGCCCAAAGGCAAACAGGAATAGGGCAGGGAGCTATTTGCAAACCAGGCAGTGCTGCCAGGTGCCACCTTTGCAGAGATCTCTCCCAGCCTCAGCTGGAAGACACTGACTGCAGGGTACTGTACCATAATGTTTTGTTCAGAGTTACAAACATTTCAGAGTTGTGAACAAGCTCCATTCTCAAGGTGTCCATATCTTTGAGGTTCTGCTGTATGTCTTTCGTTATACAATTGTATTGGTAGAAATTAATATATTTTAAAATGACAAACAAAAATAGGAGACAGAGAAAACTAAATGCCTCTCCAAAAGCAAATAGAAAGTGAAGTGATGTGTCCATACCAGGAGTCAGTATACATTCTAACAACCACCGGAGCAGAATCTTCAGAGAAGTCTCTAAGAACATATCACTTTTCTACATATATGCCTATATCCCTACATACATAAATTCCTATATGCCACATTAAGTTACAATTGAGGGACCTGATCCAAATCCCATTGAAGCTAATGGGTGTCTATCAATTAGCCTCCATAGACTTCAGATCAGTGCCACGAAACTGAATAAAAAACGCCCATTATTTCACACTGTGTCAAAGGACATTGTAAATGATCTAATCTTATTCGCTCTTTAATTCACTCTAGCTGTCAGGAAAGTATAAGAACTGAACAATTTTGCAACTACCAAATCTCTGAATGTTAAAGCAATTTGACCTCCATTTCCCTCCTTTAGGATGCACCTGTAACAGCAGTGCTTCTCATTATGTACTGATTCTTTTAATGAGAAAGGTCTTCACTTTCTAAGGGCTTGTCTACACGTAAAAGGCTGCAATAATCCACCTCCCATTGACATAACACAATCTACACCGGGAGTTAGCTTGGTATCACTGCAATATATCAACATAAGTTGCTAGGATAGATCAAGCCTAGAAGTATTCACCTCTGATCAGCAGATAAGTGGTACTGAGTAGCAATTTACAAGGCCAGGTGTCCTCTTGTTTATCCACAAATTCTGATGTGTTATGCATGCTTACACAGCAAAAACCTCAAGGTTAGAAAGGACACCTCATCACAGGGCTAAAAGTACCATTTTAAAATACATATTATTTAACCCAGAAATCACCAGAGTTTTTTCCACGGAAGTATCTTTAACAAACAGATTATTTCATTTAAAATAATTAACTGACATATGGAGCCAAATTGTGTTTGGCATTTATTTATGCATCTGAGAGACTGAGGAAAAGGGGGAAGGAAAGTGAAAGGAGCCTCTCAACCCTCCTTTCAGGGACTCTGTATGGATCAGGTACATTTGCAGCCCCTGTACTTCCCACCGCCTCCTCACACTGCTTCAAGGCCATGGCCCAAAAACACTCCATAGTAGCCCATGGAGTAGGAAAACAGTGTATATTCCAATGCTGCAATCCCCTGCTACTCTCCCTGGAGACTCCACACCATCTGCTTTCCACAGCAGGCCAGGAATGAGCTGTAGGCAGAGGTGAGCATGCTGTTATGCCCTGCCTATTCTACAGTGCTGCAACAGCCTATGGGGACATCTTACAGGGACACTCAGTAGGGCAGCACCTAGCAGCCCCAGGATAGGGGAGGCACAAGCCAACGCTGCTCAGTCCCTGCACTGGGTTTTTCCACCAGCACTGGGATGAATCGTTCCAGAAGCAACTACAAGAACAAGACCACCCAGTTGTACTGGTGGCCTGCAGCTGTGTTATTGCAGGCTGAAGACCAATAGTGTGGCCTGGCAGATTTTCCAGCTTTGTACAACGAATATCACACAAGCTGTATGCACATACGGTAACGTGGCATGGGAGAAACCCATGGTCACTGCAGATGAATCGTCTCCAAAACCACATATTTCTATTTAATCCATGATGAGCATCCCTTGGGTCCTCTGCTGCCTATTTCCCTATGTCAGCACAGGCTCTGAATCACTTCCTGAGAAAAGCAACATTGTGACACAATCTCTCTTCCCCTCCCACTCCTCCATGTCATCCAGTTTGCATACTGCTGGTACTCCTACCCCTAGGCTTGCAGACTGCTGATATTTTAATTTGGGAGGAAAAAAGTTGAGTGACCCATAGCCATCAAGCTGCGCTCATAGCTGGCCTATGGAATCATGTGTTTTTATTCCTATTTCTCTCACCCTTCCTCCCCCAGGTACCCATTTGATTTTACAAACCCACTTGTGGCTGCTTTACCTTGAATTAGACCATTCTTTGGGCAAGGGACTGTCTCTTCCAGTGAGTATGATCAGATCCAGCATAATGTGTCCTGACTTCACCCCGAGTGCTACTATAATTATAGAAGTGGTGTTCACATCACCATGCACAAGATCATAGCGGCGAGGAGCAGCTGGGACCTTGGCTTTATCAATGCTAACAGGAGCACCCTTCCGTAGAAATGACTGTCTGGCAGTGCCAGTAGCAGCACCAACCATGAACGGACGGGGGTTCAGCATTTCAACGACTGATGTAGAACGGACAAGGACTGAGACGCACTATCTGCTGAGCATTTATTTCAGATTTACACTGATGAAGCCATCCAGCTTCACCCAGCCAACCCTCTGGGCTAGTGAGCTCAAAGGCCATACTCAAAGTCATAGAGTTTAAGGCCAGAAGGGGCTACTAAATCATCTAGTCTGACCTCCTGCATGTCACAGGCTACCAACACCGCCCAGCACCCACACACTAAACCCAATAATGGTAATGAGACCAAAATAAATGAGACCCACAGAAGACTATATTATTATGTACCACAGGCAGAGAATAGGAGGGAGTGAGGTACACCACTGCTTGAGGCCCCTGCAATGGCAGGGCAATGATTAGATGTGATATACCCACATAATCCTGACAAGCGACCCCTCACCCAAACGCCACAGAGGAAGGCAACTCCCCTCCCCCAAGGTCACTGCCAAACTGACCTGAGAGAAAATTCCTTCCAGACCTCACATTTGGCTCTCAGTTGACCCCTTCTCCCCACAATCACAAGCAACCCTGTCATACAGCTGCACTGAAATTTGGCCAGCTCTCACTTAAAACTAATTAGGTTGTTTGCCCCCCAAACTGTGTGACAGAATGTACCCCTGTATTCACACCCTACACACTTTTGTAATAATCTTGGTACAAAGTATCCCTTGTAGGTATCATTTGAAAACTCCTAATTTTGTGATCAATATCGTCCTGATAAAATATGCATAGCATCATTGTTTGTGCAGTTATAAGATTCCACTGTATGGTGTTATTAACGCATGTTACTAACTGAGGCTGGCAAACAAGTCTGTCAAACAAAGTAAAGTATGCTCTGCTTTATTTGCATTTAAGCAATAAGTAGAGTCATCAAGCAGGAAGGGAAAGAAAGAAAGCTTAAACATCTGAGTAAAAAGCAGCAGGGAACCATCATTCCCATAGATTTTTTGTCTCCCAGAGGGAAATGTTTCTCAAGATGGGGACTGGAGCTATAAAAAAAGAGAGAGAAAAGCAAGCAGTTGTTGGCCTGGAGAAGGGTCCTGACCAAAGAAGTTTGGGCAGTAAAACTGCTGAAAGTATGTAGTGAGAAAACTTTGTTTTGAATTTAATAGTTTGTTAAGCTAGGCACCAGTTGCATTTTATCTTTAGTTTTATGTAACCATTTCTAACTTTTATGCCTCATCACTTGTCCTCACTTAAAATTTCTCTTTTTGTCATTAATAAGCTTGTTTTATCTAATCCAGTGTGTTTAAATTGAAATGTCTGGGAAACTCCATTTGGGATGGCAAATTGTGTGCATATTATTTCTATTAAAGAAAGAATAGACTTTATATAAATTGTGTTGTCCAGGAGAAGACTGGGCAGTACAGAACACACATTTCTGGGGTGGAAATCTAAGACTCAGGGTGTATTGTGATCACCCTGCTGTACTGGGATAACCAAGGCTGGTGAAAGCCAGAGCGTAACCCAAATGTGGCTTGCATGCTGGAAAGCTGTTTGGGTGTGACCCAGGAAGAAGCTTCTTCAGCAAGGCAACAGAAGGCACCCAAAGTTGCAGGGCAAAGGTGGCACAGCTGATCATTAGTCTAGATTGTCTCCTAGCATGTCACAGATGCCTAAGCAATTTAACATGAATGCAAACAAAACCAAAACAAATCACTCTGTTTCCATCAATAGCACATGTACATCACTGTCTGCTTAATGTGTGGCAGATTCAGTGTACCTTGATGAATGCAGATTAGGGCCAAATCCTTAACTAGTGTAAATCACTGTCATTCTATAGTCTTCACAAGAACTATGCTGATTTATTTCAGTAGAGGGTCTGGTTCTTTGAATATTATTTTAATATTGAAATCAGATTTTAAAAAGGATCTGATACTTGGATTCAGACGTCCTATTTAGACATTATTTTGAAATATCTGGGTTTACAAGACTTAGAATGGAAATAAGAGGAATAAATTATAAAGTATGATTATTTATTACAAAATTTTAGTTACTAGAGGAAAACTGGAGAGATTCCCACCACACATGCACCCAAAATATCATCTAACCCTAATCTATAGGTCTAAGACACAATCTCTCCTGTGCTCTTCCTGGCACTACACATCAATCCCTTCAACAAGGCTGTGGCATAAAAACCACAATCTAACCCTCATATACAGCTGAGTTTATAACATGTTACTTGTAGGTACAGTTAACAATTCTTCTACCACAGATGTTGGCAGTTGTCCAATTTTTCTTCCTACCTGCTATTTTAAATCACCACCAACACCTGGGACCTAGTGCAGATTCTAGAGAACAGGTGTAATATATCCTCCTTGGCCAGCACTGCTACATAAAACAGCAGCTGTGCCCTACACTTGCTGAAGCTTCCAAAAGGTCTTAATGACGCAAAATCATATTTTGGATACTCTGTGTTAAACTCTGCGCAGCTTCATGAAACGGTCTAGTTTTCCTCCTGAAATAAACATGAATGTTAATAATAGTACAAATAATTCTGAGCACTTATTAAAGCTTCTCAACTCAAGCTGTATCAACCGACAGAATGAGTTTATTACCCTCAGCTCAGAAGCTACAGTGCAGTGTTTGAATAAAAGCAGCTAAGAGATGAAAACAGCTAGTTGAAGCTGAACCTGAACATGACAAAAGCTGGTGGACAGAGAAAAGCATTTTGAAGAGTTTGCAGCTAATGTGCAGTTTCCTTTGGTTGAAAATACACACCCGTACCTCTCAATTTAGCCAGTAGTTGAGGAGCATTCTTTGATTTCTAGCTCATGCTAAGCTCTCAAATAGCAGCATCCACAAATAAGGCCTTCCATCATCTCCAGCTGCCCAGGAAATTCCTCCCCGTTTTGGCAGGCAATGACCTGGCCTCAATTATTCATGCTTTCTTCATTTCTCGGCTGGATTACAGCAATGCAATATACCTGGGCATGAAGCCTGCAGCACTTAGGGAGCTCCAGTGCTACAGAGTGCAGCAGCACATCTCTTCAGCATCACAAACTAGCATGAGCACCTCTGTCCTCTGACCTCTAAACTTTCTGAGGGGCGAGTCTGTGCAATGAACTCCTCCAGGAATGAAGCACCATCACAAACATCACATTCCACTCCATGTCTTTGACCGTGCCTTCTCTAAAATACATACTTATAGCAACAGGTATATATTTTTAAATACTACCAGAACAAGATACTCCTCTGCACTTACAGTACTTCTGCCCCTAAGGGGAGCATGAGAGAATAAACACATGACAGATATTCATCAGATACTACAGTAATGACTGCAGCTTAAGAACCTATGCAGAAAGCATTCTCCCACAGAAGTGGTGGATGCATTCACAGTGTCAATCACCCTCAGGGCTACTCCTCTGACTTTTGTCTGGGGTATTTTCTGGTTTTTATGTTACTTACAGAGGACTTGGGGAATTTGTCTAAAATCCTTGTTTAGAAGAAAGTCTCTAGACACTGAATCACTGCTAACTTGAGAGTCTGCGAACTCTCCCTTCACTCATTCTTTCCTCTTGACTACACTGTGATAGAACAGTTATTTCCAACATCTTCCAAGTATTGAATCCTTGGCTGAACCTGCAGGAGTCCACTGTCCCTAACTCACTTGTGCCCATATACAATAAAAACCAATCTCATGATTGCAAGACTGGATTTTGCAGCAACCCAAGATCCACTGTGGGACAAACTATGCACAACTGGATGGTAAGCAAGTAGCAGTGGCATTCTGGGGACTAACTCAGAGGCTCATCATTAAAGTGTTTTGGAGGGCTTTTTAGGGGAATCCTATAGCAGCTGTTAAAATACTGGCACCTAGAGTACCCAGTGCTGGTACATGTATGGGACCAGAAGTCAGAAGTAGGCAAACAGCAGAAGGCACCTACCTTTAATCTCAAATATGCACAGCTACGGGTCTGGGAAGATTGTTTATTAAGCCTACAGTTTATTATTAGGCATGCTGAATCATATCCAGACAGAAGCAATTGGCACACAATTTTCCGAGCTGGGAAAAGACGGTTATTAACCTTCTGTAACTGTTGTTTTTCAAGATGTGTTGCTCATATGCATTTCATGCTAGGTGTGTGTGTGCACCACATGCACCGGTGCCAGAGATTTTCCCTTCACTGATATACGTAGGGCCGGCTCTAGTGCCCTGCGCAGTGACACACATATGCGCTGGTATATAGGGCACTGCCAGCCCTCCTCCCTTTCAGTTGCTTGTCTCTGGACCTGGATAGAGGACACTCACTCTTCTTGGCTCAACCATGCAGCCTCCACACCATCAGGTGCAAGGAGGCCCAGTAGGGTGTAACAACCGACTGGGATCCTGCGAGATTAAGTCCAGATGGGCCAGGAGCGTCCAAGGGGCTGCCACCACTAGGTCCAGCGGCATGTCAAACCAATGCTGGCAGGGCCATGCTGATGCGATTAATATGACCTTTGCCTTGTCTCTCTTGATTTTTATGAGGACTTTGTGGACTCGAGAGATCGGAGGAAAAGGACAGAAGAGGTCCCCTGACCATCTAAAGGCACTGGGCATGGAGTCGATGCCATGTGCTCTCAGGGAACAGAACAGATGGCATTTCCTGTTCCCTGAGAGCACATGGAGATCTCCACTTGGAGAGTCCTCCATTTCTGGAAAATAGCTTGTCACCTCCAGGTGCAGTGACACTCATGGTGTGAGAAAAGAGACCTGCTGCGGTTCTCTGTTAACTTGTTCTTGGCCCCCAAGGAGATGGAAAGCTTCGAGGCTGATCATGTGCCCCACGCAGAAGTCCCACGGCTTGAGTGCCTCCCAACATAGAGCTGAGTATCTTGCTCCCTCTTGCTAGCTGATATAATGCATTGCTGCTGTATCCCATCAGCACTCGCACTACCCTTCCCAACATGTGAGGAAGGAATACTTCACAAGCCAGGCGAATTGCCCTGAGCTCCCTAACATTTATAGGCAACCTCAGCTCTTCCAAGGACCAAAGACCTTGTGACTTGGTGGGCACCACAGCCTAGGTCCAAGGCATCCAACACCAAAATAAGTGATAGACATGGGACCACAAAGGGGATCTCTTCCCTCATGTGCACAGGGCATGTCTACCAAGCCAGATAGGTAAGTACCCAGGGTGGAAATGTGAGGTCCATGTCCAGGTTGTAACTTGCTGGGGAATAGACCGATGCTAGTCACATCTGAAGGGGTCTGAGATGAAGCCTCACATGCTGTACCACATAGGTACATGCCACCACGTAGTCCAGCAATTTGAGGCATACCCTCACTGTGGTGAGGGGATGGGTAGTGACCTGACGGATGAGGTCTGACAAGGCTTGACATCTGGCTGAGGTAGAAATGCTCATGCTCAGGTAGAGTCAAGGACTGCTCCGATTAACTCTATCCTCTGTACTAGAACAAACATGGACTTCTGTTCGTTTACCAGCAGGTCCAGACTTTGGCAGGTCGTTCACAGAACCTTGATATTGTGCCAGACCTGAGACTCTGAGTGCCAGTCATCCAGATAAGGATATATTTGTAACCCTCAGCACTGTATGTAGGCAGCCACCACTGCCGTGCATTTTTAAAGACTCTTGAAGGGGCTGACAGGCTGAAGGGAAGGGCTGCAAATTGGTAGTGGTTGTTTCCATATATGAATTGCAGGAAACACCTGTGGCCCTGGAAAATGGAAATGTGTGTCCTTTAGATCAAGTGTGGCATGCCAGTCTCCAGGTAGATGATGATGAAGGCAGGGAAACCATACAGAACCTCAGTTTCTTGAGATATTTGTTGAATATCTAGGAAGGGTTGCAGGTCTCCTATGGCTTTCAGGATCAGAGTGTAACAGGAATAAAACCCTTTTCCTCTCTCTCATAAGGGAACTTCCTCTACGGTCCCAACCTGTATGAGGGCTCATACCTCCTGAATGAGAAGTTGCTTGTGAGAGAGGTCCCTGAAGAGGGACAGGGTTGGGGAGTGGGAAGGAGGGATGGAGAAACTGTAGCGTGTATCCCACTGTGATGGTGTTTAGGATCCACATGTCTGAAGTTATAGTTGACCATGCAGGAAGGAAGGAGGCTAGGTGGTTCAAAAAGAAGAATGGGCATGGATCCTGGTTTGAGACTGCTAGGTCACCCGCAGTTCCATCTGCGCCAGATGGTAATGGCCTGAGACTGACTGAGATACAGAGGGAGGTTGGCCCTGACAGTGCTTAAAGCTTTTATTTAGTTTTCCATAGGGCTCACTCCTCGACTGGTATCGTTGCTGTGGCGTAAAATGTTTCCTCGCCACCAGAGGGATGTATGGTTCCAAGGATGGGAGACTGGCCCTCAAATCCTTAAAGCTGTGCTACCCGACATCTGTCTGGTCAGAGAAGAGGGCCGTGCCATCAAAAGAGAGGTTTTGGAAGGATTGCTGGACCACCACTAAGAGGCCGGATGACTGCAGCCATGAGCCCTCCTCATTGATACCGCCAACACCATAGTTCTGGCTTCTGTGTCAGTAGTGTCAGGAGGCCGCCTGAAGAGAGGCTGGTCTACTGACTCGCCCTCCTCCATGATAGCCAGGAACTCTTGTTTGGACTTCCGGTGCAGGGAGTCTGCAAACTTGGCCATGGACCCCCAGAACTGAAGTCATATCTCCCCAGCATTGAGTTGGTGGCCAAGAGCCCAGTGTTAAGGCAGGGGGAAATGCAGTACCCCACCTTGGCAGTTCTGGAAACTTCATCCTCCTCCAACTGCGAACCAGAGGACCATGGTGGTGCTGAGCTAGCCTCTGGTTCCTTACGGTGCTGAGCACAGTGTTCCAGTGCTGGGAGCAGCATTGAAATTCTGGTGATCGATGTTGAGATTCCCTGAGCTGTCGGCATGCTGGCAAACTCCACCTCGAGTCTGGAGATTGGTGCCAGGATCCTGACATTTTGTACTGGGGTTCTGGTGACTGGTACTGGGGGTGAATGGCACCTGGACTCTGGTCGGTGGCTGCTGAACATTAGCGACTGAGGAGCCAGCGATTGTTGCCAAGGCTTTGGTGGGTGCTGCGGAGATGGTGAGTGGCGCCACGATACTGGAGATCCGAGTGGGACCCCGACCATGGGCTTCCCCTTGGACCCATTCTTGGCTGATTAGCCCAGCATGGTGACCCAGCACGCAGGTCTGTTGTCCCAAGGGGTAGGCGGCATGGGAGCACCAGCAAGTCCGTCGCCATCTGGAAGACCTTCGGGGTGGAAGGTGAGGGCCTCTGCCACTACGGGCATAGGAAACGGGTCAGAGTGGGTTGGGAGCTCTATGTGGTGAGGCCATGGTCTGCACAGGTCTCGATTCATCTCCTGCTCCCGATTTGCTCCGCTTCGGTGGGGAGTGCCCTCTTTCGGTGTGCAAAGTAGTCTTATGCCAGGTCTTCAGCACTGGGGATGGAGATTGGTGTCGTGAAGAGCTTGGTGCTAGGGGAGCACGTGGGACCAATGCCGATGTACTAGGCAATGAGTCAGACCAATGTCTGAGCCCGGTTGCTCAAAGTGCTGATTCCACCAGGAGTGCTCTCAATCAGATGTCAAGGTCCTTCTTTGCGCGGGGCTTAAAGTTCCTACAGATCCTGCACTTGTCCCAGATATGAGTCTCACGCAGCTCTGGTGAGGGTTGTTCATGGGCACTGGCTTTTTACAAGTTGCACATGGCTTGAAGCCCGGGAACCGGTGCATGCCCCATCCCCCTGGCTAACCCGTGAAC